>CM031611.1:33024610-33035228 GCA_018398815.1 Conus ventricosus | reverse complement strand
TCTCAGCGTGGGCTATCGTGTCAGGGACGGAGGGCATGAAATGGACAGTTAAGTACCTGGAGACTCGGGGTGGCACGTTCGGATCCTCGGCTATCGCCTAACGTCATTAGTGGTGTCGTGGGCGGTGTCTACCTCGCGCCTCCTCATTAACCCATCTTGTCAGTCAGCCCACTCGGGCTCGCTAGGAGGGGCTGAGTGCCCTGCCTGCCTTCCACACCCCCCCCCCCCCCCTCCGCCCTCTCTCTCTCTCTGTCTCTCTCTGTCTCTCTCTCGCTCTCTCTCGCTCCTCTCTCTCCTCTCTCTCCTCTCTCTCTCTCTCTCTCCTCTCTCTCTCTCTCTCCTCTCTCCTCTCTCTGTCTTTCTATCTGTCTGTCTCTCTTTGTATGTCTCTCTCTCTCTGTTTCTCTCTCTCTCTCTCTCCTCTCTCTCTCTCTCTCTCTCTCACACACACACACACACACACACTCTGTGCGTCTCTCTGTCTCTGTCTCACTTTCTCTGTTTGTCTGTCTCTGTCTGTCTCTTTCTGTCTGTCTGTCTCTGTCTGTCTGTCTCTTTCTCTGCTTGTCTGTCCGTCTCTGTCTCTGTCTCTCTCTCTCTCTATCTCTGTCTTTTTCTCTGTATGTCTGTTTCCCTGTCTTTCTCTCTGTCTCTCTGTCTCTGTCTCTGTCTCTGTCTCTCTCTTTCTCTCTCGCTCTCTTTCTCTCTGTCTGTTTGTCTGTCTGTCTGTCTCCCACTCTCTCTTTCTCTGTCCGTCTGTCTCTCTCTCTCTCTCCTCTCTGTCTGTCTGCCTGGTTCTCCTCTCTCTCTCTCTCTCTCTCTCTCTCTCTCTCCCTCTCTCTCTCTCTCTCTCTCTCTCTCTCTCTTCTCTCTCTCTCCTCCTCTCTCTCTCTCTCTCTCTCTCTCTCTGCCTGTCTGTCTCTGTCTGTCTGTCTCTCTCCTCTCTCTCTCTCCTCCTCTCTCTCTCTCTCTCTCTCTCTCCTTCTCTCTCTCTCTCTCTCTCTCTCTCTCTCTCTCTCTCTGAGTAATGGCGGAGAAAATGAGAATAACAATAAATTCAAATGACAACACTCATTAGTTTTATGTGAAATATGAATGGTTGTTTTATATATTAACACCTGTTATATGAGAGAGAGAGAGAGAGAGAGAGAGAGAGAGAGAGAGAGAGAGAGAGAGAGAGAGAGAGAGCAGACACAAAGACAAAGACAGCGGCAAACAGGCATAGAGACAGAAATAGATGAAAAGTGGGGGTTGCAGAAAGTACAATTTTTTTTTTCACAGTTGATGAAAAGTATTGACTTTTCGTTGAAAACATCAATGTATTTCTTTTGACTGACGTGTGTTGGGCTCGTGTGTGTGTGTGCGTGTGTGTGTGTGTGTGTGTGTGTGTGTGTGTGTGTGTGTGTGTGTGTGTGTGTGTGTGTGTGTGTGTGTGAGAGAGAGAGAGAAGAGAGAGAGAGAGAGAGAGAGAGAGAGAGAGAGAGAGAGAGAGAGAGAGAGAGACTCATTTAGGAATTAGTGTAAACTTTAAATGGCATACTAACAGCATGCGTCCTGGAAACAAATTGTTCTAGATAACCATATGCTGAGATGGTATCGGAGCCTACATGAAACTGAATGGTTATTTTTACACACGTCACACGCATCACACAAGAGATTAAAAGAACACGAACTGACATGACCTAAACAAATTCTTTTGAGATGACCCTCTCTCTCTCTCTCTCTCTCTCCTCTCTCTCTCCTCTCTCATCTCTCTCTCTCTCTCTCTCTCTCTCTCTCTCTCTCAAGAATGGATCGAAGAATATAATTTGACAGGTGAACACCAAGCGGGTTTTAAAAGAGGGTATTCTACAGTTGACCATATGTTTACTTTATTGGCATTAATACAAAAACAGTTTTGTTTAAACCGCAAACTATACGTTGCCTTCATTGATTTTGAAAAGGCATTTGATTCTATAGAAAGGAACTTGTTATGGACGATACTTTTGAAAAATGGAATTAAAGGCAAACTGTATAAATCTATTCGTAGTATGTATATGAATGTAAAAGCTAGGGTCAGATGTGGCGCTAAACTGACGGAATACATCAAATGTACTCGTGGGGTAAAACAAGGTGATGTTTGCAGCCCTATACTGTTTTCTTTATTTATCAATGAATTAGCACTAGAAGTGATAAGAGGAGGCAGACATGGTGCAACCTTTACACACGATTACTTTGAGCTGTTTATTTTATTACTGGCTGATGATGTGGCATTAGTGGCTGAAACGGTTATTGGCCTGCAGACACAGATCAATAGTCTGTGTCGTGCAACGGCAGCGTTACACTTGAAGGTGACTATGAACAAAAGTAATGTTGTTGTGTTTAGGAAAGGTGGTTATTTATCTGCTAATGAGAAATGGACTTATAATGGAATAATCATGCCTGTTGTAAATGTGTACAAATATCTGAGAATTTATTTCTCTACGAGAATTAGTTTTGTAGCAGCGTGCAATAATCTTTCTAGTCGAGCCAAGAATGCTTTGTTATGTATATTGCAAAAATTGTATAAGTTGAAAAATAACTCTCTAAACACATTTCTAAAATTATTTGACTCTCAGATTCAGCCAGTGGTTCAGTACGGTGCGGAATTATGGGGGCTAGACAGTGCAGCATTACACTGTGAAAAAGTACATTTGTTTGGACTCAAACGATTCTTAGGCGTCGACATACGAACACCAAACGATCTGATATATGGAGAAACGAACAGATATCCTATATACATAAATTCTGCTTTAAAATGTATTAAGTTTTGGTTAAAACTAACTAGAATGGATGAGCATAGATTACCATATAAGGCATATCGTATGTTGTATGATTTGGACGAACGTGACAAAAGAAACTGGCCTCAAATGTTCGTTGTAAGTTATATATGTATGGGTTTGGTTATGTCTGGCTGAACCAAGGTGTTGATGCAATTGATGATTTTCTTCGGATTTTTAGAGATAGACTGATTGCATGCAGATGGCAAGAATGGAATTATCATGTGAGTAATAGCGAAAGATTTAACGTGTATAGATCTTTTTGCACTGCGCCTAATGTTAAAACCTATTTATTGTTGAATCTGGACAGGCATTTAAAATACGTAACTTCTAGATTCAGACTCGGTGTTTCTGAAATTGCAGTGCACTATTATCGTCACCGACCCCATTGCAATGCAGATTTATTATGCCAACTCTGCAAAGAGGAGATAGAAAATGAAGTTCATTTTGTGTTATGTTGTCCTGTCCTGCAAAAATTAAGAGCTCAGTATATACCTTTGAAGTATTATAAAGTCCCAAATCACTTCAGATTAGCACTTCTTTTGGCGTGTACTTGTGAACAAACAGTCAGAAATTTGTCGATTTATCTTTTTAAAGCGTTCAAACTGCGGTCTTGTATGATATCTTAGAATAGTTTATGTACATATATTGGTTATGTCTGTGTGTATCCTTAGGGTGCTTTTGTGATTGTACTTGCTAGCACCCCTTCATGAGGGGCAATGGCCTAATCATGAATAAATTATCTTGAGTCTTGAGTCTCTCTCTCTCTCTCCCCTACGGTTCTATCAGTTAAATTAATGAGTAGTCTTCAACAAGGTCCATGAACACCTTTTCTTTATTTGTTCATCTAACCTTCGTTTATCCCTAAATCATAACGTCAGTCAGTTAGTCAGTCAGTCTCTCTCTCTCTCTCTCTCTCTCTCTCTCTCTCTCTCTCTCTCTCTCCTCTCTCTCTCTCTCTCTCTCCATCTCCTATACCATTCTGTGCTACCTTAGAACTCTTTCCCTTTAATGTCTGTGCTTACGATCACCGATGTAAATGTCAAACAACCAAGAATCAAAATGAGTTGCTTGAACAATTCTGACACACGAATCATGGACTGCTGGTTTTAAAGAAGGGTCTCTCCTTTCTTTTTCTTTCTTTTTTTTTTCTTCTTTTTTTAGTTTTGTTTTGCTTTTTTTCCCCCTCCGTGTGTTTGCTTGCTCGTTTGTTTAACAGTAAACTTGACGGCAAAATGCAAGGACTTCAAAACTACCAGCTGGGGTTAGAGATGGAGAGGAAGGAAGATGGGGAAAGGGGGGGGGGGGCGGCAGGGAGTGGAGGGGGACGAGGGAGGAAGGAGGAGTCAATACAAAAAAGGAGGATTGTATGTGCTTGCTAATATCTTCCCCTCATGTTACAACAATCAGTGCTGTGTGATCTTGAAATGGATGATTATGGCAGTGTAGATGGCTCGGGTGGTAATAATAACCCGACAATGACCAGCCTCTCTCATGTGTGCTAGAAATTGCTGCCTGGATCCAACGACTACAAAAGACAAAAGAAAAAAAGGGAAAAGAAAAAGAGAAAATAACAGAGAAAAAAAAAATCCTTTACAAAATCTCTGGTTGAAAGTGGTGGTTAAGACTGACTCATTCTTTATCTGTTTGTCTCTCTTTCTCTGTCTGTCTGTATTCTCTTTCTCTCTCTGTTCTCTCTCTCTCTCTCTCTCTCTCTCTCTCTCTCTCTCTCTCTCTCTCTCTCTCTCTCTCTGCATGCACTTGTCCCCCCCCCTCTCTCTATCTCTGCCCCTGTGTGTGCGTGTGTGTGTACGTGTGTGTATGCGTGCGTACGTGGGTGGGTGAGTGTGTGTGTGTGTGTGTGTGTGTTGTGTGTGTGTGTGTGTGTGTGTGTGTGTCTTCTTTGTATGTGTTTCAGTCTCTGTCCCTTTCTCTCTATGTATGCGTGTATTTGCTCTCTCTCTTTCTCTCTATCTCTCTCTCTCTCTCTCTCTCTCTCTCTCTCCTCTCTCTCTCTCTCTCTCTCCGCGCGCGCGCGCGCGCGCGCGCGCACGCACTCGTGTGTGTGTGTGTGTGTGTGTGTGTGTGTGTGTGTGTGTGTGTGTGTGTGTGTGTGTGTGTGTGTGTGTGTGTCTGTGTGTGTGTGTGAGATTCGATGTATAATCTATATTTTTCATATGCCTATTGTGAAAAGGGTTTTACTTTCTGTTGCTGTTGTCGTTCATCTTTCTCGGTTAAACAATTTCTCTCCGTGTCACCCAAAGTACTGTCATAGGGAACATCGCTTGGCCATCAAAAGTGGTGCCAACCTACTTTTGTTCTATTCTTTTTCGCCTAGTTTTTTTTATAGGATCACCTGCGATCATCTAGTCTTCAAATCAGTTTTATGTTCTTATCCCGTCATCTGTTATTCGACTTTGTATACCAGTTTAGGTCTATAGGTACCAAAGCTCACACTGCCGAGGTAGAGAATGGCACTCACCATTTGGAAGGGTGGAGTGTGTGGGGAGGAGGAGTGGGGAGGAGTCACCCCCTCCCCCTCCCCCCCCCCCCCCCCCCATCCGCCTGGGTCTTCTCAAGGCAGCGAAGCTTTTTAAAGTCTGTGCGCTCTAGCGCCCGCATGGCGTTCATGGAGATGGCCCTGTGTCCAAGCACAAGCTGTAGGCCTTCCTACTTTCTCCAACGTCCTCCTGACCGCCTCAGATCCACCTCTTCCCGCCCACCCTCACCCCTCCCACCCGCACCCTGCACCCTGCCCCGTTGCGTTCTCCATTTCGGTTCTTTGAGCCTAAATGACATCTACTCACGTGATGAACTCAGGCTGGCAGGGATCGGGTTCTCTCCCTTCCCCTGGATGACCACTTAACGCCAAGACAAACAAAATCTGCTCCCCCCCCCCCCCCCCCTCAAGCTTTTAACGGACCCTGGTTCTTCCACCTCCTACCTCCTCCTCCTCCTCAATCTACTCCCACCTCCCTCTCCCCTGCCCCCACACACACGCACTCCAAACCTTCCTTTCCCTTCCGTTCCCTTCCCTTCCCTTCCCTTCCTCTCCCTGTCAGAATTACCTATCAGGAGGGTCCAGCTCTCAGAGACACCGGGCGTCAATATTATTGCCCGACCACTGTCCGGGCTGACTGACCCTGGCGGGGCCGGGCTGAAAACGACCGGGCTAAAGGCGTTAGGAAAACAGCGTGAACGGTTCACAGAAGTCCCGATCCCCACCCCGTGGCGACCACCTTGTCTGCTGAGGTCCTCCCTTCCCTGGCTTAGTCGACACAGAAAGACAAGGCTTACGGCGGGGGCTGCTCGCAGGTGATAGATAATCCTTCCCCCCTTCTTTCACCCCTCTCCTTCTGCCCCTCCGTCAGGTACTTGGAGCAGATGGGAGGAGAAGGTGGGGTGGGGGTGGTGGTGGGGTGGGGGTGGGGGGGGGGGGGGGGGGGGGGAGGGCGCGGGGAGGCGACAAAGGTCATGAGACGAGGGTCGGGGTAAGAGGAGGGGCGTGATGGGGAGGGATGATGGGAGGGCAGGAGCGGGTGGGGGGTGGGGTGGGGGGTGGAGGGAGGGTATAAAGCCGAAAAACAACAAAGCGATTTGCTTTCGACATGGTGTCTGTGTCCAAGGATGGGCTGGTGATAGAAGGAGTAAGGAAAGGGGTGGTGGTGGAGGTGAGGATGGGCGTGGGTTGGAAGGGGGGGGGGGGTGAGGGAAGAGAGGGAGGGAGAGAGAGGGAGGAGGCAGTGTGAGACAGAGGCTCGTGGTTTATAGGTATTGCATAGTGATGAATTATGTTGTTCTCTGTGTAGATTGAATACATTTAGGTCAACTAGTCTGTTAAAAAGGAGACTTCAAATGAGACGGCACTTCAATTCGTTTTTGCAGCCCAGCCGATCACGAGGGGCTGCGTCTAACAAAGTCTGCGTCTAACAAGTCTGCTACCACCATCACAAATACCAACAACAAACAGCGACAACAACAAATGCATTATGTTTTGCCGTAGTTCGCGTTTAATACCACCGCTTCTGTAACATGCCTATCCTCCCTGGAATCTCATGGTCAGCTGAATGGAAACGGAATGACAACTACATTCCCTTGACATATACATTTACCACAGATGGTCTTACCTTCATCTGTAAAGGCAGTGAAAACAGACAGAAAGTTTAAAGGGGTCAGAGAGTGTGCCCCTGGTCAACTTGGAATGACTGCATCAAACATGTGGTAATGTCTGAAAAGGCGCAGGGGATCATACGAAACACGTGGACGTGTTCGATCACTGTAAGACTCGCTGACACAATCTGCCTTGTCAGTACCATTAGCTCATAGTAATCTCAGGTAAAGTGAACAACCCAGTCAAGAAAAACTCAACAAACAGAATGAATCCCTACGTAGGACGGTAGCGCGCAATGAGTGCCCCTTCTTTCAAATCTGTCCCCGGATGTTTCGTTCTTTAAGCAGTATTTGGACCCTTCTACTTTCCTCCCTATTTCCCTCGGTCGCTGCGCCGAACCCTCCGAATCTGTCTCAAATAAACGCATACAAAGACAAATCGCAAAAATAAACTATTCATTGGTACCCGGTGTAACGTTTCTTAATCACTCCCACGCCCGAAATCGCCCTCCGGCAGATGACAAATGGCACGTGCTCCCCTTCCCTCCCCGTGCCCCATCCCCACCCGAGAGAATAAATCCAGACCAACCTTCTCGTTTGTTCCAAATTCACTCCCCTCCTTCAAACTTCTAAAGGTGACCCACAGAGCAAAACATATCAATCAAATCACACTGCACCTGCATTTAAGGAAGACTGATTCTGGGCCTGTGCCAGAAGTACCCCTCACCTTGTTTGGTTTAAATAGTATTTTATTTCAACATTGTCTCAAATTTTACAAGAGTAAATGAGATAGGGCAACAAGAAATACTTATATAAAGCCCTATCTTAAGAGTGAATGTACACAATGAATTTGCGACGGACGTCTGAACAGCAAAGCATTTTGGTATAGCAATGTAAAGTTTCAAACAGGAAAAACAAAAACAAAAAACCTTGTTTCAAAACAACTTCCCGGTGAGTTGTTAAAAGCATAGCCCAGAAACACACCAGAGTATGAACATAGGCATGTGCCCCAAACTTACCTGCTCCATGTGACAGGGAGGTGGAAACGGCATGTGCTTATATCACTCCATGGGGGGGGGGGGGGGGGGGGGGTGTTCTGGGACTTGCCACAAATTATTCACTGGGAAGTGGTTTGGAAGCAGGGGTCTGCAGAATTACTCCCTTCTTTAAATTCAGGAGCATTGTGCTTTGATCGATATGTTTTTGTCGTTTGGGACGCTTTGAGAATTTTGAATGAGAGGAGTGATTCGGGGAACAAAGGGAGGGATCGGTCTGGAAATACTCTGAGGGGCTGAGTTAAGGCGCATGCCCTTTTTCACCCGATGGAGAGTCATGGCACGTTACAATGCTATCTTTAACAGTCAAGAAGAAAATTTTACTGATACTGTCTCGCGACAGAAGGTCGTGATAATACCTGAATAGACATTACGGCAGTCGAGGATTTCCACCGCCCCCGTCTCCGATCATAGGCAACAAGATAGAGGTGTTATACCCAGTATGAACACATACACACACACACACACACACACACACACACACACACACACACACACGCGCGCGCGCGCGCGCGCGCGCGCGCACAGAGAGAGAGAGAGAGAGAGAGAGAGAGAGAGAGAGAGAGAGAGAGAGAGGGGGGGGGGGGTAACGAAAACATCCAGAAGACGAACGACGGCGTACCTGTGTGTGCGATATGCGCCCCTCTCTCTCTCTCTCTCTCTCTCTCTCTCTCTCTCTCCCCTCTCCCCCCATAAGATGATTTGGCAACTGACTTGGACATAAATGATGTAATTCAGACTGCGTAGTACAACTCCACACGGTCACTCACATAGAAACCTTACAAACGGCCGGCACACTGGCAAGCAGTTTCTTCAAATCATACAAAAATCTCAAAGATGCAAGAACCTAAAAAATCTTAAAGACTTCTCAAAGTAAAGTCTGCGGGTGCAAACTTGTGAGAGAAAAAAAAATTCATCTGAAGAAAAGGGCAGATCACTCTGTATGAATGTCTTCAAATTAAGGAACGATTTCTCTCGCTTTTGGTTTAGCCGACTTGAAACGTCACAGATCTGCTGGCATGTGAGGAAATCCCATGCATTACATGATTGAGGTTAGGATCTTGTCAAACTCTAATGTTCTCACGTAATGATCTTGTTCTGACGTCCTAAAGTGCGGTTGGCCTCTCTTCTGAGCGATTCTTTCTTCAGAAATTTTAATTTTCCCTTTGGCCGGCAGGACCTACGTAATCCAACAGAATATTTCGTCCTCTCAAAACACGCAAAGCATTTGGGATATTGAAATTTCCTGATTGATGCACATGTCGCTTTCTTTGGGGTAAAAAGACGTTGTATTGCAAGGGGTAACGTCTCTGCCAATCCGCTATTCACGGCTCACGCGCTAGTCTCAGTGATAGCCAATCCCTTGGACAGAATGATCCGTAAGATCTAACTCAGCAAAGATTTTGTTTGTATGGTCAGCCGACTTCATCAAAAACTTAAAAGTTGAATTTGTTTGTTTATTCGTTCGTTTGTTTCTCAGTTGTGTTATATTAACACTCAAGGACAAATGTTTTGAACATGTGAAACATTTACAACTTCAAAAATAGTGTATGGCTTATGAGGAGAGCGATTTTTTTTTAAACTTGCTGAATATAAATCAGTTGAAGCGCATCGATCAGTATCATTTACGAAGTAGCCGAGTGTTTATTGTTACTGACTTCAAGAAAAGGGGAAATAATTTGTTTTTGCTTCCAAATTGTTGAATATTTTGTACCTCCCTTCCCTCCCCCCCCCCCCCCCCCCCCTCCCCCCCTAAAAATCACCGAGTGCCGTGGTTTCCCCCAACAAAAAAAATGACCCTTACGGCAAAGGAAAAACCCCAACCCGATCATAACACCGGGAACCGCCAAGCCTAATTCTCCACTTTGCCGAAGAAGGCCCACCATATTTCCCCAGTCTTTCTGGCACTATTGACAGTAGCAATGATAAATGTTCCCAAGTACAAGGTTCACCACACTTCCCGGCCAGACCCATCACCGCCTAGCCTCTCATCAAAGCGCCGATTGGAGCCCCGGGCGCGCGCGCAGAGGGTTTAATTAGATGGGCTAATTTCAGCCCCTGTCACCCTACAAGACACCCTGATCCCGGGCCTGCTCTGGGCAAACTGTGGGGTTTGCTGGTGATGGGCTGCTGGAACTGAGAGGCGGGGGTGGGGGAGAAGGGTGGGGGTGGGGGAGGGAAAGGGGGGGATGATTTGGAAGCGCGTGCTGGCGATGCCACGTGACTGTGGTGGGGCGCTGTCAGGCGGGCTGTCAGCAGTGTCATTGGCGCCAGAGCCTGACAAGCCATATTACAGGCACTGCCAGACACTTGCCAGCCACCCCGGGGCTGAGCTGAAGGGTTATAGCCTGCTGCCCGACCCGTCGGGAGGAGATCTGAGAAGAGGGCGCTCTGCTCGGGGTGTGTGTTTCCTGCCAGGGAAGAATCAAGCGTGGTTGATAAGACCATGCAATATGCGTAGTACAGAGAGAGAGAGAGAGAGAGAGAGAGAGAGAGAGAGAGAGAAGAGAGAGAGAGAGAGAGAGAGAAAGACAGAGAGAGAGAGAGAGAGAGAGAGAAGACAGACAGACAGACAGACAGACAGACAGACAGACAGACAGACAGACAAACAGACAGAGAGAGTGGCCTTCTCGCCTTTAGCTGGCCAACATGCTT
>CM031611.1:33004610-33012110 GCA_018398815.1 Conus ventricosus | reverse complement strand
CCACAGAGACTGGCAGGCAGGTGTTTCCACTTCGTGTGATTCTTTCGAGACGTGTTTGTTCTCGTGTCTATGATGTGTGTTATGATGACATGTGTTTGCAAATGACGCCGAAAGAAAAGGGTTGGACAACGTCCTACTGATAGTGCCACGTCGGTGTACTATGTTGAAAAGCTTTCTACGTAATAACGTGTGACGCTTTTTGAAGATATTCTCTGTCTCTCTTTCGCTCTCTCTCTCTCTCTCTCTCTCTCTCTCTCTCTCTCTCTCTCTCTCTCTCTCTCTCTCTCTCTCTCTCTCTCTCTCCCCCCACCTCTCTCTCTCTCTCTCTCTTTTCTCTCTCTCTTTTCTCTCTCTGTGGGTAATAAATATCTGTTGGTTTGTCCGCTTGTTGTATATTTGTGTCATTACGTTGCTTCAATCGCGCGAGCACGCGCGTGTGTGTATTTTGTGTGTGTGTGTTTGTGTGTGTGTTTGTGTGTGTGTGTGTGTGTGTGTGTGTGTTTTGTGTGTGTGTTGTGTGGGGTGTGTGTGTGTGTGTTTTGTGTGTGTGCGTGCGTGCGTGCGTGCGTAGTGCGTGCGTGCGTGCGTGTGTGTGTGTGTTGTGTGTGTGTGTGTGTGGTGTGTGTGTGTGTGTGTGTGTGTTTTGCGTGTGTGTGTGTTGTGTGTGTGTTATGTGTGTGCGTCTGTCTGCCTGTCCGTCTTCCCTCTGTCTGTTTTTTACGTTAACTGTGCAAAATACAATATTTATGATCTTTTCATCGTGTATGCTACAAATTACAACCAAGCAGGCAACGGCGCACTCTGTATACGTGTGTGCGTGCGTGCGTGTGTATGTGTGTGTATATGCGTGTGAGTGTGTGCGCGCGTGTACATTTGTGTATGTCTTTGCGAGTGTGTGTGGATGTGTGTGTGCTTGCGTGTGCGTGTGTATGTGTGTGTGTGAGTGTGTGTGCGCGCGTTCTTGCATTTGTTTGAGTTCATCTTTGCCTCTAAAATATACCACTTTCTAGGTCTGAGGAACGTGCGAGAGAGAGAGAAAGAGAAAAAAAAATCCGAACATGAAAAGGAAAGATCCGCCATAAAGTTTGGCAACAGCGTGGAAAATGGCCGCCCCCACTGTCTGTTTTCTCCATCGAGGGAAGGAAATCGCCCACTGCAGAGGGAAAAGAACACCACAGCACATTTATCAGCTCGGAATTGACGTTACGAGAAGAGCGCCGAAAAGCTGTGGGGATCAGCTTTACTGCGTTTTGACGACACGTCAACGGTCAGTGCCGCACACCCCTTGGAGCCACAGTTTCGGACTCGGATGGCTACAGCCGATGGTATCTACAAGAGAACGGTGGCGCAGGGGAGATAACGGAAACTCCTCATCCATGGGAGATCATTCTGACTTTGGACTCGCATGGCGACCGGAGTGGGGGGGGGGGTCGTGGGACAGACAGGACAAGACATGTATACCGTGTCGTCCACGACTGACGGGGGTCGGATGGAAAACGCATTTAGATGAAAGGCACGGTGAAAGTGATAAAGACTGTCTAAGGATCGTCTTTGATGTGCTAGAGGGGGTTTCCCTTGGATTGTTTTACCCCCTCCTGTTCTTTTCTGGTATCTGCTGTGAACTTCTCTTGTCATCGGGGTAGAATGTTTGTCTGCTAATTGTCCTCGAGTATGTGTATCTCTTTTTCTGCCGCCGACGGTGTTAGCGTACTTGAAATGGCAGGAACTAGTTCTAGCGGGGGGTGATGATGGCAGATATTTCGCTGATAGGGAAGAGTGTCTTCTTTCTAGTCTCGACCTTGTACACACACACACACACACACACACACACACACACACACACACACACACACACACACACACACACACACGTACGCACGCACGCACGCACGCACGCACACACGCACGCACGCACACACACACGCGCGCGCGCACACATACACATACACGCACAGGGGGAGGGGGGAGGGAGAGGGTGCTGTGCGATTTTAAGAACATGAAACAACACAGGCGAAATATTGCTCCGAAAATTCTTTCCTATTGAAGAGAATATCATTTCACTCAATTAGAGAGATAAATAGGCAGGTGTGTGTGTGTGTGTGTGTGTGTGTGTGTGTGTGTGTGTGTGTGTGTGTGTGAGAGAGAGAGAGAGAGAGAGAGAGAGAGAGAGAGAGAGAGAGAGAGAGAGAGAGAGAGAGCAAAATATAACTGGATGAAATTACCAAAGGGAGAGAGAGTCGGAGACACGAGAGAGAGAGAGAGAGAGAGAGAGAGAGAGAGAGAGAGAGAGAGAGAGAGAGAGAGAGAGAGAGAGAGAGAGAGAGAGCAGGCTTAGCGAAACAGTGACATTTTCCATGTTTCGCCACACTGAAGACACAAGATCAGACAAAGGGGTAGAAGGCGAGCGGCAAAATCAAAACGATCCACTGTCCGTTGACAAGTGACGGTCAGACACTCAGGGGGACATCAATGAGACATCAGTGTCCATTAGAGTTGTAAGTGGGGGTAAAAGGGAGAGATGCTTGGCAAAGTGTATGTGGAGGGAAGAGGATGGGGTGGGGGGGGGGGGGTGTAGGTCCGGTGGATGTAGGTGGTAGTTGGCGAGTTTGGAAACATATACCACTCAACACTCTGGTTGTGTTGGGAGTCATCTCATTGTTAAGGACATTGTTACAAATAGATCGACTTTAAATACCATCTTTTGTTGTTTCAGATGTATTTTATTTTCTTTGTATGTCTAGGTTCATGTGACGTTGCTTTACAAGATGATATGTAAGTAGACGATATTGTACTTCCGGAAGTGTCTTAAGAGTCCCAGAATCGTCAAAATATTGCAGATTCCAGAAGGTTTCGATTCTTTTTTCAACATTGAATGTGCCGTGCATTTTCATTGGCTATTCTACGTCATTTTTATCGAACTATCTTAGATATTTCGAGCATTTTATTTGGTTGTAATACGTATGGTTCCCGAACTTTCTAGAAAGTTCCGTGCGTTCTGATTGGCTTTACAACGTCACGATTACCTGACTTTCTAGCATATTCCATGTTTATTGACTGGCTCTGCTACCCCATGTTTCTGGAAGTTTCTATTCCAAAATTGTAAATAATCTGTATGGAGGTGGAGTTGAAGAGGCGATTTGAGAGTGTCTAAACGTTTTGATGGTCACAAGGAAACTGATTCATGAGTCTTCTGCTGACAGTAAGGACTTAGGGCTTGGGACCAGAGTCGACCTTTTCAGGATCTGGATCGATTCAGACAGCTATGAGAACCGACTTCTACCAATCATATCAGTCAGCGTTAAACGTTCAGTGAAGCGTCAAAGAACAGGAGTTTCATTCTTCGTCGTTACGAATACACTGCTAACTGCAATGAACCAATGATTTTACCACTTACCTGTCAAATCAAGGCATCACAGTTTTGAAAACCAACTGTGCATATAAGTTGAATCACCGAACGGTGATTCTTGAGGTTCTGATGGCCGTCTCCTGGCAATTTTCTGATGTACTTGTCGTAATTGTTTAGACAGCAAGTATGTGTGTGTGTGTGTGTGTGTGTGTGTGTGTGTGTGTGTGTGTGTGTGTGTGTGTGTGTGTGTGTTTGTGCGTGTGTGTGTGTGTGTGTGTGAATGAGTGCGTGACTGTTTGTGATGTGTGTGTGTGTGTGCGTGCGTGGTGTGTGTTGTGTGTGTGTGTGTGTGTGTGTGTGTGTGTGTGTGTGTGTGTGTGTGTGTGTGTGTGTCACTGCTGTTTCATCTTCCATGTTTTCATTGTGATATCATCGACACGCCTATCATTTCGGCTCGTCCGGAATCCATACCCAGCCACACCCGGTTTGATTCTGTCATAACCCGAGCAGCGGCAGTTCATATGGAACATAGGGTCGTCTTGAGGAGACCCACAGCAGTTGCAGGTGTGTTTACCTCAGTGGAGGATAGGTGTCTGTCGCAGAATATTGACGATCAGTTACCGATAGAGCGACATTATAATGATGATATTCCCACTTCATGGGAGAAAGGCGGAAGTGCAACCTGTGTGTCTTTCGGCAGGGGATGTTTTGTTCGTTCGTCTCTTTTTCGCCGTTTGGTGTCCTGTGATATAATTGGTGTCGTTTCCGTTTCCATTCGTTAGGCGTGGCTGTCAACGTCAATTCAATTAGGGTTCTGTGTCGAAACGAAGGCGTCGGAGTGTTTGTCGTTCTAGAGTTCGCTTGTATCATTCTCCCTCATTAATTAGTTGTCTAATCTAAACTCTCTCTCTCTCTCTCTCTCTCTCTCTCTTCGCACAAAGTCATATTATACCCAGTCAAGGACACGAAAGACCACCCACCCACCCCCATCTTCCGCCCCCACGTGCTTCGTTCATCACCAGTCAGTCAGCGATCCTAATAAAAGAACCCTGACGGAAGATGATACACTCCCCGAAATAAAACAAACTGCCCAAAGCACCAATCACCAGACGAACGACACCCGCAAATAAATAAACAAAATAACTGCACTTTCTCCCCAAGCTTTCTCCCCCCCCCCCCCCCCCCCTCCAATTCCCTCCCCCTACACCCCCCCCCCCCCCCCCCCCCCCCACCACCACCACCCATACTCCCCGCTATTTCTGCCTCATTTCCTTGACAACAACGAGGCTGGTAACACCAGCTGCTTAAATCACTCCGCTGCAGTTGATTAAATCAATTTGATCACGTGGTATCATAGCGCCTCCACCAGGCAGGGGAGACAAATTGCCGGAAGAAGTCAATTGTGAAGATAACACAGCGTGTGTTTGTCCCCGGGCCATGTTGATTGGATGTCTCCTGCACATTGCGGGGACGCCGAGCTGTGCCGGGTCCCCTTGTGGATCCAACTTTTGTCGGTCCCCCGTCTCGGGCCTGTGGTAATAATGGCTTCCAGCCAAACAAACGGGGAGCCCCCATAGTGCTAACAGTGCTCACGTATGCAGCAAAACACCTGCTAAAAGTTCATTCTTCGTGCTTTTCTCATTGGACAAACGCGATAGAAGACGGCAGTTTGGCCCTCTACGAAAACAGAATATATATTTCTGCCTGTGTGTCTGTCCATCTGTCTCTGTCTGTTTGTCTCTCCTCTGCCTCTCTCTCTCTCTCTCTCTTTCTCTCTCTTTTCTCTCTCTCTCTCTCTCACACACACACACACACACACACACACACACACACACACACACTTCTCTCTCTCTGTTTCTCACCATCTCTCTCTCTCTCTCTCTCTCTCTCTCTCTCTCTCTCTCTCTCTCTCTCTCTCTCGTCGATGGTCGTCCTTGGCCGGGTTTATCTTCATTGACTGCGTTTTTTTTTTTGTTTTTTTTTTTTAATACGAACAACACGCGTATTACTTTTTGTGACGTTCAGCTTTTCGGTTGTGACTGTATTCACCAGTGCTGCCGACAGGACAGGAACATAGCGAAACCAGATGACTTTAATGCGAAACCAGATGACTTTAATGCGAAACCAGATGACTTTATAGCGAAACCAGATGACTTTATAGCGAAACCAGATGACTTTATAGCGAAACCAGATGACTTTATAGCGAAACCAGATGACTTTAATGCGAAACCAGATGACTTTATAGCGAAACCAGATGACTTTATAGCGAAACCAGATGACTTTATAGCGAAACCAGATGACTTTATAGCGAAACCAGATGACTTTATAGCGAAACCAGATGACTTTAATGGTTGTATTCGTTGCTGGATTGCTGCTGCCCTTTCTCTCTTGATTAGAAGGGGGAGGGAGGGAACTTAGTGAAACTAGTTTGAACCAAATTTCGTCCAAGATGGAATGTGATCCAGGCTTTAATAAACGTTCGCGGTACAGATCCAGATCAAACGATGGACGATGGACCCCGAATCGTTCAACCAGATTGTTACCAATGTTACTACCCAAAAATCTACTTGACCGATTACAACGAAACTCTTGAGTCCCTGAAAAACATTAACATATTTCATTTGATTTTAGATTTTACAGAAGAGGTATTTTAAAGGCAGTTTTTAGAAGTTTTCCTTTTTTAGTAGGAAAATCTGTTTGAATGAGTTGCTGTTGTTACGTGATTTCTTTCCTACATCTATGTACAGAGTGACAGTGACGAAGTGACAGCCTTAATATGGCCCTTTGCGGTCGGCTGGACTACAAACAATATAAATTAAACTATGTGGAAGATTGAATATGGCTAGATGAAATCATACCATTTGGTGCGGATCCGTGCAGCGGATCCGAAAAAACGTACAGCGGATTTAGGATCTTTCTATATTTGGAAAGGGTTGTAATGAATTTTCTACTCAACATAGGGCCTACACTGTTGTGTTGCTGTTACCAACTGACAACTGTCCATGAAATAATATACATTCATAGAAAGTGACAACTTTTTAGTGGTGTAAGCTTATTTTATAAGTTTGCATATCCTAGTAATATATATATATATATATATATATATATATATATATATATATGTTTATATGTATGTACATATATATGTATACATACATATATGTATATAAAGAGGAAGTAGATCCTTCAGTCCTGGCGTCAAACTGTTACCTTCCCTGACAGACTATTTTTTTTCTTTTCTTCCTCATGAACTTGCTCAAAAGGCGGGTCTAAGATTTGTTCGGAGCTCGGCAACCTGACGATTTCCTTTCCAGTTTGATTATTTGCATGTTTGATTTGGGGGACGGGTGGTGGTGGTGGTGGTGGTGGTGGGGCCTGGTGTGATATGTTTGTCGCTCTAGAAGTCTTTCAGATCCAATGTCGCTGGATCGTGCATGCAGAAAGCAGCATGGGCAAGAAGCTGATCGTCCTCAGTATTTTCGAAACGGATTTCTTTAAGACTCAAAATCATTGGATTTTCACTGCAGGCTTCAAGATTTTTTTTTAATTTGGCATTGTTTTGGTGGTTCCTTTTTTGCGTAAACATTTTTTCTCTGTTTGCTTTTTTTGGCTTTTTTTGAAAAATGTTTTACACACCTTTAGTACAGGCAAGTGAATAGTAGCCTACATAATGACAATCCTATCAGTTGCACGTGCATCACGAGACGAAAACCAGACAGTTTCATGAATTAGGCAATTGTACCAGATTTCATTCTTGAGTCCTTAACTTTTGTTGACGTTTTTGTAAATAACACATTTCCTATATCATAACAAAAGTCGTATTTAAGACCGCGTTAAAGCGGAGAGAGTATTCTCTTCGAACTTGAAGTTCTGGCTTTCTTGGGGCTGTTTCTCTTATTAAAGCCCATGCCACACAAGGCACTTGCCTTCAGCGCTCGTTCTCATGCTCGATTTTTGACACACAAGATGTGTGATCACATAAATAGGCGAGAACAAGAACAAGCACTACCCAAATGTCGGATAGTCGAACACGTTGAACTTAACAGGCGAGACTACTGATTCAACGATGGAGATTATCCACTCAAAGTAAAGGTGGAGGTACTGTGTTTGACAATCTGCCGTCAATTCTCGATGAGACTTTTTCACCCCCTCCC
>CM031611.1:32997110-32999610 GCA_018398815.1 Conus ventricosus | reverse complement strand
AGTGTGTGCAGTAAGTTGTACAGCCATATACCAAACGAGCGCTGAACAAATGGATTGAAGAAAATAATGTCATCAATGAAAGTCAGGCAGGATTTAGAAAAAAATATAGTACTATGACCACTTTTTACACTGTTGCTATAGTTCAAAAACAATTATTTCAACACAAAAATTGTACGTGCCTTTATCGATTTTAAAAAGGCCTTTGATTCCGTTGTCGAGCAAACTTGTGGATATTCTAAAGAAAAGGGGATAAATGGAAAAATGTATCGGCTATTACTAGTATATATAACACGGTGAAAGCGAGAGTTAGAGTTGGTAACGATTTAAGTGAAGCCTTTTCGTGTCCTCTCGGTTTAAAACAGGGGGAAGTGTGCATCCCCGTTCTGCCTCCATTTTTATCAATGAGTTGGCTAAGAAATAATTGAAAAGGGAAAGCATGGAATCCAACTTATCCCTGATTTTCTGGAAATTTTAATTCTTAGTTTGCAGACGATGTTATCCTCCTCCTGATTCAGTTACTGGTTTGCAAAATCAGTTAAACGTCTTATACAATTCAGCTAAAAGACTAGGTCTTACAGTAAATCTGAATAAATCAAATATAGTGATATTTAGAAATGGTGGCCAATCTCTGAGCATGAACAGTGGTTCTTTGGTCAGAATAAGATGAATGTTGTAAACATGTACAGATATCTAGGAATCATAATGTCAACTAGACTCTCCTTTCACATACCCTCTATGATATGTCAAGCAAAGCAAAGAGAGGCGTCATAAATATTTTCAAACTTTTGTGGTCTGTGGAGAAAAATCACCTACTGTATTCTTTAAGTTGTTCGACACTCAAATTCAGCCAATACTTAGTTATGGGGCGGAAATCTGGGCATATTTGGTAATCTTGATATTGTAGAAAAAGTGCACCTCTTCGCCATGAAAAGATTTTTGAATGTGAGCATCAGAACTCCAAATGTTATGATCTATGGAGAATTGGGTAGGTTTCCTTTGCATGTCAATTTATTTTTAAAAAGTATTAAATACTGCTGAGAATTTTGAAAATGCCACCTCATCGATTACCATATAAAGTCTACAAAATGTTGATATATTTTCATGGTACGAATAAGAATACTTGGGCAACTTATGTCTGCTTTTTTTCTTCATAAGTATGGATTTGAAGAAGTTTGGGAGAATCAAGGGTTGGGAACGAAACGAGTTTTTGAAAGCGTTGAGAAGTAGATGATCCAAAACTATAAAATGCAGTGGTCTATTGAAATAAATCGAGTGACCGCTTCCAGCTTTACAGACATTTAAGTCTGATTTTAACTTGGCCACCTATCTACAATCAGTTAGCCATTTAAAGGCTAGAATAAGTTTGATTAGAATGAGGTTAGGAGTGTCGCAGTTAAATGTACACAAAATGCGTTTCAGGAGAAACCTAATGGAACAAGAACTAATGTGCCCGCTTTGTGAAAGCCAAGAAGAAACTGAAGTCCACTTTGTATTGCAATGTCCGGCTTATCAAGAATTAAGGGAACAATATATCCCAGCCAAGTACTACAGTAGTCCCTCCCAGTTTAAGTTGACAATGTTGTTTGCATCTAAACACAAATCATTGAATGTAACGCCTGGCACTTTTTCTAGACAAGCTTTGAAGATGTGCCACAGTATTTTTGAACCAAGGTGAAATGTTGGAATTTGAGTACAACACTTGTGTTATTCATGTCATATGTCCAATAGATTCTTTTGCTATATATACTTTGTGACAGCCCACTATGACATGGGCCAATGGCCTATTCATTAAAACATTCAGAGTTCAGAGTTCAGAGTTCTCTCTCCTCTCTCTCTCTCTCCTCTTCTCTCTCTCTCTCTCACTCTCCTCTCTCTCTCTTCTCTCTCCTCTCTCTCTCTCTCTCTCATTCGCTCGCTCGCTAGCTCACTCTCTCTCTCTCTCTCTCTTTCTCTCTCTCTCTCTCTCTCTCTCTCCCTCTCTCTCTCTCTCTCTCTCTCTTTCTCTGCATGTTTAAAAGGATGAGCAAGTTTTGACAAGGTATAGGTTACTCTCCAATTTATAAAAATAATTGCAACTAATGTTTATGAAAACGGACACTAAAACAGCAATGCTGTCGCTTTTGGGGTTGATTATGTAGCTTTCCCACAGCATTCCGCCTTGTCAACAACCTTTTCCCTATGCCCTTTTCACGACATGGAAAAAAATGCCTCACATATTAAAGCTGTCAAGGAAAGTCGGCAATAAATGAAATGTACAATTAGTATGTGACAGTGTCACATACACACGGTGTGGAACACGTAAATTGTCAACTAGGACATACAGCATCAGAGCTCTCTCCCTCTCTGTCTCTCTGTCTCTGTCTCTGTCTCTGTCTGTGGTCTGTCTCTCTCTCTCTCTCTCTCTCTCCTCTCTCTCTCTCTCTCTCTCCTCTCTCTCTCCTCCTCTCTCTCTATCGCTCGTCTCTCTCTCTCTCTCTCACGTCTCTTCTCTCTCTCTCTC
>CM031611.1:32957110-32992110 GCA_018398815.1 Conus ventricosus | reverse complement strand
TCTCTCTCTCTTCTCTCTCTCATGTTGTTTGCCTCTTTTGCATTTCAAATTTTGTTTGCTTGTTTCTTTTCTATTTTTTTCTTCTTCAAATGTCTTTGACTAATTCATTATTATTGCTCAAATGTTAAACGAATAAATCATCTCTCTCTCTCTCTCCCCTCTCCTCCCTCTCTCTCTCTCTCCTCCTCTCTCTCTCTCTCTCCTCTCTCTCTCTTCATACATCCTTCCCATCTTTCTCGTCCTTCTATAAACCGTCGTTTTAGGCATACCTTCCCTTCCACTTCCCCTTCCCCTCCCATGGCGAGCCAACTTGTGGAAAGTAACCATTTTGTGCAGGCAAAGAAAAAAAAAGCTGTCTGGAGCCCATGAGGCAGCAATAAAGACAGAAAGCTTGGGATGGGAGGGAGGGGGGGGGGGAGAGAGAGAGATGAGCTGGCCGGGAGGAGGATGCAGGGAGGTGGGATGGGGAGGGTAAGGGGGCACGGCGAGAAGAGATTGTATGCGACGGAGGGAGTAGCGCAGGTGGGGGTGGGTGAGGAGGGGGGGGTGGAGAAGGGGAGGAGGGGGGGGGGGGAGGAAGGTCTCTAGTGCATGGGAACGTGTCTTTGACATGCTTGAACAAGTGGGGAGACGGGTCACGTACGAGTTCAGAGGGAGAATCCTGCACACCTTCCTCTTTTTAATGGCGCCTGAAACAAGGCGAGCTTGCGACCACAATTGTTTTCCTCAATGCTGCTGTTGTTGCTATGTGTGGTGTGTTTCTCTATGTCTGTGTCTGTCTGTCTGTCTGTCTGTTGTCTGTCTGTCTGTCTGTCTGTCTGTCTGTCTGTCTGTCTCTCTGTCTCTCCTCTCTCTCTCTCTCTCCTCTCTCTCCTCTCTCCTCTCTCTCTCTCGCTCTCGCTCTCGCTCTCAGTCTGTGTGTATATGTGTGTGTGTCTCTCTCTGTCTGTCTCTCTCTGTCTCTGTCTGTCTGTCTGTCTGTCTGTCTGTCTCTCTCTCTCTCTCTCTCTCTCTCTCTCTCTCTCTCTCTCTCTCTCTCTTCTCTCTCTCTCTCTGATTCCCCCCTCCTCTCTGTCTGTCGTCTGTCTGTGTCCCTCTCTCTCTCTCTCTCTCTCTCTCTCTCTCTCTCTCTCTCTCTCTCTCTCTCTCTCTCTCTCTCTCTCTCTGTGTGTGTGTGCACGCGCGTGCGCGTGGGTGTATTTATGTGTGTGTGTGTGCGCGCGCGCGCGCGCGCGCGCGTGTGTGTGTGTGTGTGTGTGTGTGTGTGTGTGTTTGTGTGTGTGTGTGTGTGTGTGTGTGTATACCTGCATGCGTTTCGCAAGCGCATGCCCTTTGTAATGCGAGGTTGCCCTTGCAGAAAATTACCCCCCCCCCCCCCCCCCCCCCACACACACACACACATACACATACACACCACTTAGAAGAATACCCCCGATCTGTCATTGAAAGGCTTTATATGGCCAACCACACATTTTTTATACCTCAGAAATCGTCCATGTCATGAGTTAAACTCCTCATCTCCTTAAACACCTGTGGCCGTCCATTCCCTGCCTCTGTGGTGACCTCATCTTCTATTTTTTCTGTACGTCCATAACCGATATGAACCCATATCCTTGGGTCTGTGTCCTGCAAGTTTCATGAAGACTGTGGCAGAAGGGATTAATGGTGGCACCCACGGGAAGGGAGCCTCACTTAATTTAAAGCCTGGCTTCCTGAGAGGGGTAATTGATGTATTCACGCGTTGCTCAAATCAAAACAGCACCACTGAACAGCACTGAAGTGACTCACAGCATGCAGCTCTTCATCGTTGCCTCATGACCGCTTGAGGGTAAATTGTTCCCTGGGGACTTGGCGCTGCTTCTGCGACGGGACGGGCCCGGGATGTTTGGTGGATGGGGGGGCGAAAAATAAGCGATTTGAAAGCCGTGCCATTGACTGCACGTCGGAGAAGCGCCAAAATCTTTGATGAGAACGAAGCGTTTAGGGAGCTTTAGAATGGTGTCCTCCCCCCCCCCCCCCCCCCCCCCCCCCCCCCATTTCTTTGCCTTTGTTTTGCAGCCAGTACGTTTTAATAGGGCCCAATCTTTTTAAACTATAGTTAACGTACAAAAACATCCGTAGTAAGTATGCAGTGAACAACATTGTTAAAGTAAACACACGATGTAAAACTGTTCGTTAAAATATAACCTTTCCGTCCATGTCTTCACGAAACGGAATACACTCATTATCCAATACTTCTTAAATGCTGATTTCAGATCTCAAGATTATATTACTTGATCCGTTTTCGTTTTTCTGAATGAAGAATAACGAAACAGGTTATGTAGCCCCACTACTTCATAATAAAAAAAAGGAAAGAAATTACCAAAAACACGAAACAAAGAATTCTTACAGAAACAAGTTTCATGTCTTTGAAGCTCTTGCTCACAGTTAAATTTTACAATAGTTTAAATGGTACCCTAACATGCCAAATCTCTTCAAGCTATCAGGTTCATTAACTTTCAAAGAATTTGTCAAAATGGTTTACTTTAATATAAATAAAAGATAGCTGGAGATGAAAGAGAGAGAGAGAGAGAGAGAGAGAGAGAGAGAGAGAGAGAGAGAGAGAGAGAGAGAAGAGAGAGAGAGATTTTGTTACAAGTGGGGGATTCTTCGAGCTTCGTCCGTTCTCCTAAAAGTTTCCACAACTCCACCTCAGTCAAATCGAAGCTTTCCGCCCATTCCACCACCACTGCCAACATGGCCCCCGGGACACGTGAGAACCTCCCCGCACCTTGCGGTGTTTCCCACTTTTCCCTTCTCCCAGCTGATTAAAGGAAGTGAACCGTGCGGCCTTGTGTCAACACCCAAGACAACGTCACCGGGAGAAAAACCCCCACCAGTGCCGAGTTCGTCACGCTGGGAAAGCATCACAGAATCCGGATCCAGTTTCTCTGAAGACTTGGCAGATGACGATGAAGCGAGAGTCGCGTGATGCCGCGCCCGTTTGCGAAGGCATCGCCAATGTAATGGGCACCAGAAGTTGTTTGGGGGCGAAGCCACCGTCGTGCCCTGGAATTAAATTGGATAACAAGGGAGAGGCGGGAGGAGCGGTGTGAGGGAAGGGTGGGATGGGGGTGGTGTGTGGAAAGGTAGAACACGTTTGATTACAATTACGTGGTCCCTGAGGGAAGAGTGCGCGGTAGTTCCATGTTTTCCGATGGCGTTTAGGAAGCGGTGGGGGGGGGGTGGGGGGGGAAAGATGACGTCAGTCAAGTTTCGTTGGGTTTGGGTTTTGTTTTACTATACATAACTGGGTAACTGGAGGTAAGTCAGTGACGGTTTTTAATGTTTACAGTCAAAGTCCACTTTAAGTTTGCCCCCACCTCTACATCGTTAAACGGGAAAAGTCTGCAAGATTAGAGCTTTTTGGTGTGTTTTGTGTGTGTGTGTGTGTGTTGTGTGTGTGTGTTGTGTGTGTGTTGTGTGTGTGTGTGTGACTGTGCGCGCGCGGGGCGTTAGAGAGAGAGAGAGAGAGAGAGAGAGAGAGAGAGAGAGAGAGAGAGAGAGAGAGAGAGAGAACTTGTATCAATTTCATCATGATTTTCTTGACAGTCTTCAATGTACATAACAAGAAAAGTGACTACTCTCGAGGCTTGACGTAATTTGAATTCGTGGCATCAAATGTTTGTCTGCACAGACAACGAAATTTAATAAATTTGTACCTGAAGTGAAGGTTTTCATTTTATTACATAAACACTTGTTTAAAGAGTTCCTTCTCCCCCCCCCCCCCTCCCGTGGTTCACCCCCCCCCCCCCCCCACCTCGTTCCCTCTCCTTTTGTTCTTGCTCTTCCTTCTGCCGCTCATTTACATTTCATTAAAAAAAAGAAACCATTTATGAGCTGTCATTTTCATAATGAGGGAAGAACGAATAGTCGGACAGTTAGATTAAAACACATTCATTCACTCATTCAATTATTCCTTCCTTCCTTCATTCATTCATTCATTCTAGATTCACTTATCACAAAGGCAGAAGTTCGCATTTGGTACTATAATGCTTGCGGGAAAATTTGGGTGCGCATCTCGAAAAAAGAAGCAGTCTTTTTTTTCAGGGGGATTTTCAGGGGGCCCTTTTGCTTTTCCCTCCTGTTTTTTTGGTTCGGTTTTTCCCTTTTCCCCCCCCCCCCCTCCCCCTGGTATGCTATTCAGCATCCACCTTTTTACGATTCATACACCATTAATTCATTGTTATGGCAAATTATCCCCAAAAATTGTGCATGTAGGAAAAAGGAAGAAATAATTTTATCTTCATGAATGTAGTAAATAAAAGATAAGTTTGAATAATCGTCATCAAAAAAAAAAGTAAAAATGAAAATTTAACATTTACACCGAATTTCCCTTGAAAACCAAAGGGGAAAAAAACAAAAAAAATGCAAACAAAAACACACACAACACACCTCTCCCCTTTTTCCTCTCTCTCTCCCCTTCTCTCTCTCTCCCTCTCTCCACCACACACACACCACAACCACACACTACACACTACACACACCAAACCGCACACCACAACACACACCAACACACACACCACACACACAACAACACTGTAAACCCTGGGTGTAATGCAGGGGGAAAGGGGACTACGCACACCCAAACACACTCACAGCTTGCTTAAAATTTCCATCATATATCAGCTTTCTCCATCAAACCATTAAAAAATCTATAATTTACATACATGACATAGAAAGAACACTGCATATAGAATAAAACAAAATAAAACATTCCTCTTTCCTTGAATTCAAAAAATCATTTATCAAAAAAACATTAACAAACCCCGGGGTTAAAAATAGATTTCTACTTTACCTGGCCGGGATCTTAACTTTTCACGAACACGTCTTTTTCTTTTCTTTTCTTTTCTTTTCACTGTCACTTCAAAACACCACAACTCCCGGGCACTGGGTGGTCTAGCCCTGGTCGGGTAGACTGTTGGCTTTGGTCTGTGGTCTGCTTGCGAAGTGACGCTGCCAGGTATGAGGTCAAACCCCCCTTGGGAGAACATGACTATAAAACATCATCTGTTTCCTTTCTTTCTTCCTGCATTAACGCATTGCACTCTCCCCTCTCTCTCTTTACTGCCTTATCAAATGGAAAAGGTTTTGTTTTTCTTTTCCTTTTTCTTTTTTCTTTTCTTTTTCATAAATTAGCAACCCCTTCTCTCTCCCCACACTTCCTCATCCTTCCTTCAGACTTTTCCATGCTAATCTTCAACGGGTTCTCTTCTCTCCCCCCCTCATCCTCTTTTTTTTCTCTAAAAGCAACCAAAACCTCTCCCCTCTCTGCTCTCTGTTCGTTCTCCCCTCGTTCTCCTCTCTTCTTCTCGCCTTTTCCCCGTGCAGAGATACACTAAAACCCCTCATCTCTCTGTCTCTGTTCGTTCTCTCTCCCTCCTTCCCTGTAGGCGAACCTACTCCCCCAAACTCCCCTCTCTCTCTCCCCTCTTTCCCTTTTTTTTGTTCCCGATTTTCCCAAAAACGGCGATACCATTGGTCATTATTTTTACCCCACACCCGGGTTGTCTCCCTCAAATTTCCTTTGGGGACGTTAAAATCATGAAGTCCCGTCTACACCCTTACTCTCTTGGGGTAAATTTGGCATTTAATTGTTTGCTAGATTTCACCCCCCCACACACTCCCTTCCCCCCCCCTTCCTACTTCACTGGCGCGGGGGGCTTAATTTGGGGGAACTGGTCAATCAAATTTGGCCAGCTACCCGGGGTAGGCCCCACGACGCCCGAGAACAAGCGGGGTTTCCCACAAATTGGCTTGATTTGACCGGCTCGCGACGACCCCCGCTAGACCGGGGCGTCGTCAAAGCTGTTTAGCCCGTATACCCGGACAGACCGTCTTCCCCTAACCTTTCCCCCACTAAGTTTTTGAATGCCCCCCCCCCGACCAGGGCCCGTCTCTTGACCCCTAGAATTTTTGATTTGGACTTAGGTCCAAAAAAATTGACGGCGACCCCCAATTGGGTTTTTCCCCCCCAAAGTTTTTTTCCCCCCCAAATTAGTTTTTTCTTTTTTTTTTTCCCGGGACAATTTCCCCCTTGCAAAAGACCATGCTCCGCATTTCTCAAAACAACGTACAAAAAAGACAACAACCGATTGCTGACCACACTACACGCGCAAATTTTTTGGAAAATACTTTAAAACCCAACCGGTTTAAAAATTATAAAAAAAATCTTTAGGGAATACCATCCATAGTTATCATTGATTTCGTCTTGCTTATTTAAACTCATTTATAACCCCTCGTCACACTTATCTTTTCCCCTACCTCGGATTTGCCCATCTTCTTTTCAAAATTCTTATGAAAAGCACAAATAATATGATCCGACCCCTACACTTCACGGGGAAATTTCCCCTCCTCACTCTTTGCAAAAAAAGCATCATACACAAGCGACTGTATCCCCAAAGAAACACACCCACAGAACAAGTTTCACAAAAAAATTTTGAAAAAGTCCACACAAAAAAAAAAATATGAACATACCAACTGGGAATAAACCCCATACAATCACAAAACTGGAACAACAAAATTTTATCAAAAAAACCCCCCGGATATGATGACTTCCTCTGATTTGCACTTGCTAGACTACACGACTTAAATGTCACTCGACATTCTTCGCCCGGGGAAGACGCACTCGATCCTGAGGCTGCAGTGCCATTCCCCAACGCAGAACTTGCTGTTTTTTCAACTCGCCCCCTGCGGGAATTTGAGGGTTGATATCGCTGATCACGAACTCTTCCCTAAAAGTATTTGTGAATTTCTGCAGGGCCCACACAACAGCAAACATCCTTCTCTATGTTGCTCCCCTCTTCACACTTTGTCACTTCCTCTAGATATCCCAGGAAACCGCCCCCCTTCATGCCCCTGCAGCAAACTGCCCCCACCCCCCACCTGGCTCTGTCCCAACAAAAAGGGTTTTTGGGACATATCTGGTGCTTCAAGAGGACGGGAACCTAGTCTTTCCAACACCGCTGCGGGCTTGCCTCAGCGCGACCACTCGACCCTCCCGGTTTCCCTCCCCTTTGACCAAATCACTGAGGATCGGTTTGCTGCGAAATTAAAAAACAAACCCCCATAAACCCAAAAAGCCTAGCAACTCCGACTTCTGTTTTGTTTTGGTCCTCTAAATTCATATCTCTCCCCCTTTTTCCCCTTTCTGGCTGCTTTGTGTCCCCCTCCGACAAAAAAACCAGGAACTCCAGGCTTGAAAAACCAACCTGGCACTTTTTTGGGGTCTGGCTGAGAGGGCTTGTCTAAACCCTCCAAGACTGCCCCTGCTCCCTCATATGCTCCTCCCATGCCCGGGATGCGATCAAAATGTACCCATGAATTTCAAAACACCTTCCAACCCCGTCAAAGTTTCCTATATTCGAGAAAAGACTGCGGTGGGGGCCCATCCCAAAAGGGAGTCTCCCACGGGTATAGCCCCGGGGAGGGAAAATCTGTATTTCCTTTTGGGTCTCACTCAAGGCATTTGCCATAACCCTTGCTCAATCGACCCGGGAAATACTGGCCCCTTGCTTGTGGCGATCTGACGAACGGGTCTTTCCATTTTGGTATACCTCTCACGACCGGGTACACTGTTCAGACGTCTATAGCGACACGAATCGATGCCACCTGACTTTTTTTCCTCACTAAACCGGGTGCACTATAGATGTTTGGACGGTTAAACCACCCCAAGCCCAAACACTTTTCTCCCTCCTCCTCGTCACTTCTTGGGGGCTTGGATGGGGTACTTTCACAGTACGGGTTTCTGTAAAGTAACTCCCCCGTACAGTTCAAGGTTGCCCTTCCTGGTTATCAGTAGGAACCCCTATACTGTTCAAGGACCCCCCAACCCCCTGTTCCTACTGCTAGCCCTTCTACTAACTCCGTATGCTCTTCCCTGGAAACTCAGCAACAAAATTTTCCCCTTCTTTTGGGTCTCCCCACCTCCCATGATTGCGCTGCCCTATGTGTGACTCTCACCTAAATAATTTGGGGAAAAATTTGAGGAAAATTTTTGTTTTCCCCCTTCACACGATTCGGAGTCCTATCTACCTTTTCATGATGGTAAGGGGCCCCCTTCCAAGCATCACACGGTTGGATCCGGGGGAAGCAGTAACGGGATTTGACTCCCCCCTTGAAAATTTGCTCCCCCTTCCTGCAAACTGCTTTTTCGGACCCCCTACCCTCCTGCAAACTCTCCCTTGCGACCTTACATTCTCCTCGACCCTTTTGCGTAGGCCACCCATACTATGGGTGGTTTTGACCCTTCGACTCCTTTTTCCCGGGAACCACAGCTCCTTTGAAAATGCACCCCGGGCCCCCCAACTGCCGCCCATACAGCCTCAAAGGGGCGAAAAGCCTGTGCTTTCCTGAGGGGCTTCCCTGTAGGAAAACAGTCCGCGGGAATGTGGGCCCAATCGCGGGGCCTTTTTCTCACAGAGTCTTTAAATGCCCTTCAGCCCCCGTTGAATTTTTTCCACCAAGCCATTCATTGTGGATGGTATGGGTAGTGACACCTGTGTGATCCCTAGAAACCTGTGACCTCCCTTCATCACCCGGGGGTGAACTGGCCCCCCCTGCCCTGAGAATTTGTGCGGGCACCCCCCCGCGAGAAAGATGTCTACCACCCTTCCGACCTTTGCTACTACGCCCTTTAAATCAACCTTTTTTGGGGGTACGTCGCGTAGTCCACAATTCAAACATACCTGTCCCCCCTTTGGGAACGGGCCGATTGGGCCAATCAGATCATAGCCACCCTCCAAGGGTTTTTCAAAAAAAGGGATGTTTTAAAGGCGCCTTCCTTTTTCACCCCCTTGTGGCTGACCGTTGACACACGTCACTGACGCGAACCGTTTTTCGTCTCCATTGCTCCTCCAATGAAAGCTCAAAGCCCGGTTCTGTTTTGTGGTGCGAATGACCCCCAAGCACCGTGACCCCACTGACAGTGCACATAACACCTGGTACCCCTGATGGGCACCTTACCTGTCTTCCCCTTTGGGGAACCCCGGGACAAAAACCCGCCTTTTTACAAAAATTCCGTCCACCTCCCCAAACCTCCTTTTCTCCCACCCTTTTCCAACCCCAAACTTCACACGAAAGGGGCTTGTTCCTGCGCTGCCCTAAAAAACCTCAGCACAGCTATCCACTCCTTCGGAACAACTAACGTTTAAAAACCCCCTTTTCCCCTTCTTGCTCCGGTTTGAATGCTGCCCCTTAAGTCAACAACTCAGGACCCCTACCCCCTTTCACCCGGAAAATTTCCCAAATCAATTTGTGAAGGGGGTTTTCCACACCAACCAAAACTCGCCTGGAATAAGGGGTACGTACTTCTATCTTTGCAACTGGAAACTCCCTCACGGCCATCGATTAATAAGTCGGATTTCCCGTCAAAACCCCTTTTTTCGACCACGTTGTTCGTACTACCCCGCATGAACAACCCTTCTCGAAAAACTTTCCCCCTGTGGGCCCAAACCAACCTTCTTCCCTGGAACAACCACTCACCCCGGCCCTCCATCCCCTACAACGCGTCCTGCAAACCATAGGCTCACTCCACCCTCTTAGCTGAAACCCCTTTTGGTTCCACTCAGTCGTTTTTTCCCCTTGACGACCCTTTTCCACCCCTTGCAAGGGTGCTGCCTTTGGAACCTCAGCACAACCCGCCACATTCCCTTCTTTGACAAATGAAACACCTTTTTCCCTTTTCCCTTTTCCCTTTTGCCCCCCACCCGGGGTTGCAGCTTTGCAGAAAACCCCTATTCCTTGCATTTTTCCCCCCGTCCCAGCACCGTTTTTTTCCTGCACCTTATGCCCAAACGTGCCTCCTTTTACACTTGCAACTTCAACAACCCCCCTGCTTCTTGCTGTCCTCTTCAAAAGATGGGTTTAAATCAGGGCCCCCACCTGACAAAATTGTTCTTTCATAAAAATAGCTCTTTTAAATTCGGGGAAATCCTTCTTCGTAAAAGCCAACTCTAACCATTTTTCAAAAAGTGATTAAACGGCACCAAATGAATTCTTTTTACCTGCTTGCAAACTAGCTGAACGAAATTTCTTCGAATCCCCCCTCTTAGGGGCAAAAACCCCCCATTAACACCTTCACAGCACCAAAACGGCTGTTGTTTTTTTCTTAACGCAGTAAAATTTATGCCTTTCCCTCAAAAAACCGACAAAATGACGCCCCCTCTTTTGGGGGCCAACCCCGATGGTCCCCAAACGTTTTGAAAAGACTGTGTATGCACAAACGAATGGGTTCCTTCCGAGAATTTTGGCAACTTGGGGCGGGGGGATACTGCCACAGAGTCATGGAAACGAACTACCATCCCCGGGCTCCTTTGTTTCTCACTTTCTCCAATTAAAAAGAACCTTAATCTTTCCGTTTCCTGGCTTCCCCTTGTCTTGCGTTTCCTGCGTTCCCCTGCTTTTAAAACTTTCCCGCCCCTGCTATTTCACAGCGACACGCGTTTTCTCTCGTTTAATTTCCCCTTTTCCCTCTTTTTTTGGTTTTAACAAATCACCAACTCATCTCCGAGTAACCCAAAACACGAGGCCCCTCACAAGTGTTCAATGGGGGGTTTTTTTTCTTCCCCCATTGATCTCTTTTTTCTTTTTTTTTTTTTGAACAAGATTTTTTAACTACGACACCAAACTGGTGGTTTCCGACAGATGAGTAATAGCACATCCATGAAAATAATATTTGCTTGGGACAAAGTGTTAGTTTTTAAAGACCCCGGCCTGACCCCAAAATGAGAGCGAAATAGGAAAAACTTGCGAAATGAGTACTCTGGGCTGAAAACCAACCTATTTAAATATCTTGGAACAATGCCGGCCCAGTTTTAATACTGGGGGCAACAGCAAACAACCCCTTTCTTAGTCAATCTTGAATCCCCCCACTTCCCCTCTGAAAGTGAAAATTTAATAAAGGGGCCCGAAAATCCGGCAGGGTCGCCAATAAATTGTCAACCCCCGTTAATTCTGGAGGAAGGCACGCACAGCCCAAACCACCACCTTGCTTACAATCTCATTCATATTCATGCTTCGTACATCAAACCACTAGTAAAAACTATAAAATTTTCTAACATGAAAATGAAAGAACACAAAAGCATATAAATCAACAAAATAAAACATTCTCTCTTTCTTGAATTTCACAAAATCATTTAACTAAAACTCATTTAAATAACCCGGGGATAAAAGATTTCTACTTTCCCCGGCCGGTGACTTAACTATTCACGAACATTCTTTTCTTTTTTTTCTTTTCTTTTTCCCTTTACTTTCACAACCCCGACACAACTGCCGCACTGGGGTTGGTCTGGCGCCTGGGCAGGGGAGACTGTTGGGGTTGGGCTGTGGTGCGCTGGCGAAGTGACGCTGCCGGTTTGAGGTCGCCCCCCTTAGGTAAAACAACATCACCGATCTGTTTCCTTTTTTTCCTGCATTAACGCATGCACTCTCTCTTCTCCTCTCTCTTCTAGCCTCTTATAAAAAAGGGAAAGGTTTCTTTTCTTTCCTTTTTTTTTTTCTTTCTTTTCTTCTTTAAAAATTAGCAACCCCCCTTTTCTCTTCCACACTCTCCTCATCCCTTCCTCTGCAGACATCTCATGCTAATCCTCACTGGTTCCTTTTTTCTCCTCCCCCACCCTGCTTTTTCTCAAGCAGACCTAAACCCTCCCTCTCTTTCCCCCCTGTTTGTTCTTCCCCCCGTTCTCCCCCTCTTCTCTCTCGCCTTTTCCCTCGTGCGAGACTCACCAAAAACCTCATCCTCTGTCTCGTTCGTTTTCATCTCCCTGCCCTTCCCAGGCAGGCCACCTCCCAACCCCTCTCTCTCTCCCCTCATCCTTTTTCGTTTCCCATCTGTCCAAAATCGGGCGAGTACCATTGGTCGTTTTTTACCCCGACACCCGAGGGTTTTCTCCCTCTAATTCCCTTGGACGTTTAAAATTTATGACAGTCCCCCCTACACGCCTACTCTCTGTTGGGCATTGTCTTAATTGATTACTAGATTTTCACCCCCACCCCCTCCCTTTCCCCCCCCCCACTTCACTGGGGCGGTGTGGGTTAAAGTGGTGGACACGGGGAATTAAAAAGGCCATATTGGGGGAGGGACCACGACGTGGTAACAATGCGTTGGTTCCACAAATTGGCTAGATGACTTTACTCGGGTCTGCGATCGTCTCGTAAATCGAGGGGGTCGGTCAAAACTGTTAGCCCTATAGCGACACCGTCTTCCTGAAGCCTCCCACAAAACTTAATTGGCCGGGCCCCCACCCTTTCCCGTTCCCGAGCCTAAATGTTTGAGTTTGGACTTGTCCGAACAAATTGACTGGGGACTCCCAAGTTAGGTTGTTCCCCCCAAGTTAGGTTTTTTTCCCCCCAAGTAGGGTTTTTTCATTTTTTGTCCGTGACCACCACACACACACACACACCACACACGCCAGCCTTTCCTTCTCCGGGAAAAAAAAAAATTCCGGGACGCACCGGTGAAAGGGAAAATGAAAAAAATTGCGAATATCAGGGTTGGGTGCGCAGCCCGTCAACCCCAGAGGCCCGAGAAGAAAAGGGCGAGGTGCGGGATGGGCGGCGGGTGTTTGTTACTTTTCTGTTAGAGTTCTTGCTTTCTAGAGGGGGCGGGGAAAACTTTGAATGTTAGGGAGGGGGTACCCAAAAAATAAAGGGGAAGTTATATGGGGGCTTTTCCCTCTCCCCCCTCTCCCTCTCCCCTCTCTCTCTCTCTTCCTGTCTGCTGTTCTCTCTGCTGTCTGTCTCTCTCTCTCTCTCTCTCTCTCTCTCTCTCTCGTCTGTCTGTTTCCCCTTTTCTCTCTGTCTGTCGCTCCTCTCTCTCTCCCTTTCACTCTCTCTTATGATGGACTGTGGTAGTGCCCTCGCATCCTTTCTGGGGTTTAAAAAGAAACTTTTTTCTTTTTTTTTTTTTTTTAAACCGTCTCCCTTAAATAAAGGGGGAAATTAATATCGCCTGTACATTTTTGGGGTTTAGTGGTGGTGTTGGGTGTTGGTTTGTTGTGTTGTGTTGTGTGTGGTTGTGTGTGTGAAGAAGAAAGGGGGAGAAAGGGGGATGGTGTGTTGAATAGATTAGCGTTGTGTGCGCGCCGGCGCGCGTGCGTGCGTGTGGTTTTATGAATTATGCATTAATTTTCCCTGGAAAAAACCTTGAATTCCCTCACAGGTATGTTCGATTTGCTCTTATTAAAGAACCAAAAAAAAACTTATATATGAGAAAAACAAAAATCTAAACAAATCTTCATGGGATCTAATACAATTTGTTTCGTGGAAATAGTTGACGCGTTCGTAACAAATGGAGAAAGCACCTAATCAAAGGGGACCCCCTAACAGAAAAAGACTTTAAACAAAATAATTTATTTTTGTTCTTGAATCAGCTTCAACCCCCGTTGGTTTGCGCAAAACCTGCGAGTCAAACGTTCCCTTGTGCATGTTTTAGACCCGGGCATGTCCGTTCACGACTCCGTTAGGGAATCTTACCAGGCTGAATGATCTTTTTTAGTGGCCGACTTTTATCGTAAGGGGGAAATTTGGGTTTGCCACAAGTCATTCCAGTTTTACAGGGATATGGACCCTTAGGTCTTTTTACAAACACACACACAACACACACACACACCCACGCACGCACGCACACACACACACACAACACACACACACAACACACACACACACACACAAAACACACACACACGTCGGGGGCACAGAGTCCATTTTTGGGACTCCTTTTGCGTCCATTTTTAGGAGAAAGTATTTTGTTCTTCTTTTTTCGTTTTCTTGAACTGTTTACTTGCCTGAAGAAAGGGAAAAAAGGTCAAAACCGCCGTGTTTTGCTTGTAATTTTTTTGTTTTTTTCATTCTCGGAACAGAAAATTTTTTTTTTATTTCAAAATTCCCCCCTGCAGCACCTCACCTTGAAAATAATAACAAATTTTTTCTTACTCACTACTTACTGTTGCAAACTAACTAAAACTTTCTAAAACCCCCCTAACTAATTAAACAAAACCACCCAAATATTCCGATTCTACACCAACAAAACGCAAGTGCAGTACAATATCAATGTGGCCCCCCTGACAAATGGGAGTGTTGAAACCCCGGCCCAGGATGGGGGAGACCGGGCCCCTCCATTCAAACAGGGGGTATACACGGGCCCTCATCGCCCGTCCCCTTTTCCCTTCCTCCACACCGTTCCGATCCGTCCTCCGGCGGCACGCAGCACACAAACACTCCTTTGTCCGCGGGTTTGCAGTTACGCTGAAGGCACGGGGAATGGTGAACAAAACAAAAAAAGGACCCTTTTCTGATGTCTTTACACTCGCTTCGCTCTCAGTAAATTATCCTCCCCCAGCATCTTTCTGCCAGTTCATCTTCCGAATCGCGCGCACGTGCGCGCGCGCGTACGCACACACACACACACACACACACACACACACACACACACGTACGTATACACACACACACACACACACATCTCTCTCTCTCTCCTCTCTCTCTCTCTCTCTCTCTCTCTCTCTCTCTCTCTCTCTCTCTCTTCTGCTCCTCTTTGGGATCACTTTTTTTTGCGTCACTTTCTTTTGTTAACTTTCTCGCGCTGGTCTGTATATGAACAACAATGGAAGGATAAGAGGGTGCCTATTGTTCTGTATATGAACAACAATGGAAGGATAAGAGGGTGCCTATTGTTCTGGTTGTTTTTGTTGTCTTTGACTGATCTGGCAAGGTGCGTAAAAGAATTCCGGAGAGGGAACAGGTCTTCTACATCTTTGATCCGTACATTTTCTTCACTTTATCAAACATGTCACCATGTAAATACGATGAAAAACGCATGAATCTGTTTTGAAACCCGCAATTTGATCCGTTGGTTTAATTTTTCTGTTTACTGGAACTGTACTACCACACAACATCAACAACATGACACAACACCATATGTACAGCATGTGAGGCCACATGACATATCAAAACACACGTCCATTTTGTCAAACAAACTTGCAGCTGCAAGAACAAACGTTTGCAGTTTTGAAGAACACAACGTTTCGAAGATGACACAATGCAACATATGAATTATGCATGGCACAGTTTCAGGTTACGTCAATGCAAATTGCCCAAATAGTGCTTAAAAGGCTAAGTGATGGTAGCAAATGGCTCCACCGCTAAAGAACACTGTTAATTGTCTCCTATTAGTTCATTATGACATTCATTAACGCCCATCAGTCCCAGGAGAGAGAGAGAGAAAGAGAGAGAGAGAGAGAGAGAGAGAGAGAGAGAGAGAGAGAGAGAGAGAGAGCGTGTATGCATGTGTGAATGTATATGCATGAGCGTGTGTGCGTGCGCGCGCGCGCGCGCGCGCGTGTGTGTGTGTGTGTGTGTGTGTGTGTGTGTGTGTGTGTGTGTGAATGAGAGAGAGAGAGAGAGAGAGAGAGAGAGAGAACAAACGAAGTTGTGTTTTACCAGGGTAATGAGATAAGCAAACTATATATCCGTTGTTTTTTCCATCAAGCCCTGATGGACAAAAAAATAAAGATAGCACATTTTTAAAGCATGCAAATTAGCACAACTATGCGTTAACACACACATACACGAACGCAAACACCCATCCACCTATAGTCCCCCGAAACCCCCTCACCTCTCCCTTCCTCAGAGAGAGAGAGAGAGAGAGAGAGAGAGAGAGAGAGAGAGAGAGAGAGAGAGAGAGAGAGAGAGAGAGAGAATGCTTCTGTACTCTTTACTGGAGAACGAATAACCGCAAGCTTGGACGCGTGCACAATGACAGGTCAACAGTTTATTTATTTCAATATTCTGGTCCATCATCTTTGAAAAAACTGTTCTCGGTGGAACAATAAACCGAAGTTATCTATATCTAATAACATGATGCAACTATAAAAAAAGAAAGAAAAACATGATGCAACTAAAGCTAGCTAGACATTTTCACATAGAAATTTCCGCCTGTGAAGCAAGCAGATTTTCTCCCATTAAATACTTTGTGTCCACACTGTTTCCTCTCATGACGTATTGGCATGCGGTACAGAAATACATCCCTCTCCGGGTTATCCTTTGTAGGTAACGGAATATCTCTACATGTACTAAACAAAATAAGCGATGGGTCGCAGTCCATGTACAGACATTTTCGAAAACCTGGAGACGAACTTTTATCTGCCTGTCATTGAGCTTAACTGGGGCGTCATGAATTGCCTTCTTTCTGTACAGTCATCCTGGGATATGTAATGTATTTGCCTTTTACGGATCAAGACAAATTGATATATATGTATGTTGTTGTTGTTGTTTTTGTTGTTGTAGTTGCTGCTGCTGCTGCTGCAGCTGCTGCTGCTGCCGCCATTGTTTGTTTGATTGTTTGGGGGGCGTGAGGAAGGTGCTTTTTTCCCAGTACTTCACAGAGGTAGCCATCATTTCATCCAATATAAAAGACCCACTTTGGATGGGGCCGTGTCTGGAATGGGAATCACTTCTGATGCGGTATGACCATTTCGGGTGTGGACACGTTTTGGCTAGGGGACACTTCTGAAACAGGGGGGTCAGTTCTGAGGTGGAGCATCTGTTCCAGCTATGGGAACACAACCCCCAGCACTGGGGGTCCTTTCTGATGTGGGGAGCCAAACTGACTTGGGGGGGGGGTACGCCGGTGGCATGACCAGCGGTCAATCAGATCCAGTCCATTTCGCTGCCTCCCTCATTTCCAGTCCCAGACAGCCTCTTCCTGTGTCCCCCTTCGTGCTATCCTCCCTTCGATTAGATGGGCTTGGATGGAGCGCTAACGCCTTCCTGATTTGCCCGGACCTTTGTAAAGCTTCTCTTGATTGGTGCTCATCAGCCCACCTCCGATCTCTCGGCGTTTTTCATTGGCGGGGATTCGCCGGCGAGGCACGCGCTGTGTTTTTCTCCGGTGTCATCAGAAGTCTTTCAACTCATCGACGTGTTTGAAGTGAAAACAGTCAAGTTTAATTTTTCTTTTTCTTTTCTTTTTTTTTTTTTTTTTTTTTTTTCTTTCTTTCTGTTTTTCGTTTTTTTACCCCTTCAGAACTGGATGGGGGAAAGGTGGAGAAAAGGGATGAGGGGAAGAGGAAAAAGAGAAGAAGGAAAAAAGGAGAGAGAGAGAGAGAGAGAGAGAGAGAGAGAGAGAGGGGGACAGTTTGTATCCCGCTGTTTCGTGTGCGCAAATCTCTTCTGTTTGTCTACAGAAGAAGGGTTAAGGTCATCTATAAAGAGACGCTTTGGAGAGTTTGCCAACTTCTGTGATCTGAATATCACAATCAAAATAATCGTTTGGGGCATTACAATCCTACTGGCTAGACGTGTGCATGTCCACACGGGTATCATGGGCTGCATGCGCTCGCACGCGACTATTTTGCATGAGATAATTTTCATAAAGAGGCAACAACAAATTTACATACATATCCTTTTTTCCCGTTACAATTCAATCAAAACGTTGGTAAGAAATTATTTCTCACAGACTCAAATGACTCATATTGAGTCAAAGGATTCAGATATGCTGGAACTCAAAAAGAATATATTTTGAGGACAGAAATATCAAAGCATGTTATGCTTTGACTGGGTTTTTGTTTTGTTTTTGTTTGGTTGGTTGGTTGGTTTCTTTTTTTGTTGTTGTTGTTGTTGTTTTTTTGTTTGTTTTTTTTTTGTTGTTTTTTGTTTTTGGGGGTTTTTTGTTTTTTTTTGGGGGTGGGGGGGGGGAAAAAGTGGCAAATTTTGGGAGTGATGGTGATGGTACTTTTAAACAGGTTTAAAATTTGGGGGAAGAAATAAATTTTTTTAATTTCATTTGAACTTCATCTAAACAATGATAAGTATGATTTTAAGGGGTTTTTTGTGCAGTTAACTACTGGGTGCGATTTTCCTGGCCAAGATATTCTGTGATCATTGATTACACCTTTGGAAAAAGTCTTTAGAAAATTTCACCTTACAGGTGTATTCTTGTTTTTGCCAAAGTTTAAGTAAAAAAAAAAAATACAAAACCAATAAACCAATACGGCCGAATCGGTAACAATACCCTATTAACGTCGTTTTTTCAGAATCTTTTTTTCACCCCCCACATTCTTTATGTTTTATGATGGGACTTTTTTAGAAATAACAAAAATGTTTGTTAATTTTTTTGTCTTTTGTTGGGTGTTTGGGGGTTGGGGGGTTGGGGGTTTTTGGGTGTTTTTGGGGGTTGTGTGTGTATGTGTGTTTTGTGTGTTTTTGGGGTGGGTGTTGTGTTTGTTGTTCAGGGAAAAAAAATGAAAAAACCCAATTTGGGGGGAAAACCTAACGGGGGGAAAAACCCTATTTGGGGATCGCCGTAATTTTTTTGGACTAACCAAACCAAAACTGGGCCGAAAACGGCCCCCATGGGTCGGTCCCCCCAATTAACTTAGGGGAGAGGTTTCGCCGAGAGGGGTCCCCCCCACCCATTTGACAAAGCGGTTTGCCAGCCCGTGTCTAGCGAACGAGTCCAGAGCCGATCAAGCCATCTACCACTTTGGGGAACCCAAGCATTGTTACTCGGACGTCGGGGCCTACCCAACTCAGCTGGCCCAAATTTTAGATTGACCAGTTCCAAAACCCCGGGGCCCGGAAGTAGGGAAGGGGGGAAGGTGTGTGTGGTGGGGGAAAAATCTCTAATCAATTAAAGCCAAATTTTGCCACCACAGAGAGTAGGCGTGTACGGGATGTCAGTTTTGAACGCCAATGAATTAGAGGGAACAACTTCGGGATCGGGGTAAAAATCTGACCAATGGTACACCCTTGGGACAGGGGGTTAGAGCAAAAAGGGAAATTGTGAGTGAGGGAGGAGGAACGGGGAAAAAACGAACAGACAGAGGGGAGAGAGGGAAGTTCGGGAGAGTAGGCTCTCCCCTACAGGAAGCAGGAATGAGACGAACAGAGACGAGAGTGAGGGGGTTTTAGGGTAGTCTCTCACGAGGGAAAAGGGAGGAGATAAAGAGGAAGAACGGGGGAAAACGAACGAGGAGAGGGAGAAGGGTTTGGAGTGGAGCTTGAAGAAAGGGCAAGAAGGAGAGTGAGGAGAAAAGAACCAAATTGAGAGATTAGCAGAATGTCTGCAGAGGAAAAACTGAGGAGAGATGTGGGGAAAAGGAAAGAGTTGCTAAAATTTTTAGAAGAAAAGAAAGAAAAGAAAAAAAAAAAGAAAAAAAAGCAACCTGTCCCTTTGATAAGAGCAAATAAAGGGGAAAGAGAAGAGAGAGGTGCAATGCGTTAATGCAGGAGAAAAAAGGAGAACAGATCATGTTTATAGTCCGTTTTACCCTAACCGGGGGGTTTGACCTCATCCTGGGAGCGCCTTGCCAAACAAAACCCAGACCAAGCCAACAGTTTACCCTGACCGCCCACAACCAAACCATGCCGCGGTTGTTCGTGTTTTTTTTTTAAATAAGTGAAACCAAAAGAAAAAAAAGAAAAACAGTGATTTGGGAATATTAAGATACCTGGCAGTAAAGTGAAATCTGTTTATACCCGGGGTTTGTTAATGGTTTTTGATAAAGTTTTTTAAGTTCGGAAAGAGAATGTTTTATTTCCCTTTTATTCTATTGCATTTTGTTCTTTCTATATCAGTAAGTAAAAATTTAGACTTTTCAGTGGTTTTATTTACGAATGCTGATATATGAAAGGATTTAAGCAAGTGGAGTGTGTTGGGCTGTGCCAGTCCTCTCCCTGACATTACCCCGGGGTTACAATTTATTTGGCGAGCTTCCCGGTATTCGGCCCTTTTTATAATTTTAAATTTTCTCAAGGGGAAGCTGGGGGGGATTCAATATTGTAATCTAAAAAAGGGGGTTGTTTACTTTTTCCCCAAGATTTAAATACTAACTTGGCATTGCTTCCAAGATATTTAAATTTACTGGTTTGGGCATTTCCCCCCCCCAAGTACCTTTTCGCAAAATTTTCCTATAATTCGCTCTCAATTTGGGGTCAGGGCCGGGCGTCTTATAAAAACTAATTACTTGCCCCCAAGCAAATTTTATCTTTTATGGGATTGTGTTTCACTCACTCGTGTCGGTAACCCCCTTTTGGCTGTCGTAGAAAAATCGTTCAAAAAAAAAAAAAAAAAAAAAAAAGAGATACAATGGCGGAAGAAAAAAACACCCCTTTTGAACAACCGGACGTCGCTCGTGTTTTTGGTTCCCGGGAGAGGGTTTGCTGCATTTTTTGAAAACCAACAAAAGTAAAAAGGGAATAACGCGCAGAAAGACGCGTATCGCAGCAAAATAGCAGAACGGAAAAGGTTGGGGAAACGCGGGAAACGAAGAAAAGGCAAGCGCGGGAAAACAAAAAAAAAAGGGGAAGCGCGGGAAAAAAAGAAAAAGGGAACGGGAAACAAAAGAAGAAGCGGAAAACAGAAAGAAAAAGGGGAAGCACGGAAAGGAAAAGAAAATTTTCAAGTAAATTAAGAAAGTTAGTACAAAGGGAGACCACCGAGGAGGGGATTTCGTTTCCCATGACCTGTCGCGGCCCCCCCGCCCCAAGTTGAAAAAAATTCTCGGAAGGGAACCATTCGATTGATGCATACATCGTCGTTTCGAAACTTTTGCACCACAGGGTTGGCCCCCCGAAGAGTGGGGGAGTCATTTTGTCGGCGTTATTGAGGTAAGGCGTTTTCAATTTCACTGGTTCCCAGAACAACATCCCCTTTTGGGGTGGAAGGGGTCTTTTTAAAGAAGGGTTTGCCCACAGAAGAAGGGTTCAGAAAGAAATTTTGTTTTAGCTAGATTGCAAGCGTGAAACGTACATCGTTTGGTCACGTCTAGATCACTATTTTTGGAAAGGTTTAAATTTAGTGGTAGAAGAAGGGGGTTCGCCGATTGAAAAAGCTAGTTTTTAAAGAACAGATTTTGTAGGTTTCGGCCCTGATTAAATATACTTTGAAAGAGAACGCCAAGACAGCAGGGGGAGTTGTTGAATTTGCAGAGGTGATGAAGGCACTTGGGGATAGGGTGCGGAGAAAAGGGCAGGACAGGGGAAAGAGGCAAGGAGACTAGGGGAGTTTTCGCAAATTGCAAACCCAGTGGGGGGCGAAGGGAAAGGGGAAAGGGAAATTATGTTTCATTTTTCACAAGAAGGGGCATGGGCTAGGGGTTGTCGCTGAGGGTTTCCAAAGGCACAGCCTTTCAAAAGTGGATAAGGGCGTAAAGGGGAAAAAACCCGCAGTGGAACCAAAAGGGATTTATCTGAAGAGGGGGGATGAGCCGTGGCTAGCATGGGCAGCCCAGTCGTTCAGGGGTGAGGGGACTACTAGTGGTTTGTTTCCAGGGGAAAAAGGGGGGATTGGCCAGCAGAGGGTGAAAGTGTTACGAGACACTGGTTGTTCATGCGGGGTAGTACGAACAAACGCTGGTCGATAAAGGGGATTTGACGGGCAAATCCAGACCTGTACTCTAATCGATGGCACTGTGAGGAGTTTCCAGTTGCTAAGATAGAAGTACGTACCCCTTACTTCTCAGGCGAGTCGTCTGCGTTGGTGATGGAGAAACCCCTTCATGATTTGATCATTGGAAATATTCCGGGTGCAAGGATCCAGGGGATCCTGAGTTGTTGACTGCTACAGGGCAGCAGTTCAGACACGGAGCAAGAAGGAGGAAAAGGTTGTTTAAACCGTTAGTTGTTCCAGGAAGGAAGTCAGGCATAGACGTGTCGCCTGATGAGTTTAGGGCAGCGCAGGAACAAGACCCTTCGCTCGTGAAGTCTTGGGAGTTGGCAAGAGGTGGAGAGAAACAGGAGGTTAGAGGAGGTGAGACAGAATTTCTTGTGAAAGGGGGGCTGTTGTACCGAGTGTTTCACCAAGGGGAAGACAGGTAAGGTGACCACTCAGTTAGAGGTACCACGTGTTATCGTGACACTGTCATGTCAGTGGGTCACGAGTCGCTCATGGCGGGTCATCTCGGTACCAGCAAAACAGCTAACCGAGTCTTTGATGATTTTCATTGGCCAGGGGCAATGGCAGACATAAAGCGGTTCTGCATGTCATGTGATGTGTGCAAAGGTCAGCCACAAGAGGGGTGAAGAGGAAGGCGCCTCTTAAACATCCCCTTTAATTGACACACCGTTCAGGAGAGTGGCTGTTGATCTGATTGGCCCAATCGCGCCCTGTTCCAAAGGTGGGCACAGGTATGAGACACGTAAGGTTCCCAGGGAAAGTTTGCAGGAGGCTAGGGTCGGTCAGAAGAAGCAATATGACAGGAAGGTGAGGAAGCAATCCCTCAAGGCGGGAGATCAAGTCCTGGTACTGCTTCCCACGGGTCACAACAAGCTGCTGAGGCATTGGAAGGGACCATTCACCTTTCACTGAAAAGGTAGATCGGGATTACCGAATTGATGTGAATGGGAAACTAAACTTTTCCATGCGAATTTTCTCCGCAAATATATTCAGCGTGAGACTCAGCACATAGGCGCAGCAGCAATCATTGATGAGGTGAAAGAGACCCAGCAGAAGAAGGGGAGATTTTGTTGTCTAAGTTTCCAGGAGAAGAGTCATACAGGGATGCGTCACTGTATGAAGGGCTAGACAGTAGGATTTCCCTAGGTTTTGTTGTCGGAAGCGACACAAAGCAGCCAGAAAGAGGAAAGGTGGAGAAGATGATGAATTCAGAGAGACCAAAGACCAAAACAAAGTCAGGAGTCTCCTAGGTTTTATTGGGTTCTATAGGGAGTTTGTTCCAAATTTCGCAGCAATCACGAGTCCTCTCAGTGATTTGGTCAAGGCAGGGAAACCGGCAGGGGTCGAATGGTCAGACGCTGCAGAGCAAGCACTGCAGACGGTGTTGGAAAGACTAGGTTCCCGTCCCATCTTGAAGCTACCAGATATGTCCAAACCATTTTTGTTGCGGACAGATGCATCAGGTGGTGGGATAGGTGCAGTATTGTTGCAGGAGCAGGAAGGGGTCGAGTTTCCTGTGAGATATGCTAGCAGGAAGTTGACAAAGTGTGAAGAGGGGTACGCAACGGTGGAGAAGGAGTGTTTACTGTCGTGTGGGCCGTGCAGAAGTTCCACAAATACTTGTATGGGAAAGAGTTCGTGATAGAGACAGATCACCAACCACTCAAATTCCTGCAGGAGGCACAGCTGAAAAACAGCAGAGTTCTGCGTTGGGCAATGGCACTGCAGCCCTACAGGTACCGAGTGCAGTACATCCCAGGTCGACAGAATGTCGGAGCTGACTATTTAAGTCGTGTAGTCTAGCAAGCTGCAACTCAGAGGAAGTCAGTCATATCCAGGTGCTTTGTTGATAATATGTGTTGATTCCAGTTATGTTGATTGGATATGGTTCATTCCCAGTTGGCTATGGTTCATATTTTTTTTTTGTGTGAGACTTGTTCATATTTTCTTTGTGAGACTTGTTCATGTGGATGTAGTTATGCTTGGAGCATACAGTCGCTTGCGTAGTGATGCCTTATTTGCAATAAGTGAGGATGGAGATTCCTCAGTGAAGTGTCATGGATCGCGATCATATTATATTGTGCTTTTCATAAGAATTGTGAAAAGGTGAGATGGCAAATCCGCAGGTAGGGGAATTGCATAAGTGCGCACAGAGGTCGTTATAGAATGAGTTGAAATAGCGCAAGAGCGCACGTCAATGATAACTCATTGGAGTGGTATTCACTAATTGTATATTTTATAACTTATAAACCGTTGGTTGTAAAGTATGTTCCAAACTTTGCGCGTGTAGCTGTGTGTCCGCAAAATTCGGTTGTTGTCCTTTTTGTACCGTTGTTTTTGAGACAATGCGGAGCATGGTCTTTTGCAGGGGGAAATTGTCACGGACAAAAAAATGAAACAACCTAACTTGGGGGAAACAACCTAACTTGGGGGAACAACCTAACTTGGGGAGTCGCCAGTCAATTTGTTCGGACCTAAGTCCAAACTCAAACATTCTAGGCGTCAGAAAGACGGGCCCATAGGTCGGGTCCGGCCAATTAAGCTTAGTGGAGAGTTTCGCCGAGACGGTCCGACCCACCCAGTCTGACTAAGCGCTTTGACCGACGCCTCGATGTCTAGCGAGACGATCGCAGAGCCGAGCTCAAGCTCATCTAGCCACTTTGTGGAACCAACGTCATTGTTACTCGGACGTCGTGGTGCCTACCCAGACTCAGCTGGCCAATTTAGATTGACCAGTGTCCACCACTTAAGCCACACCGCGCCAGTGAAGTAGGAAGGGGGGAAGGTAGTGTGTGGTGGGGGTGAAATCTAGCTAATCAATTAAATGACCAATTGACCACCACAGAGAGTAAGGCGTGTAGACGGACTGTCATGATTTGAACGTCCAATGGAATTAGAGGGAGACAACTTCGGGGATCAAGGGTTAAAAATACTGACCAATGGTACTAGCCCTTGGACACGGGGTTAGAGCATAAAGGAATGTGTGAGTGAGAGAGAGGGAGGAACGAGGAAAAAGACGAACAGACAGAGAGAGAAGAGGGGAAGTTCGGGAGAGTAGGCCCCCGCCTACAGGAAGGCAGGGAGATGAGAACGAACAGAGACAGAGAGATGAGGAGGTTTTAGGTGTAGTCTCTGCACGAGGGAAAAGGCAGAGAGATGAAGAGAGGAGAGAACGAGGGGAAGAACGAACAGAAAAGAGAGGGGGAGAGAGGTTCGGAGTGGAGCTCTGCAGGAGAGAAGGGCAGAGAGAGAGAGAGATGAGGAGAGAAGAGAACCAAGTTGAGAGATTAGCATGAGATAGTCTGCAGAGGAAGGACTGAGGAGAGATGTGGAGAGAGAGAAAGAGTTGCTAATTTATGAAGAAGAAAAGAAAGAAAAGAAAAAAAAAAAGAAAAGAAAAGCAACCATGTCCATTTGATAAGAGCAGACTAGAAGAGAGAGAGAGAGAGAGAGAGTGCAATGCGTTAATGCAGGAAGAAAGAAAGGAGAACAGATCGATGTTGATAGTCACTGTTCTACCCTAACCGGGGGTTCGACCTCATACCTGGCAGCGTCACTTCGCCAAGCAGAACCACAGACCAACGCCAACAGTCTCACCTGACCAGGCGCCATCAGACCAACCACCAGTGCCGGCGGTTGTGTCGTGTTGTGAAAGTGACAGTGAAAAGAAAAGAAAAGAAAAGAAAAGACAGTGATTCGTGAATAGTTAAGATCACCTGGCCAGGTAAAGTAGAAATCTGTTTATACCCGGTTAGTTAATGATGTTTTAGATAATGATTTTGTGAAGTTCAGGAAAAAGAGAATGTTTTATTTCATTTGATTCTATATGCATTGATGTTTCTTTCTATGATCATGTATAGTAAAGTTATAGACTTTACTAGTGGTTTGATGTGACGAATGCATGATATATGAATGAGATTGTAAGCAAGCTGTGAGTGTGTTTGGCTGTGCGCTAGTCCTTCCTCCACTGACATTACACCGAGGTTGACAGTGTGTGACCTTTGCCCAAGGCACAAAACTTGTAACATTTTTTTTTTCAATTTTGACATAAAAAGTTCTACATTTCACCCGAGCCATACAAAAGCTGTGGCAACTGGATAGACTTTCCAAGGTATGCAAACATTTACTGCTCAACCTATGAATTTGTCAATACCAAATGAAGCCTCATGCCAAATTTCAGAGGACAAACATTCCACCTAAAATAGAAAAAAAACAACTGCCCACCCAAGCATGAGGCAACACTTTCTCACGACAGACATACTACCCCTTCCCCCCTTCCCCTCCTCTCCACACCCTCACCGTCTCCACACCTACGCCCAAACACCTCTCCATCATCAAAAACAGATCTGGGATCAACCCTGACCAAAAAAAAAAACAACAAAAAAAACCCAGGACAGTCCCACGGAGACGTAAGCAGCGAGCGGTTCCGTTCATCCGACAAACCCCCCTTAATCCCATCAGCGCAGTGTTTTAGCCATTGTCCAGTGAGTCAGACAGAGCGAGTTGTAGCAGAGCAAATCCCGAAGGGTTTGTTGTGTCCGGCGTGAAGCCTTGTATAATCCTATTGCGTTAAGCCATGATCCCCGTGAAGCCTTGTATAATCCTATTGCGTTAAGCCATGATACGTATTTACTACGTACTTCTCCCCTCGGGGGCGGCCCAGACATGATTTATCTCCATACAGGTCGGCATCAAACCGAAACTTTCTCTCCCTTCTTTTCTGTTCTGCGCACCCATCAACTCTTTGTTGGCAGTGCCACCACGGGGCGGGGGGGGGGGGGGGGGGGGGGGGGGGGGGGGGGGGGAGGACAAGATTAACTCGTGGGGAGCGTTCGCCCTGTTTGGCTCTTTCCTACAATGACCGAATGAAGGATCTACGTGTTCAGGAATTGGAACTTCGTTCCTTCTCACGCTAAGATCGTTTTTCGTTGGCTTTGGTTCATTGTTGTTTGATTCGGATTTGGGATGGGTGGCTCTGGGGGGGGGTTTCTTTCTTCTTTTTTTTTTTTGTTTTTTGTTGTCATTTGCGCTATAGTGTGTTGTCTGTTTATATGTTGAATCATTTCTGTTTGCACCGAAAATCTGCTTTTCTTTGAGTATCGAAATTAGCCGCTGTCGAAATGTTTTCACTGAACATTTTGGAGCGATTCTTTCTCCTCCGCCCACCCGCTCTCGCTTCCTTCGGTTGCCACTACCATCCCGCCCTCTACCCCTCCCCACATCCTCCCGTCTCTCTCTCTCTCTCTCTCTCTCTCTCTCTCTCTCTCTCTCTCTCGGTCAATAAAGCATACATACTATATATATATATATATATATATATATATATATATATATATATAAAATCAGAGTTAAAAAGCCACTCAGAACGTTAAAAGTGCTCAACCATGTAGGGAGCGACATACCAGTTTAAAAAAGGATTTTAAAATCCTTTTTTAAACTGGTATATATATATATATATATGTTATATATATATATATATATATGTTATATATATATATATTGATATAACAACGGATATAATGCTGTAAATGTTCTTCCCTCTTGCGTAAGTTTCGGATCTTACTGGTCAGAGCAATGGCCACAGCATTCAACAGCCACGTGGCGTGTGTGTGTGTGTGTGTGTGTGTGTGAGTGGGTGACTTTGCTGCCATGTCCGGGCCAGTCCAGCATTCTCTGATCATAATAAGTCTCTTTAATCCCCTGCCAGTACCTACCGACACTCTTCGTTTGCCATCTCTGATGTCACAATGCGGAGCTTCATAACCCGATAATCCCGCAGATTTGGCTTTGCTGGCTGCCCTACGCGGGATTTATAATCGTCTGCGCTGAAGTCTGGGTAAGGATCAAGCTAGGAGACTAGGGAAGAGAAGAGATTACCTGGTGCCGAATGTCGGGAGTGACGAACGGAGAAAAGGACATATGTGAGAAGGTGTGCTCTGCGACACTCTTAATCCCCTTACTCGCTTAGCCAATTACAGATGTTGTGATCAATCACAGAGAAAAGGAACAAGCTCAGGTTCCAAGGAAATCCTCTTAACCGCACAAAAGAATCTACGCCTTATAACGGGGGAAAGTGTCTGCGTTCTGACTAATGTCTTTTCACCGATTACCGCAGACAAGCCACCCGACCCGCGCAGCGGGGAGAATAGGAATAATACGGGATAACAAAAGACACGAGAAAGACCGAAGGGCGTTCACGAGATCACCCTCCAGACTGTATGACAGGACGTAGATGGAGGAACTCTTTGAGGTCTTTAACCCCCTAAACGATAATCTCCTGCGTGTCTGAGACTGGTTCTAGCCTGTAGCCACCGAGAACATTAGTTAGATCCTTGAACTAACCAGTCCTGACAGGTGGTAGATAGCCGGGATTGACCGATCGATGCCGCCTTTGCGAGACCAGCCTTCATTGGACAACAGTCTTTTATCGGCCTGATAGGTTCAGCATTAATTTCAACAGACTGCAAATACGGAGCAAATACAGCCGATATTCTTCTACACTCCCGGGGCAAGTCGGTATCCTTCTTTGACTCTCGGGTTGGGTTCTGCGGGAATCAGACGGGTACCCACATGTCCTGCATCATACAGACATGCTTATCGTGGCAGCACCCGCCAGAATCCTCCCCCCTAGGCGGGTACTAGTGTCTGTTTCATAGCGGGTGCCTTGGTCGGCAGCAGTTCGGGTGCCAGCTATCAGAGCACGACAGAGGGTTGGGGGAGGTCAGATAGCGACAAGACGGCAACCTAGCAACATCCGGGCCTCCAGAGACAGCGCTTATCTCCCTTTCGCTAGACAGCTTCCCGATTTATCTCCCTTTCTTTTGAAATTCTGTCGCGGGGTCGGGAGTGTGAGGGACGCGATCGGCGCATTCGTATCGATCACAGGCGCAGGGTTTGGTGTGGTCCTTTGTGGCCCAGCATTGATAGGCAATACTTCTACTTTCCATGTCTGTCGCTGCCATGCCGTATTTACTACGTACTTCTCCCCTCGGGGGCGGCCCAGACATGATTTATCTCCATACAGGTCGGCATCAAACCGAAACTCTTTCTCTCCCTTCTTTTCTGTTCTGCGCACCCACTCAACTCTTTGTTGGCTTAATTATAGAGCGGCCTCATTTTTCGTATTCGGTGGAACATGCGTTCGCAGAGAGAGAGAGAGGAGAGAGAGAGAGAGAGAGAGAGAAGGAAGGAGAGAGAGAGAGAGAGAGATCTTGATTTTTGTTTTCCAGAATAAAGGTATCGTATGTTTAAACAACAACAGTTGCAAGTCTTCCTGCAAAGATTATTAATTTGTGCGATTTTGTGTCTGTCTGTCTTGTTTCGTTTGTTAATTGCATTCTAAATCTGTTCGGGGGGAGGGGGGGGGGGAGTTTTGGGTTTTTATTGTATTGGTCTTTGAGTGGGCTGTGAATTTGATTACACAGACTCAGTATTTTTCCGAAATAATCGGCAAATCGATCAAATTTTATTTGTAAAGCAAACATTCGTTTCCTTCGGAAGTTAAGTAAACTAAAAAATCCTCTAGAAGCGTTTTTTAAGTCTTGGTGACAAAAATGTGTTTCCAAAACTATTTCCATTCGAGTCAAAACCGTTTTGTTTAAAGGCTTTTCGACCGCGGTGGCCGATTTGGCTGCTAGGTAGAAGAATAAAAAGAACGAAAAAAAAAAAAGAACGGAGACATGTATAAAAAAAAAAAAAAGACATTAAAGGCAAAGACGAACTGTCAAAGCCCCGACTTGTCCTGATCCTAAAGGATCAGTCAAAAGAGATGTTCGTCATTGACCACGTTATTATTCATCCAGTCTTTTGGGTGCAGTGATGGTTCCTGTCAAGGACATGGGTGAATTCGTGCATTCCTCATGAACGGTTCTAAAACCGGGGTAACTGTACTTAGAGAGTGCCAGCCACTGAACGGGAAATGCAGATACAAACCAGATTAAAGCAAAGAAGGAGACAGACAGACAGACGGACAGACAGACAGACAGACAGAGAGAGAGAGAGAGAGAGAGAGAGAGAGAGAGAGAGAGAGAGAGAGCTCATGACGTTTGATGTACGCCAGCCTTGGCCACACTAAGGGGTAACGCAGGAGTTTGGGAGGAGGGAGGGGAGTGGAGGAGGGAGGGGAGTGGAGGAGGGAGGAGGTGATGGAAGGAGAAATGTGTCAAATGCAAACTAATATTGAAAATAATTGTGTGATTGAAAGACATCAATGTACCGTTGGCTTCACATCGAACGGAGTAGAGAAAGAGACGATGTCTATTGGTGGGGGGGGGGGGGGGGGGGGGGGGGGGGGGGGGGGGGGCCGGGGGGGGGGGACCGGGGGGGGGACAGGGGGGGGGGGGGGGTGAAAAGCAAACAGAGCCCCAGAAAGGGAGGAGGAGAAGAAAGGGCCAGACCGGGCATCTCTAAAACCAGGGGAAATTTTTGGTCACCTTCCCTTTTTTTGGGGGGATCCGTTTTGTCCGGTTTGTCCACGATTTTTTCCTAGGTTGGTAACCTGTCAAAGATGCCAACTTGCCCCATCGACTTGAACCTTTCTTGAAAACCAAAGTTTTTTCTCCCTTCCCTAATTCCCTCCCCATTCACGTCCCGCCCTTTAGTGCTTCCGTGGCAGGAAGGTGGGGGGAGGTTGTCAACGGGAAAAGAACCACCCCAAAAGGGTTTTTAAACAACACCATCGGCAACGAGAGAAATTCCCCCCGGTTTGACGAAGAATGAAAAACCTTAATTTCCCGCTCCCGACCAGGGCCCTCCAACAGTTGGAGGGGGGGGCTTTAATGAAGTCCCAATGGAGCCCCCAAGTCGATTTTTCCTTCCCCCCAAAAATTTCCCCCGGGCTTTTGTGATTTTTTTCCCTGGACAATGAGAAAAAGGGGGATGATGGGAAAGGGGAAAAAGGGGGGGGGGGGGGGGGGGGGAATTTGGGGGGTTTGGGTGGGGGGCCCAACGGTGTTTGGGCCACTGGTTTTCAACGAAACTTGTCGGTCGGGGCCCCTAAAAGGGGTGGGGGAAAAATGCGTTTAATTGAAGGGTTTTTGCCCAAACAAAAACCTTGGAGCGCCCCCGGGTTTTTAAAAGGGCCCGGGGGTTTTAATCGTTTTACCCAAAAAACCCCGGGGGTTCCTTTTTTTTTTTGAACTTGGCGGGGCTAGGGGTCCAGGGGGCCCCCTCTTTTCCCAGTCCTAAAGGGTTTGTCTGTTAAAAAGGGGGGGCCCCCCTTCCCCCACCCCCCACCCCCCCACCCCGGCCCCCTTTCCCCTTTGATTTTCCCCCTCCCCCTATCCCCCAAACCTTTTCCTCTCTTTGGGCCACCCCTTTCCCCTCCCGGGCTTTGGCTACCCCATTTCGGGCGGGATTTGCGGGGGTTTCCCTTTTAGCGCCCAGATTCCACACCCTTTTCCGCAGAATGGCGAGCGCCAAAAGTGAGGGGGGGCGAAGGGAAGGGGGTGGGGGGCCTCTGTTGTTGTTTCGGCCCTTTCTTTCTGGTGTGTGCATGGGGCCGGACCGGGCTTTGGCGGTTTTTTGGACGGGGGGGGGGAAGGAGGAGGGGGAATGGGAAAAAGGGGGGGAGGTTTTGGGTTTTGGCAAAAATTGCTTGATAAAACCCAGTAGTTAACCGCAAAGGGAAATGCCCGACTTGTTGGACCGTTAACTTTTTTTTTTCCCACGCAAAATTTTCTTCACACTGATTCAGATCGTAAATAGACGGGGGGAAAAAGAGAGAGAGGGGAAGAGAGAGAGAGAGAGACAGAGAGGGGGGGGGGGGGGGAAAGGGGGGGGGGGAAAGGGGGAAAACAAAAGGCGGGACGGGGGTTTTAAGTGGCGGTGAAAAGGGGGGGGAGAGAACAAAGGGTTCTGCAGTACCCTTCCAAAAAAGGAACCCGTGTTCTGATTTTTAAAACCCCCTTTTCCCATTTCGTGCTGGCTTCTTCGATTTTTGGCCAAATTTTTCCTTGCGAAACTTTATTTAAAGATACCCATACATTGCATCCCCCCAAATTTTTCCCCCCCCCCCCCCCCCCCCCCCCCCCCCCCCCCCCCCCCCCCCCCCCCCCCCCCCCCCCCCCCCCCCCCCCCCCCCCCCACCTATTCTCTCTCTCTCTCTCTCTTCTCTCTCTCCCCTTTCTCTCTCTCTCTCTCCCCGGGAAAAGCCCTTTTTTAAAGTCATTAAAGGGAGTTCAATGTTGCCCCTCAACCCGCCCCGGGTTTTTTGTTCAGGGCCCGTCGGCCCCCGCCAACCATCATCCCCAATCAGGCCAGATCATGGGGATAACTAGTCGTCAACCCCAAAGGGGGTTTGTAACGCCCCATGTCAACCTCAATTTTGATTTGGCAAAAGGGCCCGGGATAAACTATGGGTTTTGAAAAGGGGGGAAAGAAGGAAAATTAAACCCGGTAGGGGTTTTACTGTCAACACATTTTTAAAGAGGGGGGAGAGTTTTTTCTTTTCTTTTTTTTTTTCTTTCTCTCTCTCTTTTCTCTCTCTTCTCTCTCCCCTCTTTTCTTTTCAGGCGCTAGGGGGGATCAATCCCTGTATCTGACCGCGGACTCAGTCCCTTAACCCCCACCGCCCCCAAAGGGGGGGCCTCCGCGAGGGAACTAATCCAAGGGCAAATTTACACGCCCCCCCCCCCCCCTTCCCCCCCCCTCTTCCTCACCTTCCCCTATGGTCAAACCCCCACCCTTTAAACCCCCTTTTCCGCCGTCAAGTAATGTACAGTTTTTTTGTTACTTTTAAAACCGGAGCAGACGGGTGTGGCCCCGGGTTATCGCATCCCGTTTGTCCCCCCCCGTCCCCCCCTTCCCTCCCCCTCCCCCCCCCCCTCCCCCTAAATCTCAGTGGTCGTCTTTTTAAGGGATGTGTATTGACGGGGTTTCCGGTGGGGGTTTTGTTTGTTCCCAGTTTGTTTGTTTACGCGGCCCCTGTGGCCCGTTTCGTTCCCAAGTTGGTTTTAACGTTTTTCCTTCGTTTTTTTCCCAAATCGGGGAAAAAGGGTTTCCCCACGCGCGCGCGTTTTGGCTGCGGTTTTGTTTGTTTTTTAGTGTGGGGTGTGTGGGGTGTGTGTTGTGTGTGTGTGTGTGTGTGGGGGGGAGTGGGGGGGGGGGGGGGGGGGGGGGGGGGGCGGGGCGTTTGTTTTGGCGTGGTGGGGGGGGTTGGGGTTTTTGTGTGGGGTGTGTTTCTTTTTGTGTGGGGGGTCCCCCAAGTGTGGGGTGGGTGGGGGGGGAGTGTGGGGTGTGTGTGTTTGTTTGGGGGGGGGGTTGGGGGTTTTTTTTTTTGGGTTTTGGTTTTTTTGGTGTTTTTTGGTTTTTTTCCTTTTTGGGGGTTTCCTGTTGCCCCTTTGTGTCTGTTTTTTTCTGGAAAAGGTTGCCGGGGCCGGGAAAAGGGGGGGAAAAAAAAAACGGTTATGGTGGTTTGTTTCCCCGGTGTGTTTTGGTTTTTTTGGTTTTTGTTTTTTTATGTTTTTTTTAAAGGGGGGGGGGGGTGGGGGGGGGGGGGGGGGTGGGGGGGGGGGGGGGGGGGGGGGGGGCCGGGGGGGGGGGGGGGGGTTGGGGGGGGGGGGGGGGGGGGGGGGTTGGGGGGGGGGGGGGGGGGGGGGGGGGGGGGGGGGGGGGGGGGGTGGGGGGGGGGGGGGGGGTGGGGGGGGGGGTGGGGGGAAAATTTAGGGGGGGGGGTGTGGGGGGGGGGGGGGTTGGGGGGGGGGGGGGGGGGTGGGGGGGGGGGGGGGGGGGGGGGGGTTGGGGGGGGGGTGTGGGGGGGGGGGGTGTGGGGGGGGGGTTGGGGTGGGGGGGGGGGGGGGGGGGGGGGTGGGGGGGGGGGGGGTGTGGGGGGGGGGAGGGGGGGGGGGGGGGCGGGGGAGGGGTTTGGGGGGTTTTTGGGGGGGGGGGGAAATTTTGGGCCCCCAAAAAAATTTTGGGGGGTTTGGGGGGGCTTTGGGGGGTTTTGGGGGGGGGCCCCCCCGGGGGGGGGGGGTTAAAGGGGGAAAAAAAGGGGTTTTTTGTTTGGGTTTAAAAGGGTTTTTTGGGTGTTTTGTTTTTTTTTTTTTTTTTTTTTGTTGGTTTTTTTTTTTTTTTTTTTTTTGGGGGGTTTTTTTTTTTTACCCTTATTGTTTTTTTTTGTTTTTTTTGTTTTTTTTAAAATTTCTGTTTTTTGGGGGTTTTTGTTTTATGAGAAAAGGGGTTTGAAATGTGGGGGAAAGAAATGTCCTGGTAAATTCATAAAAATTTTGGCGTTGCCCTAACCAAAAAAACCCAATCACCCCCAGAAACCAAATTTTTCCCGTGGTGTGTGTGGGTGTGTGTGTGTGCGTGTGTGTGGGCGTCCCTTTGCGTGCGGTGCGTGGTGCGTGTTTTGTGTTTTGTGTGTGTGTGTGTTTTGTGTGTGTGTGTGTGTTGTTGTGGGGTTGGGTTTTGTGGTGTGCGTGGTGGTTGTGGTGTGTGTTTTGTGTGTGTGTGTGTGTGTGTGTGTGTGTGTGTGGGTTGTGTGTGTTGCAAATTGTGTGTGTTTTTTCCCAGTGTGTTTTGTGAGTGTGTGTGTGGGGTTGTGTGTGTGTTTGTGTGTGTTTTGTGTGTGTGTGTGTTTGTGTGGGGTATTTTTGTTGTTATCTTCGTTTTTTTTGGCCTGTTGTTTCTACTGCTGTCGTTTTTGCGGCTGCTGTTGGTGCTGCTGCTGTGTTTTGATTTTGTTTTACAGCCCAGCCCTTTTGTCGTAATACATCTCTCATGTTTGGGACTGCCCCAGACTCTCTTCTCTCTCTCTCTCTCTCTCTCTCTTTTCTTTTCTCCCCTCTCTCTCCCCCCTCCTTCCCTCTTTTTTATCACTACTCACTCATTCCCCAAACTCATCACTCACTCACTCATTTCACATCCACACCCAGTCGCCCGGTCAATCCCATTTTTCTCACTTCAACCGTCATCATTTCCATTGAGATGTTTGTAGTTAACCTGTGCGGGGAAAGGGGAAAGGACAGAAGAAAGGGGGGGCCCAGAGTGCGGCAGAGGGGGGGGTGCTGTGGAAAAAAATTTACCCTTAATTTTGAGGGCCCGGGGCCTTGGGCCCTTCCCAGGTAAGAAAAATTTGGGCAGAGGTCAGGTGCCCGGGGGCGTGTTTAAATGGGTGTGAAATTGTTGTTGTTCCCGTTCTGAAGGGGGGGAGGGGGGGGGGGGTATAATGGCCACGGGGAGGGGGCAGCAGGTAAAATTCTTGTATGTCTTGAAGGCTCGTAGGAGGGAACCTTTTGGGCGTTTAATTGACTGCAGTGTAAACAAGCTTTTTAGAGAGAGAGAGAGAGAAAAGGAGGAGAGAGAAAAGAGGAGAGAGAGAGCGGCGAGAGAGGGGAGAGAGAGAGAGAGAGAGGAGAGAAAGAAAAAAGGGGAGAGAGAGAGGGGGGGAAGGGGAGGAGAGAGAGAGAAGAGGGGAGAGGGAAGGGGAAGAGGAGAGATGAGAGAGAGAAGAGGGGAAAAGGGAAGAGAGGAGAGAGAGAGGGGAAAGAGAGAACCCTGGGGGAGAGGAATGAAGAGGGGGTGAAGGGGGAGGGAGATGAGGGAAAAAAGAAAAAAGGGGGGAAAA
>CM031611.1:32944610-32952110 GCA_018398815.1 Conus ventricosus | reverse complement strand
ATTGATCAGTTGACTTCAATAGACAGGAAGGCTGAAACTGCATAGTCTATTGATCAGTTGACTTCTTTACACAATTCGTTTGCTCACTCACTCAGACGGTTAAAATCATCTTACCTCTGAAATTAAAATTGACTTCTAAACATGGAGAATACTCCAGTGAATTAGTCCCCAGAATTAAAAAAAAATAGGGCCTTCTTCAACCACTTAACTGCCCTTGTCATCAATCGTGTCAACACGTGGCATGTCTCCCCCAGTCCAGATGACTCGAAGCAAGCCTAATCGTGTAAATGCACATCAACGGAAGATAAAAAAAACAAAGAATGAAAAAAAAAAAAAAAAAAAAAAACCTCCATCCCCCCCCCCCCCCCCCCCCCCAATTTTTCAAGTGCCACTCAGTGTAATCGCCTCATTTATTACGACACAAGAGCCGGTCTGTGCAGAGACAACACGACACCAACACGGTCGACGACTCACGGGATGACAAGGCGAGACACGCAGATCATGCCACTCTCCATCATCCGTCACCAACCCATCTTCAGTACCCAGGCCATCGTCCCCTCCCTCGGGGTACTCGCTGTTCACACTCTGCTGCACAACGCTAAGCCTGAACAGCCCCCACTGTCTGGGGCCGCCAGGGAAGGATTCCTCCCTCTGCAACATGTGTCCTCCTCCAAGCGATTAATGGAAGATGTGTGTAGAGGGGGAAAATGATAGCGCTATTAATCGGCGTTTCCGGAGAGGCGAGTGGCGCCGTGGGGTTATGGCCCTTGTTTACGAGGGAGGTCTCAAAGGGCTTGCCAAGCCTGTCCCCCAACAGTTGTCTTCGGCAAGCTGAACCGATTTGTCTCTGTAGAGTTCTTTCTGTCTTGAGCAAACAAACAAACAAACAAACAAACAAACAAACAAACAAACGAACAAACAAACAAACAAACAAACGAACAAACGAACAAACAAACAAACAAACAAACAAACAAACTCGTTGAATGCACTTTTTTAATTCTTGATTTAAATATTGATTTTGAATTGATGTATGGCAGGAGTAATGGGTGGATGCATTGGAAGGAGAAACGGTTGCATGGAAGGAGGGATGGCTGGAGGGAGGGAGGGAAGGAGGGAGGGAGGGAGGGAGGGAAAGATGGGAGAAAAATACAGGGACAGAAGAGCGGTTGGAAGAAGGGATGACTGGACGGAAGGAAGGGTGGACGGACGGAGGGAAGGGTGGACGGATGGACGGAAGGAAGGGTGGACGGATGGACGGAAGGAAGGGTGGACGGATGGTGGAAGGAAGGGTGGACGGATGGACGGAAGGAAGGGTGGACGGACGGAGGGAAGGGTGGACGGATGGACGGAAGGAAGGGTGGACGGATGGACGGAAGGAAGGGTGGACGGATGGTGGAAGGAAGGGTGGACGGATGGACGGAAGGAAGGGTGGACGGATGGTGGAAGGAGGGTGGACGGATGGACGGAAGGAAGGGTGGACGGATGACGGAAGAAAGGGTGGACGGATGGTGGAAGGAAGGGTGGACGGATGGTGGAAGGAAGGGTGGACGGATGGACGGAAGGAAGGGTGGACGGATGGTGGAAGGAAGGGTGGACGGATGGACGGAAGGAAGGGTGGACGGATGACGGAAGAAAGGGTGGACGGATGGTGGAAGGAAGGGTGGACGGATGGACGGAAGGAAGGGTGGACGGATGGTGGAAGGAAGGGTGGACGGATGGACGCAAGGAAGGGTGGACGGATAGATGGAAGGAAGGGTGGACGGATGGTGGAAGGAAGGGTGGACGGATGGACGGAAGCAGGGGTGGACGGATGGATGGAAGGAATGCTGGACGGATGGTGGAAGGAAGGGTGGACGGATGGTGGAAGGAAGGGTGGACGGATGGATGGAAGGAAGGCTGGACGGATGGTGGAAGGAAGGGTGGACGGCTGGATGGAAGGAAGGCTAAACGGATGGATGGAAGGAAGGCTGGACGGATGGTGGAAGGAAGGGTGGACGGATGGATGGAAGGAAGGCTGGACGGATGGATGGATGGAAGGCTGGACGGATGGAAGGAAGGAAGGGTGGACGGATGGTGGAAGGAAAGCTGGACGGATGGTGGAAAAAACGCTGGACGGATGGAGGGAAGGAAGGGTGGACGGATGGAGCGAAGGAAGGGTAGGCGGATGGACGGAAGGAATGCTGGACGAATGGTGGAAGGAAGGGTGGACGGATGGATGGAAGGAAGGCTGGACGGATGGATGGAAGGAAGGCTGGACGGATGGTGGAAGGAAGGCTGGACGGATGGTGTAAAAAAGGCTGGACAGATGGAGGGAAGGAAGGCTGGACGGATGGAGGGAAGGAAGGGCGGGGCGGATGGACGGAAGGAAGGGTGGGCGGATGGACGGAAAGAAGGATGGGCGGATGGACGGAAAGAAGGGTGGACGGATGGACGGAAAGAAGGTGGGCGGATGGACGGAAAGAAGGGTGGGCGGATGGACGAAAAGAAGGATGGGCGGATGGACGGAAGGAAGGGTGGGCGGATGGACGGAAAGAAGGATGGACGGATGGACGGAAGGAAGGGTGGGCGGATGGACGAAAGAAGGATGGGCGGATGGACGGAAAGAAGGATGGGCGGATGGACGGAAGGAAGGGTGGGCGGATGGATGGAACGAAGGGTGGGCGGATGGACGGAAGGAAGGGTGGGCGGATGGACGGAAAGAAGGATGGGCGGATGGACGGAAGGAAGGTGGGCGGATGGACGGAAAGAAGGGTGGGCGGATGGACGGAAAGAAGGATGGGCGGATGGACGGAAGGAAGGGTGGGCGGATGGAGGGAAGGAAGGGTGGGCGGATGGACGGAAAGAAGGGTGGGCGGATGGACGGAAAGAAGGATGGGCGGATGGACGGAAGGAAGGGTGGGCGGATGGATGGAAGGAAGGGTGGGCGGATGGACGGAAGGAAGGGTGGGCGGATGGACGGAAAGAAGGATGGGCGGATGGACGGAAGGAAGGAGAAGGATGGGCGGATGGACGGAAGGAAGGGTGGGCTGATGGAGGGAAGGAAGGGTGGGCGGATGGAGGGAAGGAAGGGTGGGCGGATGGACGGAAGGAAGGGTGGGCGGATGGACGGAAAGAAGGATGGGCGGATGGACGGAAGGAAGGATGGGCGGATGGACGGAAAGAAGGGTGGGCGGATGGACGGAAGGAAGGGTGGGCGGATGGATGGAAGGAAGGGTGGGCGGATGGACGGAAAAAAAGGATGGGCGGATGGACGGAAGGAAGGGTGGGCGGATGGAGGGAATGAAGGGTGGGCGGATGGAGGGAAGAAAGGGTGAGCGGATGGACGGAAAGAAGGGTGGGCGGATGGAGGGAAGGAAGGGTGGGCGGATGGACGGAAAGAAGGATGGGCGATGACGGAAGGAAGGGTGGGCGGATGGACGGAAAGAAGGATGGGCGGATGGACGGAAGGAAGGGTGGGCGGATGGACGGAAGGAAGGGTGGACGGATGGACGGAAGGAAGGGTGGACGGATGGAGGGAAGGAAGGGTGGGCGGATGGACGAAAGGGAGGGGGCGGATGGTGGAAGGGAAGGGGGGACGGATGGATGGAAGGAAGGGTGGACGGATGGACGGAAGGAAGGGTGGACGGATGGAGGGAAGGAAGGGTGGGCGGATGGACGGAAGGAAGGGTGGGCGGATGGACGGAAAGAAGGATGGGCGGATGGACGGAAGGAAGGGTGGCGGATGGACGGAAGGAAGGGTGGACGGGATGGAGGGAAGGAAGGGTGGCGGATGGACGGAAGGAAGGGTGGGCGGATGGTGGAAGGAAGGGTGGACGGATGGTGGAAGGAGGGGTGGACGGATGGACGGAAGGAAGGGTGGACGGATGGTGGAAGGAAGGGTGGACGGATGGACAGAAGGAAGGGTGGACGGATGGTGGTAGGCGGGTGGACGGATGGATGGAAGGTAGGGTGGACGGATGGACGGAAGGAAGGATGGACAGATGGACGGAAGGAAGGGTGGGCGGATGGACGGAAGGCAGGGTGGGCGGATTGACGGAAGAAAGGGTGGACGGATGGACGGAAGGAGGGCTTGGTTGATGGAATTTGGATGGGTGAATGGAAGGAAGGATAGTTGGATGGAAGGAAAGATGGGTGGATGGATGAAAGGAAGGGTGGGCGGATAAAGGAAGGGTTGAGTGAATGGATGGAGGGTTGAGTGAATGAAAGGAGGGATGGGTGTATGGAAGGAAGGATGAAGGCTGGTAGGAGGGTTGTGGATAGAAAGAATGGTGAATGATGGATGGATGGGTGAATAGGTGGGATGGGTGGATGGAAAGAATGATGTTTTGATAGAAGGGATGGGTTAGTGGAAAGAGGGACGTTTTGATAGACGGAGGGATGGGTTCAAAGAAAGAGGGATGTTTTGATAGACAGAGGGATAGGTTGATAGAAAGAGGGATGTTTTGATAGACGGAGGGATGGGTTCTTAGAAAGAGGGATGTTTTGATAGACGGAGGGATGGGTTGATAGAAAGAGGGATGTTTTGATAGACGGAGGGATGGGTTGATAGAAAGAGGGATGTTTTGATAGACGGAGGGATGGGTTGATAGAAAGAGGATGTTTTGATAGACAGAGGGATGGGTTGATAGAAAGAGGGATGTTTTGATAGAAGGATGGATAGGTTGATAGAAAGAGGGGTGTTTCGATAGAAGGAGGGAAAGGTTGATAGAAAGAGGAAGTTTTGATAGAAGGAGGAATGGGTTGATAGAGAAAGAGGGATGTTTTGATAGAAAAAGGGATGGGTTGATAGAAAGAGGGATGTTTGATAGACGGAGGGATGGGTTGATATAGAAAGAGGGTGTCTTGATAGACGAGGGATGGGTTTATAGAGAAAGAGGGATGTCTTGATAGACGGAGGGTTGGGTTGATAGAGAAAGAGGGATGTTTGATAGACGGAGGGATGGGTTGATAGAGAAAGAGGGGTGTCTTGATAGACGGAGGGATGGGTTGATAGAGAAAGAGGGGTGTCTTGATAGACGGAGGGATGGGTTGATAGAGAAAGAGGGGTGTCTTGATAGACGGAGGGATGGGTTGATAGAGAAAGAGGGGTGTTTTGATAGAAGATGGGATGGGTTGGTAGAAAGAGGGGTGTTTTATAGAAGATGGGATGGGTTGGTAGAAAGAGGGGTGTTTTATAGAAGAAGGGATGGGTTGATGGAAGAAGAGATGGCTTGGTGGATGGAAAGAAGAATGGTTGGATGGAAAGAAGACTTAGCTTGGTGGAAGAAGGCATAAATTGACAGAAGAAGGAATAGGTTAATGGAAGAAGGGATCGATGGATGGATGAAATGGAGAATTGGGCGGACGAAAGTACGGAATGGTGGATGGAAGTTCGGATGGAATGGTCTCTAAAAATTTCAAACTTCGTAAATTAAGGGCATGTTCCATGGATTAAATTGCTATATGTTCAAAAGGTTTAGTATTTGTGTGAATGATATATACTGGTTTGGGAAACACCTGCTAGCACCTATAAATAGACCATTTGCAGAATGAAAAACTATTTTTAAAAAATATTCAAAACAATTCGAAAGTAAAACTTGAAGAACGAAAACTTAGAAGAAAAAAAAGCTGTTAACAATCATTCTATAAAATAAAAATATAAAGTTGGGGTACAAACTGCAGTATTTTTCAGCGCAAATTTTAAAAACTGATGAGTATCATGATTCTTTTTTTCATTATCCTCATCATCGAATGTCCTCGTCATTAACATGTTACAAGTGTTGCTCCTTATCATGTATAACGTGTGGTCTCCCTTAATCTATTCAAGCCATCAAACAAACGTCTGCTTTATATAAAGTTCATATTATATGATTTTCGTTGCAGGTTCAGCCTTTTGCATGACAATCAAATGAATTGTATGTTCTTGACAACTTAACATTTTTTCCATTTCATTTCATTTTATTTCTCAAATACACCGTGAAAATATCGTTTTATTAATGGGCATTCCATATATCTGTCATCTTCTTCTCAAGTGCATTGTAACGTGAGGCATCGCTTGATGGATTAATCGTTGCTCAATTGATCCAGAAGGTTCTGGCTTCAAATTCCACGTGAAACAACTAGGTTATTGGAGAATACTGCATTGTAGTCGAATCTGCGTAACCCCAACTCCCTATTAGTCGTTTGGTTCAGACTTAAAGCCGAGGTCCCGCAAATACTAAAAACAGCTATTTGGATCCACGTTAAATCCCGATTGGTCCTTCGTAGAACAGACGGTCGGGTGTTAGTGGGATGGATTGGTCCTTGGTAGAACAGACGGTCGGGTGTTAGTGGGATGGATGATAAACAAAGAAAGAAACGCGCAAACAAACATGCACGTTAGTGTCATATTTAGACAGACATTATCTCCGAACACGGAATGTGGCTACCTTAATGATTGCATTAAAAACTGTCATTGCGCAAAATTTTCACCAACTAAGAATGGGGAATCTCGAAGTTCTAGCCGAGAAACGAAGAAGAAGAATAGTGGAGGAAGAGGAGGTTTGTGATGGTATTGGTGGTAGGTGTCGTGGAGGAGAAGTAGATTAAGAGACCGGAGGAGGAGAAGGAGGAGGTCGAGGAGAAGGTGGAGAAGAACAATCAAGAATGGTAATTTTTCCTTTCAGAATGGTTTGGTTTGTCTCAAACCTCTCTAACCTCACCTGCTTCTTTGCAGTCTCAAAAACTGCCCAGTCGATGAATTGATCTTTTTTTCTTCTTTTTTTTTCAAATTAAATCATTGATCAGGCGACCCCCTCTAAAGACAGAAGTGTCCTCAGGCAATCAATGGATGAACAAAGGCCGGGCCTGTCAGACACACTACAGTTGGAGCAGGCATGGATGCCCGTCTACATGATCAACGCATCAGGGTTCATTGACGCTTCTTCGGCAGTGCGTGTCCTCAGCTTACCCCGCGGCTGCTCGGGACTTGCGGAGTAAATTCCCTTCGTGGCCCACAGAGGTCTTTTTTGCATTGTCTCTGTCTGGTGTGGCCTGGGCAGAAAAAAAGGTTTTGTAGCAAAATTAACGCTCTGTATGATCAACGGAACGTTAACCGCGAGCGCTCGAAGCGTTCTGTTACCGTCTCCTCTGACCGTTCACAAGGAAAAAAAAAGAAAAAAGAAGGCGTCGATGGATGTCAGATTTTCTTTTCGACTGCGTATTTCGGATTAATCTGTGACAGTTTGTTCAGCTGCAATGATACTGCTTTCTCCACGCACCATACGCCTCGATCATAGTATCGTCTCATGTCGTTCAATAAGAAACATATGATCGCTGATTGACTGCACGCGAATTACCTTATCTTTTGACAAAGCTTAGCATTGAGAAACATCGTTGCCTTGACAAGCAGAGTGCTTTTGCCAAAGTTTAGCGAGGCGCTCTTTTCGGGCATCTTGGTGTCTAAAAGTGGCAGAAACTTCTGTTTCCCCGCGTTGTCACGGTATTTCAAAGAGCCACCACTGTTTATTTGGATTTCCCGAT
>CM031611.1:32929610-32932110 GCA_018398815.1 Conus ventricosus | reverse complement strand
TATATATATATATATATATATATATATATATATATATATATATATATATATATAGATAGATAGATATGTCTGCCTGTCTGTCTGTCTGTCTGTCTGTCTGTTGGAATAGTTTTTGTGCTTGGAAGAGAGAGAGAGGGGGGGGGGGGGGTAATTGATTGGATCGGATTAAACGGACCCATAGACCATAGGTTTACTTTTAGATGTATTTGTTCAGATTAACGCGCCCATCACTCGTTTTAATCTTGGTAGCCGTAGCAGAGGCAGTGAAAGTAGGGGATGTAGCCACAGTAGTATGGAGGTCACAAACAGCAATTACCAGCATCGAATCCTGCAAGTTGATGATCGCCATTATCTGTGCGGTAAAACAAGTGACATCAAACTTTAACTCTCCTTTTTACTAGTTACGACCCACTTTTTTTTCAACGTAGGTTTATTGCAGTCTCCCTTCTTTTCATTCAAAAGAACCACCCGACGAAAAATGCGCCCCTCCCATCCATCCATCGCTCCCTCCCTCAAGACAGAATGCGGTTCCTCGCTTCCTTAATCATCAGAAACATGGCAGCGAAGTGCGGGGAGGGAACGATAGGAAGAATGAGAAATGGTGATGGCAGAGGTGGCTTCATCACAATAAAGACGACTCCTCCCAAGTGGGTTGCCGCTGCCTCTTCCATTGAAGGAACGGACCTCGAAGCCTCTCCTCGCCTTCTGCAGCTTATACAGCTTCTTGGAAAGCTTCCCTCCTCAAGGACCGGCTGGTTTCGGCAGTTGTTAATTGACTTTGGACAACAAGAACGACGCGGCAATTATCTCTGTAGCAAAAGTCAGCGGCGGTGCCAAAAGAGATGGAGGGTTCTGAACAGCATTGGATTGTTCCCGCCGCTTCCGGAAACTTTACCTCCAATGCAAGGTCTATGCCGAGAATAGTATACGGACCATAAAAAGTGCGATGTATCACTCTAAATAAACATTTATCTGTGATATTACAGACAGCATCAATTTTGGAAAACAGCCATTTAGAGCTTATTGCGTGTCCTCATTGAGAGGTAGTCAAATCTGTTGATGTTGTATGGTTGAATCCGTGTGGAGGAGTCTTCGAGAGACAAATTAGCCATTGCTATCTGCATACTGCATGTCTGGAAAAAAAAAGTCTTCATGTTCTGTGTAATGTGTGTGAACTGCATCTCTTCGGTTTACAGGCTGGGGGGTTTATGTTGCATCCATTTTCGTGTTATAGTTAATTTGGACACATATTACAATTGCAGCGCTTGCCCGTTCCAAAGTGATATGATCAATCTGTTGGCAGTTACACTGGTTTTAAACAGAATCACGAATTAGTCCACTGTGTTATATGAGTAGCCATCTTGTCACTGATGATCACAGAACGTTATGACTGTATGAGTATTGTTCTCATGCAGTCCTACAACTCGAAGAGATACTCTGTGTGTTTTGTGTGGGTGGGAGATTGGGGGATGTGAGGGCGCGCGTATGTTCGTGCATGCCCGCTGGCACATGCCACAAAAAATGAAATAATCGGTATCATCACATTTTGAGAAAATCGAGTTTCTAATCATTTCCATACTCTAAATAAACATAGAATCCAATTAAGCAAACAATCAAATTAACTGAGTTTCTAATCATTTCCATACTCTAAACATAGAATCCAATTAAGCAAACAATCAAATTAACTTGAGAAAAAAAAAAGAGAAAAAGTTTAAAATACAGCCTCTTTGGGGATTTTGTGCGCTCTCTCTCTCTCTCTCTCTCTCTCTCTCTCTCTCTCTCTCTCCTCTCTCTCTCTCTCTCTCTCTCTCTCTCTCACCAAGAGTCAGTTTTAGAACCATGTAGCTGGCACGCTACTAGCATTCTTGCTGTATCGGTATCGCCAGTGTCAGACTACTGTTTTAACCCTTGGAGTTGACGGAAACTTCAACGATTTTTTTTTCTCATTTGTTATCAGTCTCCTGGACGCAGGAGGTAGCGGCATAGCTGATTGTTAGTCAATCCATTACCAACCGTTCAATCAGTCTGCGTCTTTCAATTGTCGTCTGCATCTGATTCACTTGTTTCTTAGAATGTAATCTTAAATCCGCGGTGTTTCAGCTGCTCACTGGCAAGCATGCACACTTCGGAACACTTCTTTTACATATCCGTGACAAGGATAAAAGGGGTTGAGAGGAGGTGAGGCTGATGTAGTGTGCATCATTGCAAGGTCCTTCGAAACAGATACATCGATATCTTCTGCGAGAGGTCATAGGTGTCGCTGTTTCGCTGTGTTTTTGATTGAACGTTATAATTTACTTGGTACTCGATGAAACAAGACGCCTTAAATTCTCTTCAAATGAAGACTGTTTTACATTATATTTTCAGCTTGGCGATCATTCGTGGCAATTACTGTTTAGAAGACACAACTTGAGAAAAAAAAACAAAATGAGTGACTAGATCACATTCTTTTCTGCCCCATATTACTTTATCACCTTTGCGTTGAGAGAGAGAGAGAGAG
>CM031611.1:32917110-32924610 GCA_018398815.1 Conus ventricosus | reverse complement strand
CGCTGGATCAATTCATGCGGAGAAAAATTTAAGACTTTGTTGAAGGGTGTTTCAAAAATTGTACAAGCTCCCTGTTTTGCCAATTTGTCTGCTAATTCATTCCCTTTTAAACCACAATGTGAAGGAACCCAGCAAAAATCAACTGCTATACCTCGGAAAGCAAACAATGTAATAGATGCTTAATTTCAAAAAGAATATCAGTTCTAATTTTAGAGTTCCAGTGCTTTAATGATTGTAAAACTGATTTTGAATCAACACAAAATAGCACACTATACAATGATACTGGCGTGTCATATAAGATATAATTCAGAGCTTTCATAATTGCATATAGCTCTGATTTTAAAATTGAAAATTCTCTGCCTAGATAGAAAGACTTTGCACATTTAAGGATGGTATAGTGAATCCAGCACCACTGTCAGATGTTTCCATTATTGAACCATCTGTAAATATTTTTAAATGTTTTGGGATACGTCTTTTCGAGATGTTCTCGAACTTCATTTACTAGAATATTTACATTGTCATCTTTCTTCAAAGTAGTATATTTATCATCAATTTTTGCGTTGAGATGCTCCCATGGGGCATTTGAGGAAAAATGGGAACCTCCGAAATTGCATCAATATCAATACTACATTCTGACATAAGCTCACAAGTGAAATTTCTAATTGGCTCTATGTATGATATATTTTTAGATCTTTTGGGGTATTCCTTGTTGGAATCCATAAAATTTCACCAGTAGCAGAGTTTTTTACAGATAGGCCTCTTACAACGTATTTGGACACATCCAACGTTCGTTGTTCATTAAGAGGTAAAAATGTTTGTCTCCTTATAGCATTTCATTGTGTTTGTGTGCACTGGAACACCCAAAGCTAATTTTAAGGCTTTACTATCTAAGCTTTGCAGTTTCTTTAAAAGGTAGTTAGATGCAGAGAAGTATACTTCCTGTCCATATATTAATTTTGATCGGACTAACGATGTATATAAATGTAAAAGTGCGGTACAGTCTTGACCCCATGGTTGACAACATATAATTTTGAGCAAATTTAATCTTTTCCTAGCTTTATCTATCACATTTTCAATATGCTTTTTCCAGCTCAGTTTCGGTGTTAAAAACACTCCTAAGAATTTGACTGTTTGCTTATATTGTAGAACATTGTCGTCAAGAATAAGGTTGGGCAGAGCTTTTGGGTTTTCGCCATTTTTAAAAAAGCATTAAACCAGTTTTCTCACCAGATAATTCAAGTCCGTTCTCTTTCATGTAAGCAGACAATCTGTCCAATTCTCCTTGATACATTGTCTGTACAAATTTTACTGCCCTTTTATTCGAGTGCTTCCTTAATGAAGTATTAATCCAAATGGCAATATCATCTGCATACTGCACTACATTGGTGGATTTGATAATGCCTTTGGGAGATCATGTATAAGGATCGTAAATAATAAAGGTGCAATAACAGATCCCTGAGGAATGCCCATATCTATTTTCCTGAATGATGAATATATTTTTCCAATTCGTGTACATATATTCTACCTTCTAGAAAGATTTTTATATAATCATACATATTCCCAGAAATACCAATATTTTTCAGTTTATACAATAATCGAGCATGCCAAACACGGTCATATGCTTTCTTTACATCAAAGAATGTAGCTAATGTATTTTTTTCTGCGTGAAAATTGCTTTTTTATATGAGAAATTAGTTTTACTAAATGATCAGTTGTGCAACGCCCTTTTCTGAATCCAGCTTGCTGGACTGGAATAATGTCATTTTTTTCACAATAATATAATAAACGTGTTTGTACAACTTTTTCAAGAAGTTTACCAACATGAGATGTTAAAACAATGGGTCTGTAGCTATTTACAGATGTTCTTGTTTTACCTTCTTTTGGTACTGGTACTACCACTGAACTTTTCCAGATTGTAGGAATAGTGCCGTACGTCCAACATTTTTGGAACAACGAATGTAGTAATATTTCCACGAAGAAGGTAAGTGACGAAGAAGCTCGTAAGAAATACCATCTAGGCCCACTGCTGAATCATAAGATGTAATGGATTCTATCGCTTCAAGAAGTTCTGATGATTGTAATGGAGAATTTAAGTAGTTATTATTGTCTGGTATGGGACTCTTATATTGTTCTTTTTGTTCCTCTTTTTGTCTCTGGTACTTGATTTCTGCTGGAAGATTTACAGCTCGACTATTTTCCGAAAAGAAATGGGAGAAAGCTTCCACCTTATCCATTGTGCTTGGAAATTCTTTGTGTTAATTTTACAGGTAAGCTTGTGTTTTGTAACAATTTTTCATTTGTTTTACTTTTTTCCAAACTTTAAACATATCCTTCGATTCTTTTACTTCGGTCTCACAAAATTCTGCCCAGTATTTCTTTTTAGCTTGAGCAATAATTTTTATTACATTTGTTCTTTTCTTGCTTCATAAAGACAAAATTTTCTTCTGTCTTATTTCGTAACCAAGCCTTGTAACTTATTCGCTTTGATTTAACAGCTAGTCTACATTCTTCCTTTCCACCATACATTACCCATATATTTACCAATCTTTTAAATTTACATTTAGGGATAGAATGCTCGGCTGCTAACAGTATGACTTTGCTGAAATTAGAATAAAATAAATTAACATCATCATTCTCAATAAATATTGTTTTTATACGATGAAAGAAAAATCTGGTAGGCATCCCCAGTTGGCAAGTTTATAATTAAACTTTGGAATTTTGTCTTCGATGTCTGTTACATCATTATTTATGTCATCATTAAAGATTATAGTAATGGGGAGGTGATCACTTCCCAAACAATCTTCTCCTATAGACCAATTACTGTTTACTGCAATGCTAGGTGAAACTAAGGATAAATCTATCGCGCTAGGTTTGTGAGTTGAAACATCTGGAATTCTTGTGATTCGACCATCATTTAATAAAACTAAAGAGGAATCAATAATATTTTCAACGAATCTGTTGGATGAAACTTTAGAACACTCAGAATCCCAAAATGGTGCATGAGCATTAAAGTCGCCAACAATGATCCATTTCTTACTTGTAAAATTTGTATTCTTCATCCAGTCTGTGTTATCTTCTTGGGTCCATTAGGATAATATACAGAAAGTATATTGTAAACTGAGTCTTTGTTCACTTTGATTACAGCACCTGTAGCAAATACACCTTCATCTTCCTGCGGCACCGGAAATGGAACGATCCTAGTAAATTCCAGGTCCCGTCTGATGTATAGCGCAGTCTGGACTTTTGGTTTGATTCACTGACTGTGTAAAGTGGAGGGTAGAAATAATTCTCCAAATTAGGTAGTCTGTGCTTTTCCACATTCAGAGACTAAATGCTAGCACAGAGTGGTTTCCCTCCAGAACATGATTTCAAAAGATAATAAATTACTGGGAAGTGATCTGGCATTCCATTGAAATATTTTGAAACAATCGTTTTGCTTAGCTTTCATGGCAGATTGCAAGTTGTAACATAACTGCTGTTATGCAAATTATAGGCTTTCACGGCACATTCTCCACCAAACAAGATTGACTGATATTGAGAGTGACCTATTACAGTAGTAATAAATACGAAATAGCCCACTTTGGGGAACATCTTCTTCTTAACAATAAACTATACATTCAAAGAAAACACGAAAAGAACAATGTTATATAAACAATAAACCAATGTCTGAATAGCGCACTACTAAGTATACTGACTATGAGGACGATGAAGGCTATGAACACTCGTTATTCAGGGAACTTGTATGTCTCCAAAGTGCAGATCTGACCTCAATTAACACTTGCAATGGTGAATGTGGTGTGCCTTCACAAAACAGAATAACCAGTATATCTAACACACAAGCCAACATAATGTACACATTACACGCAGGCATACATATAGCCACACACAAAGACATGCGCGCGCACCCACCCTCACACACCCACGTTCTCATCAGTGCATAACGCACACACACACACACCACACACCACACACACTACACACACACACACACACGTACGCACACGCGCACACACACACACGCACACACACACACACACACACACACACACACACACACTCACACACACACTTCACATATTAACTACAGCTCAGAATATACATTGTCAAGGCAGACACCAGTGGGGGTACCAAAAACCCCCCCAGTCAAAGAACCCATTATGCGGCTGACTGTACGATTTGGAACGTCGCTTGGCTGACTCCAGAAAAGACCGTGAAGATGTCTGCCCAGGTTTCTAGCCAGCACTGACGCTCCTCGTTGGTTGGGTGAAGCTGATCCCGGAGACCTCTCGGCTGCAGGTTCTCGTGGCTGATGAAAGAGATGTTCTTTTTCTCCACCAGCTCGGCAAACACCAAGGCGTTATAAAGGTCTCTTTTTGCATTCAGGGAAGGATCTTTGACTGGCGAAATTTTGCTAATAACAACTTTCACTTTCTGATGCTCAGACTGTAACTTGCGCACTGCAGCAACAAAAGCTTCACTGGCAGCCTGAGGGGTCTTGTTTCTCAGGGTGTTGATGCCACAGTGCAACACGACAGCATCGAGTTCTTGGTAAGCGTTTATAGCAGATCTAGCAGCTCTTTCCAAAATCATCCATGGACAGGCATTTACGTTTGATGACACGAAGTCCATAGGAAAGACCAAGCCTACGTGCCTGCACCCCATTCAGTACAGAATCGTGCAGGATGGCAATACCAGGAAGATCTTTTTCTGTCTTGAGGTACTTTTCAGACTTTGATCCAGCATTTCGAACTTCAGTAATGATTTTTTTCTTTTTTTGAGAGGATGACGCCGACGGCATTACGTCATCGAAGTATTCGCATCAGAAACCGCGTTCTTTTCCCTCACCGCAGCAAGTGGATGGTTTTTGGCTTCTTTGTCCCTCCTTCTGTCCTCTATTAAACGGCATTTCAGGTAAGTCTTTATTCAATGGAAGAGGGTAACACTAGCAGATGTTTTAACAGCATCAGAGTAGAGCATATTCTTCTGAACGGCTGCACTATTTTTACCGCCCTTTCCCTTCCGACACACTATCTTTTCTCAGATTCACAATAATATTTGGAAAGGTGAGCTATTGTTGTTTCCAATGCTTTGACTCGATCGCATAAAGTGTCAATGGTTGCACTTACGCACGACGGATTTTTACAAATCGTATCAGCGCCGGTGTTGGTGCCGGGTCGAGTAGGGAACATGCCGTTAGAAACTTCGTCCAGTTCTAACACTTCAGTGGAGGTCGAAGCATCCTTCTTCTCATTCTTGCTTTGAAGGTTTGTCTTCTCCTTGTTCATTGAACATGTGTCTGCGGGAGTCTTAGCTGACGTTCCTCTCATAGGCTGGAACCTAGTCTTGGTCATTTTCTTTCCATTAGAGAACATACTGTCCCAGAAGAAGATTAGCCAGTTGTTGACGTCGCCATATTGCGCAGGATGTGTGTGTGTGTGTGTGTGTGTGTGTTGTGTGTGCGTGTGTGCGTGCGCGCGTGCGAGTGTGCACAAGCGCACGCCCGTGTGTGTGTGTGTGTGTGTGTGTGTGTGTGTGTGGTGTGTGTGTGTGTGTGTGTGTGTGTGTAAGTGTGTGTGTTACGGATGGTGTGCGGTGCGTGTTTTGTTGTCTGACTCTCGTTCTCAAAAGTTTGGATGCGTGTAATAATTATTCTCTACACACACCCCCACCATACGTACATGGATACCAGGGAACACACGAGTTAGATTTCTTTTCTTTATAATTATGCTGCCTGAACCATCAAAACATACATCATGTGAATTGGTACAAATTAATACATGTCACTACACAGCATATAGATTAATTTTTTGATACATAGGAACTTCAATCATCAGATATCATAAATTTCATATCGTGATATCACTCACAGATCTCGCCGGGGCCGCCCACAGTGTCTCACATATATAATCAACGTATTCAGTGCCACAGTACCCAAGCCACAGTCTACAGCATTAAATTAAGACGAAGAAGGATAACCCAAAGGGCTCCACACGGTAAACACAGCCGTTCACAAAACACAAGCGATGAAGAAGAAACAGGGTCTCAACACAGCAAGCACAATATATTCCGTCGAACTATCAGAAGAAGAACCGCAAATTTACAAGGCACAACAATCCACAGAAGAAGAACCGTAGATTCATAAAGCACAGCAATCCACAGATGAAGAACTGAAGATTCATAAAGCACAGTAAACCATAGAAGAACCGCAGATTCATAAAAACACAGCAATCCACAGATGAAGAACTGAAGATTCATAAAGCACAGTAAACCATAGAAGAACCGCAGATTCATAAAAACACAGCAATCCACAGATGAAGAACCGCAGATTCATAAAGCACAGTAAACCATAGAAGAACCGCAGATTCACAAAGTACAGCAATCAATATTGAATCCCCCAGAACACAATTTTCACCAAAGTCCCATGGAACACAATAAATGTTGTAATCCTCAGGGCCAATCCCAAATCGTAACCTTGTACATAGGCTGCGGGTTAATGGTTGGTTATGTAGGTATTTAAAAACCGGCACCTGCTTGTGCATGTGGTCAGACTCTCGATATCCCTCATTTTTTATTTGACTGTACTAGTACAAAAAATCACTTTCAGCCTCTTCATGATAAGATGAAGTCCTTCAAGCTTCCGCTGACTATGTCTAGTGTTTTCAACCCAGTTATGGAAACGGTTGGAGTCATGGCAATGTTGGCTGTTATCTTATTAAATCTCATCCACTTGGAAGATATTTTTAACTCTTCCACCGCCCCACCCCCTCGTCACTGCCTCCCTTCCCCCTAACAGGTGTGTGTGTGTGTGTGTGTGTGTGTGTGTGTGTTGTGTGTGTGTGTGTGTGTGTGTGTGTGCGCGTTTCTTCTCCAATTTGCAAATTTTTGAAATGTTAAAATCTTATTCTAGGCAAAAACCATATCAGTATGGTTCGGCGTCTAATTTGCACGTAGAGCAAGGCTTTTTCATTCCCCCCACCCACTCTCTTCCTCCCTCTTCTCCTCTTCTCCCCTTCCCCATACCCACTCATAAGCTGTTCGACTCTTACGAGTAATATGTCAGCCAGTTCCATACTTTAATGATCCTGATTACCATGTATTGTATATACATGTAATCACACAGAATTGGTGTTTCTGAATACCAGTATATATGGGCTCTTGTGTGTGTGTGTGCGCGCGCGCGCGTGTGTGTGTGTTTGTGGTGTGTGTGTGTGGTGTTGTGTGTGTGTGTGTGTGTGTTTGCTTATGTTTGTGTATGTAGAAATTATCTCGTCTATAGCCATATTGCTTTGATGTTTGTGGACGAACGAACGAACGAACGAAGTTTAATGATGTTAGGCTGTAATAATACCCATTAAGCAAATCGACGCGATGGACAACAACAAAACGCGACTCAATTTCGATTTCATTAACATGGAAACCACAGCAATGTCCTTTTCTTTCACTTTACATGATGAATTTGAGAACGAGACCATGTCACTGGTATTCACTGTCAGTTCTGCA
>CM031611.1:32902110-32912110 GCA_018398815.1 Conus ventricosus | reverse complement strand
TACAACTGAGGGAACATGCATCCATGTTGTTTGGAGACGGGTACCTACTACCCTCATATACCCTCATAATGTGAGGGACACCACACTGTGAGTGTTGTTTTAAGGAATATACCATAGTACCCAATGATATTCGGGAAGGGGAGGTGTGGTGTGTTTGTTAAAAACTGTGAAGGGTGCTGTGTTTTGCTGTAAGATATGTTTCTATGTTACAGTATATAGAATGATTAGAATAACTATGATGCATTATACTTGGAATGATAGGTAGGCCTACGACTACGTATAGCATAGTCAGAATACGTGCTGGGTTGTATCATAAAATGATAAGTGTTACCGTGTTTATCATAGGATACGAAGCCTCAGCATGCACCATCACAGAATGATAAATGTCATTGTGTTCTATTATAGTCAGAATGGAGAGCATCACTGTGTTTAGCCACAGTCTAAATGACAAGTACAATTGTGTTGTCTCAGGGTCAAAACAATAAATATCACTGTGATGTATAATGGTCAGAAACGTAAGTGTCACAATGTTGTGCTGTAGTTAGAATGATAAGCGCCACCGTGTTTATTACAGAGTTATAAACATTTCAATATCGGACGTCGAATGTTAAGTACCACTGTGCTGTATCATCGTCTGAACGATGAATATCAATGTGTTGCATTATAGACAGAATGATAGGCGTCGCAGAGTTTTTATTACAGTCAGAAATGATAAGTATGACTGTGTTGCATTATAGTCCGAATGATAAGCGCCGCAGAGTTTTTTTTAATTACAGTCAGAAATGATAAATATGACTGTGTTGCATTATAGTCCGAATGATTAGCGCCGCAGAGTTTTTTTTATTTTTTATTACAGTCAGAAATGATAAATATGACTGTGTTGCATTATAGTCCGAATGATAAGCGCCGCAGAGTTTTTTTTTTATTACAGTCAGAAATGATAAGTATGACTGTGTTGCATTATAGTCCGAATGATAAGCGCCGCAGAGTTTTTATTACAGTCAGAAATGATAAGTATGACTGTGTTGCATTATAGTCCGAATGATAAGCGCCGCAGAGTTTTTATTACAGTCAGAAATGATAAGTATGACTGTGTTGCATTATAGTCCGAATGATAAGCGCCGCAGATTTTTATTACAGTCAGAAATGACAAATATGACTGTGTTGCATTACAGTCGGAATGATAAATATCACTGTGTTGCATTGCAGTCGGAATGATAAATACCACTGTGTTGCATTACAGTCAGAATGATAAATATCACTGTGTTGCATTACAGTCAGAATGATAAATACCACTGTGTTGCATTACAGTCAGAATGATAAATATCACTGTGTTGCATTACAGTCAGAATGATAAATATCCCTGTAATATTGTATCATGGTCAGAATGAATGATATCGCTGCGCAGTATCATCGTCAGAAACGATAACTATCCCTGCGTTGTGTCATGGTCAGAATGATAAGAGCCACAGTGTTCTTTCATTAGTCAGGTAGGCACCGTGCCACAATCAACGGGCTGTTGTCACATTCACAGTGACAGGTACCACTGTCTTGTAGGATTCATCATGATAGATATCACTGTGGTCAAGGTATTACCAACAGCATGTGTTGCCACCTACACATCCACAGCGACAGGGAACACAACACCATGATCACCGTCGCTCTGTGTGCACCATGATCACTAACTTACACTCACAGCGACAGGTACCACTGCGCCATAATCACAGTGACAGGTACCGATGTATTGTGCCATAATCACAGTGATAGGTACCGATGTATTGTGTCATAATCACAGTGATAGGTACCGATGTATTGTGCCATAATCACAGTGATAGGTACCGATGTATTGTGCCATAATCACAGTGATAGGTACCGATGTATTGTGCCATAATCACAGTGACAGGTACCGATGTATTGTGTCATAATCACAGTGACAGGTACCGATGTATTGTGCCATAATCACAGTGATAGGTACCGATGTATTGTGCCATAATCACAGTGATAGGTACCGATGTATTGTGCCATAATCACAGTGACAGGTACCGATGTATTGTGCCATAATCACAGTGACAGGTACCGATGTATTGTGCCATTATCACAGTGATAGGTACCGATGTATTGTTCCATAATCGCAGTGACAGGTGCCGATGTATTGTGTCATAATCACAGTGACAGGTACCGATGTATTGTGCCATAATCACAGTGACAGGTACCGATGTATTGTGCCATAATCACAGTGATAGGTACCAAGGTGTTGTACATAATCACAGTGATCGGTGTTTCTGCATTGTGCCATAATCACAATGACAGGTACATCTGTATCGGACTATTGTCACAGTGATCGGCGTTTCTGCATTGTGCCATAATCACAATGACAGGTACATCTGTATCGGACTATTGTCACAGTGATCGGTGTTTCTGCATTGTGCCATAATCACAGTGACAGGTACATCTGTATCGGACTATTGTCACAGTGATCGGTGTTTCTGCATTGTGCCATAATCACAGTGACAGGTACATCTGTATCGGACTTTTGTCACAGTGATCGGTGTTTCTGCATTGTGCCATACTCACAGTGACAGGTACATCTGTATCGGACTATTGTCACAGTGATCGGTGTTTCTGCATTGTGCCATAATCACAGTGACAGGTACATCTGTATCGGACTATTGTCACAGTGATCGGTGTTTCTGCATTGTGCCATAATCACAGTGACAGGTACATCTGTATCGGACTATTGTCACAGTGATCGGTGTGTCAACCTCGGGTGATGTCAGTGGAGGAAGGACTAGCGCACAGCCCAAACACACTCACAGCTTGCTTACAATCTCATTCATATATCATGCATTCGTCACATCAAACCACTAGTAAAGTCTATAACTTTACTACACATGATCATAGAACGAAACATCAATGCATATGGAATCAAACAAAATAAAACATTCTCTCTTTCCTGAACTTCACAAAATCATTTATCTAAAACATCATTAACTAACCCGGGTATAAATAGATTTCTACTTTACCTGGCCAGGGGATCTTAACTATTCACGAATCACTGTCTCTTTCTTTTCCTTTTTTTTTTCTCACTGTCACTTTCACCACACGACACAACTGCTGGCACTGGTGTTGGTCTGCTTGCACCCGTCAAGCTGGACTGCTAGCACCGGTCGGGCTGGACTGCTGGCGTTGGTCAGGTTGGACTGCCGATGAAAGTGGCGCTGGCCAAGTATGAGGTCGAACCCCCGGTTTCAGATAGAACAGTGACTATCAACATCGATCTGTTCTCCTTTCTTTCTTCCTGCATTAACGCATTGCACTCTCTCTCTCTCTCTCTTCTAGTCTGCTCTTATCAATGGACATGGTTGCTTTTCTTTTCTTTTTTTTTTCCTTCTTTCTTTTCCTCTTCATTAGTTAGCAACTCTCTCCACATCTCTCCTAAGTCCTTCCTCTGCAGACTATCTCCTGCTAATCTCTCAACTTGGTTCTCTTCTCTCCTCCCTTCATCTCTCTGCTTCTCTCTCAAGCAGACCTAGAACCTCTCCCTCTCTCTGTCTCTCTGTTCGTTCTCGCCCTCGTTCTGCCGTTCTCTCACTCTCACATCCTTCTTATTCTGTTCCGATCTGTCCAAAAGGGGCGAGTACCATTGGTCAGTATTTTTACCCTGATACCCGAAGTTATTTCCCTCTAATTCCATTGGATATTCAAATCATGACAGTCACGCCTACACACCTTACTCTCTGTGGTGGTCAATCGGTCATTTAATTGATTAGCTAGATTTCACCCCCCCCACACACTACCTTCCCCCTTCCTACTTAACTGGCGCCGTGTGGCTTAAGTCGTGGACACTGGTCACTCTAAATTTGGGGTAGAGAGTCGGGGTGGGCCCCAACGTCTGCCCAAAAAACCCCCCGAGACCTGTCGGCCCAAAACCCCCAAACTGTCGCTGTTCCCCCCTATGCTAAATGGCGGGATACGACGCAGAAGCCGTTTTCCGAAGCCTCTCCGCAAAGTTTAAATTTGGGCCGGGAAAACCCGCCCCAGGGGCCCGTTATTGGCGCCTAGAATTTTGAGTTAAGCTTATTCCAACAAATGGCGGGCGACTCCACGAGTTGGGTTGTTTCTTTTTTGTCCGTGCAATTTCCCCCTTGAAAAAGACCATGCCCCGCATGTCTCAAAACAGGGGTACAAAAAAAAAAAAAAAATTTCTGACCACACGTAACTTGCTTTTAAAAAATTTTCTTTAAACCCCCCGGTTTATAAATTAAAAAATTATCTTTAAAACCCCAATGAGTTATATTGACCGTGCCTTTCTTGCGATTTCAATTTTTTTAAAGACCCTTTTCCACAAGCAATTCCCCTACCTCATTTGCCATCCCTTCTCTCAAAAAAATTCTTTGAAAAACAAATAATTGATCACCCCCAAAGCACCATGAGAATCCCCATCCTTTCACTAGCAAATAATGATCATACACAAGGTGTATGCCCCCCAACAAAACTCATCCATTTTCCCCCAAAAAAAAAAATTTGAACGTCCTCCCAAAAAAAAAATTGAAAATAGCCCTAAAAAAACTCTTCCCCAACAAATGGGGTTCAACACAATTTTAACAAACCCCCCCAATGCGACCCTCTATTGCCTTTGCTAGCTACACCGGAAATAGTCACCCCTCCGCCCATTTTACCTAATATAAAGGGTATAAGAAAAAAATTTTTTTTGTTGAAATTTATTTATCTGTTCTATAAAAAATTTTATCAAATTTTAATTCTAAAACCTAAAACCCTTTTCACTTCCCCCTTCTTCCCCCCTTTTAAAACCCCACCAACCCCAAAAACCCCCCCCCAAACCCAAAAACCTGCCCTTTCCCACTCCTAGCATCGTCCGAAACAAAAAGGTTTGGCTTTCTGGAGTTTTCAAAAAGGGCGGGAAAAGTTCCCAACACGTCCAGGCTTGCCTGCAGCGTCTGACCATCGACCCACTTGCCGGTTTTTAACCGACCAATCACTGAAGGACTCGTGATTGCTGCGAAATTGGGAACAAACTCCCTAAGAACCCAAATAAAACCGCAGACTCCTGACTTCTTTTTTTGGTCTTGGGTCTCTCTGAATTAAATTTTCTCCACCTTTTCCCCCCTTTCGGGCGCTTTTGTCGCCTCCGACAACAAAACCGGGAACTCCGGGTTTGGAAAACCCAAACCGGGCACTTTGTTGGTCTGGCTGGAGTTTGGGCTTGTCTCAACCCTTTTAAAAACTGCTCCTAGCTCCTCTTTATGCTCCCCTGTCTCAGCTTCAAATGTCATCCATAAAATTTCACACACCTTTCCCAAACCCCGTCAATAGCTCCTCATCCCGAGAGAAGACGCAGGTGCGTTGACCACCCAAAAGGGGATCGCCACGGTATAGCCCCCATGGGAGGGGGAATGCTGTGACTTTTTTTTATCCTCCCCAAAGGGTATTTCCCCAGTAACCCCGCCCAGATCGACCCGGGTGAAATACTGGCCTTGTTTGGGCGACTGACGAACAGGTCTTCCATGTTTGGTATGCCCCTCATCGATTTGGGTTTCACTTTTCCCCAAAAAGCTATAAACGACAAAAAAAACGATGCCCCCTGACTTTTTCCTCACTAAGACACGGTGTATACGAGATTTGGACGGTTCAATCCCCCAAAGGGCCCCACATCTTTTCTACCCCCCCCCCAAACACTTGCTTGGTGGCAAATGGGCCCGGGTAGGTTTTCACATGTACGGTTTCTGTGATTTTAAATCCACCGTACGTCCCCAAGTTGTCCTGCCTGGTTTTTCAGTCAGGGGGCGCCCTATACTGTTCTAGGAGCCCCCCAAATTTTTCCTTTCCCCATTTCTAGCCCTTTATACAGTGACACTCCCGTAGACTCTTTCCCCCGGAAACTCAGGCAAAAAAATCTCCCCTTTTTTTTTTTTTTTGTGTGGTTTTTTTTTGTTTTTTTTTTTTTTGTTTCCCTTTTTCCCCCCGGGTCCCCACTCCTTTTAATATGGGTGGCCCCCAATCTCAGAAACTTTTGCCCGGGAAGCAGGAAAAAAATTTTTTTCCCATTAAATTGTTCCTATTTCCCCGTCTACTTTTCTTTGGAGGCCCACCTCCTCAAACCCCTTTTTGGACCAAAAGCTTCCCCGATTGGATCCCCCCCTGAAAGGGTTTTTCTTCTTTACCCTTCCGGCCCAAGCCTTTGGAACCCCCCGGTTCCCCCGAACTGCCCGCCCATCAGCACCCAAACGAAAAGTGTGCTTTCTTGGGGGGTTTTCCGTGGGGAAAAGTTTTAAAAAACGGCCCCAATTTTCCCCCCCCCCCCCCCCCCCCCCCCGGGGTAATTGGGCCTTTTCCAGAGCCCTTTGACCCTTCAGCCAAGTTAACTTTACCCCTGCATTTTGGATTTGGGGTGGGCACACCCAGCAGGTTTACCCCCTCATCACCTGAGGTAACTTACCCCTGCCCCCTGGAATTTTGTGCTGGGGGCCCCCCACGCAAAAATGTCCCACCTTCACGCCGTTGCATCAACCCCAAACACCCTTTGGGTTCTGGGGTTACCAGCGCAAACCTACCTTTTGCCCACCTTTGGGAACCGCAATTGGGGAAACGAAAAGCCCCTCCCGAAAAAAGGGGGCAATAAAAGGGGTGTTAAGAGGGCCCCCTTTTTTCCCCCGGGCGACCTTTTACCACGAACATGAAATCAGAAAAGCTTTATGTTGCCATTTCTCCTGGCCCTGGAAAGGTCACAAGATCGTCCACTTTTTCTGGGGCCTCCCCCATGCAACCTCCCACTACACAGGTCCGTCCGTGGACCCTAATAAAGGGCACCACCCCCTTCCCCCTTTGGGGAACACTCGGTACAAAAACCCCCCCTTTCCGAAACGGCTCCCCTCCTCAAAACCTCCCCCGTTTTTTCCCCCTTTGAATTTTCCCAAGATTCCCAAGGAAAAGGGTTTTTTCCTTCCCCGCCAAACTATAGGGGGACACTTTTATGCCCGACTTCCTTCCTGGAACAACTAACGGTAATAACAACCTTTTCCTCCTTCTTGCTCCGTGTTTGAACTGCTGCCCCTGTAGCAGTCAACAACTCAGGATCCCCTGGATCCCTTGCACCTGGAATATTTCCAATGATCAGATCGTGAAGGGGTTTCTCCATCACCAACGCAGACAACTCGCCTGAGAAGTAAGGGGTACGTACTTCTATCTTAGCAACTGAAACTCCCTCACAGTGCCATCGATTAGAGTACAGGTCTGGATTTGCCCTGTCAAATCCCCTTTTCTCGACCAGCGTTGTTCGTACTAACCCCGCATGAACAACCAGTGTCTCGTAACACTTTTCACCCTCTGCTGGCCAATCCACCCTTCTTCCACTGGTAACGAACCACTCAGCCTAGTGCCCTCCATCCCTGACACTGACTGCTGTCCAGTGCTAGCCATAGGCTGCACTCCACCCTCTTCAGACTGAACCCCTTTTGGTTCCACTGCAGGTCGTTTCCCTTGACGACCCTTATCCACCTCTTGCAAGGCTGCTGCCTTCTGGAACCTCATGGAACAGTCCCTCGCCACATGTCCCTTCTTGTGACAAATAAACACCTAATGTCCCTTTGCCCTTCCTTCTGCCCCACCACTGGGTTTGCAGACTTTGCAGAAAACTCCCCTGGTCTCCTTGCACTCTTCTCACCTGTGCCTAGCACCTGTTTCTCCTGCACCTTAGTGCCCAAACGTGCCTCTCTATACACCTCTGCGAACTTCAACAACTCTCCCTGCTGTCTCTGGCTGTCTCTCTTTCAAATGTATGGTTAACCAGGCCGCAACCTGACAAAATCTGTTCCTTCATAACTAGCTCTTTCAACTCAGCGAACTCCTTCTTCGTACCACTCAACTCTAACCATTTATCAAAATAGTGATCTAAACGTGCACCAAACGAGTGTACGTCTCACCTGCTTGTAATTTAGCTGAACGAAATTTCTTCCTGAACCCCTCCTCTGTGAGGTCAAATCCCTTCATTAAAGACTCCTTCACAGCACCAAAATCAGACTGTTGTTCTGCTGGTAACGCAGTGAAAATCTGCAGTGCCTTACCCGTCAATAGCGCTGACAAAATGACTGCCCACTCTCTGGAGGCCAACCCTGACTGGTCGCAAACGTTTCCGAAACGACTGATGTATGCATCAATCGAATCGGTCCCTTCCGAGAATTTGCAACTTGGGTCGGGGGGCATAGCTGCGCACAGAGTCCCTGGAAACTGAACTCCCATCCTCGTGGTCTCCCTTTGTATTCTCACTTTCTCTAGCTCTAATTGAACCTTTAATCTTTCTGTCTCCTGCGTTTTCCCTTAGTCTTTCTGCTCCTGCGCTTCCCTTATTCTTTCTGTCTCCTGCGTTTCTTTATCATTGTTAGCCTGAATCCTTAATTTTTCTGTTTCCTGCTTCATTCTTTCTGTCTCCTGCGTCTCGCTAGCTTTTAATCTTTCCTGCTCTGCTATTTCCACAGCGACACGTCGTCTTTCCGCGCGTTCATCCCTTTCCATCTTTTGTTGGTTTTTCAACGAATGCACGCAACTCATCTCCTGAGTAACCTAGATCACGAGCGACGCTCACAAGTTGTTCAATAGGGGTGTTCTTTCTTCCGCCATTATATCTCTTTCTTTTTTTTTTTTTTTTGAACAAGTTTTTTATAACTACGACAGCCAAACTGTGGTTACCGACACGAGTGACGTGATAGCACAATCCTATGAATGATAATATTAGCTTGGACAAACGTAGTTAGTTTTTATAAGACGCCCAGCGCCTGACCCAACTATGAGAGCGAATTATAGGCAATCTGTGCGAAATAAGTACTCTGGGCTGAAATGCCAAGCCTAGTATTACTACCCTTGGAAGCAATGCCAAGCCTAGTTTTAACTATCTTGGAACATACAGTAAGACAACCCCTTGTCTTAGGATTACAATACTTGAATCCCACCCAGCTTCCTCTCTGAGAAGTTGAACAATTATAAAAATGGGCCAGAAAATCCTGGCAGGCTCGCCAATAAATTGTCAACCTCGGGTGATGTCAGTGGAGGAAGGACTAGCGCACAGCCCAAACACACTCACAGCTTGCTTACAATCTCATCATATATCATGCATTCGTTCACATCAAACCACTAGTAAAGTCTATAACTTTTACTACACATGATCATAGAACGAAACATCAATGCATATGGAATCAAACAAAATAAAACATTCTCTCTTTCCTGAACTTCACAAAATCATTTATCTAAAACATCATTAACTAACCCGGGTATAAATAGATTTCTACTTTACCTGGCCAGGTGATCTTAACTATTCACGAATCACTGTCTCTTTCTTTTCCTTTTTTTTTCTCACTGTCACTTTCACCACACACACAACTGCTGGCACTGGTGTTGGTCTGCTTGCAACCGGTCAACTGGACTGCTAGCACCGTCGGGCTGGACTGCTGGCGTTGGTCAGGTTGGACTGCCGATAAAGTGGCGCTGGCCAAGTATGAGTCGAACCCCCGGTTCAGATAGAACAGTGACTATCAACATCGATCTGTTCTCCTTTCTTTCTTCCTGCATTAACGCATTGCACTCTCTCTCTCTCTCTCTTCTAGTCTGCTCTTATCAAATGGACATGGTTGCTTTTCTTTTCTTTTTTTTCCTTCTTTCTTTTCCTCTTCATTAGTTAGCAACCTCTCCACATCTCTCCTAAGTCCTTCCTCTGCAGACTATCTCCTGCTAATCTCTCAACTTGGTTCTCTTCTCTCCTCCCTTCATCTCTCTGCTTCTCTCTCAAGCAGACCTAGAACCTCTCCTCTCTCTGTCTCTCTGTTCGTTCTCGCCCTCGTTTCTGCCGTTCTCTCACTCTCACATCCTTCTTATTCTGTTCCGATCTGTCCAAAAGGGCGAGTACCATTGGTCAGTATTTTTACCCCCTGATACCCGAAGTTATTTCCCTCTAATTCCATTGGATATTCAAATCATGACAGTCACGCCTACA
>CM031611.1:32894610-32897110 GCA_018398815.1 Conus ventricosus | reverse complement strand
TGTGCCATTTTCGGGATTTTTTTTTTTTCAGAAGTGCAATTTTCGGATGTCCCCTTTTTCAAAAGTCCCTTTCTTTAGTGCCCTTTTTCAGAATGTGGGCTTTTCAGATGTACCCCCTTTTAGAAGTGACATTTTGGGGTGTGACCTTTTCAGGACGTTACCTTTTTCGGGGGTGCCATTTTTTCAGGTGGATTTTTTTCAGATTGTGGCTTTTCAGATGTGCCTTTTCTCAGAATGTGACATTTTCGATGGGACCTTTTTCGGGTGTGATTTTTCAAAAATGTGAAATTTTCGGATGTCATTTTCAGGATGGACCTTTTTCAGACGTGACCTTTTTCAGGGGGTGATTTTTTTTAAAAGGCTATGTTTTTAAAATGTCATTTTTTTTTCGGATAGACCTTTTTCACGGGGGACCTTTTTCTACGTAGATTTTGACGCATGAAAAAACCCTGTGGGGTCGACGGGCTTTAAAATAGGAGCCAAAATTGTGGGGTTTTGTGTGTGTGTGGTGGTGTAGTGTGTGTGTGGAGAGAGAGAGGAGAGAGAAGAAGGGGAGAGAGAGGGGGGAGAAAAGAGAAAAGGGAGAGAGAGGATTGGGGTAGGCTGCTATGTGACATTTTTTCCCTTGTTTTTTTCAAGAGGGAAAAATTTAGATGGGTTACTCTTTCCCCTCTTTCCTCTCTTCTCCCCTTTCTCCTCCCCTCTCTCTTTCCCTCTCTCTCTCTCTCTCTCTCTTCTCTCCCCTCTCTCTCTCTCTCTGGGCGTACGTTTTTTAAAGGGCGGTATTTAGACATGAAAGAGTCTTGCGTCTTTGCCCAAAGCTGCCTGTAATTTTCTGGAATGGTGCCCGGTACTTATCCTTAAAATTTATTATTCATTGTATTTTATCCCTTGCGGATTTTTCCCAAAACGGCCCCCATTTTTATATATATAATTATAAATTTATATATATATATAAAATTTATTTATTATAATATTTTATAAACGTTTTAAAAGGGGTATTAAAAAATCTACAAATTTTTTTTAAACCTTGTTTTATCAATGGCCCCCGGGGGGGAGAATACATAGTTTTAAATATATATATAAAAATTTAATATAATAATATATAATATTTATAATTTTAAAAATTTTGTTAAAATAGACTTTTAACAACAAATGTTGCCCCCCAAGGGTCGAGCACTATCAAAATCTTTTTGGGTATTTTACCACCTAATATTTTTTAAATTTTTATATATTTTAATATATAATATTATATAATATATATATAAATAAATATATAATATATAAAAAAAACCATTTTTTTTCAAGGTTAAAAGACGGGCCTGATCAGTTGGGGGGGGGGGGAATCATCAGGGGGAAAATTTCACAGTTTTTCACATTCTGTCTTTTTGCGCTGCAAATAAAACAAATGACCCCTAGACCCCAGACAATTTTCCCATTTTTGCACTTGGACACCGCCCAACGTACAACACTACAACCCAAACGAGCCAACATAACCGTTACTTTTTAATCAAAACAGGATGACCGGCGGTGCAGCGGGCCCTGATGGGTTTTGGGTTCTGTTGTGACGTGGGACATTTATACTTTTTGGGGAGGGGGGGAGCGGTTTCCCTCGCTATATGGTGGCGCCAAAATTTGGTTATTTGTCGTGTTGGCCCCCGGCGCCGCCGAAAAAGAAAACAGACATCGGGGAAGACACTGTGTTTGCTTTTTATTGAAACGGCCGGGGTTTTTCCCCCCACGCCGCAATTACGGTCGGAATGTGGATGGGGAGGGCTTGCGGGTTCCTTTTCCTAATTACGGGGCCTCTTCGGGGTGTTTTTTTTTGCGCAGCTGTCCTTGGGAATCGCTTTCTGCCCACAAAAAAAAAAAAAAAAAATCACGATTCACATGCAATTTGCAGTGCAAAATCTCTTTTTTTTTTTAAAGGACGATTTATGCGCAAAGGAAGGGGGGGAAAAAGTTTATTGTCCGTGCAAAAATTGCCTGTTTGGTGAGATTGACGTTTTTCTTTCGCCTATTGGGAACTTCCCGTGTTGTTTTCATGTACAGGAACACATTCCTTTTCTTTTTTTTTTTTTTTTAAAATTTAGGGGCAAAAGGCTAAGCCAGTCCCCAAACCTTTGATAATGCAGTCAAGAGCGAAAGCCACAAAAAATTCTCTTCTCTCTCTCTCTCTCCTCTCTCTCTCCTCTGTGTTATCGTTGTCTCTGTCCTGTCTCTGTCCTCCTTTTCTCTCTCTCTCCCCCGTCGTTGTCTCTGCGGCTGCTGCCTCTGTCGTCTGTCTCGTTGTCCTCTCTCTCGTCCTGTCTTCCTGTCTGTTGTCTGTCGTCTGTTGCCCGGGTATCTCTCTTCCCCTCTCTCTCTCTCTCTCTTCTCTCTTCTCTCTCTCTCTTATCTATCTATTACTTTTATCTATCTGTCCACGCCTGTCTTCGTTTTACCCCTCCTCTCCCTTTTGTTGCTCTGTCTGTCTGTCGACTCTCTTCTCTCTCCTCTC
>CM031611.1:32884610-32887110 GCA_018398815.1 Conus ventricosus | reverse complement strand
GTTTCACTCACTAATCAAATTACGTTCTCTCTCTCTCTCTCTCTCTCTCTCTCTCTCTCTCTCTCTCTCTCTCTCTCTCTCTCTCTCTCTCTCTCTCTCTCTCTCTCTCTCTCTTGTTTCCACAACTAAAAAGAAAAAAATTTCACGTACTGTTTATGCTCTTTATTTCTGGTTGTTTTGGTAAAATCGTCGAAAAGTATCCCCACTGATTCTTCAGTCTGTGCATTCAGCAGTATCAGCAGCTGCGAAAGAAGCAACATGAACAGCAAAATCAGTGGCACCAGACAGTGCAAATCACGACGTAAAGAAATCAGAGTAGCATGTTGTTATTCCTATTGTTGCTCCAGATGAGAGAACCTCCACCACAGTCATCACAGCCACAAACGTTCACAACGACACGGATCACCATGGCGACCTTCAGCACGACCCTGACGACCTTCACCACGACCTTGACCCTCACCACGACCCCGAGGTGACCACACCCACAGACCGGGACCTTCCAGTGGTGAAGATCACCACCACCACCACCACCTCCTCTTCCTCCTCCTCCTCCTTTTCGGTGGCCCTTCCCTCCTCCCCCTCCTCCCCCTCCTCTTCTTCTCCCCTTTACCAGCTGCCTCCCCCTCCTCTCCCGTCCACCTCCACCACCCCTCACTTCCTGTCCTTCCCATCATACCTGTTCTGGAGACAAAACTCCGAGAGGACCAGAAGGAGATGGGGATGGATCTCACTTGCCCAGCCGTGGCAGGGTCATCCGGTGGATCTACTTCGAGGTTGGAGACGATGCAGGGACTCGTGAAGGTGAGTGTAGGCAGGGGAAAGAGAGAAAAGTAGATATGTTCCGTTGTACTGTGACGAGGCGTTCTTTGAGTGTCAGCTCGAGGTTCACACCGAGAAGTCATGAGTTGTAACATGAAATCAATAATGTGTGGCGTGCTAGCTGGGGTTGGAGTTCTGCAATACAAGTGGGGATCAGTGAGAGACTCAATGGAGCACTTGACAGCAAAGCGTCTTCCATAAAGGAACCTCTCCGATACAAACGTTTCGGCCCTGAACTCCTTACACTCTAAGCAGGCCGGGCGGCATCCAGGTCATGATTCCTGGTTCCCCATCTGCTGTCAGAAGTATGTACAGTTCTACCGGGATTCGAACATGCACCTCCTGGGTGGTTGAGTGTATCAGAAGACCAGGTCGCCGTGTGTCGGGTGTCTTACCCGCGTAGCCACTGGACAATTGTTCCATGTTGGGAAATTTCAGCTGTGAAGTTTACTTCTGTTCCTCTTCGACCAGATCCAGCTGGAGCCCTTTTCAGCCGCCTCGGGTTCTGGTCCTATTCCTACCAGAAATCGGGAGTTGTTTCGTGAGAACACACAGGCTGATGAGCCTACGACGTTCTGGTTCTAACTTCTGTGGTGATGATTTTGGCTTGGAAACCTGCTGGAGTATCGGGCACACTTCTCAGACCTGAAATTGCCAGCTTACAATGTTTCCCAACTCTCTAGAGTGCAGGGGTGCCATGCAGTTGCAGTGCATCGACTTCGAAGTCAGACGTTGCGGGTTTTAATCCCGCTGGCGCCCAACGCAAAATGGGCCTTTTCAGAGTTCATCTAAACGTGCTGTCTCTATCTCTCTCCCACTCCCTCCCTCCTTCTCTCTGTCTCTCCGTGTCCCTCCCCTCTCTCTCTCACTTTCTCTGTCTACTTCTTTCTCTCTCTCCCTCCCTCTTCTTTTTCCCTCCCTCTCCTTCTCTTTCCTCCCCCTTCTCTCTCCCCCTCTCACTCTCTCTCTCTCTCTTCTTCTCTCTCTCTCTCTCTCTCTCTCTCTCTCTCTCTCTCTCTCTCTCTCTTTCTTTCTTTCTCCCTACCTCTCTCTCTCTGTCCAACTCTCTCCCCTCCCTCCCTTTCTCTTTCTCTTTCTCCCAGTTTCTCTCTTTCTCTCTCACTCTCTCTCTCTCTCTCTCTCTCTCTCACTCTGTCTCACTCCTCTCACTCCTTCTCACTCTCCTCTCTCTCTCTCTCTCTCTCTCTCTCTCTCTCTCCTCTCAACTTTCACTCTCTTCACTCTCTATCTCACTTTCTCTCTCACTCTCTCTCACTCTCTAACTTTCAGCATTCTCCTTTCTTCTCTCCCTCTCTCTCTCTCTATCTCTCTCTCTCTCTCTCTCTCTCTCGCTCTCTTCTCTCTCTCTCTCTCTCTCTCTCGCTCTCCTCTCGCTCTCTCTCGCTCTCTCTCTCTCTCTCCTCTCTCTCTCTCTCTTTCTCTCTCTCTCTCTCTCTCTCTCCCTCCTCTCTCTCTCTCCTCTCTCTCTCTCTCTCTCTCTCTCTCCATTCCTAGTCTAGAACTCCGGAGTTTCCCCATCGATTTCTTTTTTCTTTTTTTTTTGTCTTTTTTTTCTTTTCTTTTTTCTTTTTATTACTTTTGGCGCATGCGACCGGATTAATCCCACTTTGGATGGAGGTAGCCACCATCCATCTTCGCCATTTCGTCAAAAACACGCAAC
>CM031611.1:32876838-32884510 GCA_018398815.1 Conus ventricosus | reverse complement strand
ATCGGTGTGCATGTGTTTCATTTTTGTGTGTTCCCGGCACTTGATGACCCAGCTTTTTTTTTTCTATTCCAAATGTACAAAACATACACCCGGATTAGCAGTGAGATCCAAAATGTCGATGTACGAAAGGGGAGTGTGAAAGTGAAGACAGGTCAAAAACGAGTGAGGGCAGATCAAGGGAAGGGGAAAGAGGGAGGGATGGGGGGGGGGGGGGGGGGGGGAGGCAGGAGGTGGGAGGGAGCAGGGTAAAGAATATTGGATTCCCGATCAAAAGGGATGTGTGGGGGGGGTGGTGTGTGTGTGGTGTGTGTGTGTGGAAATGCTGTTTTTTTTGTGTGTGGTGTGTGATGGGGTGTGTGTGTTTTTTTTTTGGGTTTGGGGTTGTGTGTGTGTTTTGTGTTTTTGTGTGTGGGGTTTTGGGTGTGTTGTGTGTTTTTTTGTGTGGGGTGTTGTTGTGTTTGTGTGTGTGTGGTGGGGTTTTGGGGTGTGTGTTTGCGTTGGGGTGTGGGGTTTCACGACCGACCCGGGAAAGGCTCCCCCTGACGGATCGGTCAGGTGGGATAAAGGGGAGTAAACCTGCCCTCACACCTCCGCAAAAAGGACCGAAACAAAAAAAGTTTAAACGATACAAAAACCCCTTTTTTCACCCCCAAAAAATAAAAAAATTCCAACACACGCACCCATGCACGTTTCACAATAAACCTCCAACCCACACAACTGCACAATCACGATCAAGCACCCAACCAAAACAACATGCACAATCCCGATAAAGCACTCCAACCACACAACAGCCCAATCCGACCCAACCCACTCCCCCACCCACAACAAGCACTTTAAAAAAAAAATATTTCGCCAAAACGAACTAACTTTCACAATTACAAAGAAATATTTTCCAGTATCGATCCTTTCTCACACCATGGAGTGCGTCCACACCCCTGCCCCTTCAACCCCGCAGGGAGCACCCGTCGCACTGGGTGCCCCCAGCCGGGGTTTGGGCCCTCGCGGGGGAGTCGCCCAAAGCCGACCCCTCGATTTCCCCAAGCGGGCAGTGAAGAGAGTGCCCGGGGGGGGGGGGGGGGGGGGGGGGGGGGGGGGGGGGGGGGGGGGGGGGGGGGGGGGGGGGGGGGGGGGGGGGGGGGGGGGGGGGGGGGAAGTACTTTTTACTGGAGGCCGGAGGGGGGCCCCGGGCCGGGGCCGGGCCCCAAGAGCGGGGCTTTTTCTACAGTCCACGGTCCCAAACCAAAGGGGCGGGCCCTCGACCAGCGCGTGGCACCATCCCTCCGTGGTCCCCGCCAAACTTTCCCTTTCGACCACACGTGGCACCATCCAGTTTCGTGCTCCGGGTTAAAGCCCCGGGGAAGGGGGGGAGGAGGGTGGGCTGGGGGGAAAGTGGGAGGGGAAAGGAAAAGAAAAGGAAGGAAAAAGGGAAGAAGGGTACTTAAAAACCCCCGCCGTCGGGAACCGTCTGACCTTTGGGCTGTAAAGCCCTTATCCCACACCCCAAGATGGGCGAGGGAAGTTTTTAAAACGCCCACAGTACCCCCATTGAATAAAAGCCCTTTCTAAACACGATGCAGGTAAAAGACTCCTTTAAATCAACGGGTTTATAAAAACAAATATAAATTTAACTTCACCCTTCTCTCCCCTCACGCAAAAACTTTTTCCTTCCTTAGGAAATAAATCAACACGGGCAAAACCAAAGGCTTAAAACCTCCCAAACCCAAACATTTGCAAATAGTAATTAAAAGGGCATAATTGTCTTTTTTAAATAAACCCTTTTCAAAAAACACAAATCCCAAAACCACGCATCCGAACGAAAAATCATGCGACGCCGCTCGTAAACATAAACTCGTTCCCCCTTTGAACACCCAAACAGACGGGGGGCCCAAAGGGAAAAAAGGGTCCGGCGAATGTGACGGGGGGAAAGGGGGGGAGCGAGACCAACCCAATTTCCCAAACCCCTAAACCCACCAGGTTCTCTCCCCTTCCCCACCGCCCCAACCCCATCACCAGAAACAAAAAAACAGGAAAAAAGAATTTTGGAAATTTTTAAAATGCCGGGTTTAAAGATTGAATTAACCAGAAAAAAGGTCTAAACCCCAATTTTCCCCCCTTACAATTTGGGAAAACAAAAAAAAAATTGCGCAAAAGTGAAAGACTAAGCCGCTAAAAAACAACAAATCAAAAAAAAACAAAACCCCAAAACGGGGTTGCTTCCCACTACCCGGGGGTGCCCCCCAAAAGAGGGGTCAAAGGACTCTCTTTTTCCCCCCTGTCCGGGGCGAGAGACAGGGGCGAAGATGGGGAAAACCCGAAGAAATAAAAGGCCCCTCCCCACAGGCCACTCCCGGGAATTGAAATTCCCTGACTGAAACTCTGACGATAAGGTAAAGAAACCAAAACTGGGCGGGGGCCCCCCCAAAAGAGAAAATTTTCCCGCTCGAGTGAAGAGCTAACCCCCTCAAAAATTGGGGGCCAACATGCCGGGCTGCGTCACAGAGTAGCATAACTTAAAACCCTAAAAGAACGAAGCACGTGCGACGGGAAAAAAAGCCCAGGCGAGAGGCCAAACAGACAGAAAGTTCGAGAAAAAGAAACCGGCCACCCGAACTTTCGGGATGAATAGCAGGGGCGGGGAATTAGAGAAGAAGAGAAAGCAAACCGAAGTTACCCTAAAACCACACCGGGGTTGCCACTGCCCCACAAGCCACCCAAAGGGGAGGGGCTAAAAACGAAAAACCAAGCAACGAAAATTAAACAAAAAAAAATTTCCGCCACCCAAGGTGGGCAAACGCCCGTAGGCCTCTTTGACAAACTCGTGAAAAAACCCCCCTTCAAAAAGGGCATCGGGTTTTCCTCTGAATACAGGGGCTCCCTTTGAACCTTGTCGCATGGAAAACTTCACAACAAGGGGACCGAACCCAACTCCTTGTGATCAAAACAGAGAAACGAAAAACCCCAATACAAAAATTCCAACATAAAACACACCGAGGAAAACATAATACAAACAATTTACAAACAACAAAAAGCAAACCTTCCAACCAGAAAGTAACAATACGAACCATTGGTGTTTTCATTTCCCTTTAACCCCCTTAACAGAAGGACAATTTGTCACTACAAACCCCTGATCCCAAAAGGACCAAAAGGGGATATAACCCTGGTTGAGGGGAGGTGTCCCTCGGACTGATTTTCCAATATCAAATACGACCCTCGGCTAAGATAGTCAGCATCCGAAATTACAGGAACCCTTGATATGAGGGAAAAGTGAAACGCATAAACTCTGCACCCACCCCCTAATCATGAGTCGATGATTTGAGGGGGCCCCGACCCGGGTTCCAGGCACTGGAAGGTTGATGATCGCCCCCATACAAACTTCCGGCCGTACTTTTTTTCGGGGGCCCACCCCCTTTGGCGCGTCAAATCTGCCGAGAGATTCAGAAAACAGTGGGGGCCATCGATAGTCCCAAGCGGGACAGCCTCTGGGTACGACTCACAGATTCTACCCAAAAACCCGAAGTTTTAGCGGTAAACCGCAAATCGGATGGGGGATTAATGGGCCCCCGGGGCGCCCCAACCTTCGAATGGCTCCCCAAACCCCCTGGCACTGACCCAGGGGAACACCTTCAAGCGCCCCCTAGGCTTTGTCCGTTGGCAAGACATCGAAACGGCGGCAGAACTGCCTGACCTGTAGTTCATCCCGGCCAAAAAGAAATCCGCCTAACTCGCTCGAGAGCCGTTTTGGAGCCCATATGACCTGCCGGGGGGAATCGGGGCCCTCCCGGGAGGAACAGACCCCCCTCAAGCTTTGGGGAACGACAAGCGCGGGGGCCACACAATTTTGCCTGAGGGGAAACCCTAAAGGGGGACCCCCCTTGTGAAGCTTGAAAGCTCCCCTTGGCGTGCCCGGCAAAACTGAGGGGGCCCGGACCCAAACCCTTTTGCCCCGGCAGGCGGGGACTTCCAAGCCCCTTTGGCCTGAAGAACGGAAAATTTGGAAGCAGGATCGGCCCTACCCAAAGAACCTCGCAAGATGGGTTTGAAGAACGGGACGCAATTCCTGTTCCTGCTTTTTAGCTTTGGCGCGTGTTGGGGGACTCCCACCCCACCCCCTGTACGGAAAGACCCTTTAGAAAAGGGACGATTTGCGCCCCGTCTGCGAAGGTGATACCATTCCCTATGAAAAGGGGAAAACAGGGGGTCGTTTCCAAACCGCTTTGCCCATACTTCCCCAAACAGAAGTGGGGGGTGGAGTGGGAATTTAAGAACAGAAGCCGGGGGGAAGAAAAAACCCAGCCTCCAACCCGCACACCCCCAAAATGGGCGCCCCCCCGGGGGGCCTTGGGGGAAACCAAAACCCTTTAAACCCCAAAAAATTTTTGATGCCCCAATCCCGATGGGGGCCCCAAAAGGATAAACCCAAACCCAACAGAAAGAAACACTGGCCCCCCTTTTAAACCACCAAAGTTTGGATGGACCCCACTTTACCCCGGGAAAACGAGGATCGGGAAAGGACCTAGCCCCATAACAACCGGGGGTTTTTAGGCCCTTTTTTTCCCTAAGTGGCCGGGAACGACCCCAAAAAAACAAAACGAGGTGTTTGAAATCCCCCGAAACCCCTGCCTTTTTTCACCCCCACTAGCATTTGCGCACCTTTTTTGCTATTAAACCCCTGTGGGGGGTTTCCCTTTCCCGTATCGGGGGATCCCAAAAAGCCCCCCCGAGCTTCAGCAAAAAACCCAGCTGTTTGAATCCACCCGCGAAATCCTGGGGTGCTGTCTCGCCTACCCCGGATCCCAACTGGGGGGACACAGTGTTGTGGCTTTCAATGAGGATCAGATCCTCCAGCCCAACTTAGCAAACTGACGCCAGTACCCTAGCGTCTTGCGCCCGCCTATCACCAAAATGCACGAAGGTCCCATCATTAACTTCTTTATGGACCCCAAACTTCCTCCTGTAGGTCCCCGGGGGAAGGTTGGGAAAAGCTTTCCAACCAACTTCATGCCCGCATAAGACGCACCTTCATTTTAAAATTGGGGGCACACACTCCCTGCAGCACCAGATAATCCCCGAAAAAAGGGCCCTAGCCTTTTGCTCCCAGACAAAGGGATGAACAAGCAACCTTGTCGAAATGCTCTAAAAAAATATCAATGTCCCCTAGGTTCCCGAACTCCTTGGGAAACTTTAACTTTGGGCCTCCACCTCATCACCTGCCCGGGGATTTTAAACCCCCCGGTTTGCAGAAGCGGGAGGCCCCGAAAGAAGTTGCCCCATCCTTCCCCCGCGGAGAGCCTCCTGGCTGGCAGCCCCTCCTAAAGCTGAACCAACCTCTTCCCCACGGAGGGCAGCCTCCTCCCACGTAAAAACCCCTCTCTACCGAGCCTCCTGTCTAGCAAAACCTCCCTCTAACGCTTAAATTGCCCTTTCCCTTTTGCAAATTTTTCCTTTCCTGTTTAGTCCCCCCTCTGCGCAGAGCCTCCTGCCTACAAACCCCCTCTCTACCTTTTATCCAACTCTTTCCCCACGGAGCCTTTTCCCTTTCCCCACGCAAGCTTCCCGCCTGACCCTCTTCCCCCACGAAGACCTTTCCCGCCCCAGCAAAACCCCTTTTCCCTACGTTTGGGGCCCCATCCCCCCCCCGCTGTCGCCTAGAAACATCCCGGCGGAAATGGGTGGGCCCGGGGGGGGGTTTACCACTCCCGCCCCGGGGGGTTTATCCGTTCCACCCGTCCCTTTGGGGCTCGACTTTCCCAAAGGAAAGTCTTCTGGGGGGCATGGGCCCCCTTTCAGGGGAAGCCTGGAGGGGGGAAGGTTTTGGTCTTTTTGCGAAACCCCAAACCCCAGCGCTGCTTCGCTATACTCGACCTTCCCGAACGGAAGTTTCCAGTCGGGTTTTCGACCGGGAGACCCCCCAGCGAAGAGGGGGTTTAAAAAAACTTCACTGGGCTACCCTCCCGCACTGGGAAAAAGGTAAAAAGTTACCGTAAATACGAAGCACTGGTAACAAAAAAGTAGGGGCAAAATAACAATTTTTAATACCCTTTTTCTTTGACCACGCCTTTGCCACACCACCCAACGCCGGACGTCCCATGCCCAAAAAATCCTACCGTTTTTTTCCCAAAAACAGGGGAAAAACAATTCCCCTAGAGAAAAAAAAAACAAATTTTTAGGGGCGGTGGATATGTGTGTATGTGTTTTTGGGTGTGTGCGGGCAATTTTCCCCCCCGCTCCCCCTCCCGGCAACACCGGGGGGGGGGGGGGGGGGGGGGGGGGGGGGGCCCCTACAGCACGAGCAACAGGCGGGGGGGGCTCCACCAAAAAAAAAAAACAAAAAAAAAACTATGTCCGGGTGCCCCCCCCCTCTGGGCCCCCCAACCCCCGCGCTCTACAGCACGAGCAAACAGTGGGTGGGGCTGGCCGGAAAAAAAAAAACAAAAACCTAGGGAAACGGGGTCCGGAGAGGGGGAAAAAAAAAACCCCAAGCGTCCGATTTCACCCCCCCCGTACTCAAAAACCCGGTAGAAGAAAAAAAAAAACCAAGAATTGGCTAAAAACCCAAAAAAGGAAAGGAAGACTGAGGGGGCAACAGAAGGGGAAGGGCTTTCGGCCGTGCCTGCGGAGGGGACCCGGGGGAAAAAAGTCTGGAAGCGGTTTGACCCCCTCCCGGGCCTCACCTCGACCCCCGGGGCCCCCCACGCCGGGTGTTTCCCCCAGGCCCCCCCCCAAAAAAACTCCCTTCCCCCTCTAGAGTCACCCAGGGCCCAAACCCCCCACGAACAAACACGAAATGACTAAACATAAAAAAAGACAACACTAAACTGGACTTTTCGAAAAGAAGAGAAACAGCCAGACCCTTCACATCCCGGGGCAGCCCCCACAATTGTCACGACCGACCCCAAAGGGGGTCTGCCCCCGACAGGGTCGGTCTAGGTGGGAGTGAAGGGAGGACTGACCTCACACCCCGCAAGAGACCGCACAATAAAGATTACGGGAAAAACAAACCCCCTTTAATTTACACCACAAAATAAACATTCCCCAAAACACGCACCATGCCCGATCCCCAATAAAGCACTCCAACCACACAAAACACAATCCCCCGATCCCAAACACTCCCAAAAGCACACAACAAGCACAATCACGATCAAGCAAATCCAACGCACCAACCCTGCACAAACACGATCAAGCACTCCCACAAACCCCAACATGCACCCATTATAAATAAATATTTCGCCATACGACTACCCGATCACAATTACAAAGGGAAATTTTTTCCAGTAACGATCCTTTCTTTAAAACCCTGGAGTGCGTCCACAAACCCTGCCCCTGTCCCAAATCCCCAGGGGGCACCCTGTCCCCACTAGGGGGCTCCGAGCCCGGGGTTTGGGTTTTCCCCAGGATCGCCCAAAGCCGACACCCTCGACTTCCCCAAACGGCAGGGGAGAGTTTCCCGGGGGGGGGGGGGGGGGGGGGGGGGGGGGGGGGGGGGGGGGGGGGGGGGGGGGGGGGGGGGGGGGGGGGGGGGGGGGGGGGGGGGGGGGGGGGGGGGGGGGGGGGGACGTTTCTGTTTCTGGGGGCCGGGGCGGGGGCCAGGCCGGCCATCCCAAAAAACCGGGGGGGGCCTCTTCTGCATCCACCCCGACCAAGGCCCTGGCCCCCGACCCGCGCGTGGGGACCA
>CM031611.1:32866838-32869338 GCA_018398815.1 Conus ventricosus | reverse complement strand
CTCTCAAAGGGCTCATCAGGTTTTGTTATTCGCTACAGCTTGCCAGCCAAGAAGCGCTCCACCACGAGGACCCACAGTGATCGTGTACTTACTGTAGTAGAATTAGCTCGTGCGTGTTCAGAATAGGTCTCTGGAAGAGACACACAACGGTGTAGTGAATGGACAAGCCGGAATGCAGTAGTAAAGGGGTGAGAATGATGTCAGTCTCCACGTGGAGAGGCTATAAGCACAGGTCGTTTCTCGTTAGCTTCTTCACGGCGACTTTCGGGGTCAGAAGGTTACTATCATAACCAGCAGCAGCGGTTGTCATTATCATCGTCATCATCATTATCATCGTCGTCGTCTTCTTCTTCTTCTTCTTTTTCTTCTGCAGCTGCTGGGTTGTTGTTGTTGTTTTTTATTATTGTATTCTTCTTTTCTTCTCATCATCATCATCATCATCATCATCATCGTCGTCGTCGTCGTCGTCCACGTCGTCGTCGTCATTATTATTATTATTATTATTATTATTATTATTACTACTACTACTAGTATTATTATTATCATTATTGTTGTTATTATATTATTATTATTGTTATAATTATTATGATCATTATAATTGTTGTTGTTGTTATTATCATGATTGTTGTTTTTGCTGTTGTTGTTGTTGCTGTTGTTATCATTATTATTATTATCATCGTGTATTTTACTTCAGTTGTTATTATTGAAAGACTCCTCGACCACACAGTGGTGGCTTGCAGAAAGAACGCAGAGTGTGTTTGTCAGGTGACACAAAACAGTGGCTTCTCAGCGAACTGCTGACGATCTGATGGATTGAGACGCCTTCTGTAGCAAGGGGAGCAAGGAAAGGTGGAGAAGGAGAGAGAGGGGGGAAGGGGAGGCCGGGGGCGAGGGCGAGGGCGGAGGTGGCGGTGGCGGTGTGACCGAAGGACGAAGTTCCCCCCTTGGGAAAAGGCAACCGGCTTGTTGGCAAACAGCTCGTCAGAACACGATTAACAAGCAGCAGTCAGCTGCTTCCCAAGCACTGAGAATTTGCGGAGAGGATGTTTGGCATTCTTGGAGGACCCCTTTTGTTGCCTTTTCTCATCAGAGTTTTAGTGTGGGCCGCCGCTCGCTCGCTCGACTGCCAGTTCTCCCCTCCCCGGCTCCCCATTCTTCAAACTGACACGGCGTTCCGAATCCGCCTCCCCTGCTTCGTCTGGTGAACCTGCCTTTTGGCCTCACTTCCTCCTCCTCCTCCTACACACCAAACACAGCCATTTGCTCACCGTGTGTGCCTGCCCCCAAGGATGCCTGTTAGCCCCTGCTCTGTTTGACTGGGGGAGGGGGAGTTGCAGGAACGAAAAGAGAGGGACGTCCTCGTGGGCAAGAGAGGGGAGGGGAAGGTGGGAGGGTGGTCAGGGCTGGCTCGGACTTTGCTCAACGGTTGTCAAAGTCAGTGTCGACTGCACGAGACAGCTGTCTGGTGGACACACTGGCTTTTTTTTTTCTCTTTCCTGTAAGTGGACACTGGTCAGGGAGACGAGTGTGTGTCACTTTGATGCGTGCCTTTGCTGACTTGAGCAGGTGTTTTTTTAACGGAGCTCTTGGGAGCTGGACATTCCGTCAACTCCTCCTCCGCCTCCCCCCCCTACCCCCACCCCACTTCCACCCCCCTCTTCCCTCTTTCAGTCCTCTCCCCCTCCCCTCCACTTACCCCCCTTTCTTCTTCTTCTTCCTCCCTCCTTATTCTCCATTATTTTCTTGAAGTGGAAGGTGCACTGGATGGATTTAAAAACGAATCACGGATCACGACGACAATTTGCACTATGTCTGTCTGGACTCTTCTTCTTCTTCTTCTTCTTCTTCTTCTCTCTTCATCTTCTTCTTCTTCTTCTCTCTTCATCTTCTTCTATTCTTCTTCTTCTCTTTCTTCTTCTTCTTCTTCTTCTTCTTCTTCTTCTTTTCTATTATCATTTTCTTATCTATCGTTCGTCGTATTCTTTCCAGTAACGTATTTGTTTTCAGTCATTCGATGCATTTATATACGTGTCATCTATACCAACGGCCAAACTGGCCTCTTCCGAAAGTCGGTGATGAGATTTTACGTGTGTGCAAGATGTCATACAAGCGCTTACACACGGACTCTTGGTTTATGGTCTCAATCGAAGGTCTTTTTGGAAAGACGAGTTGGAACTGTTGATTACTCCGAGGGAAAATTCCCCTTTACCGAAACTGCCCTGCGGAGATTCGAAAAGGCAACCCTTGGATCAGCTGGCACAGGTGATACGAAAGAACATTTAAAGCCACAACACCGATCGAGTGCTTACTGGCACATGTGTTTCCGCTCAAAGAAGAAGCAGACAAGCGACCGCACGCGCGATCGAGAAAATCGGGCATTACGTTTTTCCCTCATCGTTGCAGGTGGATTGTAAGCTTACATACTCAATGCTGAGATTTTAATAAAGGAAAGTGGGAAAGTGTCGTGGTATGGGGTATTTAGGAAAGATACGCAACTATC
>CM031611.1:32854338-32859338 GCA_018398815.1 Conus ventricosus | reverse complement strand
ATGACTGGACCAGCAGCGTAACAGCCATGCTGCAAGATCTGGAATGGGAACCCCTTGAAGCACGAAGAAACAGGCAGAGGCTAACCTTTATGTATAAGATCGTCAATGGCGCTGTGGACATACCCCCTGACAAATTCCTCAAGAAAGGATCTGCCAAAACCAGATCAAACCACAACCACAAATTTGCCCATCTGGGCACTTCCTCAGACCCATACAAGTACAGCTTCTTCCCATCAACCATCCCAGCCTGGAACTCCCTGCCTGCAACAGCAGCAGAGGCTCCCTCCTTGGTATCATTCAAGAGGGAGCTGAACAAAATCCCAGCCTAGATCCCTATCCCAACTAGCCGAACAGTAAATGATGGGCAGGGTTGTGCCGGTCCAGGTCATGACCTGGGGGTCGCCACGATTACCGGGTAAGCCTCCCCAGATACTAATTAGGCTAGTTGAGTCCTTTTTTTTTTTCTTTTTTTTTTTTTTGCCTGCCGCAACACGCTGCCCCGGAGCTGAACTCAGGGGTATGCGGTCGGGGTACTAAGGCGATTTTTCATCTCTTTAGCTATCTTTTCGTTGTCCCTATTAGATCTTTGTTTATTTTATCCTACGCCTCTGTGCACACAGGTCAATAATAGTCAACAATGACGGCTGACCTACAATTTTGAAGACTGAAGATTGAAGAAATCCCATCACCAACATTCGGAAGAGAAGGCCATTTTAGCCGTTGGTATGGATGACACGTTACATATAGCATGCACCTCCCGAAGATGGAGTATGGCTGCCTTAATGGCAGGATGAAAAACGGTCATACACACAAAACTCCAGTGCCTGTTTATACAGGCAGTGTCCGCAGGAGTGTCAGCCTGCGTACGCAGAAAGAAAGAACGAAAGAAATACACACGGAGTATAGCAGCATTTGATGCCACAGCTACTGAGTTAAGTCTTTTCACGCAGTGCTGATGATCTCTCTATCGTGGTAGTTTTTCGGAAAGGGTTGATTTCTCCTTAGCGGCGAAGATAAATGATTCAAGACCATTCGCTGATGATTTCGTTAAAAATGAAGTATGTGGGATCAACTGGATTTGTAGCAACGAGGCGGTGGATCGACTGGCCATAAATGCTACAAATAAAGCGTCGAGCAGACTCTCCATCCCTTACATCGATCTGAAACCTGAAGTTCTGACTTCTGTCAAAGACTTCTGTCAAGAGGACTGGAACACGCAGACGGATCACAAACTCTTTAGGCCCCTTCCAAAGTTGAATTGTTTATACCATGTGCTGCCGGTGGCCTAAAGAGGAAGCAATGTCGTGCCGATTGCTCACAGGCCACTCCTTTTACACCCATTCGTGTCTTGCTCACAGGCCACTCCTTTTACACCCATTCGTGTCTTGCTCACAGGCCACTCCTTTTACACCCATTCGTGTCTTGCTCACAGGCCACTCCTTTTACACCCATTCGTGTCTTGCTCACAGGCCACTCCTTTACACCCATTCGTGTCTTGCTCACAGGCCACTCCTTTTACACCCATTCGTGTCTTGCTCACAGGCCACTCCTTTTACACCCATTCGTGTCTTGCTCACAGGCCACTCCTTTTACACCTATTCGTGTCTTGCTCACAGGCCACTCCTTTTACACCCATTCGTGTCTTGCTCACAGGCCACTCCTTTTACACCCATTCGTGTCTTCTATAAGAAGAAGCTCCGCGGAGCTTTCCACATGAAACGCCGCTCACTATGAAACATGTTCTCATAGAGTGCTCGGAATTCCATGCTGTCAGACAGAAACACTTTGCAACGGACTCCGTGAAAGTTTTGCTCAGATTTGTCCCACCTGAGGTGACGGCAGCTGGCCGGGTTTAGTGTGAACATACCTTTAGTCACGCAGACAGCCGAGCGTCTTCGGTAGGTGTTGCGATTTGGGTGGGTTTTTCTTCCGCCCTTTCTTTCACCTGCACCGTGGAGTGTCACGTTTGCTCTCTGAGGGGCCAGCCCTGTGGGGAGGACACGGGTGACTTGATCTAAGGTGGAGGAAAGGAGCGGCACTATCTCCTCCAGGCTATAAAAGATGAAAGCGCTGGACGCTGATGATCAAAGCAAGACTGCCCAGCGAGGTCATATATCACCCTGCTGCCTGCAGAAGCAGCCTTTGAGAAACTAAAAGTATTTTACGTTTGAAGCGGAACGTCTCTTTCTGTACTTACGAAAGAAGCTAATCATGTTGGCCAAGCGTGCCTACGAATGAAATTCTTCCGTGGAGTCAATTATTATACGGAACGTTCATTCGTGCGAATCGTTTCCAACAAGTGTCACTACAAACAAAACAAAAAAGAGTGATCTGACGTTTGGAAAGGTCAAAAACTGTCTACAACCCAACCAAGAGAAAGAAACTTCGGGACGTATCCTCATAAAAGCCAAAAACATCAAGAATCCAGCGTCCCAATAGATCAAAGAAGCAACAGGGGTGACTACACCAAGCCATCAAGACAGAATGTTCTGACAATGACATCGCCAGAGATTTCTGTTCTTGGTGTTTTATGGGAGCAGTGGGTAGGGAGAGAGGGGTGGGGGAGGCAGGAGGTTTGGGTGAGAGAGAGGGGCTTATTTTTCCGTCCTCTCCCTAGGCTCTTCTCTAACCACACCTTTCCGGTGAATGACGATTCTTTGCTTGATTATCATGGCCAGTTTGATCTTGTTTTCTGTTTCAAATCCCTAATCCTCGTAAAAGTGCTCAGTAGGATGGTTCACTTTTGATCATCTGTTCACCTAAATACGATTATTTCAACTTGGTGTGTCATTCATAACAGCAGTTAAAACATCAAACAAACAAAATCTACACTTTTAGATGCATTAACGCGTGACAATAACACAATAACACACGCACGCACACACACACCCGCGCGCGCGCGCACGCACATATCACACACACGCACGCACACGCACACACACACACACACACACACACACACACACACACACACACACACACACACACACACGAGCGGGCTGCAGGCAGGCAGACAGACGGACAGACAGACAGAGACGGCCAGCTGTACTCTGATAAATCGTGGGTCAGTTTAAAAAACGCAGTTTGAAAGAGAGGCTAATTTCCAAACCATCATGGGGGAAAAAGAAAACAATACATTTTCCTGTGTGAAGAAACTGGAGGAAAAGGCGGACAGCAGATGCTCAGAGACAGCTGAAGGTCTTCACGACAGAAGCCCCCATCATGCCAGGGGCTGGCCCCTTGACATTGTACACTCTTTCTTTCTAGAAGCCCCCGTCATGAGAGGCTCTGGCTCCTTAAACACTGTACTCTCTCTCTCTCTCTCTCTCTCTCTCTCTCTCTCTCTCTCTCTCTCTCTCTCTCTCTCTCTCTCTCTCTCTCTGTCTCTCTCTCTCTCTCTCTGTCTCTGTCTCTGTCTCTCTCTCTCTCTCTGTCTCTGTCTCTCTCTCTCTCTCTGTCTCTCTCTCTCTCTCTCTCTCTCTCTCTCTCTCTCTCTCTCTCTCTCTCTCTCTCTCTCTCTCTCTGGCTACATTTCCGAGATTTACCGTATGTGTTTGTTTTTAATCTCGCCATCAAGGTAGCCACATTCTGTGTTTGGGATAATCTCTAAAGACGACACCAAAATGAATGTGTTCCGTTTTCCTGACCCCCCCCCCCCCCCCCCACACACACACACACACCTACAACTAAGGCCTATTATTCTCCTCATTTACGCACGTGCAAGATTTTTTTTAATGCATACGTTCTCGTACAGAACCACTGGTTAAAGTCTCGCCGGAAGGGCTAAAGGTGGATTGGAGTATGCACAGATCTTAACCCCGAAGAGAAAATGTACACCAACCTGGTTGGTATCTCTGGGATCTCCAGAGTTTGGAGTAGGAACCAAACCTTGGACCTTGGAACATGAGTGTAACGTCAGCTCGGCCCCCCTTCCTTAAAACTCTAAGCAGAGAGCCTAACAAGGTCAGTGACTCCGGAAGCCCTTCTTCTGTAGTCCTTTTTTTCTTTTTCTTTTCTTCTCCCAAAACTGAAGATGTCAAACATGTCTGCGGATTCCTTTACCAGTGTGATAGTTAGTTGTCTTCGTGCTGTGTCTAACAAGGCCTCAGAGGCAAAAGGTCCTGTTTTACGCTGATGAATTTCACCGTGCAGAGCAAGGTTGAGATGCTCTCTTATCACAGCGTAATGTTTCTCGAGTATTTGCTGAGTGAATGTAAAGTGTATAGTGTGGGTATGCGTGTGGGTAAGCGGATGTGCGGTCCAGATCGCGGTGAACTGTTATATTCATCATTACAAGTTATCCATGAACTAATGTTGATGATTTTCAAATTCTCTCTCTCTCTCTCTCTCTCTCTCCTCTCTCTCTCTCTCTCTCTCTCTCTCTCTGTACTCCCAGTTCTTATAGAGCAAGGAGTACTTTACAATGGGAACGAAGAAATGCTGTCTGTGTGTCCGTCTGTGTGTCTGTCTGTGTGTCTGTCCGTGGTCAAAATGTGCTCCACTCGCTCCAGACAAAACTTCTGGGCGGATCTTTCTGAAAATGTGTACGTATGTTCATTATGGGTCACGGATGATGCCCGATGTTTTGTTTTACCAGAATAACCGTTACTAACGGCTATAACGGCCTAAAACGGTCTTTCTTCTTTATGGAAAATCTCTTGTTATTACTCACCCCCTTCAAATGGGGCTGTGGCCTTTTCTTGAATAAATTATCGTTATCGTTCTCTCTCTCCTCTCTCTCTCTCTCTCTCTCTCTCTCTCTCTCTCTCTCTCTCTCTCTCTCTCTCTCTCTCTCTCTCTCTCTCTCTCTCTCTCTCTCTCTCTCCTCTGGAACTTTTCTTGACGAATGGTTTCGTAAGTGAAGCGGATTTTTTTTCAGCGTGTGAACGCTTATCGCCATTGAATCCCATTCTCTGTCTGTGTGCTTGAGTGTTTGCATGTATATCTGGCTGACTGGTTAGATAACAGAAGGCCTTTTTAACATTGGGGGGGAAAAGGAG
>CM031611.1:32846838-32849338 GCA_018398815.1 Conus ventricosus | reverse complement strand
AAACTAGAACCTGTGTGATGGTACAGACAGCCAAAACAAACAGGTATGGAGGAAACTAGAACCTGTGTGATGGTACAGACAGCCAAAACAAACGGGCACGGAGAGAAACAGACCCTGTTTAGTAAAGGTATTAGTCTCTAAAGAGGAGGAGTGTTTTATTCGGGTGATCATTGCCGTAATGTTTCAAGGCATTATCGAACAGTAAAAAATAAAAATAAAAAAAATAAACCAGAAAAGAACGATACTTTTGAGAACCTCTGCATTAATTCTCCAAGAACAAAAAAAAGAAACCCGCTGAGCACAGCACTTGAATTTCATCCACTTCTGCCAGTCGATTTATCCTCTCGATCTTCTGTCATCCCTTCTCAGCGCAGTGGCGAGCCTTGTCTGTCAGAAGGAGGCACTGAGTGTCGGAGGTTTGTCTGCAGACAGGAGGCAACAATCAGTCCCAGAGAACAATGCTCCGCCCTGCACTCGGCCAACCCTCTGCAAAGTGGCGACACCTCCGCCACACGATGCCAGACTCCTAAACCGAGTCAGCATGTGGCTGCTGCCTCCAAACTCCCCCCCCCCCCCCCCCCCCCCCCCCCCCCCCCCCCCCCCCCCCCCCCTCCCACCCCCGTCCCCTATCCCCATCCTCCGAACTCCAAGAGGACCGGATGGACGGGGCAGCGGGAGGAAAGGTTAAAAAAAAAAAGAGAAGGTGAAACACAAACAAGGTGTGAGTCCCGGAGAGGACACGCACCATAAGCTGAAAGGTCCTGTAGTGAAGATATAGAGGCTGTCTCTCTCTCTCTCTCTCTCTCTCTCTCTCTCTCTCTCTCTCTCTCTCTCTCTCTCTCTCTCTCTCTCTCTCTCTCTCTCTCTCTCTCTCCTTCCTTCCAGACCGCGGCCAGATATGTTTTGGGGCTGTCACCAGCAGACGTTGAGGACAAAACTGGTCCAAGGTGCGGCTCGTGCCAGCCAACGGCCGCTGGAATGAGGACAGGAACCGGAAAGCTTTTAGCGACCCTAGTTCTGAGGACGGTGGAGGCGGTGCACGGGATGAGATCCATTTGGCACTTGTATTCTGGGATCGAGGCAGAAGACACGTGTAATGTACGTTGGGATATATCACGTGACATGTGGTCTTTATCATACCATCTATTTGATTCGTAATTCATGAAAGGTTTTTGTGTTTATACCATCTATCTCCTCTCTCTCTCTCTCTCTCTTTCTCTCTCTCTCTCTCTCTCTCTCTCTCTCTCTCTCTCTCTCTCTCTCTCTCTTTGTGTGTGTGTGCGTGTGTGTGTGTGTGTGTGTGTGTGTGTGTGTGTGTGTGTGTGTGTGTGTGTGTGTGTGTGTTGATGAATACTTTTGCCATGCTGACCTGAAATCCAATGGTAAAGTTTAAAGATCTGTTTACTTTTGGTCATTTGTTTAGTGGATATGGTTGAACTTCGTTTTACAGAGAAAGAATCTGTCTACAAGAAAGTCATTCGTCGTGTAACACACACCTAAAGATAGATAGATAGATAGAGACATACATACATACATACATACATACATACATACATACATACATACATACATACATACATACATACATACATACATACATGCATGCATGCATACATACATACATACATACATACATACATACATACATACATACATACTTACACACATACATACATATATACCTACATGTATACATAGAGAGGCAGACAGACAGACATAGAGACACACAGATAGAAAAATGGATAGATAGATAAATAGATATCCCTCAATTTAGAGTCCACACAAACGTTCACAAACTCATACTTCAACGCACGTAGGACCTCTCATTAGAGAGTGTTGTTTACGGGCACGCACGTGTTACACAACATGCTTCACTTCAGGTCAGTATACCGTGACAGAAATGTGCATAACGACCCTACTCTCTCTCTCTCTCTCTCTCTCTCTCTCTCTCTCTCTCTCTCTCTCTCTCTCTCTCTCTCTCTCTCTCTCTCTGAACATGCTTCACTTCAGGTCAGTATACCGTGACAGAAATGTGCATAACGACCCTGCTCTCTCTCTCTCTCTCTCTCTCTCTCTCTGTTAAACAGGTTTATATTATTCAAATGTATTCACGACATTTTTTTTTTTGCCTTGTTGCAAAACTATATCCTCGGCGAATTTTGAGAGAGATAAATGTCCTCTAGCTCCCAGTCTTGCTGTGTGATACGTGAGAGCAGCTACGCGTCCGCAGTGGAGTCTTATTCGCACGTCGTTCGGGACTCCAGCAAACCTGAGGGGGTTGTAGCATCTGTCGCAACACACGCAGCTGGAACCGACAGATCAACGATCGTCCATGCAGTTATGATTCAGCCTTCAGGTGCGAGACTCGGGCAGTTGTTGTTGTTGTTGTTGTTGTTGTTGTTGTTGTTGTTGTTGTTGTTGTTGTTGTTGTTGTTGTTGTTGCTGTTGTTGTTGTTTGTTGATGATGATGATGATGATGATGATGATGATGATGATGATG
>CM031611.1:32824336-32839238 GCA_018398815.1 Conus ventricosus | reverse complement strand
ATAACTTATTCGGAAAACTATTTCATGATCAAAGAAGTGCCCTCTGCTTTAATGCTTTATATCGATTCAGTTTACTCCTGAGTTCACGCCAAAAGAAGTGTTATTCTTAACTGACTTGAGAATTTATAACATCTGAACAGTATCTATTGAGCTCTTAATTTGTGCAGGGCAGGATAGCACAACACAAAATGCACTTGATTTTCTATATCTCTCCTGCAAAGTGGCCATATTAAATCTGCTCCGCTACGAGATCGATGACGGTTTTAAATGATCGGCCAGAGATTGGAGAGAGAGAGAGAGAGAGAGAGAGGAGAGAGAGAGAGAGAGAGAGAGAGAGAGAGACAGACAGAAAGACAGACAGACAGACAGACAGACAGACGGACAGACACACAGACAGACAGTAGTTATTCTAAAAGATTATGGTCCAACTGAAGAGGCTGATATCCACCAATGACAAAAATAGCAGTGTGAGAATCAGAATTTATCATATCAATTATTAACTTTGAAAAGAAGGTTAAGTAAGGCTTAAGTCCGATAAACCGAGTGCCGGAGGACGCAATAATTCGTTAGTTCACCGTGTCTAGAGCACAGCATTTCGAAAGACAGAACCAGTCTCTCTCCTTCCGCCGCCTTCACTTTACCTGACCTGAATCAGGTGCCTTTTGTTTCTGCTGGATGCAGAGAAGGGTTCGTACAGCCGAAACCATCTCACCCAAGTGTGGATTCAAAGTCACTACCATCTGCTCCAAAGCGAAAAACCCTAACCGCTCGACTGCGAGCTGACCTTATTATTGTGACTGCCAGCACGTGAAACGCACAAATTCTTTGGCGTACGCTACTAGAGTAAAATGAGCTGAAATCATTTTATACGCAGGTAAAATGCAGATGTTGTTTTTTTTTCAAATGTTATCATCGTTTCCCGTCCATGACACTGTACTCCAAAAGGAAACCGAATGGTCTTGTGACTCTTTAAGACTAAACTTAGTTCTCGAGTGATTTCATGTTGGACAATGTGTTTCCGTTGAACCCCACGTTGCTATAGAAAACAACAGACACAAAGAAGGAGAGAGAGAGAGAGTAGATAGAGAGAAGAGGAGAGAGTAGCTAAAAAGAAAAAAAAAAATTAACACGTACCGAACTGTCAAACAAAAATAACATTTCCATAACGCTATCAACTTGCTAACCCTGACCTCACACAAATCCCTGCTCTCAGGCAGATACAAAAAAAAAAAAAATCCCTCACTAAAGATCACGCTTGCTGAACGCCAACCTCCTCTTGCTCCCTCTCCATCCCCCTCCCCCCACTCCCTACCCTCCTCCCCCCCCCCCCACAATCACCACACACACACACACACCGTCCCTCTTCCACTCCCTCCCCCACCTTCCACATTCCCCTCCCAGCAGTCAAGGCCGTTAAAAAAAAAAAAGAAAAAAAACAAGCCCCTCCTCCCATTTGAGGATCATGGGCCACTCTAACAGATAATTACCACCCGCGTATAAATAATCGCTTATTGGATTGGCCCAAATCATTTAAGTACCTGCGCGAATTGGGTTAAGTTGTCGATGACAGTGGTCCAATGAAATCCGCCGGCGCTTCATCTCGGGGGGAATCTTAGCGCCTTGCTGATGCGCCAGAAGATACAGGAGGCGGGAAATCGACCAGCACAGAGGGATGCTAGGAAGATGGCGATAGCGGCCTGTAATTAATGTCGTGGGAAGCCCTGTGCTGTGGGGGTGGGTGTGAGAGGAATGGGGTGGATGTGAATTTAGGAGGGGGTGGAACGGGGGAGGGGGGGGGGGTTGGGGAATGGAAGTAAGGGAGGGATGATGGGGATGGGAAGGTGTTTGGCGGCTGCCCCCCCCCCCCCCCCCTCCCCCCAGCTGAAATGGGGTGCCGGGCTTAATCTGTACCTCTCCATTTCAGTTGTGTAAGATAGAGAGAGAGAGAGAGAGAGAGAGAGAGGAGAGAGACGACAGACAGACGAACAGATAGAAGACAGAGACAGAGACAGAGTGACAGACCGGACAGAGACAGAGAGAGAGATAGACAGAGAGAGAGAGAGAGAGAGAGGAGAGACAGAGACAGAAGACAGAAGAATTGGACCGGCTGCTAACACCGAAAGACAGACAAGAAACAAAGAGACTGAGATTGGAAGGAGACGGTCACACACACACACACACACACACACACACACACCACCCACACACACACACACACACACACTCACACACAACAGAAAGAAGAGATACAGATGAGAGGATGGGGAGCAGACGTGACAGAGAAAGAGGAAGAGAGAGAGAAGATTGGAAGGAAACGGTGACAACACACAGAGAAAGAGAGAGTGAGAGAGAGAGAGAGAGAGGAGAGAGAGAAGAGAGATGAGAGAGAGAGCGAAGAGAGAGAGAGAGAGAGAGAGAGAGAGAGAGAGAGAGAGAGATGATAAAGGAGACAGTAAGAGAGAGAGAGGGTGGGCAAAACCAGAGAGACAAGGGGAATTGATAGTGGGGACACAGATAGCGGGGGAGTGGTTGGTTATGAACGAGAAACAGAACAGAGAAAAGCCGTGAGAGGCAGTAGAGACAGAATACTGAAAGAGACAGAGACAAGGACCTGCGAGAGTCAGACTCAAAGGGCTTAGAATGTAGGAATGTACACTATGAATCAAGCCGCGAATTTGACCTGGTTTTTCAAGAAATTACATGAAACCTCGTGTGTTAAATGCCGCAGACGAAAAAATCAGGCTGACCGCCGTTTAAAATGTTGAATGCATTTGCTCATGACATTAACCACGGTTTCAGTCTGAGAAGTCCAAGAATTTTTCAGTACTTTCGTGGGATGTAGAAACTAAAAACAAAATTAAGAGAATGAAAAAAAAAACATCCTTGAACTACGAATATGCTCCTTAATCTGATATTACAGAAAGAGAACTGAAGAGTACATTTTTGCAAAAAGTAAAGAAAGTGACCAATGACGTTTTGGTTTTCTAAGTGATTTCATTATAATATTATCAGTCTCCAAAAATCCACGAATCGATGTGGCTGCCCCACTGGCAGGTAAATCATAAACGTCACACACGTACTTTCTCATCCCAGCTGAAGCATTTGACCATAGTGTTCGAGTGCTTTGGCTTGTTTTCGATGATCCCTAGATCTTTTTAGGCCAGGGTACGACAACAGCACCAATAATATTATATTCCACTGGTTTAACAGATTGAGATTGAATCCAGAATGTGAGGGGTGGAATTGATACACAAAGTTCTTATTATTGATTGATGATACTCGTCTTGCGGACACTGCAATATGTAGTTCAGTACAAACGCAATGAAATTGCATAGAACTTTTTTTTTTTTTATGATAACTTTCATGTATACATGGCCAACCCGCGCTGCCCAATTTGGAAAATTTTGGCTGACAGCAAGTCCTTTGTCCCTCCGCTCTCTGTACGTCTGTCTATCTGTCGAGCGTCTGTCCTGTCTATGCGTCTGTCTGCTGTCTGTCTGTCCTGTCTGTCCTCCTCTCTCTCTCTCTCTCTCTCTCTCTCTCTCTCTCTCTCTCTCTCTGTCGACCATAGCCTTTTGTTTCATGTTCTTTCACCACCACCACAACACCATCACCTCTCTCTCTCTCTCTCTCTCTCTCTCTCTCTCTCACTCTCTCTCTGTCCCCCCCCCACCCCCCCCCCCCCATGATCTTTTTGTTTGTTGCACTCCGTCTGCCTTTCTTTTAACACTTTAATAGAAACTACCTGTATATTATTTCTGCTTTGTTCATATCATCACTGTCGATTTTTATGTAGAAAAAAAACATTTTCTTGTGGCAACATTTTGAATACAATATAAACAAAATTCCATCCCACCCCCCACCACCCCCCCCCCCCCACCCCCCAAGAAAAAAAAAAAAAAAAAAAGATCCAGTCTAAGCCATTCCAACAGTTTTATTTTCAGGCCGAGAGCTGTAAACAGACAACGCACCAGACAGCTCTTCACACGTACGGCAGCACGTCTGTGAGCGCAGCAAGTACAAACAGGGCCTGCCTCTGCATCCCATGGACAATAGCAGCATTTCTATGGCATGGGGTGCATTCTAATGGTTCCGAGTCCCCTAAAAGAGAAGAGGCGGGACCCCCCCCCCCCGCTCCCACTTGGAAGGGAGAGACGCTGTTAGGTTATTGACGAGATAGAAAGAGTGGGGGTGGGGGAGCGGAGGGGGGTGCGGTTTAGGGGGAAGGGGGTGGCAGGGGGGGGGGGGGGGGGGGGGGGGGGGGGGGTGGGGGGGGTGTGGGGGGGGCACAGACACCGACGTGTCTGGTCTAGGGCTTCCGATGGACCGACATCTTGTTTGGAATCGCCTTCCCTCCACTCCCCCCACCCACAACCCACCGCCCTCCCCTTCGGTCCACCTCCCCATCCTCCCCCTTCTCTCTGCCCTATTCTCTCCCTGGCTTCAATTGTTTCCTTCTTGTTACGTCGTCTGGCGGCGGCTTTCTTCTCCTTTCTTCTTTTTTTTTTTTTTTTTTTGCTTCTTTCTTTTTCTTTTCTTTCTTTCTTTCCTACTTATCTTTCTTCTTTCTTTTTCTTTCTTCTTCTCTTTCATTCTTTTTCTTTTCTTTTCTTTCTTTCTTTCTTCTTTTTCTTTCGATCTGTTTTCTCTTTTTCTTTCTTTTCTCGATGTCATGGTTCTTATTTCTTATTCTTTCTTTCCTTTCTATCTTTTTTTTTCTTTCTTTCCTGAAGTCCTGTCATTCTTTTCTCATGTACAGATTCTTCATTTTATTATCTTCTTTGCCTCTGTCTGTCATTCGTCCTTTCTTTCTTTTCTTTCTTTCTTCCCCTCTCTTTCTTTTTTTTTCTGTTCTCTCGTTCTTCTTCTTTCTTTCGTTCGTTCGTTCGTTCTTTCCTCATTTATGTCTTTTTCTTTAGTCCTGCTTGTTCTTTTCTCGGTGTCCTAGTTCTTTTAATTATTTTTTACCCCGTGGAACCCTCTATGTCGTTTTCGATAACGCTGGATGTGTTTTGAAGCTATAAAGATGAAGAGAGGATACCTCCTCTCTCTCCTCTCTCTCTCCTCAACTTCTCTCTCACTCTCCCTCTCCCTCTCCACGACCTCTGCCTCTCTCTCTCTCTCTCTCTCTCTCCTGTGAGTGTGAATGTGGTGTGTTTGTGGGTGTGTGTGTGAGTTGTGTGTGTGTGTTGTGGTGTGTGTGTGTGTGTGTTGTGTGTGTGTGTGTGTGTGTGTTTCGGCGGCGCGCGCGTAAGTGTACTCCTCTCTCTCTCTCTCTCCTCTTCTCCCACTCTCTTCTCCTCTCTCTCACTCGACTCTTCTCTCTCTCTCTCACTCTCCCTCATCCCTCTCTCTCGCACTCTCTCTCTGTTTGAATGTGTATGTTGAGGAATGTCACAGATACTGAGAAATGTTATTGTAATGTGTTACGAAAAAGGAAAAGGACTTAAATACAAGAGAGAGAGAGAGAGAGAGAGAAGAGAGAGAGAGAGAGAGAGAGAGAGAGAAGAGAGAGAGGAGAGAGAGAGAGAGAGAGAGAGGAGAGAGGGGGAGAGAGAGAAGAGGAGAGAAAGAGAGAGAGAGAGAGGAGAGAGAAGGGGGAGAGAAGAAGAGAGATAGAGAGAGAGAGAGAAAGAAGAGAGGGGGAGAGGAGAGAGGGAGAGAGAGATGGGGCAAGCCGGGATTGGGGCTGCACGCCAGATACACACAAGAATCGTGAACATTTCTGCGTCCTTGTGTGCCTGCTTGCATGTGTCGTGTGCGGCGCGCGCGCGGTGTGTGTATGTGTCCTGTGTCTGTGTGTGTGTGCGTGTGGTGTGTGTGTGTGTGTGTGTGTGTGTGTGTGTGTGTGTGTTGGTGTGTGTGTGAGTGTGTTTGTGCGTGTAAAATGGAGTAAGGTTTTGTTCTTAAGTTGATCGCATTAAACAGTGAATTAAGTATCAGCGAGGGAAAATGTAAGGCCTACGTAAATGAACTGGATGTTTTTTTACATAAAACAAAATAATAATGTGTAAAGTGGACGAAGACGGAAAAGGTCCTAAATAAGATAGAGAGACAGACAGACAGACAGACAAAGTGACAGAGAGACAGAGGAGGAGGAAGGGACCGGGGGACTCCAGCTGCCATAAACATGCAGCTGAAAGCGAACAAAGAGGTCCTGGTAATACGACCAGACAGACAGACAGAGTGACAGAGAGTCAAAAAAAGAAGGGTGTGTGGGACGGGGACCCACTGCAAGAGGCTGAAAGCGCGTATACCAAGAACACAGAAAAAATATACCAACGACTCGCCAAATCAAGACCACTTTCAACATCATGACCACCGCATCCCCACCACCACTAGACATCTTCCACGCCCTACATGACCACCATCGCCACCACTCATATCTCACCCTGATCCCCTCTCCCCCCACCCCCACCCTCCATTCCTCCTTCCGTCTCTTCTCTCCTCATCAGTCTTTTTTTTTTTTTTTGTCTTTTTTTTTAAATTCAAACTCACACTTTAGATATTTTCACACGCTAAATCACTCGCCCACCAAGAAAGAAGATGACAGATGGCATGACATCTCGGAGATGATAGATGTAGGGGAGGGGGAAAGGGGGGGGGGGGGGGGGGGGGCAGGGAGGTGGGGATAAGCCTGATCAGGAGAGTTAGGGGAAAGAGCCCTGGTCTGTCACAACACTTGACGGCCACCAGGAACAAAACACGTTGTTACCGAACAACGACAACTGCCAAGTTCGATGTCAGACGGCCCCAGGAATAGGAATCTACTCGAAAATATGACTGCGCATATTGGCGCTACCCCTCTCCTTCCTCCCTCCCCCCCCCCCCCCCCTCCTCCCCGTCTCCTCTTTCCTCTCTCACTCTCTCTCTCTCGTCTCTCTCTCTTCTCTCTTCTTCCCTCCCTCTTCAACTCTCTCTCTCTCCCTCTTCAACTCTCCTCGCCCCTCGCTCTCACTCGACCACACTCCTCCTCTCTCTCTGCTCTCTCTCTCAACTCACTCTCTCTCTCTCCTACTCCCCTCCTCTCTACTCTCTCACACACTCTCACCACACATCTCAGAACTGCTCCTCACACTCACTCACTCACACAACTCACTTCTCACATCTCTTGCTCTCCCTCACTCACCTCTCTCACACACCTCTCTCTACACTCACTCTCACTCACTCACCACTCACACCACTCCACACCCTACCACTCTCTCCACCTCACACTCACACTCTCTACTCACACTCTCATTTTTCTCTCTCTCACTCCTCACCTCAACACTCACTCACTCACTCTCCATCAACTCACTCATTCACTCCTCTCACACTCTCTCTCCTCTATTTAGGCCCCACACTTCTTCCCCCTCTGCCATCCTCCCCTTCTCACCACCACCCACACCACCAGCACCACCATCCTCACCACCCCATGTTACGGACCAATTAACTAGCAATGCACAGCGAACGGCACGACCAGCAAGCAAACAAGTCCCGGATGTTTAGCGGTAAGAAGACCACGACCGGATCCAGTTGCCCGTCACATCCGTCCGACCTGGGCAGGCCCCCCCCCCCCTCCACCATGCCCCCCCCCCCTGTCTTCTCCTTCGCCAATCCTCCCTCTCATCTGTCCCCCCCCCCCCCCCCCTCCACCTCCCACCACCTCCCAGTCCCACCCCCCAACCCGATCCTCCCTACGACAGGATAACATAATGAAAGCTTACCCCTCCTCCGCCCCCACTCACTCACCTTCCAACTTCCCCCCTCACTTCCTTTACCCTGTCATTAACCACCGCACCACCACCACCACCACCACCACCATCCACCCACCACTCTCCACCCCCTCCCCCACCCCCACCCCAAACCAAAGGCTCCTTCACACCATCATTACTCCACTATATTGAATCTCATAATTGTGTTTCGAGTTGACGATAAGACAGTCAAGTAATATGAAGCATATGTTCTCTCTCCTCACTCTCTCTCTCTCTTTCTCTCTCTTCTGTCTCTCTCTCTCTCCATCACATCTCTCTCCTCTCACTATCTATCTATCTATATATATATATATATATATATAAATAAAGATATATACATTCTCTCTCCCTCTCTCTCTGTAATATATATATATATATAAATATTATATATATCATATATATATATATATATAAATATAGTTGTGTGAGTGTGTTATGTGTGTGTGTGTGTGTGTGTGGTGTGTGTGTAATGTATATTATGAATATACATTCTCCCTCTCTCGTATATATATATAAAAAAATTTATATATAATACATATATATATATATATAAATAAATATATATCTATATAAATAAAGATTGAATATAACCAAAAGCCTAAATGCTTTTAAAAAGTGCACGACCCTTGGGAGCCACATTTGTCAATGATGTTAAAAAGGAAGTTAAAACTCAAGGTTAAAACTCCCTTGAATACGAGTGTGGGAGTGTGTGTGTGTGTGTGTTTGTGTGTGTGTGTGTGTGATTGTGTGATTTGTGTGTGTGTGTTGTGTGTGGTGAGTTGTGGTGTGAGTGTTGTGTGTGTGTGTGTGTGTGTGTTGTGTGTGTGTAAGCGCACACAAAATGAAGATAAAAACAACATACACAAAAAAATTCCTTCTCAATATTTTCGACCAAGCCAGTCTCCTCACTGGCACGACTACACCTCCAAGGCATCAACATCCATCAATAACCAAACACACATACCCCCACACACTTCCACATCAGTTCAATATCCCTAACCAACACACACACATACACACACACACATACATACACCACCGACCACATCCCCTTCACATCACTTCATACATAACAGTTACAGCACCCTCCCTCCATTCTATTAAACTTAATTTTGTTTTATCCTACCCCCTTAAAATCCTTTTTTTTTTTTTTTTACCCTCCCCCTCAGTTTCTCTCCCCCCCCCCTCCCCCCTTCGTTTCCCCTTACCATACTATCAATCCACCACTAACCAACTACCATCACAAAGATACCACACCCACTCCCAATAAACAACACACAACCCTATCCATATCACACACACACAAACACCTCCCACGAACGCAAACCCCCCCCCCCCCCCCCCGCCTCCGTTTCCTCTCCCATAATCCCCCCTGCCCCATGTCCATTTCCGCCCACCGAACCACATGGAAGAAAACGGATAAGTCATTTTTTCTTTCTTCTTTTTTCGTTCTTTGTTCGTACTGTCCCCACATGTTAAAATGTGATTTATTTTTTCGCCCTGGAAAGAAGACCCAATGGTTGAAAATGCAACGGTCTTGTCATGTGCTTTGTTTGTCAATGTCATTGCGTAAGTGCTAAACAAACTCTATACCCTAATTTTATATATATATATATATATATATAGTAAAGTATAATATATATATATAAAAATATATATATATAAATAATATATATAATAAAATATATATGTGGGTGTGTGTGTGTGTGTGTGTGTGTGTGTGTGTGTGGGTGTGTGTGGTGTGTGTGTGTAGAGAAGAGAGAGAGAGAGAGAGAGAGAGAGAGAGAGAGAGAGAGAGAGAGAGAGAGAGATCTCCTTTCTCTCTCTCTCTCTCTCTCTCTCTCTCTCTTTCTCTCTCTCTCTTTCTCTTCTCTCTCTCTCTCTCTCATATTTCAGGACAGGAGCACATACTCACTCCTCATATGTAGTAGTTGGTCAGGAAGCCACAGGAAGTTGGGTTTTTTTTGTTTGTTTGTTTGTTTGGGTTGTTTTTTTTTTGCTGTCCCAACCTCTGCGCCACCTCAGAGGCAGTGCACCCACGCTGCTCATTCCGACACCCCGTCCACAGCCACAGCCCGGTCGGCCCCGCCGCAGCCCCGCACCGGCAATCCACAGGTAGCAGTCAATGTCAAGTCGTCAAGAGGCAACCCACCGGAGGTGACGCTGGTTGGTCAGGAAGTTAATAAGTTATTTTATCTGTCCGGAGCAGCATGATTTTAATGGCCTTTCCTCATGCTGTCTTCCAATGTATACTATGGTTATTTATAGTCAAGCTGTTCGCACTCATATTGACATACTGAGCATGTAATTGACTTAGATGTTAATCATTTTAGGACCTCAAGCCGTTCGAGCGGGTTAACTACTTTAGTATTCAAATCAAAACTGCCGAAATGGAACTGAAGTATGAACTTTCTCCAAACGGTTTCCATTTTAGATACAACTTTCATTTATATGGAGAATGATGGAAAGGAATGGGGACGGTGTTTTCAAGCGAATAATGTCCCACCGTCTGCGATCTCCCCCTCACTCACCCCCCCCCCCCCCCCCCCCGTCTCTCTGTCTCTCTTGCCCCTCTCCTCTCTCTCTTCTCTCTCTCTCTCTCTCTCTCTCTCTCTCTCTCTCCTCTCTCTCTCTCTCTCTTCTCTACCACTATCTGTCTGTCTATCTATCTGTCTGTCTGTCTGTTTGTCTCTCTGTATAGTATACATCTATCTGTCTCTTTATCCATCTCCCCTCTCTCCTCTCTCTCTCTCTCCTCTCTCTCTCTCTCCTCCTTCTCTCTCTCTATATATATATATATATATATATAATTTATATGTGTGGTGTGTGTGTGTGTGTGTGTGTGTGTGTGTGTGTGTGTGTGTGTGTGTGTGTGTGTGTATGGTTCTCAGTCTGTCTATTTGTCTATCTGTCTGTCTGTCTGCATGTCTATCTATTTATCTATCTATCTGTCCTGTCTGTCTGTCTGTCTGTCTGTCTGTCTGTCTGTCTGTCTGTCTGTCTGTCTGTCTGTCTGTCCATCTATCCATCTATCTGTCTACCTGTCCATCTACCTGTCTATCTGTGGCTTCTTTCTTTCGTTCTTCCTGATTGACGGAAAAGGGGAAATGGGACGAGAACTGCTGTTTCAGTGACCAGTTTCAGCGACACTTCAAAGCGTTTTGTTTCGAACAAAATAAATACAAGATACTGTGCATTTTACTGAACACACAATGGCACACACGGCACACAATGATCGACCTGTTAACGTTCCCTATATCTCTCCATCCAGCATACAAGTGCAAAAAAAAACCCCAATTAATTTGTTGTAAAATGTTGGAGAGAGACCGACCGACAGACAGACAGACAGACAGACAGACAGGCAGACAGGCAGACAAACAAACAAACAGATAGAACGTGAATGAACGATTAAATATACGAATGAATGAATGAATGAACACCTTCTTTAATAAGAAGACTATCGGCCGGCGCTGGTGGGGGTTGAAAAACAAGAACACAGATACGAACAATAATCGCATACAGATTAAAATACATGTTCATCTAGGGAAGGACTGGGGAAGGAGGGGGGGGGGGGCAGAGACAGACAGTCAAGCAGACAAACGAACAGAGAGAGAGAGAGAGAGCTGTGCCCACAGAGAGAGAGACAGAGAGAGAGAGAGAGAGAGCTGTGCCCACAGAGAGAGAGAGAGCTGTGCCCACAGAGAGAGAGAGACAGAGAGAGAGAGAGAGCTGTGCCCACAGAGAGAGAGCTGTGCCCACAGAGAGAGAGCTGTGCCCACAGAGAGAGAGCTGTGCCCACAGAGAGAGAGACAGAGAGGAGAGAGAGAGAGAGAGAGCTGTGCCCACAGAGAGAGAGCTGTGCCCACAGAGAGAGAGACAGAGAGAGAGAGAGAGAGAGCTGTGCCCACAGAGAGAGAGAGCTGTGCCCACAGAGAGAGAGAGACAGAGAGAGAGAGAGAGAGCTGTGCCCACAGAGAGAGAGCTGTGCCCACAGAGAGAGAGACAGAGAGAGAGAGAGAGAGCTGTGCCCACAGAGAGAGAGAGCTGTGCCCACAGAGAGAGAGAGCTGTGCCCATAGAGAGAGAGCTGTGCCCATAGAGAGAGAGCTGTGCCCATAGAGAGAGAGAGCTATGCCCATAGAGAGAGAGAGCTGTGCCCACAGAGAGAGAGAGCTGTGCCCATAGAGAGAGAGAGCTGTGCCCACAGAGAGAGAGATAGAGAGAGAGAGAGCTGTGCCCATAGAAAAGAGAGAGAGCTGTGCCCATAGAGAGAGAGAGATACAGAGAGAGAGAGAGCTGTGCCCATAGAGAGAGGGGAGAGCTGTGCCCCTAGAGAGAGAGAGATAGAGAGAGAGAGGCTGTGCCCATAGAGAGAGAGAGAGCTGTGGGCCCCTAGAGAGAGAGAGATAAGAGAGAGAGAGAGAGCTGTGCCCATAAAAGAGAGGAGAGAGCTGTGCCCATACAGAGAGAGATAGAGGAGAGAGAGGCTGTGCCCATAGAGACAGAGTGAGAGAGCTGTGCCCATGGAGAGAGCTGTGCCCATAGAGAGAGAGAGAGCTGTGCCCCCAGATAGAGAGAGATGAGCTGTGCCCACAAAAGGAGAGAGGGGAGAAGAGAGGGTGTGGGCCCCCAGAGAGAGAGAGAGAGCTGTACCCACCAGAGAGAGAGAGAGAGAGAAGAAAGAGAGAGAGACCTGTGCCCACAAAAGAGAGAGAGAGAGAGAGACCTGTGCCCACAGAGAGAAAGAGAGAGATATAGAGCTGTGCCCACAGAGAGAGGGGAGAGATGTGCCCACAGAGGAGAGAGAGAGCTGTGCCCCCAGAGAGAGAGAGAGAGCTGTGCCAACAAGAGAGAGAGAGAGAGAGCTGTTTCCCAGAGAGAGAGAGAGAGAGAGAGAGAGCTGTGCCCACAGAGAGAGAGAGAGAGAGAGAGAGAGCTGTGCCCACAGGAGAGAGAGCTGTGCCCACCGAGAGAAAGAGAGAGAGAGAGCTGTGCCCACAGAGAGAGGAGAGAGAGAGAGAGCCCGTGCCCACAGAGTGAGAGAGAGGTGGGGCCCACAGAGAGAGAGCTGTGCCCCCAAGAGAGAGAGACAGAGAGAGAAGAGAGAGAGCTGTGCCCACAGAGAGAGAGAGAGCTGTGCCCACAGAGAGAGAGAGAGGAAGAGAGAGAGAAAGAGAGATGTGCCCACAGAGAGAGAGAGAGACTTTTCCCACAGAGAGAGATAGAGAGAGAGAGAGACTGTGCCCACAGAGAGGAGAGAGAGAGAGAGAGAGAGAGAGCTGTGCCCACAGAGAGAGAGAGCTGTGCCCACAGAGAGAGAGAGAGAGAGAGCTGTGCCCACAGAGAGAGAACTGTGCCCACAAGAGAGAGAGAGAGAGAGCTGTGCCCACAGAGAGAGAAGAGAGAAGAGAGAGAAGAGAGAGGGTGTGCCCACAGAGGGGAGAGCTGTGCCCACAGAGAGAGAGAGAGAGAGAGAGAGAGAGCTGTGCCCACAGAGAGAGAGAGAGAGAGAGCTGTGCCCACAGAGGAGAGAGAGAGAGAGCTTTTGCCCAGAGAGAGAGAGAGAGAGAGAGAGCTGTGCCCACAGAGAGAGAGAGAGAGAGAGAGAGAGAGAGAGAGAGAGCTGTGCCCACAGAGAGAAAAGAGAGAGAGAGAGCTGTGCCCCACAGAGAGAGAGAGAGGAAAAGAGAGAGGGGAGAGAGAGAGAGAGAGAGCTGTGTCCACAGAAAAAGAGAGCGAGCTGTGCCCACAGAGAGAGAGAGAGAGCTGTGCCCACAGAGAGAGAGATAAGAGAGAGCTGTGCCCACAGAGGGGAGAGAGAGAGAGAGAGAGAGCTGTGCCCACAGAGATAGAGGAGTTGTGCCCCAGAGAGAGAGAGAGAGTGGCCCTAAGAGAGAGAGAGAGAGCTGTGCCCACAGAGGAAGAGAGAGAGCTGGTGCCCACACAGAGAGAGAGAGAGGCTGTGCCCACAGAGAGAGAGAGAGAGAGAGAGAGCAGTGCCCACAGAGAGAGAGAGAGAGAGCTGTGCCCACAGAGAGAGAGAGAGAGAACTGTGCCCAGGAGAGAGAGAGGAAAAGAGAAAAGAGAGAGCTGTGCCCACAGAGAGAGAGAGAGAGCTGGGGCCCACAGAGAGAGCTGTTTCCCCCCGAGAGAAAGAGAGAGAGAGAGAGAGCGTGCCCACAGAGAGAGGGAGAGAGAGAGAGAGCTGTGCCCACAGAGGAGAGAGAGAGGGGTGCCCACAGAGAAGAGCTGTGCCCACAGAGAGAGAGAGACAGAGAGAGAGAGAGAGAGAGAGAGAGCTTGCCCACAGGAGATAGAGAGCTGTTCCCACAGAGAGAGAGGAGAGGAAAAAGAGAGAGAGAGAAAGCTGTGCCCACAGAGAGAGAGAGAGAGCTGTGCCCACAGGAGAGAGAGCTGTGCCACACAGAGAGAGAGAGAAGAGCTGTGCCCACAGAGAGAGAGAGCTGTGCCCCCAGAGAAGAAAGAGAGAGAGAGAGAGGAGAGAGCTGTGCCCACAGAGAGAGAGAGAGAGAGCTGTGCCACAGAGAAAAGGAGAGCTGTGCCCACAGAGAGAGAGAGAGAGCTATGGCCACAGAGAGAGAGATAGAGAGAGAGCTGTGCCCACAGAGAGAGAGAGAGAGAGAGAGAGAAGAGAGAGAGAGAGAGCGTGCCCACAGAGAGGGGAGAGGAGAGCTGTGCCCACAGAGAGAGTGGGGAGAGAGAGAGAGAGCTGTGCCCACAGAGAGAGAGAGAGAGCTGTGCCCACAGAGAGAGAGAGAGAGAGAGAGAGCTGTGCCCACAGAGAGAGAGAGAGAGCTGTGCCCACAGAGAGAGAGAGAGAGAGAAGAAAGAGAGAGAGAGAGAGAGAGAGCTGTGCCCACAGGAGAGAGAGAGAGAGAGAGAGAGAGAGAGAGCTTGCCCACAGAAAGAGAGAAAGAGAGAGAGAGGGGAGCTGTGCCCACAGAGAGAGAGAGAGAGAGAGAGAGCTGTGCCCACAGAGAAAGAGCTGTGCCCAAAAAGAGAGAGAGAGAGAGAAGAGAGAGAGAGATAGCTGTGCCCACAGAGAGAGAGAGAGAGAGAGCCCTTTCCCACAGAGAGGGGAGAGAGCTTTTTGCCCACAGAGAAGAGAGAGAGAGAAGAGAGAGAGGCTGTGCCCACAGAGAGAAAAGA
>CM031611.1:32804336-32809336 GCA_018398815.1 Conus ventricosus | reverse complement strand
GTGTGCGTGTGTCTGTGTCTGTGTCTGTGTTGTGTGTGCTCAACCCTATGTGTATTTACTCTGGGGTTCCTCAAGGTGCTAAATTCGTTGCTCTTCTCTCTCTCTCTCTCTCTCTCTCTCTCTCTCTCTCTCTCTCGCTCAAAAGAAAGTCTGATATATGAACAAACGACCTCGTAACATGCTCTCAGACCCTGATTCTCTATCAAACGGCATGTATGAGTGTAACTTACGTGTGCGTGCATGTCCGCATGTGTCCACAATCAAGCCGATGTGACAACCAACTATGACGTCAGTGTACTAACAATCTCTATCTTCATCCATCTCCACTCGTCTGCCAAGAGCAACAACTCCTTCTCTCTCTCTCTCTCTCTCTCTCCTTGAAAAACGCGGGCGGTGGTCTTTTCCTTCCTCTTGAGGATGAAGAGCGCCTTCCGCCCTGTCTTGGAGACAACTCGCCGCGTGTTGTAATTAGAGTCTCCTAATTGGACAGCGAGGTGACGTTGTCCTATCTTTATGCTGTTCTCCCCCGTCGGTCCAGTCGAGTCAGCCTTCTCTGAACAACAGCAAGATGCAAAGCATGTAAACGTACTCCCAGTATGTAGTAGTACAGCAAATATATATATATATATATCAGTCACAATAGCACTTTCTACCCTTTTGGTGGTAGAAATTTTGTATGAAAGAGAAAGGGAAAAAAAAGCTGCTCTCCTCGGCGAGGAAATGAACCCCGGTCTCCCGCGTGACAGGCGGGGTTACTAACCACTATACTACCGAGGCGCTTACAGGTATTGGTTACACCTAAGCTTATAAACCGTTATTGCTTAAACTGTACATCACAAAATTATCATTCATAGCCGTTAGTAACGGCTATTCTGGTAAAATGAAATATCGGGCATCATTCGTGACCCATGATGAACCCATCTACACATTTTCAGAAAGATCGGTCCAGCGGTTTTGTCTGGAGCGAGTTGAACACGTTTTGACCACGGACAGACAGACACACAGACAGTATTTCTTCGTTCCCATTGTCAAGTACTCCCTGTTCTATGAGAACTGGGAGTTTAAAAAAACCACGAGGAGGCTGCAATGATAAACGCCCTGTTAAACAGGTGGATGGGAACAAAGAAGTTGTGACTGATGTGCAGGATTTCAAAACTGAAATATAGGCTGGTTCTTGCATTGTTGTGTAGACTTTGGCAAGCAGAAAGTACGCGACGCCTGAGTAACTCACGTTGTAGTGACCGTACAATACTAGAATGTAATACAATACAGTGCAATGCATAATACAATACAATCGAACTTAATAACTTATACGCTGTCTACTGTTCTGGAATTTGTTTGATGGTGTGTGTGTGTGTGTGTGTGTGTGTGTGTGTGTGTGTGTGTGTGTGTGTGTGTGTGTGTGTGTGTGTGTGTGTGAGAGAGAGAGAGAGAGAGAGAGAGAGAGAGAGAGTGTGTGTGTGTGTGTGTGTGTGTGTGTGTGTGTGTGTGTGTGTGTGTGTGTGTGTGTGTGTGTGTGTGTGTGTGAATGTGTTGGGGTGGGGGTAGATATTCAGTAAAATCGTTGGGGGTTGCGTGGGAGCGAAGATGGGAGTGGGGACTCAGGATTTATGTTATCGTTGTTGTTGTTTCTGTTATTGTTGTTGTTATTGTTGTTGTTGTTGTTGCCGTTGATGATGATGATAATGATAATGATGATGATGATGTTTGTCATCTAATTTATTTTCAAGTTGGATATCCATATCAGTCGGATTTTTTTAAGTTTTGTATATATAAACGTTCCTCCTGTTTAAAAAGAATGACAAACTTTACAATATGCAGCAAAATACGCTGTTGTAAAATTATCGTATCGTATATACCATATCTCTCTCTCTCTCCTCTCTCTCTCCTCTCTCTCTCTCTCTCTCTCTCTCTCTCCTCTCATCTCTCTCTCTCTCTCTCTCTCTCTCTCTCTCATCGGCCTTCACCCCCACATCAGCTGGGTTTGATGGTATGTGTGAGGTTACTTATCCCCACAAAACAGCCAGTCAGGAGGTCCACACCCTACATTGAACCTATCATCATTCCCCAATGCCTCTTATCCCCTTCCCATCTCGGGACAAATGATCCCTTACTTCCATATTCCAGATATCCAGACCCATACCCTTACCATACCCTGATCACCGTGGAAGACAAATTTTCCAGAGACAGTTTCCGGTGTCGGATCCTGTCAGTGTCATAAATGCGATGCCGGGATCCATGTATAGTATTCCAAATTGGCCCGCCACTAACAACCCTGTTAACCAGTGTGCCCAGCAACTAATGTCTTTGGCATCACAGCTGGCGTACCAACATGGACATCAGTGATCTTCACCAGCTCTGCGACCACCACCTCCACAATGCACGGTATTTCCATACATATGCTGGTGATACGAGACGTCAGACAATTGTGTTCGACCCATAAGGACTGCAGTGGGAGGGGGGGGGGGGGGGGGGGGGGGGGGGGGGGGGGGGGGGGGGGGGGGGGGTGCATGAACATTTAAACATTTGTCTACGTAAAAAAAAATCCTCTTGGTTATATATCCAAAAGTGTGTTGATAGACTTTGTTCATGCTTATTTTCTTCGTCTTAGATGTGAGGTGTACCATATTTAAAAATGACTCCTTTCTTGTATGACAGGCGTCCTCGGAAAACTCGGATAGGGACAGTTCGCATACTCGTGTGAAATACATATTTATATCATTGTTTTTGCGCCGAGATTGTGTCTTGCCCCGGAGTGAATGTTCAGATTGCTTTTTTTACTTTCAGTCTTGTGTTCAACTTAGCTGGATAGAATTGGTATTTCTCATTTTGTTTCCAGTGGTTTTTTCGCTTTCATCTTGCATATAATTTGTATTGAGTGTCACATTTTTTTGTATGTGTTGATTTCCTCTTAATTATCATCTGTAATTGTATTGTTTGTCATGGACAATAACGGTAGCACGTCAAAGTGGCTCCGTAACGCTGGGTTCAAAATAGGTTATCTCAATGTATGTCACTTAATGAACAAATTATCAGATGTGCCTTCCATTCTGTCCAATTCAAATGACTGTTTTCATGTTTTTGCTTTTTCTGAATCACGATTATCTAGTACGATTTCTGACAATATATTATCGATCCCAGGATACAGCCTTCTTAGACGAGATGCCACAGCAAAACTAGAAACGGGTATGGTGGCTTATATTCACCAATCTGTTAATTATAGACGGCTAAACATGTTTGATAAATTATAAAATTGAACGCTTATGGCTTGAGATTCACTTGAAAGGAACAAAGCCAATCCTGGTAGGTTTCTTATACAAAAACCCAGAAGAAAGATTCGAGTGGTTCGATCGTTTTGCATCAATGCTCGAAGACGTATTAAATTATTCTACGGAAATAATCTTGCTTGGAGATTTTAACATCGATTTATTCAAATCACATAATAAATGGAAACAAACTTATGAAATGTGCAATTTAACTCAATTAATAAATTCACCTACACGGATAACATTACAGACAAAAACGTTAATTGACCACATTTATGTTACTAACTCTAACAACGTAGTAGAAACTGCTGTACCTGTCTATGGTCTTAGTGATCATTTTCCAGTGTGTTTAACATGGTCAAAGAAAGGAGTTAAAATACCCAGATGCACTCATAAGTGTATATTGTTTCGCAGCTATAAAAACTTCCACACTGAAGAATTTCTGGCTGATTTATGTATGGCTGATTTTCTTGTGTTTTTCAATACAATCATCCTGATGATGCACTTGCTGCTTGGTACAAAATTTTTGTTCCTATTTTCAATAAGCATGCTTTGCTTCGGACTAAACGTGTTAAATTAACTGAAAAACCACCGTGGTTAACAAAAGAAATAGATGCTGAAATTAGAATTCGCGACAATTTATTACAAACAACAGGGAAAGACAAGAAATTTAGGCAACAACGAAAACAAAGTCACTGAGATGAAAAGAGCCGCACGGAAGATGTATTTTAGTGATTTAATTTCATCAAAAAAAGATTCAAAATCTATTTGGAAAGCTATAAATCAGCTGTCCGGGAAAACAGCACCGCCATCTGCTTCTTATTACGTCCAATTTATCAGTTGAATATCTGAATAGACACTTTACTACCATGGCAGAGAGAACAATAAAGATAAACAACACAAGGGGAATAATTTAAATCCACTGAAATGTTTCTGTGAGTCAAAAAATATCGTTGACAAACTCCATTTTCCATACATAGGCGTCCATGAAGTGCACCAGGAGTTAAGTATATTAAACCATCGAGTTCCCGTGGTTTGGATGGGCTAGACAGTAAAATTTTGAAGATATCAGCGCCCATTATCTCTGAATGTGTTACATATATTATATAACTTATGTATTGAAAATGTTACTATCCACAAGCCTTCAAAGACGCTAAAGTTTGCCTGTTCTTAAGTCTGGTGACCCATCTGACCCCTCTAATTATAGACCCATATCTATACTATCTGCTCTGTCTAAACCTTTCGAAAAACATATCAAACGCAATCTACAGTCCCATTTTACAAAGTATGACTTATTTCACCCAAATCAGAATGGATTTAGAAAGAATCATTCGTGCATACCATGCTGACCAATCTTATTGAGAAGTGGGATTTAAACATAAACAATAATTTATTTACTGGTGCAATTTTTTGTTGATTTTGCGAAAGCATTTGACACCATTGATCACAGTATCCTCTCTAAAAAATTAACTGTGTACGGTTTGAATGATAATTCCTTAAAACTCATAGCATCTTTTTCTACATAATAGAAGACAAGCAGTCTTTCAAGATTCCACTTTATCTTCTGTTGCTTCAAACAAATATGGAGTTCCCCAAGGATCGGTTTCTGGGTCCTATATTATTTTCAATTTATATAAATGACCTTCCACTTCATTTGATATCCTCTTGTGAACTTTTTGCAGATGACACTACCATTTACAACGAAAATAAAAGCTCTGATGCCGTGTGCGCCTC
>CM031611.1:32787236-32789736 GCA_018398815.1 Conus ventricosus | reverse complement strand
CAGATCCGACAAGAGCAGGTTCCATTATTTCCCCGCGTCCCTCTTGTCTCGTTCAAACGATCTCCTCCAGCCGGGCAAACAGGGCCTGTCAAGTGAAGGAAAGAGTGTCGTCTGCTTGTCCGAGCATTTGCATCATTGATTAGTCTCCCCTGCCACGGACAGCCCCGCGAAACGCGGGTGGCTGATTCCTGAAGTTGTCTGCCCGTGCCGTCAGTTTGTCCAGGAGTCGGGTTACTTGGCGTGCGACGAGATCGATCTGGTGTAATTTAATTATTTCCACGTGGAGCGCGGAAAAAGTGAGCAGTGTGCCAGTGCAAACGGGTGAATCTTCATTAAACGGTCCAGTGGTCGCTGCTAGCCTGGCTGCCCGTTATCATATATCATCATGCATCTACACAAGTCAAAAAGACTCCAAAATCTGGGGCAAAGCTTGCTTTCAACACGTTTCTAAACAATGTGTAAAAACCCGTCCCTGGAAATCAAACGTCTTTGACATGTAAAACGCAAATTAGCATATATATATATATATATATATAATATATATATATATATATATATATATTATTAATTATTATTATATATATATACTGAAAATTGAGTACGTTTTTTTTTCTCCTGCCATTTAATGCGCGAGTCGTGTGGGTTTTCTGATGCTTTCTGATTACATTATAGTACGCACGTTTATGTTTTCGTAACATCGATTAAAAAAAGAAGAAAAGAAGAGAGAGAGAGAGAGAGAGAGAGAGAGAGAGAGAGAGAGAGGAGAGAGAGAGAAGATGAAAAGCGGTGCTCTGCGATGTTGTTAATGCAACTTTGACGAATGGCCAAAATATAAGGGGGGGGGGGGGGGGGGGGAGGGGGGGAATGCCCACCCTCTCCAACCTTCAGAAGCTTTGGTCAATGTGTACGAGAAGCCAGGTAACTGTCTCAAAAAAAGCCCGGTGGGGGAGGGGGGAGGGGGGGCAAAGGGGGGGGGGGGGGGTCGATTACTGCGCCGAGTCACGTCTCAAAGACAGGCACACCGACCGTGCTAACGACTTGGGCCGGCGCTGTAACGACTGCCCGAGAGATGGTTCCCACAAAAGGTGTGGGGCCCGATGCACACAGTCCCCCGGCTCCCTCGCTCCTTCACCCCGGCTTCCCTCGCATTGACTGATGATTCTGATGTGAACTGGCAAGTGTGCAACAGATAACGCCGGAACACAATCCCACTCGATTTGCGCGTGTGCGGGTGGCAGAGGGGAGGGAGGGAAGGGGGGAGAGAGAGAGAGAGAGAGAGAGAGAGGGGAGAGAGAGAGAAAGTTAAGAAAAATTCAGAAAAAAACAGGAAGAGAGAGAGAGAGAGAGAGAGAGAGGAGAGAGAGAGAGAGAGAGAGAGAGGGGGAGAGAGAGGGGGGAGAGACAGACAGACAGAGGAGTAAAATGAAAGAGATAGTTAAGAAACATTCAGAAAAAAAACTGGGGAGAGAGGGGAGGAGGTAAAATAAAAGACAGAGAGAGAGAGAGAGAGAGAGAGAGAGAGAGGGGAGAGAGAGAGAGAGACAGACAGACAGACAGACAGAGAGGGTTTTCCAAACACCGGAATCCAACAGCCTCAACTACCACCGCCGCTCTCACGAACTTGAATTAAAACGACTCCAAAACATGAAGCATGAATCAATCGTTCACGATTGAATTCATTATTCAGTGTCGCGGCAGCTAAATAATAAACTAATGCGTGAATTAAATTCCAAATATGAACATAACTTACGAAACCTTTGAAACAAAAGAGCACGTAGCATCTCGTGCAAGGACCTGTCTCTTTTTAAACGGTCAAAGCTGTCATCCACCAACTCCCCGCCTCCCCACCACCCCCCTCAACCTCCCCCCCCCCTCCCTCTTCCATCACACAAAACACACACACACACACACACAGACACACACACAGACACACACACACACACACACACACACACCACACACACACAACAGACACACACACACACACACAAACACGGATTATTCCCGCCTTCTCCCCGAGACGATCGATGCCAAAGCTTGTCCACACCCGGGTGGATGCCCTGTCCTGTCTTGTGAGGACAATGCCACGTGACGGGCCGGGGGCTCCCAAAACTGCCCCCGATCGATGAGGAGATGGGTCCGATAAGGAGATCGATCGATGATGTCGACGACGACTCATAAATCTGATAAGCGATGACAAGCTCCCGGTGACCAGATTGACTCAAGCAGAGGGGTGGATGGGTGGGGGGTGGGGTGGGGTGGACGTGGGGACTAGGGTGGGGGATGGGGGTGGGGTGGGGGGGGGGGTGGGGGTGATGGTCAGGGATGCAAACAGCGCAACGCGGGCGAAGAATGCGGCTAACCGGTTTGACGTCAAACTAGTTCCCGCGCAACGGTTCGCTTGCGTTTCACGGATTTCACATCAAGTCCTCATCTTACTTCAGTCCTTGTGTGTGTTTTTATTTTGTTGTTTTGTTTTTGTTGTCCCGCGTAATTCAGA
>CM031611.1:32774736-32782236 GCA_018398815.1 Conus ventricosus | reverse complement strand
GCCTTTCGCAGAACAACGAAAATGTAGGTTTTTGTTCTTGTGTGTCTTCGTCTTAAATCACGGATTTACTTTTTACCATGCGCCCGTAATTTGTAGAAATCCACTGGAAATTAATGTATTAAAACACTTTTAAATGTAAAATGGCATTTATCATAGTAACTGTTCTCCAGAGCCTATCTCACCCCACCCCTCCTCTCCCTTCGATTCTAAAATATATTGTGGGCATGGTTAAAAAAAAAGGAAAAAAAAGAAAAAAAGAGAAAAGAAAAAGAGCGGTACTAAATACGTTTTCAAAGTCTTTATTCTCATGAAATGGTTTTATGCTGTATTCACCGATACAGCACCTGCCCAACAATTTCATACCGTTCTTTTCAAATAAGAAAAGAATAAGAAATGCTGCGAATTAAAGCCAAAATTAGAAAAACCTTTTTTTTAAAAAAAAAAATTAAAAACCAACTTCCTTTACAGGTTTTAACAGACACATAAGCAGTTGCGTTTCACTTCATAGCACAAACCGTATACCCAGAATGTCATCACAACCTTTTAAATTTCACTCAATTTCAGTGTAGACGCGAATAAGAAAAAAGAACATCGTTCTCACTCCTCGTCCCCCTCTCTCCCTCTGTGTGTGTGTGTGTGTGTGTGTGTGTGTGTGTGTGTGGGTGCGTGTGCTGTGCGGTGAGTGCGTGCGCGCACGCGCATTTGTGTATAACGTATGTGCGCGCGCGCGTGCTTGCGTGTGTAACTCTGTGTGTGTGTGTGTGTGTGTGTGTGTGTGTGTGTGAGAGAGAGAGAGAGAGAGAGAGAGAGAGAGAAGAGAGAGAGAGGAGAGAGAGCCACAGACAAAGACAATGAGTACCTTTGTTTTTTTTTAAGAAAAAAAAAGAGGAAACAAAACAACTGACACAGAGCGGTACGGCTTAGCAGCTGGCAGCCGGCACAGGTTCGTCTTGTTCCAAATCACTCCCACTCCATAACACTGGTTTCATTTCGTTATTTTATTCTATTTTTTATTTATTTATTTTTGGTTTTTTTTGTTTGTTTTCAGCTTCAACTTTTCTTGCGCAAAACTCTTTGTTTTCCAGGTCTGACTCCCCCCCCCCCCCCCCCCCCCCCCCCCCCCCCCCCCCCCCCCCATTTTGCTTGTTTTCCCTCATCAACCCCCCCCCCACACACACACACTCCCAGTGTCGTTTTCACGGCTCTCATCAACTCCTGTCAACACCAGCATGCATCTGTGACGATGACAACAACATCGCAACAAAACAAAAAATATAACGTGCGCGATCACCCGCACCTGCGCGCGCGCGCACGCACACCACGTACACACACACACACGCCAGCGTCAAGTCGGAACAATTTTACCCACTCTTGTTTTCCCACTATCTCGCTCTCAGCCCTCCCTCCCCCTTTCCTTCCGAAACCACAAGCCTCCGCCGCCACCCCTCCCCCAACCTATCGCAGCCACAAATGGCAGGTTACCTCCCTTGCTCTAACAAGCGCCCGTTCCGTTCGGTTTGGGGTCCCAGAGAGAAGTTAGCGAGCAGCGAGTGAGGCAAGCGAGCCGACACAGGCGTCCACCGTTTGGAGGGGAATAGAACGGGGTGCTTTCGTGCACAGCCCCAAAACAACAACAACAACAAAGCGGGAAGAATCCCCCCCCCCCCACACACACAACACACACTCCTTCTGGCCCTCCCCCATCCCGCCCCTAAAGGACAACGACAAAAAAGAAAAAAGCAAAAAAGAAAAAAGAAAAAAAAAAGTCATCTTCACCCCGTTACATCTTTTATCTTCTTAGCCTGAATAGCAGGTGTCATGGGTCGGGGGTCTCCAATGCGCGTGCAGGCGTCACGTGGGGTCTGATACCCCCCCCCTACCCCCATCCTCCAAGAGAGAGAGAGAGAGAGAGGGAGAGAACCGTTAGTTTTTGTTCATTTAAAAAGAATGGACGACACAACCCACAAACCCAATATCAAAAACAGAATAAGAAAAAGAAAAGTGAATCCGCCACTCCCACGCAAGAAGCCGAAGAAGAAAATGAGGAAGAAGAAGAAGAAGAAGAAGAAATGAAAATAAGAGAACTGCGACACATCGAGAAACAACGGATGAAAATGAGAATGAAACGTAGACACACTGCCGGACGTGACGAGATAAAACAGTGGGATCAAATCTTTGGAGACAACAAGAAAGAACCATCAGTAAGATTAAAATGAAAAGTCTAAAAATAAATCAAGAAATAAATAAATAAAAGGTAAAATGTGAAATCGTTCAAATTCACCACAACCCAAGGTCCTCGCTTCTGTTCTGTATCCAGGTTGCTTAGCAGATATCAAGAGAGAGAGAGAGAGAGAGAGAGAGGAGAGAGGAGAGAGAGAGAGAGAGAGAGTTTAATCGTATCAAGAAAAGAGAAAGCCGGTCGATGCACGCACACACACGTGTGCGCGTGTGTCAGCTTACAAGATGTGCGCACATGTGTGATCGATGTAGTACCACATTTCTTCTCATCATCAATGCAATCATTTAAAACTTCCATGCTGCTGTTTCTAACTACCATCACTGATGCTGCCGTCATCATAATCATAAACACCGCAGATTTTTTTTTCTTTTATAACGCGACGAAGTTCACATGAACTGGTAACCAATCTCTCGCGACTATCGTGATTTAATTGCTATGTGGAGATAGCTCATTTCGAATAAATACAGACTCAGCGACTATCGTGATTTAATTGCTATGTGGAGACAGCTCATTTCGAGTAAATACAGACTCAGCATTTACCGAGCAAGAAACAAGGAACGAGAGGAACGAGGAACAAGGAACGTACGTAAAGCATTTCATTTTATTTAATCCGTTTACACGGATTATATTTTTTCTTTTTTCTTTCTTTTTTTATATTTTTAAAAAAGCTAAATCTCCACGAAAATAATCACGGGTTACAACACTGCACTGTGGCTTGTAATCCTCAAAATCCGAACGTTCAATGAACGGTTTTTCGCGATCAATTTTGCTTCACCAAACCGAGATATTCGGGTCTGGTCTCGTCTGAACAGCCACACCACACCATCTCCAGCAAGGCGTTTAGTGCAGTGTAAGCGGTCACTGGGAATGGCAGCGGTAAATGGGCGAGAAGTGTATAGGTTCACTTGAGTTCTTTTTCCGCCCCCCCTGAGGGATCAGCTGGGGACGTCCCATGAGTGATGCCGGGCTGTATCCAGTCTGCTTCAAGACTGATGGGTCAGCATTAGCATTCGCTGATCCAGGAGAAACTTGAGGTTCTGCTTCTTCGTTTGCCGTTGAAACAAATCGGCTTCAGAGTACTGATGTTCCATTTTGATTCAGGCGCGTTCCTCGAATATACACACACACAGAGAGAGAGAGAGAGAAGAGAGAGAGAGAGAGAGAGAGAGAGGAGAGAGAGAGAGAGAAAGAGAGAGAGAGACAGACAGACAGACAGACAGACGGACGGACAGACGGACAGACGGACGGACAGAGAGAGAAGGCAAATGTGCAAATAAAAAAAAGATACAATTATGCTCCGTAATGGAAAGGCAAACCTGACCTACAACTGCTATAAAACATAAGAAACAACAGAATGACCGAACGACACGGTTTTAGAAAACCTCGCAGTCTCAACACAGGTATTGGAAAGAAAATGTATACAGACGTTGGCGAGAAAATTGAGGAGGGAAGTGTGTGTGTGTGTGTGTGTGTGTGTGTGTGTGTGTGTGTGTGTGTGTGTGCGTGCGTGCGTGCGTAATGTGTGTGTGTATGGGGAGGGGGGGGGGCGGGGGCGGTGGTGAATGATGAGAGTGTGAATGGGGAAAGCAAGTAACTGATGTAAAAACAGCACACAATATGAACATGTCAAACTAAACAGCCAGTAAGACCTCCCACCGAAGTCTGATGCGTGAACGCGCGCGTTGAAAAGAAAAATCAAATCGTGCCAGTGTGTGTAAATCCCATTCCATTTTTCGGAGATGAGATGGCTACGGTGTGCCAGTGTGTGTAAATCCCATTCCATTTTTCGGAGATGAGATGGCTATGGTGTGCCAGTGCGACTGATGATACGAAAATAAAACACGTGCACACCGGCGTCCTATTTAGTCAGCTTCCCCGAAGACGGATTGTGGCTACCCTAATACGCAAAAAAGTCACTGAGAACGCAGTTTCGGATAATCAAGGAACACCCACACCCACAAGAGAGAGAGAGAGAGAGAGAGAGAGAGAGACAGAGAGAGAGAGAGAGAGAGAAGAAGAAGAAGAAGAAGAAGAAGAAGAATCCAAAGCTAAGACGATCTAACGGAGACGGTGGGAAGACGACGACGTGGGTAGTTCACATTCCTCTGTCCGTTTCCGCACAGGCGAGAGTGGGTGTGCAAAAAGACATCAAAGGTACTCTCTCTGCATGATGGGGCCCTTTGACATTTTGGTGTGTGTGGGATCGCCCCACAAGTCAGACTGCCGTTTCCGAAAAGTGGAACAATCAAGAAAGATGCGATTGTTGCTCCCGAAGCAGTGGCGGACAAAGGGAGCAGGGGACATTGACACGGCCAAGGAGAAGGGCTGGTTGGTAACCTTTATGACGACACGACACTACTGTCATTTCTCAGGGTCCCATCCTCTGATGACACACACGGTGACATCAGTTTTTGCTTCGTGGTGATGCCGTAAGGCATCACACAGTTTGTTTCTATGGGCACTAGACATTTTGCGATCTCTTTAACTACTTTTTTTCTTTGTTTTGCTTGGCATAAATTTAGTATTGTTTTGACCCCCCCCCCCCCCCCACCCACACACACACACACACACTTTCGCTGTGCGAGTGAGTGAGTGAGTGAGTGAGTGTGTGTGTGTGTGTGTGTGTGGTGTGTGTGTGTGTGTGTGTGTTGGTGTTGTTGTTGTTGTTGTGTGTGTGTTTGTGTGTGTAGACGTGTGTGTGCCTGTGTGTATGGTAAATGCGCGCGCACGCGTGTGTGAATGAGTGAGAGAGAGAAGGTGGGAGAGAGAGAGACAGAGACAAAGAGAGAGAGAGAGAGAGAGAGAGACAGTATGCATGCATTCATGCGCGTATGTGTGTGCACGCACGCACGTGTAAATGAACACATCTTCGCTTTCCAAACCACCCTTAATTCCGTCTCTAGACGACTTCCAATGGAAAAATAGACCAACAGAAAATGCACAGCTGCAACAAGATATCTACATGACATGAATAAACCAATAATTCTTTTTTCAAATCAATAATACCGAGAAAAACCGTCCACGCACCATTTGTGCATCATAGTAAAATGTTTCACCTTCAGACTGATATTCCGATAAACTAACTGAACGACATTAGAAATATCCATTGGTGCGATTACTATGTCCCATGTATTATGTCTCAAATTAGACAATACTTTGATGATTGATCTGCTGATTCTGCAAGCACTGATACAGTTTTGTCAGTTAATTTCTCAACACTTTTTTTTTGAGAGAGAGAGAGAGAGAGAGAAGAGAGAGAGAGAGAGAGATCTTGTGTGTGTGTGTGTGTGTGTGTGTGTGTGTGTGTGTGCGCGTGCGCGTACGCGTGTGCCTACGACTGTAGAGGCATGTAGCGCACGCATCTGTAAGTGTGTTCATGTTTACGAGTGCGATCATGCCACTGTATGCCAGTTCTTATTTTCTTATCAACCTTAATCCTTACCCTAAACACAGTCACCTAAATCCGTCGACTAGTCAGTCAACATATACCATCGGGAAAACAACAACACACACCATACAAACATTACTAAACATTCGGAACTAGACGGAAATCACCTAACTTGAACTTCAAATCACAATCAGCGATTCAACTTTACATTCTGCATCTTTCCCCAACATGCTTTTTAACCATTCTCCAAAATGCTGTACCAACATTTTCTCGATCAACATCATAGCTTACAATCGGACAAGAACTGTTCAAACTAAGGTATAATAGCCAGCCAGACGACTATTACCTTTGATGGGTGATCAGCACGGCTACAAGTGAAACGGTGGTGACATCAGTGGTAAGAAAACCCGTGAAGTGCAGGCGAAGAGCGTGGCAACTTCTCAAGTTCACGACTGAGTCACTTGAAGGCCAAAGTGAAGGCCAATCAGTGAAGACACCACACGAGCAAAGCTTAATTGGCTCCGGATGAAAGAGGCCGGGGAAGATACTGCGCCTACCAAGCTGCCAGTTCCTGTTCAGTCCTAATTAGTCCTGGTGCGAACTGATTAATTTTACACCAATCCCGAGGCCCGCGCCAAACTTTCGGAGCAGCGGTGGGATACACTGCAAGTGTGCGATGAATGATGTTGACAAGTAAGGGGCAGTGAGAGAGACACCACATCAAATCAGAACCGAGTTCTCACCAATCACAGAGCGCGCGCACTGTCCTCTCGCCGCAGCCTCCACAAACAAGTGTCCTCAAAGATGAACCACTGAGGTGAAATACTCGCCGAACATCGCCACCCAATGGGGGACGGGTGGAGGCGGGGGAGATGGTGGTGGTAGTGGGTGGTGGCGGTGGTGGAGGAGGCGGGGAGGGGAAGGGTGCGGAAGGCGCAGACGTCATGTCAAAACTACCCACCGCTCGCCGCTGTATCGCTCTCTCTCGTGGTAAAAACCACCTTTCGGCGGGGACGTGAAAACCAGCAGGCGAACCCCACCACGCGCAGTTGCTAGCCAGCAATAAAGAAAACAGAGAGAAAAGGCGCGCGGTAGGCCTTGGGGAAGGGAGAGAGGGGACGAGGAGGAAGAAGTGGTGTGGGGGGGAGGGGTAAGCAGAGAGAGAGAGAGAGAGAGAGAGAGAGAGACAAAACGTGAGAAGGCGACACTGATTTCAACTTTTCCTTGAGCACCACCCTTCCCCCCTCCCCCCCCCCCCCCCCCCGTCCCGGGCCCGTCTCAAAACACTCCCACCTCTCAGCCAGACACTGGAGATACGAAGGATGGGAGGAGCATCCCCGCGCTGTTATGACTGCAAACACAATGGGCTCTCAGACCACGCTCCCTTCTGATTGGGCGAGAGACGGAGAGTGACAGTGCGCGGACCAGAGAAGCGAGGGAGATGGTTGGTGGCTGACAGGCACTGATAGCGCGTGCAGTGTCAAAGTCCGCGCGTGCTTCACGTGAAGCACGCTTTCGTCGTGTTGCAGACGTGTCTGGGGGCCCTTCGTCTTCCCACTCGGAGTGGTCGTCTGCTTTTCCCCGGACTGTCGTCTGCCCCGTTTGACAAGAAACTGCTTGGCGTCTTTTTCTACGCTGTAATCATCCTCGCTTGATTCAGCTGGGCGTTTGATCATCGGTAGAAGAACACTCTGTAATTAGAGCTTTAAAGGCTTGTTCTTTTTTCTTTTTGCTATGGTTTTATTACATTATATTTGTTCAATATTATGGGCTGCTTGAAGTGGAGGCCAATCCTACGGGAAATGCACTCCGTTTCGGTTTTCAAACACAACACAGTTTATTCGCATGATTTGCTGGCATAGAACAGTGTATT
>CM031611.1:32767236-32772236 GCA_018398815.1 Conus ventricosus | reverse complement strand
ACAACAACAACAATAATAATAATAACAATTATGATACTGATATGATAATAATAACAACGACAATAGTAAGTAATAATAACAATAACAGTATTATCGTTATTAATATCATTATTATTATAATTACTACCACGCTACCACTACTACTACTATGATAAAGATAATTATCATTATCATAATCATCAGTGTTATCGTATTCGTTAGTATTGTCATTATTATTAGTAGTTTTTGGGTTTTTTTTGTCGTCCCATCTTCCGTGCCACCTCAATGGCATTGCACCCGCGCCGCTCATTCCGACACCCCGTCCACAGCCACAGTCCCGCCGCAGCCCCGGCACCGGCAATCCACAGGGAGCAGTCAATGTCAAGTCGTCATGAGGCAACCTACCGGAGGAGACACTGCACTGCTGCCGAGTCACTTCGGTGGTGTTCAGTGGCGCCTGTTCTGATCCAACATACGCAGGACACTACCTACTAAGCCCCCTACTGACGACAATGATTGCTTAGTCGTGAAGCCGGCGTGAGTGAACTCTCCCTCCGGAGGGCGCCACCACTTCCGTCCAACGACAGCCCCTATGGACTTGCCGATTCCGGTGACCCCAACGGAACTAAGCCAAGGCCATAGACGTGGAGAGGACATCGAAACTGAGGTCACCATGAGAGCAGGGCATGAAGGGCCACAGAATTTGAGACTTTTTTTTATGCTGATCGATGAGAATGAGGATGATTAAGCTGATGCTATGGATTTCCATTCCGGTCTGAGACTGCATGACAGGGCTGTACATTATGCTTCCTTTCATAATATATCCCGGCGTCAACCAGGCCCGAGAGATACAGACACCTGCAGTGTTGGTCAGGAAATTTGAGCAACACTCTCAGAGACGCTTCCATTAAGTGGATGAAACTCGACTGTGTGATCCTAGTCTTCCCAACTGAGCTCGTAGCAAACTCAACTCTGGGTAGGAGCCGGTCGGAGCAGAAAAATCCCACATGACTCTGGTGGGAATCGAACCCACGACTTCCCAGCCTGGAGTCCGCGGCGCTAACCACTTCGCCATATTGTCATTATTATTTGAAATAATGATAACAATAAAATGATGATGATGATGATAATATAATAATAATATAATAATAATAATAATAATAATAATAATAATAATAAATAATAATAAAATATTGATAAAAATGACAATAATGATAATAATCATAACAATAAATAGTGATGATGACGACGACGAGGATGATGATGATGTTGACCACACGTCTGTTTAGTCGTGTCTTTAGGGAAAAAAAACTGGTCTGGTTGATTAGTTCCGTCGATAAGCTTGTTGGTCTTCCGATGTGGATGTGAATGATACTTACACTGTTCAATATACTTGTGTTGGAACCAATAAATGTCATACACATCTAGTTCGATCCAATATATATATATATATATATATATATATATATATATATATATATATATATATATATATATATATATTCAATTATAAACAAAGCCTTCTCTTAAGTCTTAGATTGAAGAAATAGGGGGAGAGATAAGCATTCATATCTACAGTGGTAGATAATTCTGCCTAACTAACAGCATGTGCTTGAGTGGGTGAATGGGGAAAAATAAAATAAATGCTTCTCAAAATGAGCCTTATATATGTATATATATACACACACACATATATTCATACATTAGAGAGAGAGAGAGAAATAGTCTCACAACCACACGCGCGCGCGCGCACGCACGCACACATACTTATACACACACTCTCTCTCCCTCACACACACACACACACACAACACACACACACACACACACACACAGACACACACACACACAGAGTCATATTCATATATTTTTGGTCGTCATAACATCTTTTACCTTGTAACACACAGCTGGTATGGCCCTTTGCGGTCGGCTGGGCTATAAACAAAACTACCTTACTTTTTAGAGAGAGAGAGAGAGAGAGAGGAGAGAGAGAGAGAGAGAGAGAGAGAGAGAGAGAGAGAGAGAGCACTATCACAGTCACACACATAATTATCATACATTAAGTGATCAGAAGAACTTTCACTTTTTAAAGAGAGAGAGAGAGAGAGGCAGGCAGACAGGCGCGGCAGACAGAGACAGAGACGGAGAGAGAGTTTGATAATCAATAATTTTCTTCAAACAGATCAACCACATCTCTGGCTCTCAATATAATGCGGTAGGGGTAGTATAGTTACAAGGAAGATTAATGAACAGTTCATTGTCGCGACACGAAGGTGAAAAACCCCTGCCCAACTGTGTGAATCCGGAAAGGAAAGGCTGACAGACGAGCGAGGGATTGGATTGTTTGGAGGTGGGAGGAATGGGGAGGAAAGGAGAACGGGGAGGAGACGTGTGGAGGGAGATGGGGGGGGGGGGGGGGGGGGGGGGCTGGGGAGGGGGAGGGGGGGAAGGGAAGGGTTAGGGTGGGGGGGGGGGGGGAGGGAAGGGTTAGGTGGGGGGAGAGGGAGAGGCGACATCAAGCAGATCAATATAGGAGACATTTGCTGGGCTTCGATTTTTCTTCTTCCCGATACTTCTTAAATTTCATCGTTCAGCCGCACGAAGAGGAAGGATAAAACTGCCTCTCTCTGTCTGTCTGTATGTCTGTCTGTCTGTCTGTCTGTCTGACTCTCTCTCTCTCTCTCTCTCTCTCTCTCTCTCTCTCTCTCTTCCTCTCTGTGCGTGCGTGCGTGCGTGCGTGCGTGTGTGTGTGTGTGTGTGTGTGTGTGTGTGTGTGTGTGTGTGTGTGGAGAGAGAGAGAGAGAGAGAGAGAGAGAGAGAGAGAGAGAGAGAGAGAGAGAGAGAGAGAGAGAGAGAGAGACGAACTAAAAAAAATTTTCCAAGGTAATAGGATAAGCAAATGATACATGCTTTTTCCCCACCAGCCCTGAGAGAGAGAGAGGGAGAGAGGAGTGGGCGAAACGTAAGGGAGTTGGAGAGGGAAGGAGAGTGGAAAGTGGGGGAGGGGGTTGGGTGGTCGAGGGGACGGGGGTGAGAAGGAGTGACGACAGCAAGGCGCGTGCAGGCTGAGGTAATTGATTATGGTCTCAAAGCAACGCACGTCTTGCGCCCGTCGAGATTTTTCTCGTCATTACACATCAGCGGGTCAGGCGATGCATATAGCTGGACGTTCGTTTCCAAGCTGTTGATGTGCTGTTATTATGGTGTGTACATGTCCAGGTTTAGGTGACACTGGAGAGCTTTGATGATGATATACAGCACATGTCAACTTGGAGAGAGGAGAGAAGAGAGAGAGAGAGAGAGAGAGAGAGGAGAGAGAGAGAGGAGAGAGAGAGATGTTGTTAACCTTACGAGAGGATGAATTACGAGCAGTTGGTTTCAATGATGGTTTCAAAACCTGTATGTTATGTACTGGGTGTAAAAAAATAAATAAATAAATAAATAGATAAGTAAATAAATAAAAGAATGAATAAGGACAGAAGATGTCCCTTCAAAGTGACTTATTTACGATCTGCAGTGTTGATTTTGGTTTCTTCAGTATGAAAGAAATTCTAGTTCTCACAAAAACATTTTTTTTAAAAATAAGAATACTACTTATCTATTCATTTGTTTTGTTTACTTTTATATTTCGTAAATCGTCACGGGATTTATTTCAAAGACATCGAACTATCTCTTCACGGCTTCGGTTGCAAACTGCCAGAAAATACAAGAGATGTTTCTGTGTTGTTCGAAAAATGAATTCTTGAGTGGTCCTTAATTTGACAGTGTTACACCCATTGCATATTCTCAGTTAGATCGTAAGATAATCCGTGAGACAAAATGTGAAATAATCCCCAAGACTGCACAAGTCGGAAAAGATGCAGCATCTCAAGCGTATACTGACAAAGAGACTGTATTGCTGGTAGACTGGAGGAGGTCTTTATTTTTATTTTGTTATTCATTTATTTATTCATTCATTCATCTATTCATTCAATCTATTTGTGAAAATCAAGATTGAAAGATTCTGAAGAGTTTGGAGCGGCTAAATTAAACCGTAAACTGGTGACTACGAAACTGATATGGCTTTTATGTGAAATATAAATGCTGCTATTTACTGCAGCGTTCTCCTGTGGCGACTAAAGAAAGTCATTATTCAAGTTCATTCCGAATTTCATTTGACACGTAGACAAAGTGACCTGCAGACAAGCTGCATCTGCATCTGGAAATCAGAGTTTGTGTGTCGCACTGTTCCTTTCTTTCTTCGTTCCTCGCTCACAACTCGGAACTTAGCCATCAAGGTAGTCACATTCCGACTTCGGGAATGATGTCTGAACGTCAAGATCGGCGTGCTTGTGTTTTATTTTCCTGTCATCCATCACACCGGCGCACAGTGGCTTACTGTTTCTACGAAGTTGGGATGGGATGCAACGTACATGCAAGTTCTTTTCGTTTTTGTTTACCTGTTTGTTGATTTTTCTTTTAATATATATGTGCATTCATACACGAGAGCTCGGTTTAAAATTTCATCCGAAGGACTAAGAGTGGATTGCAGTCTGCACAGTTGTTAACTTTGAAACAACAACAATTGCAATAGCAACACAACACAACTCTTCCAACCTGGCTGCTTGGGAGTGGGACTTGAACCCCAAACCTTGGAACAAAAGTCTGGCGCCGTAATCGGACAGCAGACTGGGCCCCGCATCGCTCTCTGAAAGCCTTCGTTCTCTTAAAGCTTGGACCCTGCGTCGCGAGCAGGTGGCTAGTTACCTCCTGCTTCACTGCAGCAGTAATGATTCAGACCAAGGCGAAACCTCGGCGCTGATGTCGCGGGTCTGCATCAAACCAAGGGACCTTACTGTGAGTCCGAAGGTTTTAGCGTAGTAAGAAGAAAAAAGCCGTTTACACGTGTCAAGTCGACAACTGTGCTCCATTCAAACAAACAAGCAACTCAGAGAGATAGAGAGAGGGAGGGAGGGAGGGAGATTGTTTCAAATACCGAGAGGAAAGACGATGACATCTCGCCTCGCGTTCGTCAGTCTCGT
>CM031611.1:32749736-32762236 GCA_018398815.1 Conus ventricosus | reverse complement strand
CGTAATCCTGCCTTAGCTGGTGCCTGTAATCCTGCCTTAGCTGGTGACGGGATCCCTGTGTGAGGAGTGACAGAGCGTGGGCTACTCTTCCTGTTGCTGTGACAGTCCGAGTGGTACATGTGAATGTTGACGACAAACAGGGGCTGTTTTGAGGTAACAGCATTGAACATTATTTCCAGGATCAAGGAAATGAGCCGTCGTTCATTGGTCGTGGAGTGGACTACCCAGTGTGTGAAAGACACTAGCAGAAATCCTTAGTGACTTTAAATTTATTTAGTAATATTATCATTGCATAGCTGGTTTAGTTGTTGGCTAATTAGTCATTACTTGTGTGTGTCGCAGGCTGCACAGGTTTTCAAGACAAATTGTCTTTTGTGTGGTGGCAAGAAACATTTATATCAACAATTTTTACATTTTGGACAACTTGGTTGGGCCATTCTCTGCGAGTATTTTATAGCAACCCAGTTACTGGATTATTAATTGGTCATGCGTGCTTTAAGTGCCCAGTTGTTGGAATGTGACCCGGTTTAATTAATCTTGAAAGTGTGTGAGCGTTACAGAATTGTTGTAGTTTTGTGCATTCTATACTGTTCAAAAAAAGAAACGCAAAATGAAATTTTGCCACCTGGGGTGGACCATACAGTTGAGAACACGCCAAAAACCGGCCCTGATGTATGTCTTGAACGTCGACGTGCTAGGATAACATTGATTCCGGTTGTCACTATGTGCACGTGCGTGTTGTGGGCCAGGTGCGACAGTGCAAACATTGGGTTGTGCTTCTGTTGTTTCGCCTGCAAAGCATGCCCAACTCAGTGGTGAACACACACACACCCCATGGTCATAGTGCAGTATAAAAGCCGGGTCATTTTGGCAACCGGCAGGCACACCGTACCAAAAAACAGCATGCCACGTTTGAGCCCAGCAGAGAGAGAAAACGCCCTGGGTCGTTTGCAAGTTGGTCAGAGTGCAACTGATGTGGCCCATGCTTTGAATGTCTCCCCCAGTACCATATGCCGACTTTGGACTCGCTTCCAGAGGACAGGGTCATCAGCTGATGCCCCGAGGTCAGGCCGACCTCATATCACAACGCCAGCCCAGGACCGCTTTATACGGCTAAGATATCTCCGCAATCGCTTCCTGCCGGCCTCGTCCACTGTCCAGGCATGCGCTGGTGTCCGTCGCATCTCCGACCAGACTGTCCGGAACAGGCTGCATGCTGCTGGGCTGAGGGCTTACAGGCCCCTACGTGGCAACGTAATGACGGGGCGCCATCGACAGACCAGACTGCAATGGGCTACGCAACACAGACACTGGACACTGAGGAACCATTGGCGACACGTCTGGTTCTCGGATGAGTCACAGTTTCTGCTGCAGCGCCATGACAGGAGGTGAAGGGTTTACCGCCGGGTTAATGAACGCAACCAGCAGAACTGTGTCGACGAGGCACCTCCGCATGGTGGCGGCAATGTCATGGTATGGGGGGCCATCAGCAACACAGGCAGGAGCCAGCTGGTGCGCGTGGAAGGTCACCTGACAGCCCAGCAGTACGTCCAGGTCATTGTTCAGCCACACGTCCTGCCTCTAATGGCCACTCCCAGGGCCGTGTTCCAGCAGGACAACGCCAGGCCCCACACAGCACGCCTGACCACAGCCTTCTTTACCGCCAACAACATCAACACCCTGGCCTGGCCCTCTCTTTCCTCGGATTTGAATCCTATTGAGCACGTTTGGGACGTTTTGGACAGACGCCTGAGAGTGAGGGCCAACGCCCCAGCGACTCCAAATGAACTGTTCCGGGCATTGCAGGCCGAGTGGGCGGCCATCCCACAGCAGACAATCAGGAACATTATTGCTTCATTGCCCCGCAGATGCCAGGCTACCATTGCAGCCAGAGGGGGTCACACCCGTTACTGACTTTGGAAGCGGCCTGCCGATTTCCCTGAGGGTCTGGGGCTGGTTCTTTACCACAGCATTGCAGGGGAGACTTCTGTCCTACTGATGACCTGTTTTTGTCATTTTCACATTAAACGTGTTGTCACACTGAGCTTCAATAAATTGTGTTTCAAATCGGCAGCTTGGCATTTTGCGTTTCTTTTTTTGAACAGTATATATCAGTGATTGGTCTGTCACTGTGTTACAAAATTGTAGTTCTGGGCATTCTATATTGGTGTTGGTCTGTCATTGTGTTGGAATTCATTCCCTGGTTGCTGGCTTGTGTATGAGCCATTTAAGTGAATTTGTTGAGTAAGTCTCGGATTCACAGTGTCCTGTAGGGCCAATACCCAAAGGGTGTTATCGGTCGTGTGGGTTGTATTTGCATGGTAGCGATACATCGCACCAGGCTGGGCACATTGGGATTTGACCCGAATTAAGGTTAGTCATTAATTAATTTCATGACCTTGTGTTAGTTTGGTTGTGCAGGGGGTGTGTGTGACTAGAAATCTGTGTGCGAATTGGGTTAAGTGGTTGAATGTTTGAGTTTTGACAGAAAGTGATTGTGTGGGTAGTAAGTGGAATATTCAGTGTTATGGACCCCAGTGTCGTGGTTTGAATGAAATTATACATGTGTGAACTGTTCATCTGTTTCTGGACTGCTTATTTGAGTTGGGGCGTTAGGTATTGTAGGTCTGTAAGTCTGTCTGTCCCTCCCTAGTTAGTTCAGGTCTTAGCGAGCCTGACATATGGTGGAGATGTGGGGTACAATTAGGGGTAGGTAGGATTTATTTAGTTATAAGGAAAGGTTGGTTAGCAGGGAGGTTGTTAGAGGAACTTCAGGCAAGCATACAGACTCACTCTGAGCGTAAACATTAGGAACTCAGAGTAGTCAGTGGGTGGTTAGAGGGTGCGTGCCTAGTAAGGGTGGAGGCATAGATAACGAGCACTCAGGCGTGTAAGACCTGCTAATTGCCGTTGTTAGTGTGTGGAAGTGATGTGCTTTGTCTGTAATGTTTGTTTTGTCATGGGGTCACGATAGTGTAAATAACTCTAATTATTTTATTTTCTGCTATTTGTTGTAGAAAACTATAGTTATTTTTGTTGTCTGCCATTTGTTGTGGGAAACTATAGCTATTTCATTTTATGCCAATTCGTTGTGGTTAATTGGTGTCGACCAGATGGTTGGTGGCTGGCCAGAGGGGCTAGTTTGGTTGATCAGTTGTTTGGATTTGACATTGTTGTCAGCTGTTGGCAGGAGGGCCAGTCTTATGTTATTTTGACAGTCCAGCGTGGGTGCGGTTTGTTCTCGGTGTTGCGGGATCTTGCGAGTTTAGTTTCCTCTGGAAGGGTGGACTTTTGATGTATTGTGACTCCACATCATGTGATGGGTTATACGAGCGGCCGTGTGTGTGGTATCTTTGGCATGTTGATTGTATCGGTTTAGTTCAGTACCAGTTACTATAGGTACCGGGGTTGCAGATCCTAAAAACCATATAGTGTTATATCCAACTTTGTATGTCTGGTTCAAGCATGCAGGAACGGTTAGCTAGTCTAAAACCCTTAGAGCAAAGGAGGATGACTACTGGTGGGGATACTATGGAGGCCGAAAAGGAGTTGAAGGCGAGGCTCAAGGCCGAGGGGATGGAATTTGGATTTGCAGGGCAGGAGCTTATCCTGTATATCAATGACGGAGTCCGTATGGTTAAACAAGAGGCGAGGATAGAAAGAGACGAGCAAGAGCGTAGGGAGGAGAGGGAGTTGAAACTGCAGTTGTTGAAGGACCGCAAAGCTAGAGAAGAGCAGGCAGAGCGTGATCGTCTCGCTAAAAAGGAGCAGGACGAGATGGATCGAGAGGCTGTGTTGAGAGAACGCCAAGCCGAGGAGGACAGAAGGGAAGAAGAGATGCAAATAAAGAGAGAGAGAAGGGCGGAGGAGAAGGAGGCGGCTAAGAGCAAGAAAGAAAGGGCCGATAGGAAGCACGTCAAACTGCAGCCAATGAGAGATGATGAGGATGTAGATGAATACCTACAGCATTTTGAGTAGGTAGCCAAGCTGTGTGGTTGGCATCCACTGCATGGGCATGTCAGTTAGTGGCTCTGCTCCAAGGGAAGGCTAGGATGCAGTCCTCAAGTTATCTGCAGATAAGTTGGAGGTTTTCGCAGAAGTAAAAGCTGCCTTGCTCAGGAATTTTCGCCTCGACGCAGACGCCTACCGTCAAAGTTCAGAAGGATGCAAAAGAAGGTGGCTGAGACATTTGAGCAGATGCTGGACAGGCTTAGAGCATGTTCTCCCAGTGGTATGGATCTGCTGACAAGGACCAAAGTAACCCTAATGATGTCTTAGATTTATTCCTTCAGGAGCACCTATACGACCAGCTCTCTGCTGATATTTATCAAAAGGTGAAGGAATCATCACCGAAGGATGCAGAAGAAGTGGCTGCACGTGCTACTCGCCTGGCAGAGGCCAAGAGAGCGATGAGGAGGTGCAGAGAGAACGATCTCAGCGAGGTCAGCCTCTGGGCAATAGTAGGGGGCAAGCGCATGCCCAGAAGCAAACCAACATTGACAGCGCCCAAAGGAATAGTAGGCCTGTCCAGGAAGAGGGCGGTGTAACACCACAGTCATTGACTAAGTCAAGGGGGGATTAAGACGTGTTGGGTGTGCGGCGACAAGGGCACCTGAGTGCGTTGTGTCCACAAAGACGGCTTGGTGACAAAGGGAGCACAGGTGGGAAGGGCAACAAACCAATGGTGGCTAGAGTACTGGCAGGGGCCGAGTTAGAGAGCCTCGAGGCAGAGAGCCCACCGTCCCTCTGCATGACGTGTACTGCGAAGCATTACACCCCACGGTGCACAGTTACTGTGAATGGCCGAAGTGTGAGAGGTCTAAGAGACACTGGAGCTACATATACTGTAGTGGCTGAAGCACTGTTTGACCCGGAAGACTACATTGGGAAGGTGGTGGATGTGAAGATGGCTGAGAGTGGCACTTCGTACAAGGTACCTGTGGCCAAGGTGCATGTATCGTCACCGTTCGTGGAGGGCAAAATTGTTGTACTAGTGTTTAAGAAACCCTGTGAGCAAGTCCTAATAGGGAATTGGGCTGCTAATGAGTGGGAAGATGCACCCCAGAAAGTACCAGTTTACGCAAATCCTACAGCAGTGATGGGTGTCCTGACACGAGCTCAGGCCAAGAGGCAGCGAGAACCAACCCAGGGATTGCCTGTCACAAAGCAAGTCATTGGGGTGGACTTCAAAGAGCTCAAGAAGATGCAGGAGGAAGACCCAACGTTGGATGCACCCGGCGGGCCGCAGAGAATGGTGTACGAGCTCGGTCAGGTCATGGCTGGGTGACTTTTGCAGACCAGGATGGACTCTTGGTGAGGACGTACACCACGCCACATGAGACTACAACCCAAGTGTGTGTTCCCAAGCGTATGAGGCTTGAGGTCATGAAGATGGCTCATGATGTACCCATGGCAGGACACATGGGGACTAAACGAACAAAAGCTAGAGTGCTGCAGGACTTCTACTGGCCTGGAATGTGTAAGGAAGTGGCTCAGTACTGCAGATCATGCCCAGAATGTCAAAAGACTATAGACAAAGGTAGAATGCCACCAGTGCCCCTAGTGAGATCTCCTGTCACAGGAAATCCATTCGACAAAGTAGGAGTGCGTCTGACACAGGGATCAGGGCCATCCTACTCCAGGAACAGGAGGGTATGCTACACCCACTGGCATGTGCTAGCAAGAAGCTCTTGCCTGCCAAGAAAAACTGGCCCACAATGGAGAAAGACTGCCTAGCACTGGTGTAGGGAGTGAATAAGTTTGCGCAGTACCTGTACGGTACAAAGTTTGTGATACAGGTGGACAACTCTCCCTTGCAGTATCTCGAGCGGGTCAAGTGGACTAGTGGAAGGGTTACACGGTGGGCACTACAGCTGCAGCCCTACCAGTTCAAGGTTGAGGCTATCCCTGGTGATCAGAATGGCGCAGCTGACTACCTCAGTAGGCTGGGTTGAATTGGAGGGTATCTGAGAGTATGTGTTACTAGCATACTGTGGTTGGAAAGCATTTGTCTACCTGCCATTAATTGAACGTAGAGTTCAATCTTGGAAGGGGGGTATGTCAGGGTCACTGACATTGCTACTTGAGCCCGTAATGTATGTTACAGATAGATCTAGTGGGGGCGACTCATGTTTGAACTTGTGCATGTGCAGACTGATCATGTTCCATGTCAGTGTATCTTGCGTGGTTCGCATCAGAGTCAATATTTCCTCTATATGTGCTAGGGTGAGCGCGCGAACATTTCCGCTCACGTCGCATGCGTGTGTGTGCGTCAGTGGATATCTGTGTGACAGCACAGCTTGGGGGAGGGTAGGGAGGTATCTTGAATTTTTTAGTGTTTTCCGTGAAGTGGGGAAATTGGTCATGCATCATCCTCACTGTGAATTTCCCAATCATAGTTAACCTTACGTTGAATTATCCAATCACAGCCAAGTTTACTGTCAAGCAGGCTGGGGGTTAGGTGAACTGTCGCTCAGTGTTTTTTTGCAGCTGTTTTCCAGAGTGGAAGTCTCTGACATTGTGTGTGTGTTGATTCTATGTTGAAAGTCCTGGTGAATCCTTTAGGAACCTTGTGTTCAGGGTTCGGGCTTAAGGATTAGCGAGCTGCCTTGAGTCTGTAGGGACTGATTCTGTGTTTCTGTGTAATTGTATTCTTCTTGCTGTTGGAGGTAAGAAGAAGGACTGTCGTTACTGTAATTTGTGAAGACGTGGTTGCTGCATTTGTGTTGAACTGTAACCGGTGTTCCCGAGACCCTGGTGGGGTGAAGACTTGGTTGCTGCATTCTTGTTGAACTGTAACCGGTGTTCCGAGACCCTGGTGGGATGAAGACTTGGTTGCCGCATTCTTGTTGAACTGTAACCGGTGTTCCCGAGACCCTGGTGGGATGAAGACTTGGTTGCTGCGTTCTTGTTGAACTGTAACCTGTGTTCCTGAAACCTTGGTGGTGAAGACTTGGTTGCTGTGGTTGGGTGCTGTAGACGTGCTGGTCTGGGGATGGCCTTGGTGGCGCTGGACAACCCATCTCGGAGTTGGGCCGGACACGTGTTGGTTCAAGATATCTCCCTGTAATCCTGCCGTAGCTGGTGCCCGTAATCCTGCCTTAGCTGGTGCCTGTAATCCTGCCTTAGCTGGTGACGGGATCCCTGTGCGAGGAGTGACAGAGCGTGGGCTACTCTTCCTGTTGCTGTGACAGTCCGAGTGGTACATGTGAATGTTGACGACAAACAGGGGCTGTTTTGAGGTAACAGCATTGAACATTATTTCCAGGATGAAGGAAATGAGCCATCGTTCAAGTCAAAGTCAAGTCAAAGTCAAAATGATCTTTAATGAGGGTAAAAGAGTAAGTGATGCAGCTTTTTTACATCCTGCCCTCCAACTGTTCATCGGTCGTGAGTGGACTACCCAGTGTGTGAAAGACACTAGCAGAAATCCTTAGTGACTTTAAATTTATTTAGTAATATTATCATTGCATAGCTGTTTTAGTTGTTGGCTAATTAGTCATTACTTGTGTGTGTCGCAGGCTGCACAGGTTTTCAAGACAAATTGTCTTTTGTGTGGTGGCAAGAAACATTTATATCAACAATTTTTACATTTTGGACAACTTGGTTGGGCCATTCTCTGCGAGTATTTTATAGCAACCCAGTTACTGGATTATTAATTGGTCATGCGTGCTTTAAGTGCTCGGTTGTTGGAATGTGACCCGTTTAATTAATCTTGAAAGTGTGGTGAGCATTACAGAATTGTTGTAGTTTTGTGCATTCTATATCAGTGATTGGTCTGTCACTGTGTTACAAAATTGTAGTTTCTGGGCATTCTATATTGGTGTTGGTCTGTTCATCGTGTGGAATTCATTCCCTGGTTGCTGGCTTGTGTATGAGCCAGTAAGTGAATTTGTTGAGTAAGTCTCGGATTCACAGTGTCCTGTTGGGGCCCAATAGCCAAGGTTTTATCAGTCGTGTGGGTTGTATTGCATGGTAGCGATACATCGCACCAGGCTGGGCACATTGGGATTTGACCCGAATTAAGGTTAGTCATTAATTAATTTCATGACCTTGTGTTAGTTTGGTTTTGCAGGGGATGTGTGTGACTAGAAATCTGTGTGCGTTGGGTTAAGTGGTTGAATTTTTTGAGTTTGAGAGAAAGTGATTGTGTGGGTAGTAAGTGGAATATTTCAGTGTTATGGACCCCAGTGTCGTGGTTTGAATGAATTATACATGTGTGAACTTTTCATCCTGTTTTTGGACTGCTTATTTGAGTTGGGGCGTTAGGTATTGTAGGTCTGTAAGTCTGTCTGTCCCTCCCTAGTTAGTTCAGGTCTTAGCGAGCCTGACAGTCTGCACATGTGCCCGTAGCCTCACACGTTTTTGTTTATCACCCCGTGTGTGTGTGTGTGTGTGTGTGTGTGTGTGTGTGTGTGTGTGTGTGTGTGTGTTGTGTGTGTGTGTTCATGCTTCAACAATAAACACTGTATAGTATCGGTCAACGAATGACATATCAGTTAGGTCTGATATACATACACACACACACACACACACACACACACACACACACACACACACACACATACACACACATACATATATATATATATATATTTATAGTATTCTATATTATATATTTATATAGTATTATATTATATATATATATATATATATATATACATATATATAATATATATATTATATAGAGAGAGAGAGTGAGAGAGAGAGAGAGAGAGAGAGAGGGGAAGGGGGTTCATGTTGATGTGAATAATTCTTTAATAATTGAACAGGACATATAAGCGATGAAATAGTTATGAGCCCTGACCACAGAGAAGCAACACGCAAACAGCTCGTACCGTGGACTTTTGTCAGGTCTTTTGTAACAGGGAGGGGTGGGGGGTGCGGTGGGGGAGGGTTGGTGGCCACGATTGTACAACTGTTCCGCCATCATTTCTATTTTCGGCCAATATCACAGAAATAAGTCAGTGGATATAATTCTTGCAAGCCGACAATCGGCTCAACGGTATAGATATTTGTAAGCCTTGATGCAGATTCAGTTTTCAGTCTACGTAAAAGCCATGGTTTGTATACCTATTAACATACGCCTAAGTAATGTATCGTCTTAACATGTAAATCGTTATTCATATGATGCAGTATTTAGACATTCGAAACGCCGGATGAACAGACAAGGAAGTTGCTGCCCCGTTGTTTACAAACTCTCTCTCTCTCTCTCTCTCTCTCTCTCTCTCTCTCTCTCTCTCTCTCTCTCTCTCTCTCTCTCTCTCTCTCTCTCTCTCTCCGTCCGTGTGTACAAATAATGCATCATTATTTTACATTTGCTCCACCCCCACCCCCACACACCACAGCGGACAAAATTGGACTTAAACGCCCGAACCGTAATATACCACCACCACCACAACACTCCCAGCATGCCCGCAAAGCAGCCTTCAAAGACTGTGCCTTCAGTGTCACAACACACACACACACACACACACAACACAACACAACCCTCTCTCTCTAGCCGTCACAGCAATCCTCCACCCTCCTCCACCACCGCTCCCCCCCCCTCATCCCCCCTACCACCTTCTCTTAGTCCACAGACACCACCGCGAAGCTAACCGCCGCAGCAATCAGACATAATGTTTTAATTGCGCGAAGCATCATTACGGCTGTGCAGCCATTCTGACAGAGATGGATATGGCCCCGTGGACAACAGCAGGAAAGGTCACGACTGGGAGAAACGGTTCGGTCCTCGCCTGCTCGGGATGGTGAGGTGTCCCCAGCCCCCTGTCCCCTCCTCTCTCTTCTGGAATGTGTTTCCAAGGGAGCCTGCGACCCATTAAAGACCCGGGAGAGGTGTAATTAATGATGATCAGTGTTGACTAAATACGAGTAATGCGCTCTCGGCTAAATGGCGCACCGTCGCAGTAGCCGAGATGTGATTATGTCGGTGGGTGATGTCCCCCTGGTGGTTTCGGCGTCGTTATGATATTATGGGTGTCGTGCATTCAGAACTGGGGCGAGTTGCACAGACGCGGGAACTGGTGAGGTGGCCGGCGTTTTCTTAGCCGGCGTGGGGTGTAAAGAGGCGAGGGGAGTGGAAAAAAAGCACACACACACACAAAAACAGGCGCAAGACTAACTCAAATTCACTATATTATGACTTCTTCTCATCGTTAATGGGTCAGTCTCACACGTGACGGAAGAGCCCCATGACAGTCTGGGCGAATTCTCGCCTATTCGTAGCGCCGCTCGCCTGCAAAGGTTTGTTATAAAACACCAACACATTCCAAGCGAGCGAGAATTGTCGCCACCTCGCCTTTGTGACACGCGTCTCTGTTCTTTCTCTCTCTCTGTCTCTCTCTCTCTCTGTCTCTCTCTCTTAAACACACAAACATGCATACTCAAACCCTATCTCTGTCTCTACTCAATTGTGTGTGGTGTGTGGTGTGTGTGTGTGTGTGTGTGCAAGCGCGCGCGCGCGCGCGCGCGTGTGTATGTGTGTCTGTGTGTGCGTGCGTGCGCGCGCGCGCGCGTTGTCTTTGTTTTGGTTTGATTGTTATTGTTAATGCAAATAAAGATAGGGCGTAATGTTTATAAGTTTCCAGTGTGTGTGTGTGTGTAATTGTATAAAAAAAAGTATGGTTCTTGCTCTCTCTCTCTCTCTCTGTTTGCATGCGTGCGCGCGCGCGCGCGTGCGTGTATGTGTATGTGTGTGTGTGTGGAGAGAGAGAGAGAAAGAGAGAGAGAGAGAGAGAGAGAGAGAGAGAGGGTGCGTGCTTGCGTATGTACGTGCCTGAATGGACATGTGTCCACGCATCTTCATCTGCATGCACACGTTCCTGCATGCACGTGTGTTTGCAACTTTAAACGCACGGCCCTAAGCCCCACTCAGATCAAGTTTAGTCACTTCGAACTTCATTGGAAGAAGTTATTCCGGAAACCCCACATTGGGGGAGGGAGCTGGCTATACCTTTCATCTCCACCCTCCCATGAATAAAATAACCTGACCGTCGTGGGCCCTTCATACTATACACATGATATGCAGATCAGCGGCTGTCAACCCAAGCGTATGACGGAACCGAGTTTCCCTCTCGCACACTCCCAGGCCTGATAATAGGCGAGGTATCCCCGAAGAAGAAATAAATCTCTCCATGAATGTCCTGAAGCCAGACTCGCTCGGACATTTGTAATCAGCTCCAAGTTCTAATCCAGATGTTACCCTTCCTTTCTTCACTTCTACCCCTCCCTCTCCCCCTCCCCCCCCCGCCCCCGCCCTCGCCCCCTGCCTCCACCCCCTTCCCGTGGATCACAAATCACACGACCCGCCTAAACTCTCCGACCGCAAACCCTCGTCTGTCCCTCTTCTTTCAGATCATAGACAGCCTCAAACCTATGAGGCCTTGTCTGTTTCAAAAAGATTCTTTTTTTTGTTTTTTACCATCAAAGTGTTAATGATAACAATTAATGAAAAAAAAAAGTAACCATTAAATTCGATTATAACGAATATGGCTGGAAGAAAAGGGTAATTCTGTCTCGAAAACTGTGATGGTGAAACGAAAACAAAGTAGTTCATCTTGTTTTGACGCTGTTGTGTGACATCAGATCACGAATCAAAATGGAAAGAGAATAATGTGTTGACCCAAGTAAGCTGTGGACAGTGAAAATAATTAATTAATGGCAGAATGTCTGGTTTCTGTCATTGTAACTTTTCTAAAGTATTCTTAAACATGTCTACAGCATGCACACTGACAGTAGTACGCATGTTTATCAGGCATAGTCAAGCAGTTTTCATGTTTAAAAAAAATCATAATTACAGGTGATGTGGATTACTGTTTTGATGGATGCCATGTTAGACTTTCATATCATATCAGTTGCACGAAAACGAGTTAATCAATATGTAAGAGTAAGGTCAATTCAATGTTCAAAAGACTGTAATTATCGGTATTTTCTGGACGAAAACTACTGCTTTCGCAAAGCAAAGTAGCACGACAGACTTTTGATACCAGCAGGGTTCCATACCCCAAATCCTGAAGCGTCCAAATTATTCATGTCTGGGATGTGGGGAACATCGTCGGACCACATGCCCTGACGGTGCTCAGTCACAGAATGGGATGGATGCCTCCCCCCGACCCCCAGGAGACATCGCCCCCCCCCCCCCCCCCCCCCCCCCCCCCGGACACTGTCAACGCTCGGTGGTGAGTTATGAATCTTTCATTCTCTCAAAGGACCCGCGTCCAACTTGAGCGGGGTGGTCCAAAGTGTCGGTAATTAGACCTTTTTGGCGCCGCCTGCCGCCCCCGATTAGCCCCCTTTGGTGCGAGGCGGTCCCGGGGACGGGTGGTGGTGATGGTGGGTGGGTGGCATGGACATGATGAGGTGGATTAGTGTGTTAACATGGTGGTGTTATGCTGGTGGTGGTGGTGGTGGTGGCGGAGGTTGGAAAGAAAGTGCTCACATGTTGGCATGCTTGTTACTATGTCGTAACGGAGAATATGGGTCTTCTATCAATAGATTGA
>CM031611.1:32744882-32749636 GCA_018398815.1 Conus ventricosus | reverse complement strand
TCGATCGATTGAGAGAGAGAGAGAGAGAGAGAGAGAGAGAGAGAGAGAGAGAGAGAGAGATGAGAGATGATGATGATGATGATGATGATGATGATGATGGATAGATATGTTGACAGACGGATCGATGGATGGGTGGATAAATAGATACACACATAAGAAAAGGATAGCCCGCAACTCGCTTCTTGATTGTGAGCCAGCCAGCCAGCCAGGTGTATAGATAGAAAGACGGATAAATAAACAGATGGATAGAGAGATGGATAGGCAGATACACAGACAGACAGACAGACATATAGATAGATAGATAGATAGATAGAGATCTAAGTAGGCTTAAGTAGGTAAAACAGCCCATTTGTTGGTGCAGTTAGAATGACTTCACCTTTAGATCTACCACTTTTTATCTACACAGCGCTCACTTGCATAGTTTCTCGATCGCTAAATGAACACCAAATTCATCAGTTGATTTTAAAAGGGACTGGTGTTACATTTTGATCAGTGGAATTATTCCATGCGTTCTTCAAGGACGTAACCGTGTGTAAGACAGGTTTTGAGCAGGCAGTTTAGACTGTAGGATGAACATGGATTCTTTACAGATTGTAGCCTACTGTTATCCTTTGAGAAGATGCAGATTTATACTTTTGTCAAGGAAAAGTACTGTTACATATTTGCAAAAATGCAAAGTCAGTATTTTACAGACAAAAGTTGGATGCTTTTAAAACTAAACTCAAAACAAGATTCAGGTATACCCAGAATCTAAGATTTATAAATCAACCTACGCTTCTTGAGATTCCTACACTCGGAAAAAATCCTTCCAAATTTGTGGGAAGCATCACCAGCAACCCTTCTTCCAGTTCGGCCTTTGTCATAGAAATTTTCTGGCCAGAAAGCAGTATCCCATTCCGTTAATCCCTTTCATCCCTCTCAAAGTTTTAAAGGTAATAACAAAATGGGATATTGACAACAGGCAATTTGTAGTTACCGTACACTTTTTCTTAATCTGTTTCTTTGTTGTTGTTTTTTCCCTGCTTATAAAGGCTTGATTTATTTCAAATAAATTTGGAAAATATAAGTAAGTCAGCAGGAATGTAATTGAGCGAATGAGTGAGTAAGTAAATAAAGTGAGGGCTGAACTTATGGCTACTTCAGCTTTTATGCTTTAACGAAAGGAACAAAATAATACGACCAAGAATCAGAGAGGATAAAAAAAAGTCGGGTTTGGTTTATGGTTTACAAGTTTGGTTCGTGTAAAAAAAAAAAAAAAAAAAAGCTTGGTTCGTGTCAACAAGTTAGGCTGGTTCACAGTAGCGCTCTTCCCGGCAGGTTGCCCCTAGTCAAGGGACACCACTCTCGCTCCACCTGCGCTGAAGAAGGAGGAGGAGACCACCCTGGCGCTGAGGTAGTAGTAGTAGTAGTAGTAGTAGTAGTAGTAGTAGTAGTACGTGTTTGTGTGACTCGGAGGTGTCGCGGTGCGCTGTTTCCCCGTGGCTGAACAAAACGGCGGACAAAAGATGAGCCGCGGCGGCCCAGGCGGAATTCCTGTGAAGAGCTTTGTCCCCTCCAGTCTTCTTGTGTCCACTAGACCCCTCCCATCCCATTCTTCCTCTCCCAGCCCACCGGGAGGATCGCTTCTCTCTGATCACCCCAATTACCCTCCCTCCCGATTTTTTGGGAGGGGAGCCTCCTGTTGGATGAGGCTTTTCAGTAAGCATCAGCTTTCCTCACAACATTGTTGTCTCCCCCTCTGTCCCTTGGACTAGGGCCAAGGATGGAGGGGGTGCTCACCCTCAGCCAACCCTTGACTTAAATCGTCTTGATTGGAGGGCTGGGAGCCGGGTCCATTACGCCAGACTTGCATCGCTCAAGGGATTAAGACGGCTCCTGTGGGACCAGGCCCACGCTGGAATTTGGCGAGAGGAAGGTTAAAACGATGAGCGGCGTGAGACAGGGCGAGGGATTGAAAGGCGTGAGGCGGGGGGTGGGGGGGAGGGGGGGGGAGGAAGATTTAGCGATGACCAGGGAGTTGGAAGGCTCTTGGAAGGCTCTGTTATCGAGCGCCCAAGCAGACGGTGACGAGGAGGAAAAGATGGAGACAGACTAAAGGGTACATCCCCGAGACTCGCGGGGGTATAATATGACGAGAGCGTCTCTCGTCGGGGGGAGAGGAGAGTTTAATGCCAGCCAAGTCTTGGTGAAGTTTCCAGACACATTCAGTTGGAAAAGAAAAGAGAAGAAGAAGAAAAGAAAGGAAGAAAAGAAAGAAGAAAGAAAGGAAGAAAAAGAAGAAGACGGAAGCAGAAGAAAAGGCTGACATCTTGTTGGGCGACAAATTATTGATTTGTATTAACACCTAACTTGGTCTTATTGCACTTCGCGAACCTAGACTAAACAGAATCATTGTCAGCGTAAGTATTTATAGATTTAATTGACAATTTCACGTCTACTTTGCTTGGAATCGCGCTTGAAGTGAAAATCCAGAAAAATTCAATATGCGTTAGAGAGAGAGAGAGAGAGAGAGAGAGAGAGAGTGAAGAGAGAGAGAGAGAGAGAGAAAGAGACAGAGAGAGAGAGAGAGAGAGACGAGAGAGAGAGAGAGAGAGAGAGAGAGAGAGAGGAGTGAGAGAGAGAGGAGAGAGAGAAGAAAGAGGAAGAAGAAGAAGAAGAAGAAGAGGAGGAGGAATAAGAAGAAGATAAGTAAGGCAAACATATTTATGCCTCCTGAGACGTGTGTGTATATATACATATATGTACTGCTTTTCATTTGTTGGTTGATCAATGATGTTTTTAAGGTTGGGCATACATGAGTATGATAATTTGATGCTGTTTTTGTTGAATATCTTGGATAATTTGTGCTCTTTTGGGAATGATGATGTTAGGATTCTAAAGAATTCTTTCCTATATTTGTTTTCACTCTTCCGTCATATGGGGGGTTGTACCATATGAGCTTTCTTTTCCTGTTCTTCTTGTGTCTGCTCATGTCATTATCTGGGTCATATTGTAGTTTGTAGTTGTAGCCACTTTTGTGTAACGCTTCTTGATATTCAGCTGCGCGTTATTGAATGCTGTTTCATTGCATGACAGGTTAGATAATCTCTTATTTATGCCTCTGGGTATTGTTTTTAGTATGGAAGGTGGATGGTTACTTTTGATAATTACATAGACAGGTGTATCATTTGGTTTTTTGTATGGTTTATATATGTGCTGGTTGAGATCAAACGTTATATCTAGATAGTTCACTATCTTTTTATTTGCTTCTATAGTGATTTTTAGATTTTGGTTTTGGAAGATTTTACACAGTTCTTTTTCTTATATTTCATGTTTCTAGGGTTGTCATTCAGCGCAGCAGGCCGTCATCCTGTACAGTCCCGACTTGTTTCCAAGTTTCTTTTGAATGTTAGACAGCATGAACAGTCCGACTAGTTCGCAAGTTTCGGCACCATCAATACGATCCCATTGTGACATCAAAAGTTGAATTCTTGTTTGCGCTCTTAGGTCCAGATTTCATTTTGCTGTGTAGTAGTAGTTTTCTTTGTATGGAAAATGATTTCCATTTCTGACCCTGATATTTCCAGTGTATTTGCTGGCAAATTTTATAGCTTTGGTGAGCAATTCTTCATCTAAGATGTGTAGAAGTCTACTATATCAATGTTATAAAACTGGATTATCTTGCTTGTGTGATGTTTCTTGAACCATGTATTGCTTTTCGTATGTGTTTTTTCCAGAGGTTGAGTTCAGTGTTCTCTCTTATGTTTTTTATGGCTTTTTCTAAGATTTTTTTGCTGATTTTTCCTATTCAGATTTGGATGGGTTTATCAATCTGCATGTTGGGTTATTCAGGAAGTTGGGTTTGTGGTCTTTAAGTGTTATGAAAGCTTCTCTTGCTGCTGTTGTCTCCACTCTATCGCTTAGTCCATTTGGTGCACAAGCTCCTTTTCTTTTTTTCTAATGTACTCGTATGTAGTTTTATCAGCTTTTTGTTAATTTTTTTGGATGTTTTTTGTCGAGAAGCTGTGAGTACTCTTTAGTTTCCATTTTGTAGAAGTTGCTGGTTTTGTCTGCTTCACAAATATTTTTTTGTCATTTTGGATTTGTTTGATTCATCTTTTTAACGATGTTTGGAATTCATTGTTTGATGTTTTGAATTCTATATTGGCAATCATCCTTTTCATTTTATCCTCAAATGTCTTCATGTCTTCGATGCTGGTGGAGCTCGCCATGTTTTGAAGTCATATGTGTTTTTATCTTCTCTCTTGGCATTAGGGTTTAAAAAGAAAAATGCCTTCCATGTATGCCCAACCTTTAAAACATCATTGATTCAACAACAAAATGAAAAGCAGTACAGAGAAAAACGAGGGTGATGAAAGGAAATCCTGCAACTGTATCAAGAAAGAACAGTGCCCTCTGAGCAACAAATCCTCTACAACAGCATTGTGTACCAAGCCACTGTAACATCAGAGAGAACGCAGAAGAAACATATTTAGGTATCACTGAAAACCAATTTAAAAACTAGTTATGCAAACCACAAACAGTCATTTAACAAAGAAAGATACAAAAACCAAACAGAATTGAGTAAATACATCTGGAAGCTCAAAGAGAAAAAGATAGAATACAATATATCCTGGAAAATCATAGAAAGAGCAGCACCATACAACAACATTTCAAAAAGATGTAACCTATGCTCAACAGAAAAGTACATAATACTATGCAAACCACAACTGGCAACTTTAAATACTAGGATAAAATGGTTAACAACTGCAGGC
>CM031611.1:32724882-32739882 GCA_018398815.1 Conus ventricosus | reverse complement strand
CCCATTTCAGACCCACTGTGAAGTCTATGAAGATAAGATAATAAAGATCCATTCAGACCAGGTTATAAAGATCCAAATCAGATCAACTGATAAAGGTCAAAATCAGACCAGACAATCGATATGTAAGAGAAAGAAGAAACAGCAAACGTGGAAACATTAACCTCTGCTTGGAAGTCGTTTTTCATAGAACTTGAATTAATCTGTATTATACATCATAATAGCAAGACTTACACACACACACACACACACACACACACACACACACACACACACACACAACACACACACACACACTGACTCACTCACAAAAACATATGTATTAGAACACGGAGACTTCAGAGCTGGGAGGTCGTAGGCTGGGAGATGTGGTGTGTGTGTGTGTGTGTGGTGTGAGTGTGTGTGTGTGTGTGTGTTGTGTGTGTATGTGTGTGTGTGTGTGTGTGTGTGTGTGTGTGTGTGTGTGGGGTGTGTGTGTGTGTGTGTAAAAATCACTAAATCAGGATATCAAAACAGAAAAAAATCGTGAACAGTGAAAGAACCGAGTGCTTTTGTCAAGCAGAAACTATTTGTGACCATTTTCTTAATGTTTGCCTTTAAACAACACTGCGAATCTTCCGTAAAAGATCACTGCCATGAGGCCTGTCTCAATGGACGGTAGAACCTGTGCAGATGCCATATCGTGTAATTATATAACAGCTGTAGTCTGCTGCTGACTTTGGGGAAAACACAAAGGAGCAAAGTTTGTGCATGTCCCAACGACAAGCCTATAGTTTCAAAATTGGGTGCCTGCAGGCGAAAATGGGAACAAGAGCAAAGACAGAATTACTATTTTCTTCATCTGATTATAATAGTTATTACCATCATCATCATCATCATCATCATCATTATAATGATCATTAACAGTATCACTATTATTATTATATTTTTATCATTATCATCATTACTATATATATATTATCATTACTACTATTATAATCATTATTATTATAATCATTATAAATTTTTCTTACAATATGTTGTCTCCCCTTCAACCCCCCTTTCCATTCCCGTGGCCTTTTTGCACCCGGTTCGAAGAGACAAGCGAGTGTCTGTTCGCCCTTTGTTTCATTGTCTTGAATGTGTTGTTTGTCCTCCCTGAAGAGAGCAACTAGGTGGAAACGCGTTTGTGTGTCTTTACTCATTTATTTGCTGGTTTTATTTTTAAACGGCGCCGTAATTCTGTCCTTGCTTTTGACCAAGTTTGGTTCCATGAAATACACTGTAGGTCAGAATGAAGTTTGGTTCCATGAAATACACTGTAGGTCAGAATGAAGTTTGGTTCCATGAAATACACTGTAGGTCAGAATGAAAATGAAACCAACAGAATGAAGGTTCAACTCATCTCAATGATAAAGGTCAATAAGACCAGGTGCAAAAAACAAAGAAGTAAAAATCACACAAACAGGTAATAAAGATCCAATTCACAGTAATGACAAAGCTCCGAGGCAGACTCTACAATAAACGTAAATCAGAGAAGGTAATAAAGTTCCACACCAGACTCGGAAATGAAGTATGGAAGACCAGTCTATACACGTGGTAAAAATTCGAATCGGGTCAGTCTCTGGCAGTCAGAGCGAAAAAACAGGCTTAAATCAGACTAGACGGCACGCGTACAAATTGGACCACACAATCCAGATTTAGATCAGAAAAAGGTGAAGACCAAATTCACATACACATTGACCCTCACATACCTACACTTAGACATAAATCACACATTCACGCAAGCTAAAGAACAAATACGTTAATACGTTTCCACCAAAATGTAAAAACTACAAGACTTCGCTTTGACTTGTTCGCTTTGCATTCACAATTTATCAAAATATACACACACACACAAAACACACACACACACACACACACACACACACACACACACACACACACACACACACACGGCATTAAAAAAAAACACAAGCCAATCGAATTCATTTTAAATCACTTGACAGATACTGAACTTTCTCTCTCTCTCTCTCTCTCACTCTCTCTCTCTCTCTCTCTCACTCTCTCTCTCTCATCTCTCTCTCTCATCCTCTCTCCTCTCTCTCTCTCTCTCACAACACACACATAGACTATTCGAGGAAAACCCACCTTCGAAGATACCTGGGGGAGGTATGGAGGGGGAGGGGAAGGGGTATTTGCCTGTCCCCCCCTCCCCCCCCCCCCCCCCCCCGCACCGTGTAAAGCCACCCAGGGCGACCAACACCCAGTGGCTGGCTAATCGTTAACGGTCCATCAAGCAGACGACACTGAACAAGCGTCACCAAACCACCTGTGTGTGTGTGTGTGTGTGTGTGTGTGCGAGCGCATCTGTGTGTGCGTGTGTGGTACGTGTGTGGCTTTTCCGCTTTTCTCTCTCGAGAGAGCGAGAGAGGGGGAGGATGTCCACTGTCCCTAAGTGGGAGAGAGAGAGAGAGAGAGAGAGAGAGAAGAGAGAGAGAGAGAGAGAGAGAGAGAGAGAGAGAGAGAGAGAGAGAGTGAGTGAGAGAGAGAGAGAGAGAGAGAGAGAGAGAGAGAGAGAGAGAGAGAGAGAAGAGAGAGAGGAGAGAGATGTAAGGGGATAGAGGAGGATGAGTCAGCTCGTGGACAAGCCAAGAGGAACGGAACAATCCGAGCTTCTAAAACATTCATCACCCCTGCCCACCCCGAATCCTTTTCTCCTCTCGCCCCCACCAGCCCTCTCCCCATCATCACCCCCCCCCCGCCCACTTTTAAACCCAACCCCCCTGCCCCCTCCTCACCCCCTCCCCATCCTCCTCCCAACACTCCTATCCCATGTTGGACTCTCTCTCTCTCACACACACACACACACACACACACACACACACCACAAAAAGAAGAAAGGGGGGAAAAAGGTTGACCATACCAAAATGTATCCTTTAAATATAGAAGTGAGCACACAGGATGTCACTCAAGCGAAAAGCCCAAGACGTAACACTTCCTGTCTTCAAGGAGGAGGCTGTCGGTGCAGAGGTGGAGCAGCACTGGTGGGCCAAGCGGTTAGAGCATTGTTCTCATGACCCTCGCGAGTCGCGGGTTCAAAGCCCCCTACGCTTAGAACGGCCAGATTTATTTTTGGGAGGGTTGTCTTTCAGGAGCAAACACGCACGCACGCACGCACGCACGCACGCACACACTACACCACACACCACACCACAACCAACAAACAAAACAACATTCAAAACAAAACAAAAGATGAAAGAAAGAAAGAAAAGCGCACATATCCCAGCCTGGTCCCCTCGAGATGCCAACTGCACAGGTGATTCCCACCCACCACCCACCCCCACGCTAACCCCCACCCCCACGCTAACCTACCCCTGTCCCTCCACCCACCCCCGCCCATCACTTCTTGCAGAACGTAATGACTTGAATCTGTCTTGGAAAGTTTAGTCCGATAGGAAATATACTGCATATGATGTGTACTATCTTTTTCACGTAACCGCACTGGGTTTTTGAAATACAATTTATTATCTTATTTATACAAGTAAACGAACGGACAAAGAAAGAAAGAAAATAGCACAATTAAAAAAAAAAGATAACATTATACACATTGGATCATGCTAACATCGTTCTAATAGAGTTCATATTTAGAAACGGTATATACGGGTAACTCTTACCAACAATGTCCCGCAATGTTCCCAAACAAGACAGGGAGGAAAGAAAGAAAAATGGAAAGTACAGAAAAACACATCTAGAATGATAGTATAGTCTTTACTTATTGGTGCATGTGATTCATTGAATGATGTATTACAATCTTTATGTAAAATGATCAAAAAGGAAAAGAGAACCTTCGTTGCAAGGGGAAAAAAAAAGAAAGAAAAAACATCTAGACATTTTGTCACATCCAGAACTTCTTAAGACAATTCGTTTCAAAACGGAGTTCTTAAATGCAACAATACTATTAAAAAAAAATTAAAAAAAAAAAAAGATAAAAAAAAAGCTAAAACCCACAAATGGGCACGTATATAGAGAAATAAACAAAAAATTCTGCAAAACATCTTTAGGAGGAAACCGAGTGACGCTCTCACTCTGCGCTGTGAGTAAGAAATATATCGAGAAGTGTGTAATGCTTCAAAGAGACTTAGAAAATAGGTTGATAAATGCTCAGATTTCCACATAATTTCTTCTGATTAGAGACTCAATGAAAATAAAACCAATACAACAGTTTTTGAAAGGTTTTATAAGAACAAGAATGTGACGGGTCTCCGACGCTCCCCTCGTTATTAAAATATGATTTTCATATTCAGGGATGCAGGGGGTATAGACAGAAGTATTTACCTTTCACAACCAAAATGCGCTCTCGCATAGGCACACGCCTCTGTCACTACATCGGGCCCGCACAAAGGTGACGGAAACCAATAACATTTCATGAAAATAATCAACTTTATTCAACTTGACTCCGAGCCCCCACCCGTCATACACAACACAACTATCTGTATCATACAACAATGTAAACAGCATACAGACAATTTCATAAATCGCATCCCTGTTCTCATGATTCTTACTTAGCCAGGAAAGACAATATTCCACTATTCCGTTGCACACTTATAAACTTAAGAGCAATAAAGCGTCCATAACTTGCCAGCATTCCTTGGTTTGACCGTCAGTTTTCTCTCATCCCCTGTACGACCACGAGCTGAACGCTGCCACACCGTGTGTCCTCCCGATTGGCCAAATCCCAGTTGGGGGACACTGGCAACGTAGCTTGAGTCGCACCCTCACACCGGTCTCCGGACTCCACCGTACTTTCGCCCTCTCCAGGGAAAAAAGGGCTCCTGCGGCCTCTCCCACAGGTCTTCTCTGGCTGCAAACACCACCGTTGTCTGGCAGCTCCCTGTCTAGGCCCCAAAGGTTAACACGTCTTGCTGTCGACCGTCCCCACACGGGAGACAATTCTTCTCGTCGTCGGCTCCGAGGCTACAGCAACCTCCACTGTCATACGTCCCCACCCAGGAGACAACGAGGCACAGCTAACCTCTGCTTCACGCTGTATTTTCTTGAGCCCTCAGCAAGACGGGCGAGTTCACTTTCCCTTAAGTGAGTCACACACTTCCTGGTTTTCCAAGCACCTATATTCGTTCTCAAAGAAAGAGAGAACCGAGTTTAACTGGCTCCAACCAATGGAATCACTGGCACACAACTCACATCACACGATTATGTACCAATAAATCCCCAAGTTATTTTATTCCACCAATGGAATCACTAGTCACCTACACTACACACACACCACAGCTGCTAGCGCCAACAAAGACTTGGGCACCCAGTGGTTAATGCATAACCTCCTATTCAAACTCATGTTCGATTCCCCCAAGCTACCCATTGAACTAACAACCTGGACCTCTCTACCAGCCATGACTGAGCTTCAAGTATTTACACCTCTATAGACAACAAGCGCAAACCACTCAATAGGCCGCAGCCTTCCATTCATTCCTCAGACAAGGACGACTGAATGGTCGCTGTACTCTGCCTGCAGCTGACGGTCACCTACCCGTGACGGTCACCTGACACGATTGCCTTTCTGTCCGGCCCACTGGAGAGCCCAGTGAATAGCCAGCCAGTGGTCGGACTGGACACTCCTGTACCCAGGACCGGCAAGTCGGCAACTCCTCGTCACTATCCCTCGGACATGCGAAACACTTCCTAGCACTCTCCCTCCTTCAGTATACGACTCGGGGTATCCCCCCCTGGTGATGCCTGGAATTCGCACACTTGAAGACCCAAGGAACGTGCTCTCAACAACAGCAACTACCCTTAATTTGCCTAAATGTTCGAGAACATTCGGCCGACTCATGACACCCCCGTACCTAGAATGTTGTTCCAATCAACATTTTCTCAGGACGAATGTTCTCCAATTGGATAAAACAAACTCAGTTGCATGGGTCGATATAACAGTACTACCTCATGCTTTAAAACATCACTTTCATCAACATCTCTAACATGGATAATGTACCCAATTAAACCAATAAATCAATCAGATAATCCAAAGATCACTCTTCGGTCAGTCATAACGACTGTGCACAACATTTAATTCTAAACTGGCTCACATATAATCCAAACTCTCTCTATAGCATTAGCTATCAGCATGTCCATACATATTAATTAATCATTCCATTCACTTCTAATATAGCACAACCATGATTACCACAACATCCAAATTCAGGTGTGTGGCCCAGCCTACTTAACATCAAAATCAATTCAGGCGTGTAGCCACAATCTGCTCACAACGGTCTTACACACATATGCAAATCAAACATTTATCCTGATTTCACAACAAAAGACATTTTCACACTTTACTGATCAGTGAGCAAGACAATCTTAACAAATAGATACCAACCAGAAAAATGAAAAATCATAACACGTGAGCATGTACTCAACCCCGCCCCCATAATGGGCAATGAACAAGCACTATTGACAGATAAACATCAATCAAAAAAAGAAAAAATAATACATGAACATAGACTCGACCCCGCCCTATACTGGGCAATCAAAATCAATAACAGAACTGGCCAGCTACATCATTTACACAGTAGCTGTCCGTAACAGATGACTGCTCACACCACCACCACAACAGCAGCAGCCCGTAGGCATTGCTCCTACCATTGTCCTGCTTCTGTTGTTCACACTACAAGAGCAACACCCAGAGGCATTACTCCAACCCTTGACCTACTCCTGCCCCTCTCAATCTTGACCGCCGTTTGTGGCTCGCCAATAGTACCTGGGGCAGATAATTTGCGCGTTCCAGGCTTTACAAGAGAGTCAGCCACACCTTCACACAGTTTAGTCCTTAAAGGAGCGCGTGAAAATCTGCGCGATCCTCTTCTAGCCTGTCGCACCCATGTACTGCGACGACGATCATCTCCCCTTTTCAAAAATGTTATGAGATGATCCCTCACTCATCTTATCCGAACCGATTTTCCCTTCTCTCTGTGGAAATTCCTTGGTTCGAATCCCACTCGTGGCCTATGCCCACTACTTGATGAGCCTTATTTTCGTCTCCTTTTTTCCAACACTGGCTCGTCTGCTCCTGTGAGCTGACTATTCTTGGCATTTCCTAACGATAGCTGGTCTCCTTGACCTTCTTGCCATGCATTATTACTGCTCCCCGGTCCCAACCCAGCTGCTGGTTCCAGTTACTCTGTGGTCCATGTTGGCCCGACCCTGAGGTCCGCCACCGTGGCTCCTACATTTCTGACTACCATGGCAACGCCAACAACCTTTTGAACCACCACTACGGCCACCTCCATGGCCTACGGTACCGCTACTACGACCTATTTCATGGTCCACTGCACCACCACCATGGCCACCTTCATGGCCTACACTAGCTCCACTGCTAGCGGCGCCTGTGCACTCCACCTGCGTTCTGTTTACTTTCCTACCCTTCACTGCCCTTGCTTTCCCCACTTGACTGGCAGCCTGGCTAGGCTTCAGGGTGATATACCTACCCCTAACAAAGCTGGATAGGGAAGATTGTTTTGCACTGCTGCAGTGAGAGTACTCCTGACAAACTCTGACTCCACTTTGACACGGGCCAAAGGTAGCCGATTAATTCTACCATCTGCATATCGCACGCAGGTGGTTTCCCCGGTATAAGTCTGTCTCTCTCACAAAACCGGGCTCACCATTGCCGCTAGAGTCAGTCCTGTATCTAATAAGCAGGTCACCAGCTTCCCGTTTACTACTGCCCTAGTAGTTGGTGGTGGTACTCTGCCTTGCTGTTGAATTGTAATCAACGGCAACAACTGAGTGTATTCGCACTCCGCTACATTCCTTGGCGATATGACCCTCTCGCCCACACTTAAAACATGTGCGTTTCACTCTAACATTCTCTTGAGTCCCACTGTTGCCTTGGGACTTAGAATGCGTTTCTAACTGTGGTCTCGCCTCCTGTTGTAGGGAGTCCGGCGAATCACTCCCTGACTGTGTGGTCTGGGCATTACGGGTCGACTGGTTCGATCCCCTCGCCCCATTACGCTGATCATGGGCAGATTCATACCTGTCTGCAACTTTCACTAACTCCTCTAAACTTCCTAATTCTCTTTCTGCCAAGAATACTGTGAGATCCTTCCGACAAGTGAGAGAATTTGCTCCTTAACGATCTCCTCCCTCAAAGATTCAAAAGTTTGTTCGATGTTTCCTAACCTTATCCATTTGTCAAAGAGAGCCCTAAGCCGATAAAGGAACTGTACGTGCGTCTCACCTGATTTACGAACGGTTTCTCTGAACAATTTCCTATATCTATCGGCGGTTACCTGGTACCTCTGAAACAAAGCATCGCGCACCGACTCATAATCTGTCTGTTTTTTCCGGTGGTAAGCAGAAAAAAGCATCCCTAGCTTTGGGTGTCAGCAGCGCAGACAAATTTGTGCCCACCGTTCTTCGGGTAAGCCCTGACTTTGGCAATCCTTTCAAATTGCGAAATGAAGTCTTCTAAATGGTCGGGATTATCATCGAACCTTGGCATATTGATCAAGGGACTGACATGTGGTGCAAAGTTCACTTGAGGTTTAGCGTCCACGTCCGTTCTTTCTCCAATTTTAATTTTTCTAACTCAAACTGCCTTATCTTCTCTCTTTCTCTCTCTTCTTTTCCCGTTCTCTTTCTCTCTCCTCTCTTTCCCGTTCTCTCTCCTCCTTTTCCCGTTCTCTCTCTCTCTCCTCCTTTTCCCGTTCCCTTTCTCTCTCCTCTTTTCCCGTTCCCTTTCTCTCTCCTCTTTTTCCCGTTCTCTTTCTCTCTCCTCTTTTTCCCGTTCCCTTTCTCTCTCCTCTTTTCCCGTTCCCTTTCTCTCTCCTCTTTTTCCCGTTCCCTTTCTCTTTCTCTCTCCTCTTTTTCCGTTCTCTTTCTCTCTCCTCTTTTTCCACCTTTTTTCTTTTCTCTCTGTTCTTCCCGCTCCCTTTGTATTTTCTGAGCCTCGATTACACGGGGCCAGTTCTTCATCTACATATGCCTTCAGTTCCGGACCCTTTTAGTCCTAAGCTTTTCCTTCTTCTATGAGGTCCATCTTTTTCAGCGGACCCATTGTCTCAGCACCCCTTCAGTCGACATTCTGAAGCTATCTAACCCTCGATCAGCTAGTTAATACAACCACAGTAACAAGCAAGATATCCACACGATCACTTGTAAATAAGCGATCAAATAGTTGTGCTACACACAATCAACCTCAACAGCAACCAAATCAAGCAAGTTCAAATACAAGGCCCAGTCATGAAAAAAAAGATCAAAACAATCAACACATGACTAACGTCTTTCCAGGTAAGAAAAAAAAAATCTAGGTTTCCACAATTACGACAACTTTCAAATCCCTTGCAATTGAACAAAACCCAGAATCAAAATCACTTATGGCTCATTTACGTTCATCCGGACGAGCCCCCCAATTTGTGACGGTCTCCGACGCTCCCCCTCGTTATTAAAAATATGATTTTCATATCAGGGATGCAGGGGTTATAGACAGAAGTATTTACGCTTCACAACCAAAATGCGCTCTCGCATAGGCACACGCACTCTGTCACTCACATCGGGCCCGCACAAAGGTGACGGAAACCAATAACATTTCATAGAAAATAATCAACTTTATTCAACTTGACTCCGAGCCCCCACCCGTCACTACACAACACAACTATCTGTATCATACAACAATGTAAACAGCATCAGACAATTTCATAAATCGCATCCCCTGTTCTTCAGTGATTCTTACTTAGCCAGGAAAGACAATATTCCACTATTCCGTTTGCACACTTATAAACTTAAGAGCAATAAAGCGTCCATACTTGCCAGCATTCCTTGGTTGACCGTCAGTTTCTCTCATCCCCCTGTACGACCACGAGCTGAAGCTGCCACACCGTTGTGTCCTCCCGATTGGCCAAATCCCAGTTGGGGGACACTGGCAACGTAGCTTGAGTCGCACCCTCACACCGAGTCTCCCGGACTCCACCGTACTTCGCCCTCTCCACGGAAAGGCTCCTGTCGGCCTCTCCCACAGGTCTTCTCTGGCTGCAAAACACCCCACCGTTGTCTGGCAGCTCCCTGTCTAGGCCCCAACAGGTTAACACGTCTTGCTGTCGACCGTCCCCACACGGGAGACAATTCTTCTCGTCGTCGGCTCCGAGGCTACAGCAACCTCCACTGTCATACGTCCCACCCAGGAGACAACGAGGCGACAGCTAACCTCTGCTTCACGCTGTATTTTCTTGAGCCCTCAGCAAGACGGGCGAGTTCACTTTCCTTAAGTGAGTCACACACTTCCTGGTTTTCCCAAGCACCTTATATTCGTTTTTCAAAGAAAGAGAGGAACCCCGAGTTTAACTGGCTCAACCAAGGAATCACTGGCACACACACATACACACGATTTGTACCAATAAATCCCCAAGTTATTTTTATTCCACCAATGGAATCACTAGTCACCTACACATACACACACACCACAGCTGCTAGCGCCAACAAAGACTTGGGCACCCAGTGGTTAATGCATAACCTCCTATTCAAACTCATGTTCGATTCCCCCAAGCTACCCATTGAACTAACAACCTGGACCTCTCTACCAGCCATGACTGATGCTTCAAGTATTTACTACCTCTATAGACAACAAGGCGGCAAACCACTCAATAGGCCGCACCCTTCCTTTCATTCCTCAGAACAAGGACGACTAAATGGTCGCGTACTCTGCCTGAAGGCTGACGGTCACCTACCCGGACGGTCACCTACCGTTGCCTTTCTGTCCGGCCCACTGGAAGCCCGTGAATAGCCGCCGGGGTCGGACTGGACACTCCTGTACCCAGACCGGCAATGGGGCAACCCCTCGCACTACCCCTCGAAAAAGCAAAACTTCCTGCACCTCCTCCTTCAGTTCGCCCTCGGAATCCCCCCGGTGTCCTGAATTCGCACCTTGAAGACCCAAGGAACGGCTCTAACAACACAATACCCTTAATTTGCCAAAATGTTCGAGAACATTGGGGCCGACTCATGCAAAGAAGAACGCAAAAAAAATTATGGTGTTCAAAAGGGGAAGGGAAAAAGGAAAATTCTTACAAAAATAGCTCTTTATTAATTTCTTGTAATATGACGAGATTACTTTCTTGCCTGCATGCATTATTGCTTTATTCTCATTCAATTTTTTTATCAAATTTCTTTTTAAACATTACAGTTTCTTTGTTTTTTTTCGCCACTTTTTTTTCCACCTAAAGCAAAAGGGAAAAGTGTACTCGAATCTATCCATGAAAGAATTAGTTTTTTTGGCAACTGCATTTTTCACGTTTCCTTTCCATTTTATATATGGCAGTTCCAGATTAAACATATGTTATCTTCACTGAAAAGTGCTGTGGCTATAGTACGCTTATAACCAAAATCGAGATAAGGAAAAAAATATCTTAGGCTGTTGAAAATAAGGGGGGAAAATCTTAGACTGCTGAAGAATATTTTCTGGTTGTGGAAGTTGTAGGATTTTGGGTTTATGGAGTCAAAAGAATAATCCCAGAAACGTTTCTGGGTACGTGCATTGAGTTCAGGTAAATAGTTTACCATTCAATATTACCATGCATGTCACACACACACACACACACACACACACACACACACACACACACACACACACACCACACACACACACACACACACACTCTCATGCGCACGCGCACGCGCTCACACATACACACACATACATGCACCACACACACACATACATGCACACACACACACACACACGCACACACACACACACACACACACACACACACACACACACACACACACACAACACACACACACACACACACACACACAACACACACACACACACACACACACACACACACACACACACACACACATGAACACAGGTCCGATCTGAATTCCTCTCAGTTCTTCACAGCCAGTGGAGGAACAGTCAGGACTCCCAGAAGTGGTCAGCGCGAGTGGCCGTCGTCCAGCGTGTGGTTAAACAGCGGATTACCGTCGCTCCAGGCAGGAAGCTCACCTCATCTGCTTATCTTCCGCTGTGACGACGGGGCGGCCCTTTAGGTCTATTCCCTTTAGGTCTATTCCCTTTAGGTCTATTCCCTTTAAGTCTATTCCTTCCAGGTCTATTCTCGTTAAGTCTTAGGGATAGGGTTAGGGATAGGGTTAGGGTTAGGGTTAGGGTTAGGGATAGGGTTAGGGATAGGGTTAGGGTTAGGGATAGGGATAGGGATAGGGATAGGGTTAGGGTTAGGGTTAGGGATCGGGATAGGGTTAGGGATAGGGTTAGGGTTAGGGATAGGGATAGGGTTAGGGATAGGGTTAGGGATCGGGATAGGGTTAGGGATAGGGTTAGGGATAGGGTTAGGGTTAGGATAGGGTTAGGGTTAGGGTTCGGGTTAGGGATAGGGTTAGGGATAGGGATAGGGTTAGGGTACTAACCCTATCCCTAAGACTTAACGAGAATAGACCTGGAAGGAATAGACTTAAAGGGAATAGACCTAAAGGGAATAGACCTAAAGGGAATAGACCTAAAGGGAATAGACCTAAAGGTACCTCCCCGTGACGACATAGGAGCCAGCACACAGTGGTCAGCATGAATGGAGGAGCGCGGGGTGGGGGGGGGGGGGGGGGGCGGGACAGAACACCACAGACTGGCTGTTACGTCGGACAGCTGCGAACGCTGCCAGCTTTAAAGCTGGGGGGGGGGGGGGGGGGGGGGGGGGGGCTTGTGCAGGAGAGGAGTTGGAAGTGAAGGAACACATTTTTAATAGTTTACAGCTTGAAACATTATAATCCCAGTGACCACATGGTGCCAATTCAGGGGTGTGAGACTCATACAGGGAAAAAACGGTCTCCATCCTACACGGATCAGATCATGAAAGGTACATCCTGAACACAAACAAACGAACAAACAAAAGCAATTCATGACCTGGTAGCCAAACTACTGATATCCACGTTAGTTGCCAAGTGAGGCGACGACTGCAGGCAGAAATGGAAACAAATGTTAAAAAAGTTTAAAGTACTGCATCCGCCAAACATAAACAACAAAGCGGTGTGTTTTGTCTTGTGAGTCGTTTGTTCATGTTTGGCGGATACGGCACTTAAACGTTTAGAGATTTACTGATACCCTCATTTCTCACGGCGGACCAGACTACAGGCCGTGAGGAATGTATTAGCCATTCTGATTGATCTTTGATTCATTTTAACAAAAGCTTAATAAAAAAGATAAAATGTTCAAAGTAAAAAAAAGGGTAACGAAAAGACCCGAGGGAAAAATCCCACTGGAAAGGGGACAGTTAGTCCGCCGGACAGCTTTATAATTTTCACCTTTTGACCCCCAATTACGACCGAAAAAAGAAAAAAAGGCTGATATTGTAGACTGCCCAAAATAACGTAAGAGAGTTCCAGAGCAAAGACAAGGTGTTTCCAAAAAGGGCAGAAAAAACAGTCGCGGCAGCAAAGAAAATGTAAAAGACACAGGGGATTACGGGGGACAAACTCAAGGTTTGGTTTCAAAAAAAAAAAGAAAAAAAAAAGTGGGGGGGGGGGGAAAGGGGGGGGGAGAGGTGTGTGATAGGAGAAACAAAACTTATACTCCCCGCCTGGTGCAAAAAGGTATTCGTTTACGTAATGGCACCTCCCTTCGGCTTGTTTTTAAAAAAAGGGTTTTTGTTGTGCGTGTGTGGTGTGTGTGGTGTTGTGTGGTGTTTTGTGTGGGGTGTGTGTGTGTGTGGTGTGTGTTTTTTGTTGTTTTGTTGTTGTTGTTGTTTTTTTAATATAATTAATTTTTTTTTTGGGGGGGGGGGGGGGGAGAGATGAAGAGTAAGCTCCCGGGTAAGGGGGGCAGTGAATTTAATTACCCGTGTTTGGGGCCGGAAGGGAAGGAGAAAACCCCCTCATTCCCCTTCCACCCCTTTTCACTTCCCCCGTACGAAACAGGTAGTCAGCTGGTGGACAAATTTTCTCATTCATGTGGGGCAAGATTTCTCATTCTTGCTGGTGGGGCAAGGTTTTTTCATTTACTGCTGGGGAAGTTTTTCATTTTTGTGGTGGGCATTTTATTCCCCGCTGGCGGACAGTTTTTTCATTCCTGTGGGTGGGCAGAGTTTTCTATTCATGGGTGGACAGTTTTTCATTTTTGCTGGTGGACAGTTTTCTATTATGCTGGGTGGACAGGTTTTTATTCTTTTGGCTGGACGTTTTTCTATTCTTGTGGCTGATAGAGTTTTTCATTTATGTGGGTGACAGGTTTTCCATTCCTCGGCTGGGGCGTTTTTCCCCTTCTGCTGGCGGGTAGGTTTTTTCATTCACTGCGGCGGGACAGTTTTTCTCATCACGGCTGGCTGGACAGATTTTCTCATTCTCGCTGGCTGGACAGTTTTCTCATTCTCTGCTGGCTGGACAGTTTCTCATTCACTGCTGGCTGGACAGAGCTTTCTCATTCTCTGCTGGCGGGCCCAGTTTCCCATTCTCTGCTGGCTGATAGAGTTTTCTCATTCACTGCTGGCGGGGACAGTTTTTCTCATTCACTGCTGGCTGGACATTTCTCATTCTCTGCGGGCGGGGCAAGACTTTTCTCATTTCTGCGGCTGGACAGTTTTCTCATTCTCTGCTGGCTGGACAGAGATCTCATTAAACTGCTGGCGGGATAGAGTTTTCTCATTCACTGCTGGCTGGACAGACGTTTCTCTTTCACTGCGGGCTGGTCAGTTTCTCATTCACTGCTGGCTGGACAGTTTTCTCATTCTCTGCTGGCTGAAGAGTTTTCTCATTCACGCTGGCTGGCCCAGCCTTTTCTCATTCACTGCTGGCTGGACAGTTTTCCCTTTCACTCTGGCTGGACATTTTCTAAATTCCTGCGGGCTGGAAAGAGTTTTCTCTTTCTCGCTGGCTGGACAGTTTTCTCATTCCTCTGCTGCCGGGACACTTTTCTCATTAAACTGCTGGCGGGACAGATTTTTCTCATTCACTGCTCCGGGCTGGGACAGTTTTTCTCATTCACTGCTGGCTGGACAG
>CM031611.1:32707382-32717382 GCA_018398815.1 Conus ventricosus | reverse complement strand
TTCCCAACAGTTCTTTTACTCATAAGGGTAACCGCCCTTTCTAACGAGAGTTGAGTCAAAATATTCATTCCGTTATTGGGCAAGACTTTAAGGACATAGCAGTGACACTAACGAACCCATCATGTTTGCATAGAGTCATAAAAAGACAGTTATTTAAAGTAAACATGTACTTATCTGATGACTGTGGCAATGCATGACACCCTGAAGGCATCGCCCACTGCTTTCATTATTAGACGAAGTCGTAACCCCCCGCAAGTTATGAAAGAATACAGCAGCTTCCATGTCTTTGGTTCAAACTTTAGTATGAAGATTGCATTTACTGTGTGCTTGCTCCACTGAACTTCCCCCAAAATGTGATCATGGTCTTCTACTTTTGGATTGGCTTTCCTCACTGAAGTTCTAAACCACACAAATATCCAACAGTGAGTGGGCTGATTTATACTGATGTTGGTATTCCTTCAGCGCCATCATTAATACAGATAAATTCATTATTATTAGAACAATCATTACGCACATGCAGCTATGCGCTGAAAAATCTTCTAGCCGCATCTGGTCCCTCTATTATAATTCTGTGCTGAATGAGCGCCATCCGACCTAACAATAATTAAGGCAAATGAACAAATCTGGGGGGATGATTACACATTAAGACGTTTTTCGAAGTTTTTGTGGCGCTGGCCCTTCATAAGGAACAATAAGCGACTCAAGTCTGCGTAAACCACATATGATGAGATTTTGTCCAGTCGTTTTCCATGTCCTTAAAACTAACTTTACTGCCTTCCTGGGGGTAATTAGTTCATATTACAGTCCAACTGGGCCGATAAACAATGTTTTCATAATGTTCGCTGCGTCTTGAGCGATGGAATACTTGTTAAACATTTTCTGCAAAATTACTTGTTTGCCATGATCTTTTGAATGTATGCTTCATTAGTCTACTCCATCGTGCGTATCAATGTGTATGGAGGTATCCCAGCTGTTGAAAACGATCAGCAGGTTAAGTCAACATATATTTTCGTCAACGGATCACCTATTGGTTGGGCTGTCTTGGACACTATAATAGGCAGAATATTTGTTTCCTCATCCCATGTGTAACATTAACAAAAGTTATTGGTTTTTTTGTTCTTCAAACTGATCAATTACCCCACTCTAACAGAAAGGATATTCTGCTAAAGTGTAAGATCATGATGTAATGGCGATAGTTTAGAACAACTCACTCTGCATTTTATTGACGGGCCGTCATGCAGCCTAGCGTGAACACACCACATAAAACATTTGTTTTTGTGCTGTATTCTTTATGTTTAAAACTGCTCTTTAAGCAACTAATTCTGAGGTAGTGGAATGTTAAGCCTTACAAACAATCCGGCGCATACTTAGCCTTTTTTGTTAATCCGAACTCTATGACTTCGCCCTCTGACCAACCAGACCTCTCATTATGGCTTCATCAGCGCAACAACAAACTGTGAACGCTCCTGATGCCCAACCAGGTGTTCAGTCACATGAGAAAGAATAGTCTGTTTGTTTAGTTGAGCCCAGACATTCTAAGATTTTCCTTCATTAATTGTTTATATATTCGATTAAACAGCTAACATTACTTTTAACTTCGGTATCTATTGTTCTTTACCCGGAACTTGAGAAATATCATGAGCAACACTTTTGCCCGTACGCATGCTGGATCAATGAACTTCTAAATCAATATCATTTCATGCTCTTGAGAAATCTTCTTGCATTGCTTCAAAACAATTCCGTCTGGACCTTCATATATTTTATCCAGCTCGAGTTTCTTTTCTAAATCAAAATTTTAATATAAATCAAAAAAATAATTAATCAATATCGATGGTCTTTGCTATTTGTGCTTGGACTCATAAACTACTACAGTATAAACACCCTTTGTCGTTGTTCATGTAGACTGTATATAGCAGAAGTTTATGTTTCGTTTACTTTTTCAGCATTCCTTTTTTATCTGTTCGTGTCGCTGATGAGAAAAAATGTCCTCCGCTTTCTTTGAAGATCAAACTTTTGTCTGCTTTGTATCATCAAAATCGCCTGGTAATAACGACTAAATTCTTCATTTCCGTGATGTTTTGAGTCAGCTAGTGCTTTATTAATAATTAGCTAAGGAATTTAAAGTTTAGCTGATCTTAGTTTGAACCAATCAGTGTGCTTTTGGAGTTTAGTTTTATTTTTGCTAGCCTCACCTACGGCAAATGAACACAGAGGCCGAGAGCTAAAGACAACACACTGCCTAGAGGTAAAGCTGCGGTGCGCCTATGCCTGGAAGGTAAGAGACCAACACTCGTTCCTGCAGATGCGGCGCTTATAGTCGATCTCCATTATTAACCATAGATACAGCATTAAAGGCAGCAGAAAACCTTCCCCCGTTTGGCTTTGCTGTATTTTGAAAGGTCTAGCTCTAGTTTTTGTTGCATTTGTGTAAAGTGGTTAATCTAAATGGTTTTTATGCCGGGTTTCTACTTATCTCTTCACTTGGCGACTCTGGCGCGTATGCACATTTGGAATAAACTTGCACAGTCCATGCTTTATTAAAATAAAAAATAATATAGTATACTACATCTTTAAATCTGTTTAGTCTCAATATTTAGCTGTGCATCATATAATGAAAAACAAATGTACTATTAAGAAGCGTTTTAAACAGCCCCTTTTTCTTTATCAAAGTGAATGTTTATTATGTCTCTAACATCCTCACCCACTTTCCATGCAACGATTAACCTCTGTTTGACCTTAGGTCAATCCAAAAAACCGTATTTTGCTAGTTAAATAAAACATCAAGCCAAACACTGTGAAGTGTAGATCATTAGACCAAGGTCTGCTTTATACTTCTACCCCTCCCCACCCCCCCACCCCCTAACAATTTCTTATTTCGTCAAAATGATGATACGGTCTAAGTCCGCTAAGCATAGATTAGGTTAGGACTGACCATCAATCGAACATTGCACTTTTCTATTATTATTCGTTATTTATGGATTAAAAAACTTTTCACTTGCTCTTGCCGAATGTTCATCATCTTCGCACAGCAATAAATACCTTTAAGCGATTTTCCCTGCACACTAAGATTAAAATCCTATAGCGTCTGTCCTGCTCTAGGATATGTTGAATGATGACGCACGTTTTCGAAATATATTTACAAAAATGTGACTCATATTGTTGCCCAATCAGCCCCTTGCTAACTTAGAGTTGATGACAGAAAGCTGTACTTTGCTTCGGTGTCTGATGATCTGATAACACGTTTGTATTCATAAAAGTTATTCGTATACAATCTGTCTTTTAATGCCCCTTGAAGGAATGGGTCATGCGCATTTTAAACAACTCTAAATCTAAAGGAATGGAAAAGCGATTCCCAATAACGCATAACTTAACAGCTAAGCCTTTTGCTGCCTTTAGCACCTGAAGGCGAGTTCGGTGCCTAATTCTAATTTTTAGCTCTTCTTCATTACCAATTCCTTGAAACGCAAGATCTTCCCTTTCATTCGCGGATAGCCATAGAATCAGAATAGATTACAAATATGTCTGCATTGTTTAAAGAAAATACTTCTTTCCCCTCAAGTTTTATAGAAATTTTCGTTAACGATTGCCCGCCCTAGATTCTGGACAACTGTTCTGGCTTTGTTCAGTTTTGAATCGAGTTTCTATTTGAAAGTAAGCCGTGCCAGAGCCTGGCACAATCAAATCAACGCTCCTAAGGTCTGGAAATCTGACAGTAAGAATTGATCAGCATCAATAGTAATGGAACATTGGAACAGTAAATATTCCGTTTATTTCCCTTCACGCCATGGGTTCTTTCAAGTCTTCATGCGGGATCAAGAATACGCTCCATATACTTGTGACATTTTTCAATAAAACAAAATAAAAAGTTAATTAATTAAAAACATGGCGGCATTGAAGAATGAAGATTTTTGAATATTGATCCTGTATACGCCAACATGGATGAAATACTTCCTTTGACACAGCAGCGCTCGGAGATCTCAATGAGGATGAAATAGCTGAAGGGGAGCAAAGGCGAGAATTAACAGAAAGTAAGTCGATCATTATAACCAAAGTTTAGGACTAGAACCCCTGAAACAATATACCCGATGATTTTAAAAAACCCAAAAACGAAAACCATTTATTGAGAAAAGGACCACGGAGAACTTGTTCGGCTTACGTAAAAACTAAACACAACAAAGATTGTAAAAATAGGTACAATTATTCAAAAGCTTAGTAGCGAGCGAGCGGATCGGCCTTGGCTTTACTGAACCACAACCAAAATTAAAGAGGAAAGCAGTTGCTACCCTTCAAAACATGCAACAAAGAACTCCCCAATGCCGTTCCCCACGAAACCACAGGAACACAAGAATTAATTCCAATACAACATAACACAAATGTAAAAGAAAAGCAGAAAACCAGATTTTTCAGAAGACACAGCATTAAAAACCATTCATGATCCCACCAATACCCCCGCAAGAATTAGAGCTATTAATTTCAAATGTAAGAAAAATTAGAGTGAAATAACAGACAATTTACAATACTGACTGAACTTAGATGGAGCATATATAAAGAGAAAAAGAAAAACAACGCTGAGGGCTGACGACAGCAACTTAGGGCGTGATAAAAGAAAGAAATAGAACACAGACTAAAAAATCTGAAAAAGAAAGATCAGCAAGACTAAAAGCGGCGTCTACTAACCTAGACCAATACGAACTAATTTGATTAGAATAAGAGCAACATCCAAAGAATATTATATGAAGACCCAACGCAAGCAGAACGAATATAAAACACTGTATAGAGAACAAGGTGTCACATTAGCAAGCTGTTATAACAGCCTTTAGGCTTTGCCAATAAGAACACTGGTGGATGCTAATTACAGTGGTGGTGGTGGTGCTGCGGTGCCTCCATCGCCATCTCCTTATAAATCATGGGTAAAAAACATGCTTGATCATCATGCGAGTTTATTAAAAAAATTAGCTGTAAGCTATAACTCTTTACCAGGTATATTAGGGAGTGTTTTGTTAGCTGCTTTTGTCCTAACTAGCAAGCAAAGTATATGGCTTTATGCCGAGCACTTAATGGGCATTAAGTTCTCTTAATACTTTGGTACTATTTATAAGATAAAGACACGTAATCCTAAAGCATTTAATCCAACAACATGCAGGCTGTCTTATTCATATATCCTGGTCAACGCGAACAGAATGTCCACGTCTCAATCAGACTTACGGGTTTGAACCACGGGATTTGATGACATAATCTTGGGTGTTTTTTTATAGTTTAGAAATATTCTGGCTCAGAATTATATATCGTTTTTCCCACCTTCTGTCATATTACCTGCTACAAGGATTTCATTGTGTAGTTTATAATTGTTCCTGAACCTGGAGCTGAGTCAGAAGGCAGCAGTAAAAAACCAGTGCCAACAGCAAAGTCCTACTTCGATCTTGCGAATTGGTAAAACATGATAGGTACCTTTTATACATGAAGGTAAATCACATTAAGAATTATGGCGTCCTCTAAATTTGCTAAGTATTGGTTTTTGTGCATCCAACCAGTAGAATAATCAGATATCTTCGATCTCGCTTGTGCTTGCGAACCTAGCAAACACCAAAACCGTAAGTAAACGAATAGAGTTCCGTTTTTAATCTTCAAATCCCGCTTTAGTTTAAGCCCTCAGATAAGTCCTCAGATACATGTTGTCCCATCGCGTTTTATGCTCTTGCTCCTATGGACCCGAGGTGATCGCCTTGTGCCAGAAGAGAAAGATGTTAAGGAGGATTCCCAAGCCATATTTATACTTTCTGTGCACAGCCCCACAAATAAAGGGGTCCTAAGCCATGATTTAAGATCGACTTTTTGTCTAAAGTCTGTCTTAACATTAATTATTGACATTCGTTACAGATTCATTTCAAAAGCCTTCATGTCTATTCTGTTGCTGAATGGATTAAACGTTTTGTCCAAATTGGTAATGCGCTCGCAAAGTTTCAGTCAAAAATATACGTCTGAAGGTTAATAAAAATGAAATCTGTACACTGACCTCACCAAAGGATCAGGATGATTTAAATGAACAGCATAGCGATACTCCCACACCCATTTTTGCCCAAAATAACACAGCAAAGTTAAACTGTTTCTGATAAAACTGCATCGGATGACTAAAACCACACTTTTCCATGTAGACATTATTTAAAATAGGGGGATCATGATATCTTGCTTAGATAGGAGTACTTCACCTTTTTATTAAAATGGCATCTGTGTCCACAGCAATGTCAAGAGACCAGTATGCCTATATTTTTAAGATTGTAGTGCGCCCCCCACCAGAATATTGATTTTTTTGATTTTTATTGCAACTTTAAGCATATTGTGAACGCACTACAATTTATATTTTTGTTAAACAAAAAGTTTGTTGAGCAATAACAACCCAAGACATCCTACGGATTAAAACATGGCTGTTGAAACATAATGCGGAACCAAAATGGGTCGCACACCATGAAATATTCTAAAATTCGTATGGTTTAATATAACTGAAGCCAAGAAGAATAAAAGATTACAAAAAATGAAAGGAGAACAAACGACGATAAACAGTTCACCAAACCTGATGGGTTATACGGGTTTTGCTCACTAAAAGAAGCACTTGAGTAACTTAGACATTAAACTTACACGTAACAATGCAAATCTAAAAACAATAATTAACATTCAAACCTGAAGAAGCAAAATACGATATTGATAGAGAGCTACTAAAATGCTGGGCTTTACAACTAGCTAAAAACTACCCACTCATAGATTTTTAGTGTTTCGCCAGATGAACTACGTCTGAGGGGAGAAAGTCCGCTCAATCTTTCATTACATTCATTACACAAATGATCCATTTAAAATGAGCTAAGCACTGATGAAAACTTATATGATGGAAAGCACACAACTGTTTTAAGAGGCTCTGCCCGACAGGGAAAGCGGCATATGTGCGATATGAATTATACAATTCCCTAATTTACAGTTTACAAGATTATTTGTGGGAGGTGACGGATCAATTATAATATAAAAAGCGCCAGACAACAAACGGGGAAAGCGTAAAATGATATAACCTACACATTGATATGGAAAAAAATAATAAGTTGTCACTAAAAAAATTCGCGCGGCCAGATGAATCCTGAGTTTACATTATCGCCTGTGAGAGTATAACTTTAGAACTTAGTAAAGCCTTGCAACTTGTCCAGAACATTGAACAGAAAGGTGAGATAGGACGTCTTAGTAAGGTATTTGGTACCCTAAAGAAGGTGAATTCTAACGCAAAGAGTTGGAGACAGCAAAAAGTTTCCCCTAAACTAGAACAACAGCGCAATCAAGCAGCAAATAATGTTGGCCAGAATGAATATAAAATAGTTCGAAAAACCAGACTCAAATGGCACTTAGAACCATATATAACATGGAAATAAAATTTGCATTCATAAGCCCATTTACATTTTTTGGCCACAAAAAATTTCAGAAAAGCATTCAAACTCTGGGCCCTTTACATTAAGTCTTATGGCCAGATGACAATAGTCGGAAAGAGATTGAAAATTCATCATATGGGAAAGTAAACAGTAACATCCCTCCCACATGAAGAGAAACGGTTTTAAAAGATGCTTCTACAAGATTACAAATTCATTCCACAAATGAAATTAGGTGACTGTTCCCAAAGATATTTTGGGAAACTATCTGACTTCAAAGAATGTGAGAGGGATGGGGTGGGGCGTTATGACGTCCCCTTCTAAAGAATCTAATTTAGCTGGCAAAACTTAGACGTTGAAAAACTTAAATTACCGTCGTCATCTTACCCGGTGAGGATAATAAGGTCATAACTACAAGCAACAAAATCATTATTAGTCTAAATAGAAATAATCTTACAGAACTGAATGTGAAATCTTACACAATTAGAAGACCTTATAGATTTTATTATACTGAACCAGTTTTAACAGCAAGCATGATAAAAACAATAACTGGATTAGATTAAGTTCTGTTATAAAACTATGGATCCAGTTAAACTTTTATGACAAAAACCCCTCCTATGTTCTTAATTTTAGGACAACCTGTTGTGGAAAAACAATATTTATCCTCGACCTGTTACAAACAGTTTATCGTGATCATTTGTAGGATCATATAGTGATTTTCATGCCCAACACTTAAAAGGAACAAACATAATCCACGATAGAGGTTTATATGGACGATGATCAGCAATTTTTAGTTAATCCTAGCTATAAACTGGATGAGTGATCTAGACGCTTTTTTTATATTGATATGAAGGAACGCCGCGACAATTTATTATAGCTGAACTGTTTCAGTCAGAAAAGACCAAGTTTAAAAAGAGAAACACATTGTCGTAAACAATCGTTTCATGCGGAAGACATGCTGGGATAAGAGTGTGGATTTTTATGCCAGAAATATAACTCGTTTTCAAAGACTTTAGAGAACAATAAAGACTGTTAGTTTTATTCCACAAGAAAGACAGAGATGCAATTGATGAATGTTTGGCGTGAAAATGAACGTTTATTGACAATGATCAGGAAAAACATAGGATTAAACAAAAATTAAAATCTGAAATCAGTTTAGTAAAATACGTATATAGAAACGGATAATCCTACACAGTAATGTCTGGTTTGTAGATAACGTATTTTTTGGTTATTGAAGTCTTACTTGTCAGAGAACTATAACTCCGCATTTTTTGGCCACTTTTCGCCCAAAAACTTGGTGGAGGAGCAAGTGAGTTAGAATGAGCTATTTTTATTAAGTTCTCTAATGACCAGCTGAAGTTAAACATGGAACACAAACTTTTCCTGACGTAATGTGAACTTTACAAAGGATTTATTTCTGTGCGCTTTCTATTATTGGATTGTCCAGTTTTAGCGCGGTGTGATAAGGAGAAAGGTTTGAATGTTGATAACTATCAAAACGGAAGCTATATTTTCGATGTACCATGCCTTACTAATGTCAAGCCTGTTGTTGCTCAAGCCGAAGTTGCTGGATTATGAAGTTTTCAGTATTGATATTTTCTATCTGTATGATGGTTGGTATACTTGCACATGATGTCACGATGGAGAGACGTTACATAAAACCACTAAACTAAAGCAGGATGAAGACGAAAAGAAGCACATCAAAACAGATACCAGCATCAGACCGATGACAGAAGAGGACTTTCAACACCAGGGTAATTTTTAACTACAACTCCATCGACTACAAGGGAGCCTTTGACCATATATGTCTGACATTAAGGTTTGTGGCAGGCCATGGAACTTTGACACGGCTTCATCCAAGGCTGACAGCCGTCTATTAAAAAGACAAACAGACGTGTTCTTCTCAACAACCTTGGGGGGGGGGGGGGGGGGGGGGGGGGGGGGGGAGCTGCCTCCGATTTCCAAGGGTATTCCGTTCAGCACCTACCTGCAGAATGTAATCCAGGAAACACTTATGGACTTCAACACATCCATGTTCACCAGTTCCGCGGATAATTCAGTGCCTCACACAGATTCTGTATATTTCATACAACAAACTGACGATGTCAACAGCAGGTCAGCACATACACTGACAAACCACCAAAACCCTTCCTTGTGCCGTAAGGTTGCCTGGAACTAATCACCATCAATTCCAAATCCTCTTTGCAATTTTTACTCCTCGAAGACATCAACCTTTTGAGGGGACAAGGAAGCAGAAGTCTAGAAAATCGCCACCAGGCTGGACTGACAAAGCAGCAAGTAGTCACGAAGTGGATGCCAACTCCGAAAGCAGGTACTATCAGTTCAGTTCCAGACGGCATTCAAAACGAAGCATGATAGAGCTGACTGGCAGACGGTGGAGAAATTAATCGTGTCAATTATACAGCGTCAGTTCAGGGGGCCGGAATAGCTCAGTTGGTAGAGCATCAGACTCGTAATCCTGGGGTTGTAGGTTCGCATCTCCGCAGGGCCGTTTCGGCACAGGGGGATTTTTCCCTCGGAGTTAACATTGGTTCTGACTCCATTCCCCATACAGTCCTTCGAATGAGACTATAAATCGA
>CM031611.1:32703827-32707282 GCA_018398815.1 Conus ventricosus | reverse complement strand
AAAAATACGCATATTCATGGTTTTTTTAACATTCGGTGAACGCAAAACCCCCACAGACGTATTTCTACATATAAAAAGGGGCTGAGGCGAACATCAAAGAACCGATTTAAAAAACATGGTCCCTGATTCAAAATTTTGGTTTAAATTCACTTCATCTGTAATACAGTAAGACTTTGTCACACGGGTCTGGGGGATGACTTTTCTCATATGTACCGCCAAACCCCCCCCCTCCCCCCAATGACGAACGTGAGTAAGTATTTGGGGGGGGGGGGGGGGGGGGGGTTACTCTCAAACAAGCCTGCAGAAAAGGAATACTCAAAAGTACGCATGAGAACAAAGAGGGCTGAAACATGATGAGCAAACGTGGTTACCCGATGTATAATGCTAGGCTTGCACGTGTGGCCTCAAAAGATAATTAAAAATGTTACTGGGGTATGAAAGGGTGTACTTCACACTCGTTGAGCTAGGCAGGGTGTTCCCGCTGGGGTTTAGCTCGAACCGTGTTTCTTAAGCACTGTCATGAGGAGACTCCATATTTGGACATAATCATACTTCAGTAAACAAAGCAAGACCTTGAGTTTGTATGCGCGTACGTGCATGCGTGCGAGCGCGCGCATGCAAAATATATCCACGTGTCCTACGCGCCCATTCTATGGACAACGTCCAAAAATGCTTAACGTTGAAAATGGAAAACAATCATACACCAACCGTTCCCCCCCCCCCCCCCCCCCCCCCTTTCTTTTTAATTTTTTTTTTTTTTTCTTCTTTTCCTTTTCCCTCCCATAATATTCCGAATAGCTTTCGAAGTTCTGAAGGCGCGGGGGGGGACGGAGGTACTGGGTTTCATGGATCATGAAAAGTCCACCCAATTGAAGAGGCCCCCCAAATCGGCCGCTCCAAACACCTTTTACAGTCTCACGTGACGGATCCCCCTTTAAACAAGCATGAGCGCCGCCAGGGGGAAGAAACCCCCCTCCTCTCTCTCTTTTCTCTCTGCATTCCCCGTGGCTTGAAAGGGGCAAACATGACTGTTGTCAATGGCGCGGAAAGAATCCTCTCGGTCGTTTAACTCGCTACTCGCCGGGCAAAATGATAAATAATTTCCCACCGATCGTGCTCGGGGTCGTTTTCCTGAAGTTTGGGGGTGGGGGGGGGGGGGGGAGGGGCGAGGGCGAGGTGGGAATTTGAGGAATCAGTACTTTTTTTTTTTTTTTTTCGCTGGTATTAAAGGTATTTTTGTAAACACTGTGACAATAGGAGGGAGGGGGGGGGGGGGGGGGGGCAGAGAGTAGCTGTGGGATATGTGTGAACACGACTTCTTTCGTCCAGCGTTTTCCCGCAAAAAACACCAACAATCCAGCCTGTGCAAAATCTATACAATTAATGCACGAATACGAAAGCTGCAACCAGCCCTCGCCCCCACTCTAACATCTTCTCCTCCCCTTTCCCCCCAAAGCCCCCATCCCTCCACTTCTATCATCCGATCGAAACCATTAAAAATAAAAAAAACAGAATCCTGAAATGACAAACATCACCACTTCAGCACCTCTCCCACCACACGATCGCATATCTACCACAGTTAAACAATGACGACATACTGAATAAAGGAAAAAAAAAGCCACAGCCATGTGAGACAGATGGAGAGAGAGAGAGAGGAGGAGAGAGAGAGAGAGAGAGAGAGAGAGAGAGAGAGAGAGAGAGGAGAGAGCATCACCCCCCCCCCCCCACACACACACACACACAACGATAATCATTTTCAAACAAAGCCCCAACATACCTGAACAGCTGGTTGAAACCATGCGCCTTCGCGAACCTGACTCCGCCTCAAAAAACAGCCTCAACAGCAAAAACAGCGACAGGATAAGCAAACTTTTTGAAAGAACCGTAAAATACACCTTCAGCCCCATCCTTGTTAATACAAAGACAGTGCCACGTCCATATCCATGAACGCTGGGACAAAGTAACGAACGAAACCAAACTGTGCCGAACCTTCCACAGGATACGTTGAGAACTGGTGTCGAGACAGGCTATATACAGCCCAGTGCATCACGTGCCGGTTGCGTACAGTCACCATCCTTGCTACTGGCTTTCACACCTGTATTAAAGTGGCTGTGTTTATCACACCCGTGTTCCCCACCCACTCCTCGTCGCCTCTTCCCGCTCCAGTGAAGCGTGGCGGACAGCTCTTGTCATGGTCGTCGAAGGTAATTGCCGACACAATAGCATTCCTCCGGCCCTCCCTTCCTCCCCGTGGTTCCTTCCCCTGAGCCATCTTCACTGTACAGCCCACGAGGTATGACCATGTTTGTGGGACCGACACAGGACAGTTCGCCGCGACAGTGATTAAATGTTCAGCTGCAGTTGGAGTTTTTTCGCAAGTCACAGCTCTCACTGAGAAATCGAAAGACGCCTCCCAACCCCCCCCCCCCCCCCCCCCACTCCACCCCCTTTTTAAAAAAAATCATTTTAAAGCCCTGGCGAATGCTTGCTGCAAATGCACATGTCATCAATAACACTGTAGCTACACCGACTGTAAAAGCAATAATTATCAACTATCTGCCACCTCGATATCTTTGACTCGAAAACAAATGTTAAAGAGATAAACGTGGGATGAAAGTGTGGTGGTGATGGGCTTTGTGTGTGGGAACGGAGAGGGACAGGCGCGGGAAGGGGGGGGGGGGGAGGGAAGATGGGGATTGAAGAGACATAATCGTTCCCAGACACTTGGACAGGGAGAATGGAGAAGTGGGGGTGGGGTGGAGGTGTCACGATGTGAAGTTGGACCCCTGTGCAAACAGCTGACTAGTCACTTCAGCTGATGATAAACAGTTTATGGACTAACGGCGTGGCTCATTTCCCCCAGCAAACAGCTCCAGCTTTTCACCGTGGGGAAGATGTCTGTTGGCACTCCTGGGGCGCATGACGTGCTGGTGTCCCTTGGGGGGGGGGGGGGGGGGGGGGGGGGGGGGCTACTGTCGTGTTTACCTTTCTACAGACCTGATGCAAACATCTCTGCTTAAGGGGCTGACACACGGAGAGATACTGCCGATATCACAGACTCAGGTATCTTAAAGTTTACCCGGACGTTTCGCTTTTATACTAACGAAGAATAACTTTCAGCCTGACTGTTTTGACTGCCGTGTGCTGCATTCTGTCGACCTGATCAGTTTCCTTCGATCACAAAGAGCACTATTTTAGTGCCGGAAACTGTTGTCTTAAAGTGCAGTTTTGTGTCTGTACCTTTGACAGTGTCTACGAGAAGCAGCAGTTTGTCATCGGCACTTCATCCAACTCTTCCTCAACATCCGCATGTTTGTAAAGATCCGCATGTTTGCAAAGATCTATCGACATCTGGCGAGCATTGTGTTGTGCGTTTTTAGCTGTTATTTGCGTCGTATAAGAGGACACGAATCTGTCTGTACACAAGTCATCTCTTCTTATACTAATGCATAAGA
>CM031611.1:32696327-32698827 GCA_018398815.1 Conus ventricosus | reverse complement strand
GAGGAGGGGGGGGGGGGGGGGGGGGGGGGGGGAGAGACTACCAGCAGATGCGTCCGATTTGACCGTCTATCCGACGGAACCAAACCTGGTTAACTATGTTGATGCTTCAAAGACGATTTTCCCCACCCGGCAAATCGTTGTCGAATACACCGCGAGTGGATACACACCCTGGGGCGACCTACATGGTTAAACCGACGTGTGAATATTGAACTTTCCGAGGGCAGCTACTGCACTCACCTGGGTACATGTCACGTGGAGTTCTTCACAGGTACGACAAACACTTCAGACAGACACCAGTACAAACAGACGAAGACAAAGACCTGTGGACGACAAGGATACCAACACATGCGCACGCACATAACGCACCCCACACACAATCGAGAGAGAGAGAGAGAGAGAGAGAGAGAGAGAGAGAGAGAGAGAGAGAGTGGAGAGAGAGAGAGGGGAGAGAGAGAGAGAGAGAGGAGAATGACAGGCAGACCGACAGACAGTCGCACATAAACAAACACACACTTTTCCTTTTTAGAGAGAGAGAGAGAGAGAGAGAGAGAGAGAGAGAGGGAAAAAGAAAGAGAGAGAGAGTGAGAAACACACTTTTTTTTCCTTTTCCAAAGAGAGAGAGAGAGAGAGAGAGAGGGGAGAGAGAGAGAGAGAGAGAGACAGACAGACAGACGCAAATAACCACACAAATTTTTTCCTTTTTCCTCGGACACACACAACACACACACACGGCGCGCGCGCGCGCGCGCACTTTTTCCCCGATTTTTTCTATCTCAGAGAGAGAGAGAGAGAAGAGAGAGAGAGAGAAGAGATACAGACAAAACATTTTTCATTTTTTCGATTTTTTCTTATCTCAGAGAGAGAGAGAGAGGAGAGAGAAGGGAAGAGAGAGAGAGAGAGAGACTTTTTTTTCGATTTTTCTTAACTTAGAGAGAGAGGGGGAGACAGACAGACACAGACAGCTAGACAAAAAAAAAAAAAGAAAAGGGTGAGAACACGAGACAGCCAAAGGGAAGGCACCCAACGAACAGCACGTCAACACGCAGAGTCGCTCCCTACCCCACTGACCGTCAGACAGTTTGTGCATGGCCATGGTCTCCAGCTCGATCTTTCCCGGGGACAGGGCGTCCCGTGCATACAGCAGCATCTCCTCGCCTGGCTGGATGTCTCGCACCGCCTTGTAGAACACCTGCACACCACCCACACCACCACCGTCAACAACAACAACAACGACTACTACTACAACAACAACAACAACAACAACGCAAAGCGCTTCTTTCCAACTCCCGATCCGTCGGCGTCAATCAGTGAACCCATCGATGGATCGATCGACTGAAATGCGTGGGTATGCTACTCCGTTCGCCTGTCTAATGTTATAAACATGTGGAAGAGATCGTGAATGGCTGACGGAACAGTATCTCCCCCTCTTATATTTTGGCCCATTTCTTATAGATACAATTGTTTGGAGACGGCGCTGTGACTGTTTCGATTTGAATGAAACGTAATATTAGTAAGTCAGCCATGTCTGTGAATGAATGAATTTTCGTACAGAAACTTGCACCTTCTCATTTTCCCTTCAACTATTATCACCTATCACACACACACACACACACACACACACACACACACACACACACACACACGTGCATGTGTGTGTGCGTGTGTATGTGTAAATTCCCCTTTTCCCTCTCCCTAAGTGTCAGAACATATCAAAAGAACTGTCCACAAGCCGAACAGCGCGGAGACGAACAGACCAGCCACATTTCATCCCTCCGTCCTTTTAAAGATTAAAAAGACAACATAAAGCAAACGATGTGTAACGAACAAACGAAACAAACAAACAAACAAAAAAAAAAACCCTCTCAATGCTACAAAACTCCATTACAGCTCAGTGGAGACCGAACACAAAGGAACTGACAAACCCGGGGAGAGCGCCCGTTCCTAGCGGGGCGGGCGGAGAAAGAAAACGGACAGCGCCAGAAAAAGCCTCCTCAAACAGGCACAATGCTGTTCCTATGTAAGGGGGGATTAGCAAGCCATCAGGCTGGGGTGGAGGGGGTGGGGGTGAGGGGGGAGGGGGGGGGGACTGCCGGGGTCTTGTCGTCACTCCAGCCCTTTCAGCCACTGATGCATTGTGTATGATGTACAGGGACAGCAGATGACCTGGTCAACTTTTTGCCAGGCCCACTCTAAAAGCCCCCCCCCCCCCCCTCCCCCACTACCACGCCGGCCGCCTGTTTTCCGACCCCCGGTTTGTCCACCCGCCTGAGGCGATGATGATCGTCCATCACTGACGGCCCGGAACGGGTGGGTGTGGGCCAGCCGCGGGGATCGATCCGATGCGGGTACATGGCCAAAAGACCATCCCAGTATCACTGATAACCGACTTACAGGTAACACACGCTGCTGCCGGTGTTCGTTCACCCCCTTCTCCCTCCCTCCCTCTTCCGTTCGTATGATGGTCTTAATTTCCGTGAAGACAAAAGCAGTGGTTCGTGCG
>CM031611.1:32685062-32696227 GCA_018398815.1 Conus ventricosus | reverse complement strand
ATATAATATAATATAAATAATAGTGTGTGTGTGTGTGTGCGCGCGCGCGCGCGCGCATGTGTGTAATGGAGATGAAACAAGTTGATATTTTTTCCCACATGAACAAGTTAGATAAAATCAAGCCATCGCCACAAACGCTTCATATCTGTATCTGTCCATCAGAGAGAGAGAGAGAGCACACACACACACACACACTATGCTCTCTCTCTCTCTTACGCGCGTGCGCGCGCGCGCGCACGCACGCACGCACGCACGCACACACACACACACACACACACACACATATATATATATATATATTATATATATATGTGTGTGTGTGTGTGTGTGTGTGTGTGTGTGTGTGTGTGTGCATTGACGTGTTTTGGTAGAATGATGGACCGCTTGATGAGTGGATAGCGCATGAAGAAAATGGACTATGGACACGGTTAACAACTTTTCAACGTTTCTTGTATGCAAATCTGCTTGTAGACAATAGTCACAAATCAAAACTGTGAAGGAAATTCGAAACAGGATGATGCAAAGTTTCTAAAACGAATGAATTAGAAAAGGCTCAAACAATCGACTAGATGAATAAACAAAACAATTAGCATAAAAAGATCGTTTAATGATTTTGATCAGTGTTTAATTAAATACACGCTATCACAGACGGACTCGCCTGTGTGTTTGTATGTGTGCGCATGCGTGCATGCGAGCCTGTACGCAAACGTTTCAAATAGACACGGAGAAAGGTAGCGGCTTGGAATACGTAAATAAATTAAATGATGATAAACGAGTTAAAAATGGAGAGAGAGAGAGAGGGGGGGGGGGGGGGCAGGGCGGGGCGGAGGAGAGATAAGGTGAAAGATGTCGAGGCGGACAGTGCTGTGTGGCGGTGGTCTTTGTTTTCCAAACCCTCCGCCTTTTATGATGCCATTGCAGCTGTCTTCCTGTGCCATTCTCCCACTGTCTTTTTTTCCCCCATTTTTTTCTCTTTACCCCACCTCCTCCTCAACTATCCTGCCCCCCATCCCCCTCACCTCCCCCCATCTCCCCCCCCCCCCCCCCCACCATCTCCCCCTTCATACCGCTTGGGCCTTCCTCCTCGCGACAGGCCGTGCCACAAGCCAGAAGTCGTCCTGAACAATTAACCACCCCCCTTTCTTGCACCCCCCCTACAACACACCGCACGCACACGCACGCACGCACGACCACACACACACACACACACACACACCACAACACACACACACACACACACACCTCCTCTCCTTCCTCTCCCTTCGAAGATCTTTCCTCTTGCCCCCTCTTTCCCACTCCCCATTACCCTCCCCTGCCCTTCGCCACTTTTCTTCCCCTCTCTTCTCCTGGGGTAGGGAAGCCGACTTTCATTTGCATCGGCAGACCTGGCTGCACACCCACCCGGCAGTTTCTGAAGGGGTAAAAAAAAAAAGAAAAGAAAGAAAGGAGGAGGAGAGAGGAAGAAAGAAAAAAAAAAGGGGGGGGCTTGGTGGGAAGGAGGAGGGGGAAAAAAACTACTGGCTTGGTTGGGACTGGGGCAAGAGTTGACGGTGAAGAAGGAAGGGGATGGGGGGGGGGGGGGGGGGGGGAGAGAAGAAGGGGAGACGTGTTCGGGGTGAGAGAAGAGCATTGGCGTCGCTTCCAGTTTGTCTTGGGTGCAGCTGGTTTTTTAAGGTTCGGACCCCGTCGTCATAGAAACACCAGGTGTTTCTTCTTCTTCTTCCTATTCACCGTTTTCTTCTTTTTCTCTCCCTCGTGAGTTCTCTTTCTCCTTATCCGTCCTCCCCCCCCCTCCCCTCCCCCCCCCCCCCCCCCTTCCTCCTGCTTTTGCTCTTCTCTCCAAATGGCTGATATATTTGTCATGTCATTCGGGTAGGGTTTGGAGGAGCGGGTTGGAGTGGAGGTGGGGGGGGGGGGGAGTGAAGGTGGGGACGCAGCGCAGGGGGGGTAACGCAATCTGCCCGTGTAAAGGACCCCGTGTGATGCAGATGACTTCTTTCATTCTCTGCCTGTCCTTCCTCTTCTTTTACTGTTATCTTTTCTTCCTTTTTAATTTTTTTTAAAATCATATTCTTCCTTTTCTTTTCTTTTTTTTTTCCTTCTATCCTTTTCTTGCTATTATTCTTCTTCGCTGTCTGGTCATAATACTTAAAGTGTTGCGATTAGAAAGAGTCCAGAAGGAAATGACTGTTTCTTTCTCAGTATTATTGTTGTTGTTGTAATCATGATTTGCTTTTGTTGAAATGATGACATGCTGGATTCCCTAGGGTTGGATGACGTCTGTTTGTACAACATTCACGAACTGATTGTGTCTTCCCCTTCCCTATCTTCTTTTTTTTTTTTAAATTTGTTTTGGGGTTGGGTGTATTTCAGCTTGATTTTGTCATTCTGATAGCACTTATTTTCTCTTTTTCATAGTGTCATTATCCTTCACCTCAATATTATTTGAATATGTTTAACTGGATTAATTTTTTTCTTACCTTAATGTCATGATCCTCCTCCTCTTTTTCTTTTTTCTTCTTCTCCTTTTTTTTTTGAGGGGTGGGTGGGGATGGGAGGGTATACACTGTTTCATTGTAGTATGTCTCAAAAAAACAAAAAAAACAAAAAAACACTTTTTTTTGAAAAAACGCACATGTAACCGACTAACGATGCGACACACTGACAAGGCGCCCCAGCAGTCGGCTGGCTACAAATAACATGAATTGAAGTTTCACCATATCAACAAAAGTAAGGACTTTGGTTCAGTTGAGGGGTTCCCAGAATCGCCGCGAGCCAGGTAGAGGGGGAGGGGGGTGGGTGGGTGAAGGGCTAGAGAAGGGAGTAGTTTTATTATTTGTGTAGTTTGAGGGACCGTTAGGAGCAGGAAGGGGCGGAAGGGAGGGGAGAGGGGGTGGGAGGGGGGGGGGGTAGAGAGAGAAAGGGCGGGGGACACCGAAATGACGACACGGTGACGGAAGTCATACTCGCCTTTTGTCAGCGTCATGTGCCGAAGGGACGCGGCACCGCCCTTCCCGTCCAGACTGTCCACCCCTCCCATCCCCTCTTTCCCTCCCCTTTCCCTGCCGCTAAGGAGCCTGTCCATGCCTAACCTTTGCACTCCAGTCTCCACCGTTTCAGTTTGACAGTTCACCCCAACTAACGGTGGTCCGGGGAGGAAGAGAAGAGGGGGTACTGGTCAGTAGTAGAGGCGGTTTTTTAAAAAAAATAATTACACCCTCCTCTGCCCCCCCCCCCCCCCCCCCTCCCTCCACTCTCCCCAGTGGAAGTTGCTACGGGCAGATGGGCATCGTGCGAGTAAGATTTCGTTTGGCGGGCAAGCTCTTTTTTTCTTCATTCCCTTAGACCAAAAGGTGCATCTCCCACCCCACCCCACCTCCATCACCATTCCAATCCCCCCCAAAACACACACTTTTTAATTAAGCTCTTTGTGAGAGACCAGAGGATAAACTTGTGGTTGCTATGAAGGGGGGGGGGGGGGGGGGGGGGGATAGGGGTCATGCAAGGAGGGGTCATCCCGTTCCGATTGATGAGGTCATTTAAAATCCTTGCGGATGCTCGCCGGACGCGTTTTTGGGGTTTTTTTTTTTCGCAGAGTGCTCCCCTTTTTACCTTTGTCATTCAGTCTACCAACCCACCTCACCATTTGCCAATCTTTCTCAGTCCATTGCAGAGACGACAGTGCTTTTTCTTTCAAACTCGTAACACTTGGACAGTAATGTAACAACAGTTCTTACGGTTATTATTTTCAATGATGTGCAGCTTCGCAGCCCACGCTTGCAGCGTGATGTACACGCGTTTGTGCGGTGTTATCGTTTTTTTTCCAAAACCATTGCGCAAACTCTGATTCAAATAAAATGTCGCGGGCACGTCCTCTGTTAATAGCCAAACCTTGCGGGTTTTTTTTTTTTTTTTAAGTACTGTCCAGGAGAGGAAACGATCCGAACAGGACACGTGGGGAGGGGGTGGGGGGTTAAATATCGTTATTCTCTCCTTGACACGTCGCCCGTGATGTATGAGAAATCGGCACTCGGGAGATGTTGAATAGTCTTGAAATACAGGACACTTCTGCATTATCTCTGGCTGCTGCTATTCTCGTAAAGTGGAACGCGAGGTAAAAACTCCTCTTTCTTTGTGCGGCTGAAGAGAGAGCCTACTCCACAGGACAGGTTTACGACACGCCAAAGTCCTCGGCTGTCCCTAATAACGGGCTCATCGTGGAAGTCGGGGAGCGGGGGGGGGGTGAGCCAGAAAATCGTGCCCGACGCGGAAACGATGTGTCCTCTCGCTAAGGTGGCCCACTGCTCGTGTCGTTGTCAACCATCCCATTGTCCTTGAAGCGTCGGTGCTTATCGAATGTGATGGGGCCTAATGTTTCAAGCTGGTCGTCGTTCGCCAATTGCCGCCTCCACACAACCACCACCCCCTTCCTCCGCCCCGTGAGAAGATGGCCCACTTCGGTGGTTCGGTGGTGAGTAGGTTGGGGTCGGGAGGGGGGAGGGGGGGGGAGCGGATAATCGATGCTGGGTAGTTGCCCGGTTGGGACGGCTCGGTTGTTTTGTTCGAGTCGTTGTCATCTTGTGGTCGTATAGGTGGTCTTCCTACGAGTTGTCATGAAGTCCTCGTCGAAAGGCTCGTCTGAGGTGCATCGCCGGGGTCTGATGACCGGGTTGGAGAGGGGGTTTTGTCCCCTTGGGTCGTGACAGTTGCCGGTTTCCCAAGACCAAGATGCATGGGAATCAGGTATATGTCAGGCCATTGAAACTGGTCTTCTAGGGGGTGTCGGGCATAATCCTCCCAGCCCTGCCACGGGTCTTGTGCCCTTCTCTGTCAAGGTTGTGTCTGTCAACGAGAGTGAGAGAGAGATGAGAGAGAGACTGACTGACGACAGACAGACAGTGCGGGGGATGTAGACCAATAGATTAATCGTAATTCGTTTCCATTGACGGTAATTGCTGTGTGGTGGACTGCTGATGAACCTATAATTATTCAGTACGATGTACTCAATAGTCTACGTAATAGCCGAAGTGATTAAAACAAGCCAGGATATGCACAGGATACTAAAAGGCTGAAACGAACAACGTTGAGTTTGTGCTCGATATTCTGTTTGCAACTGTCTGTTATTTCTCATAATTTTATCCTCTGTGGCACCTGCTTTTAGAAGCGTCCGATTTTTGTTATACAAACATATATGTTCATGATTTTTCTCCCTCAACTGCCCCACGCTCCCTTCTTCTTATCTTGGTCCCCCCGCCCTCCGTATCTCGGAGCTTTGTTGTCTTTTCAGTATTGATCTCATGCAATGAGTTTGTCTGATGACTTCTAGCTGAGTCTAGTGTAGTGAGGGGGCGGGGGGGGGGGGGGGGGGGGGGGGGGGGGGGGGGGGGAGATAAGAAAGAGGAATCACGGTGCTTGGGACAGGAGGGGGTAGGGATGGGGTGGGGGGGTAAGTATTGATTTTCAGATTTCAACGAGAGTGCATCCCCAGTCAGCGGTAGAAGCCAAAGGCAGGTGTTGCTCAGGCTCGCAGACAGGGGGAAGTAAGGCGGGGAAGGGGAGTGGCTCGGATGCGCGGCTTTATTAGGGGGGAGAGATTTTGGTCGTCACCTGCATAGGGTACGGACCGGGGATGTGTTCTCACCTTTCCCTATCAACTTGTCTACCCTGAACACAGTTGCAAAACAACGGGGTCCGCGGTAATAGCCCTTTGTGGCGGCTGTTAAAGTGGGGGAGGAGGTTGGATGAAGTAAGGTGTTGCAGTGAGGGTAACTTCCCGTCGGAAAGACGGATCTCTTTCTGCAAATATCAAAGAATTCGTTTTTGTAACTGGAATTGTGTCAACTTGCGTGTTTTTTATATTTCATATTCACTTTTGATCCGTGACGGAAACCATAACGCAAGGGAGAAAATATATCACGTTTAAAGCCGATTGAGCCGGTAGTGCACCTTCCTCCGCGAGAGCGTACAGGCGTCGATGTCACCGGTTCAAGACGCCGCATCCTCCTCGGACCAACTCTCCATCCTCCGGTAACTGTATTTTATTGCATCCGCCAACTCCATATACGCTGGTTAAATTACCCGTTTTCAATTCGTTAGGACTGTGTGTCAACAGGTTGCCGGGAAATCTGTTCGCTGCATCTCGGAGACCAGTCTATTCTCTTTCTCTAAGCTCTTATCGGTACTTCTACTGTAACTCCAGAACCCTGGAAAGAAACGCTTTTCCTACATTGTGGGGGCATACTGTTGTTGAGGGCAACGTTTTGCACAGCACATACTATGGTAATTAGTATTAGGTGGGGGTGTTTTGAAACTTCATGAAAGTGCCTTTCGAGAGAGACATGTTTTTTTTTTAAAAGTGAAATCCCACCTGATATATAGGGTTGAAATAGAGAATAAACGCAAAAAGGAAATATCAAGTGCAACAACACACGCCCCAGGTTGCCCTCAGTGTTTGTCGTTTTTTACAGGGTGGCGTCGCCCTTGATACGGATCTACAATGGCACAGCTGTGCGATTAGCGTTTCTCTATTTATATTTATCTGATCTCATCATCAGCACCACGCCTTGCCGCTCCCTGGGGAAACGGGTGGCTGTACAAATGCTGACGCCGTTAATATTTTAATGTTATTCTCGCCCAGGCTATCGTGTAATGGCGTGAAGGGAAGGGGTGGGAGAGGAGGGGAGGTGAATATGGGAAGAGAGCACGGCGGAAGCAGGTGGCATGGGTCGTGAGATGAGAAGGGTGGTGGGGGGTTGGTGGGGAAGGGTAAGCTTTATCTGGCGGAGGTGACGCTGCTTTGTTTCGGTCTGTAACACAGCGTATGTGTTCCGGCGGCTTAGTTCGTACCACACCCCTTGCCTCCCTCCGCCTCACTTCCCTCAGCAATCCACTCCCCGTTTCCCCAACCCTGTCTGTCAACCTTTCTTTTTTATTTTATTTTATCGTTTTTTTGGTTCATATGCGGAGGTAGCCCCGTTCTTATCGTTTGGTTTTGTTTGTGTGCTGACAGTTCAAATGGGATGTTTTTCGAGTTGAATCGGCTGGGTAAACACATTGGCGACAGTAAGTTGTGTTCAAAATTTTGTTATCATTACTGATTTTTATTTTCATTTTTGTTGCGAGTAAAAAGAAAAAATTAAAAAGGAATGAAATAAGTTTGTCAGTCTATCAATCGATCAATAATGGTGTCTCTACGATGTCTTGTTAAATAAGTGTTAATAAAGAATCACGTTCTTGTTTCTCTATTGAATAAGATTCACGTTCTTGTTATCATGTTGAGGTTTTTTCATTTGGTGATGTATGTGAATCGTCGAGTTACTCCGTTGATGGTGATATCAATCAAACCACCCTTTGCTGCTCGTAGTGACATGTTTTCTTTCTTTCTTTTTTGTTTTTCTTCTTCTTATGTTTTTCGTTTCTTTTTAAATGTTATTCCCGTCGTAACATTACCAAGGACCAGAGAAGGAAAGACGGTGTTAATCAGCATTCATTATGATCAAGGCAGATTCGGCGGCGAAAAACGTGCAGTGTAACCTCTCGGTTCTGCAAGGGCTGTGGCAGAGTATAAAAGGAAAAATTGAAAGTTATAGTCAAAGCAGTTCGTATAGGGCAGGAGGCACGATGGAGGGGGAGGGTGGGGGGGGGGGGGTGTGAGGAAAAATTTAGGGGGGAGGGGGCATGCATCCGGAGACTTTTCAGCGTTCACGGTTCGTTTGTTAAAATTCATGTATTCACATGATTGCTCAGTAGCGGAGCGTGCACTACAGAACAAGGGGCAATCGCCCCAGTCTGTTACGTGATGTCGGATTGGGCGGGGAATGGATACTTTTGGTGCAGCGTTTGTGGTACAGTTGGCTTGTTTGGTCGTCTCCGGCTATCGTGACCGGTTCCCACCAGCCCGGGAATAGGAGTGTGTTGGACAAGGTCACCGTGTCGCCAACACCGTCATTTATTAAGGGGGAACCCAAGCGATCCTGCCGTGATGAATTAAAGACGGGTGACAACACAGATGCGGGCCGCGGGTACTTGTACGATCGTCTTGATTGGCTCATAGTTGATTTTTATAAAAGAAGGAAAAAAAAAAAAAGGAAACGCCTAATTTAGCAGTACTGGGAGAGGGATAAGTGTAGTGCAGAGGGAGAACGATATGTAAATAGAATAGTGGAGTTGGGTGAGAGAATTGAACGGGTAGGAGCGATAGTTTTGGAGGAGATTGTGGGGGGACGGGTAGAATGGAATGGGCGATCAGTCGTGCACCTTTGTGTTATGGACGGTGTTCGTGTACGACAAACCTGCACAGAAGCAGCGGATGGTTAGGGGACCGCGAAAGAGAGGGGGGTGGGGGGGGGGGGGGGGGGGGGGTGCTCGGTGCTGCTTGCTGCAACAAAAGAAGGACGAATCTTGGGCAGCCATCCATCATCTATTCACACTTTTTTTTCCCAAGTGATTTTTTTTTTTGTTTAAAAAAAAAAAAAAAGAATGGGAGAGGGAGTGAGGTACTGGACGGCTCTTTTTTGACGTCATATTGGTCAGAAATGGGAGGATGAGTGATGGGTGGAGGGGGTGGAGGATGCGTTTGAGCTTTTGCACAATAAGATTGCGGCAGCTCCTTTTTTTTCAGTTTTCTTTTAACACCACCCTCCCACGTTTTGTTGTGTTTTTAATTTTTTTTTTTTTTTTTTTTTGGTTAACGTTACTTCTTTTGCAAACGCGCAGCCTTTGTTTTACCTCTTATCACCCACGCCGTACCGACCCTTCTTCAGGGCGATCCTCAATGCCTGCTGGTATTTTGATGAGGGCTTCTTCTGTCGCCGCACGGGCTTGAATAGAACACTCAGTGGGGAGGGGGGGGAGGGAGGGAAGGGGGTTCGGAGAGGAGGAAAGGAAAAAAAAATAAAAGAAGTGGTGGCATAAGGGGGGGGGGGGGGGGGGGGGGGGGAGGATGCTGTGGCCGTGGTGGTGACAGTTGACATGTGCAGGTTGGCATCGTGTCTGCCGGCGCCGGCAGGGTGGGTTGACTTGGAAAAGGGCCTGCGATGCTCGCGCATCGTACATAGTCTGGGGACTACGGCGTGGTTACCTTTGTTTTGTGGGGCTCCGTCTCTTCTTGTGGGCTCTGTCGTCGTTCGTTTGTGTCTCGAGCCAAACGGACTTCTCCAGGTTAGTGAACAGATGTAGCTTATGTCCACTCGGCTCTTTGTTTGTTCGGAATGACTATAGTTCCTGCCGTAGAATGTGTAGCACTATTTTGTGGATTACTTTGTGTCGATATACTGAAAAGATCGTTATTGCAGAGGACTTTTTTTTTTTTGTTTTAGAGTGAAAGGAACGTAAGTGGGGGTGGGTGGATTTTATGAAGTCTTCAGGCCCACCTGCCTACGCGTTGAGTTGCTGGCGTCTTGCGTTACTTGCAGTTTTGTTTGTTGTTTAGAATTTATCAATCTCTCTCTTCTCTTCTCTCTATCTCTCTCTCTCTCTCATCACCACACACACACCAAACACACACACATTTAAAGCTAAGGGGAATTAACCGCTTACAGTTAGGTATTAGGACGGAGAGGGGGAACCTGCTTTTAAAGTTGCAAGACGCTTGGGATCGATTTGAACCAGGCAGTAGCGTCAGAGAGTAGAGAATGATGATAGTGTCGGGGTTTTGGGGTTGACCTTTCAGTTTTTCATACAAGCTTTATCAGTTGGAAACAGACGAATGTTCAGACCTCTTTTTTTCTAAATTAACCAACTCATGTCGTGAGTGGTTGCGCCGAACTACACCCACCCACCCCCCTAATTCACTCCTATCCACCCTCCCAACACACACCACACACACACACACCACACACACACACGGCACGCGCGTTCAGGGAGTGGTTGCTTACCGCTGCATGCAACAACAGTGGAATCAGCAGGGTTCTAATTGGAGGCGTCTCGGATCGAACCAGCTGACTCCAGCACGGCATTCACCGCCTTTTTTCCTATTAACGCCTGGTGTTTCACATGCCGGACGATCCATATTCATCAGACGTGTGGGCGTGACCAGGATCCTTTGTGTGCTGTGGTTGCAGAGAACCAGACCTACCCGTTGTGGGGAGTGCGGGGAGATCCTCAAGTCCAAAGTGGCCCGGAGACGTCACCAGACATACGCCTGCCCCAAGACACACAGCTACCTGTCCACGATGACCCTGCACCATGACAGAGCCAGTGAGAAGCCGTGGACAGCGATGGGAAGAGGTGTAGGAGACCGCTGTGGGGAGCTGTGGGTTAATTAAGTTCTGTCTGGGCTGGATGACTGCATGCCGCACCGTTCTCTCCCCTTTCTCCTCACCCCTGCGACCTCTGCAAGCCACACGTTTTCTTCCCCCCCCCCCCCCCCCCCCCCCCCCGTCACCTTTCTACAGCAGTCTTCAGAATTCCCCTCCCGCAAGTTCTCGCCCACCTCACGTTCTCTGCCATAACGTTTACTTTTCAAAGGCCCGCAAACACCACCCCCACCTACTACCGATTACTGTCAAGTCTCGCTGGCTACGATTCACTACAACGCCAAACAAAAATAGTAACCCCTCTCTCCCTTCCTGTGTGTGTGTGTGTGTGTGTGTGTGTGTGTGTGCTTTCCATACCAAACCTCTCCACCCACCTACAATTTATTGCAACCCCCAAATGAAAATAGTGAAGCGACACAATAGACGGCTTGGCGCTGTAGGTCTCTCTGTGTCTCCCCCCCCCCCCCCCCCCCCACCCCCGTTTACATTTCTCTCTCTCTCTCTCTCTCTCTCTCTCTCTCTCTCCTCTCTCTCTCTCTCTCTGTCTGGCTGGCACCGATGTTCCCTTCCCATCAGCAGCCAAGTGACGGCAGCCAACAACAACACGGCAAACGACCGGCAGTGCCGAAATCTCCCGGCACATCTCGCCCACAGAGAGAAGGGACAGTGACAGGCATCGACATCAGCTGTCACATACAGCTTTGTCGTTTCCTCTCTTTCTCCTCTCCTTCCCTCCCCACCCCCATCCACGCTCCTCTTCCCACCCCCATATTGCCTCTCCCCCCCCCCCCCCCTTTCACTCTGCCTCTCTTTCTTCGCTCTCGCTAGCCTTTTCGAGGAGGCGTCCGGTGTTGGGGATGAACATGTCCCTTACTCGGATCTGTCCACCCAATCATCTCTCTCTCTCTC
>CM031611.1:32645062-32680062 GCA_018398815.1 Conus ventricosus | reverse complement strand
GCGCGCTCCGCTCGGGCATGAGGCTGTGCTACTCCCAGGACAAGCTGAACCCCATGTCGCTGTCTCCGGGGGCTCAGCCCCACCCGGCTTCAGCCCGGCCTACCTGTACGGGCCCCGCCCCTTCCACCCCTTCTTCCCGCCGCTGAGTGGCGCCACCTTCCCCGTCCTGCAGCCGGCCCTTCCCCCGGGAATGCTGGGCCCCGCCTCGCTCTCGCCCTCCACCATGTCGCTGGCTGCCACGGGTCTGATGGCGGATGCCATGATCGGCGACAAGAGGCCTCGCTCCAGCCCGGCTCTGAGGATGAGGAGGAGGGTCCAGGTCCCGTGGTGACCTGTCTGACGGGGCTTCCATGGATCAGGACGTGGGGTCCGTCAGCGATGAAGAGCACGATCACAGTCCCAGGAAGATGAAGCGGGAGCCAGGCGAAATCAGCCCCACCTTCCGCGGAAGCAACAAGACCCCTTCTGCCCAGCTTTCTCCCAAGTTCCTCTTGAAGGCCCACTCATCGCCCTCGGGCAAAAAAGAATCCGGCTCACACGGTCTGGACGTTCCGTTCGATCTCTCTGTAGGATCTTCAGGAAGCAGCCGGGAGAACAAGTCACCAGCTGTTTCGCATGCTGACCGTAAGACTCCGTCCCCCAAGAGCTCCTCCTCTTCAGGGGACGTCCCTCTCGACTGAGCGTCAACAAGAAGGACGTCACTCCGAAGGTAGAAGTCAGAAAGCCAGAAGAGCCCGTCAAAATGAACCACATCTTCGGCAAGAGACCTGTGGTGCCGGAACCCAAGTACCCCTTCATCTCCTCCCTGCCCTTCCCGCTTCCTGTGTCCGCCCCATCTTTCGTGGAGTCCATGCTAAGGCTGAAGGAAGAGAAGCCCATGTCGATGTCTTACCAGCAGGATCTGGCCAAGTTCATCTTCCCTCGCTTCCCCATGCCCCCTCTCCACGGGTCCTTCCCCGCCCTGGGACCCCTCTCCATGCTGCGCCCCGACATGGACAAGGCTCTCACCACGCCCCTTCTCAAACTGGACAAGCCGGGAGGGGCTGACCACAACGTCCCCAGCCACGGCCCCCACCACCCCTTCCCCTTCGGCTCCCCGTCTGTGTCCACGGCAGGCAACGGCCCCAACAACAAGCTGAAGGAGCGCTACGCCTGCAAGTTTTGCGGGAAAATCTTCCCCCGCTCTGCCAACCTCACACGCCATTTGCGGACCCACACTGGGGAGCAGCCCTACAAGTGCAAGTACTGCGAGAGGTCGTTCAGCATCTCGTCCAACCTCCAGCGCCACGTGCGCAACATCCACAACAAGGAGAAACCCTTTCGCTGTCCCCTGTGTGACCGCTCTTTCGGGCAGCAGACCAACCTCGACCGCCACCTCAAGAAACACGAACAGGTTAGTAATAATGTGTTCGGCGTGAATGGCATGGGAGCTTCTACATTGATGTGTGGTGCGTTGCGATTGCTTCATGTTCGAACGCTGTTTTTCGTTGTCTGATAGATTTAGAATGTTTAATATGCATCTTTTGATTTGAAGTGTTTAATATTACATCTTTTGATATGTTTATGCATGCCCGCACGTGACTCTTCACAAAACCTGTTCCTTTCTTTCCGTAAAGAAGGGAAATATATCAAGAAGTCAGAATGTAAATTTTGATAGAAGGTTAGAGGCAAAATAAGGTTTGTATAAGAAAGGAGTTCTTGAAGTGATATTGACTGGTGACCGTATACGCCACTTGTTCACCACGCCGTGTACAGTGGGTAGATTAGAACTGAGATTTGTTTCCTTTCCTTAATCAGTAGAAGCTGTCCACCCTTCATGACAGTTTGCAGTATTACTGACCCCATGGCTTTGGACGATGTTGTAGGAAGGACCCAACGTGTCGGACTCGCCCACGGCAGACCTGGAGCAGAAGGACGACGCGTACTACAGCGAGATCCGCAGCTTCCTGGCCAAAAGCCTGGACCCCATGACGGACCCCGTCCAAGCCACGCCTCCCAGGCCCTGGCCACGCCCCTCAAAGACCTCTCGGACGTCGACGACGAGAAAGCCAGCGACCTGACTATCGTGGAGGACGAGGAGGACGAGCTGCCGCTGTCGGATGACGGGGACGCCGACATCGACTCGGCCGGGGAGGAGCTGAACAATGTGACCACCAGCCGGGGCGAGAACCCCGAGGTCTCTCCCGCCCACAACAACAACAGTGAAGTCAAGGACGCTGGCGAGGTGGCGCCCCAGGCGGTGAACGGGTTGCCGGAGAAGGAAGGCAGCCGAGAGGAGGCGGCAGACTCCAAGGAGGGCTTCGAGGTGGACGTCTCCCGACCCCCCATCGCCTGTTCCACGTAGCGAGTCGGCTCTTGGGTTTAGGCAGTTTGTTTTTCTGATCACTTCCGCCGTGTGCGGAGCTCTGGAAAGCTGCTGACCACATCACGTGGGAAGACACAGCGGTTCTCCATCGCCCCGGCGCCCGGAGTCGGAGGCGAAGGAGGCTGCACCTGTCTGCAGTTCAGCTACGTCAGGTGCAGTGTCGGTTCCCCTCCCCCGCCCCCCCTCCCTGTCTTACCCCCTTAAACGGAACTCTCCTTGCCCCCCCCCCACCCCCCCCCCCCAATTATTCCAGTCCCTGTTCCAAAAGCACGGTATATAACTACCATCACATCGTAGGTCACCGTATGTTTGCAGTTCACGACGCTGTACAACTGACACATACGTACATTGCATATACCCAGTAGTATGTGGAGAGAAAAGTTGACAGCAGCATCGTCGCCAGCACTCGCCAGGACAGCAGGCAGTCTGCGCTGGCGAGGCGTGAGTTAAATGCGTGCACGTTGATGATATCAGTCACAATCGTAGAATACTTGAAAACGACAGACAGTCTAGACAGGAAACAGAGGGTGGGCGAAAAAAAAGGTAGGGGATATATATTTTAATATTTACACGTGAGTAGGGTGTTCGTATGTTGCAGAAACAGTCCCAGCTCTCCCCAGCTTTCTTCCTTCTCCTCTCTCTCTCTCTCTCTCTCTCTCTCTCTCTTAATCCTTGGGATGGATATTTTCAGTTGACTTTTTTGAGGTGATCAGATCATTAGGCAGATTATGAGAAAAGACTGGCGTGCTAACTTTACAGGGGCAGAAAATGTAGCAGGGAGATAAGAGATACGGTAGACGTTTGTACTGCGACAAATGTCTGGAAAATAGGGGCACGGGGTGCAGGTGGGAGCCGGATGGAGAGAGCGCTAGCTTTAAGTGCCGTAGAAAGCTAGAACGATCCTCTCCTCCCTGGACAGGTCTATACGAGGAGGCGAATAAGAGCAGCTTGCCCAAGTCTGTCGACGACAGTTCTGCTCGTTGAACAGTTGGGTAAAAAAAAAAGCTGACAGATATACACATAAGGACAGAAATAGTTTTAAACGCGTGCGTGCGCATGCGCGGACACACGTTCACATGGGCATGCTCTCTCTCTCTCTCTCATATTCACACACACACACACACACACACACACACACACACGAAGATTCTCTGTCTGTCTGTCTCACACGCACACACGCGAAGATTCTCTCTCTCTCTCTCTCTCTCTCTCTCTCTCTCTAATCCATACCATTTATGATGACAGGAATGGGAACAGGTTTTAGTCGAGCGTATTGCAGGGGTATTGGTAGCAAATGACCAGATGCTAAGACCTGTTCTCAATACAGAAGGCTTTTGACTAAAGTTAAGATGGCCAGTATGGGGAAAGGGCGACCTAGAAAACCTAGCTGACGAATTATGGGTGGCCTGTATGGGGAATGGTGACATTGAAAGTCTGACTGGTAAATTCTGGGTGGTCTCTGTGGGAGGGAGCGATCTGGAAAGTCTAGGTGGACTGTATGGGAATGGAGGATCTAAAAGGTCTGACTAGTAAATTCTGGGTGGGTCTGCATGGGAACGGGTGTCCTCGGATCTGACTGATAAATTCTGGGTGGTCTGTATGGGAACGGGTGTCCTCGAAGATCTGACTGACAAATTCTGGGTGTCTGTATGGAAACGGGTGACCTGGAAAGTCTGACAGTGCATGGAAAACGTGACTGAATAAGTTTGGCTGGTCGACGCGCTCACACGTGCTCATGCATACGGACAGATCATACACCCGTCACCACCAAGAAACACAACTTGTGCACATAGGAACGTTATAAATTGGAACAAGAAAAAAAAACTTTTGACAAGGGTTTTTTTTTTTTCAGCCTTTAACAAACTCCACCCATCCTGACACATTCGTGGTTCTATCCGTGCCCCTCCCTCCCCATTCGCGATACCATCTTCACCCCTTCCTCCCTCCCCATTCCCTTGCCTTCTTCAATATTCCAATGTAATTTTTTTTTAAGTTTGCATTTGGTTGAATATATTATTTGGCTGTTGCCCAGATTGTAAAACGACGGTGATAAAACACCACGATACTTACAGACTTGACAGTATGATGCTGCCATGGATGGATTCCGTCTGTGTGTGTTCCAGTAGCGTACGGTCCATAAAGACTTCAATTACAATGCAACTGTTGGTTTCTTGTTGTTCTGGGCAAAGAAAACGGCAACATTTTTAACATCTCCTTGTGGAGGAAACTTGATTCTCAAAGTGGCGTAACTGTTGATCGGAGAGAAAGAGAAAACACTTCGACCAGAATTGTATCCTAGTGTGACCGTGACCTGACTGTCGGAACAAACCTCATTCAGTGAGCGTGGAAGCAGACTTGCCAGCCGTGAAAACGGTCGACAGAACTGCTGGCATTGCCGCCCTCCGCTTGAGAGGTGCCAGATTTTGTGCTATGCATGCATGGACTTGGATGGGGTTGCTGCCACCAACACCAGCAAGCGGTCGCTTCGCTGGAAGCTTGGAACTTGATCCGGCTGCTCTTGGTCAAATCAGAGTGTGTGCGTTGGCGTGTGTGTATGATGGTAGGGGCGGGTTGTATAATGTTGCATTGATTTCCATTCCTTCCAGCATGTTGCTCTCCGTTGTTCGCTGACGTTGTTGACACTTTGGGACGATTTAGAATAGTTTTAAGATTCCTATATAACACCGCAGTTGATTGTTGTATTTAACATTGCGTTGCAGTGGCAGTGGCTAGCTTCAAAATAGCTCTGCAGTTGATAGCTTTAAAACAGCTCTGCAGTTGATAGTTTCAAAACAGCTCTGCAGTTGATAGTTTCAAAACAGCTCTGCAGTTGATATCCCAAGTAGCATTGCAGTTGACAGCTTCTAAACAACACTGTGTTGAAAGTTTATCAACAACACCGCAGTGCATAGTTTCTAGACAACGCAGCAGTATGTAATTTCTAGTGTCAAAGCAACTTTAGTTATTTGATAACTCGGCAGCTGATTGTTCAGAAAATCATCAACAGTTTGATACCTTCTTTATAGTACAAACCGATAGCTTTTAAACACTACCACAAATAGCAGTTTCTAAACGACTCAACAGTCAATAATTTCTCAAGAGATTGACCACAGAGTGCCGTCCAGCAATTACTCGTAGTCTTCACCAGCGGATGGCAAGAGAAAGGTGCATTTGAGTAGGGATACAGGGTGTGGGATATTCGGTTGAAAACAATAATGGAACAAATCTCATATGTGCGGTTTTGCTTTTTTGTTTGTTTGTGTGTTTGTTAATTTTTAACCCAAGTGCTGTGTTCATAGCTCGATAACGAGAAAAATGGTCTCGTAACAATATCTCGACTAAATGAAACCTAAGACCGAGTGTGGACAAGTGTCCACGAGACGAGTCTGGTGTGTATTCTGTTAAATTTGAAGTGGTTTTGTTTGACTGGAAACTTTCGGGGAAAAAAGTATACCTCTTGCATTCAAATGTTTAGAAAGTGAATTCAGAAGGTTTAAAGCAAGCCAGATGATATACAATTTGTTTGTGTTTGCAAAAGTGAAGCCACTTTCCCAAGAAACGTTAAAACATTGAAGGAGGGGGGGGGGGGGGGGGGGCATTTGGGAGCGTAAATGCTGCCTCGTTGCTGCATTCCACGGTCTCTTTTGTGTTTCGAAGACCAGTCTTTGCTGTCGGCCATGTTGTTGTGGGACCATAGATTTAACATTTTATACCCAATAATCATTCCTGTTTTCTTTTTAATTGGTCGTTTGCTCTTTTTAATATTGTTGATCTGAACTATGAGACCCCAAATGGCGTATTTCATGGGGGGGCAAAGAGAACACAGATCCGACTGGACATGGTCATGGATGAAAAATTGTCATTTCATTTTTCTTTCTTTCTCCTTTCTTTTTCTTTTCCTCTTTTTTTTTTCTTTTTTTTTTTCTTTTGCTTCTTTTTTTTCTTTGGGGAGGGTGGGGGGAGGTCGTGGTTCATTGTCCTTCAAGTTTATTTTTACTTGTATGATTTTCCTGCAGTTTGTAAATCTATAGAAATCCATTATTTGGGACATGTTTTGTATTGGTTCTTAAATTTTGATTTATCTTAGTTGCCTCCGTTTATACTTGAGACAGTTAATTACGTTTTGTGTTTACATTTTCATTGTTTTGAAAGGTCCGGATATCTGAAATGGGCGTAATGTCGGTGGCTTCACCTACAGTTGTTGGTGATTGGTCCCTTCGTTGAGAATGGGTGGAGGACACTACTGTCTCATGCTTGGATTCCTAATAATCTCCCGGTTTTTGAGATTACGAAGTCCCTTGTCCAAACGAGTGTACATGCTCTCGCAGGGTGCGTGTGTTTGTGTGTGTGTAAGAGATTTACAGTATTGTGACGTCGTAAATCTTTTTATTGCCCACAGAGTTTTAATGTACAATTTTCCTGTATTTAATCCCAAAAAAAGAAAAAGGTAACTATTTTGAACTGTTCGTTTGGACATCTTGACCCATTTCTGTGTTTGCCTCACTTTGTTGATCTCTTAGATGTATTCCTGTGAGAAACGGTAGCATTGTGTGTGTGTGTGTGTGTGTGTGTGTGTGTGTGTGCCCCCACTCTTAAAGTATCCAGATATACTTGTGAAGCAAGCTGCTGAGTTGAGGACAGCTTTCTGGCCTGTCTCGTGTTCAGATATGAGGTGGTGCCTATTAATTGTCTCCACACAGACGTCTTCTCGCTCCTACGGCTATGTACAATACCCTGTAAAACTCTGTACTATTATTTATAACGGTTTCCTTCACACAGAACAGATCTGAGAACAACTGGAAGTCTCGGTCAGATGGAGACGGGGTTGATTTTCGCCGGCCGGATGTGCGTTGTTTGGTTTTTTTTTCTCTCCTTTTTCCCTCTCTCAAACGGGTTACTGGTATTATGGGGAAAAAAAAAGTTACCGTTCCATGCAGCACCACCCGTAACCCATCAACTCCACACACATATTCTAGAGACGTGTTGGATAGATTGGTTATATTCAGATATGGATATGGGGATTAAAAAAAACAAAAAAAACGGAGAATATAGAGCCCACCAATAATCACGAGAGTGCTTTGTCTGTCAGTGGCACTATCTCAACAACAACAAAAAAAGGAAGACCTAAAAAAAAAACAAATTTCGATCTGAAGAATCGAGTACAGATATGTCTGGTTCCCCCGACTCGTGGCATTTTCCCTACAATAACGATTTGCCAGACACGTACAAGCAAAACTGACCATGTTGTAGCGTGTAATGGGTCAGATTTTCCTTGTACCAAAACCCGATTGGGGAATTAAAAAAAAACAAAAAAACATTGTAGATGTGAGCACTGGGCATATATGGTTCCTCACTGCTATTAGCCATCCCGTGTGTCCCTGTACATAGCGCGTGTTCGTGACGTCCTGAGCCCGATGTGTATACGTTTGCTTTGCTGTGATGTGCTATCCTCCTGTACTGGACTTCTCCCCCCCCCCTCTCTCTCTCTCTCTCTCTCTCTCTCCTCTCTCTCTCTCTCTCTCTCTCTCTCTCTCTTCTTTCACCACTTGGAATCCAACAGGCAGTGATAAGATTCTTTTTTCGTTTTCCTTTTTTGTTTTGTTTAAATTCTTGTCAGTCTATGCATTGATGTCGTCTATTCTTGTTATAACAAGCAATGTAATGATTGTAACATCATGAGATATCGAGCAGTAACTGTGGGACACGGATGTTCTTTGTAAAACGTTTTGTTAGCTGGTATTTCTCTCTGTACGTGTACTTGTCCTTTGGGGGATTATTTGTGAATCCAGTTCTAGAAATGAAATCTGATTGGGATATAACTCATCATGGTGATGGGGAAGTCGGGACGGGAGTTGTATTAAGAAATGATCGGAAATGATTTTTTTTAATTAAACCTGCATATGGAATGTTAGCAAGGACAAAATGACACACCTCATTTTTTTACCTGCTGCAGAATCAGTATCCAAAGAGAGTGTTCTTGTTGGGGAAATGAAATTTCAGTGATGTGGGAGCTTTTGTCCAGGAATCACGAGGCTTCAATACGTCCTGTGGAAACGTGAAGACTGTGACACTGATGATACACACACACACACAAATGTTTTAACCAAAAAAAAATGGAAAAAGAGAGAATGGAAGACATGAAATGACGGTGTTACCTATCTGTACGAAATTACTTCGAAATTCATGAAGGAAAAAAGGAGGGGAAAGTTTAGGTACAAAATGGCAAGAAGAAAAAAATGTGCTTGTATTTGTTACATTAAAGAAAGTAGGGGGGGGGGGGGGGGGGGGGGGGGGGGGGGGGGGAATTTTCGCGGTCTTGAGACGGAAAAATGATTAAACTGGTCTGGTGAAGCTGTATGTTACACCGGTGACTTCGACAACATCCAGACAGACAGTAGTTCACGGAATCAACGTCTGCAACGATTTTCTTTATGATGGGTCACCATACTGAAACGGCAGCGCTCACTGTTCACAGCCGGAATCGGCTTGGTTTATCAATACAAAGCTGAAAATAAAATTAGGCAGGGAACAGTATACAATAAACAAGTAGGTTATGGGAGCAAGAGTTACCCTACTTGTTTATTGTTTATCAAATATAGTTGATCTGGCAAAAAGAATCCAGTGGTTTGGCAAAAAAAAAAAACAAAAAATCCAGTGTATCGAGCGAATTCTTGAGGGGAAGAACCGGCATGTTTGTTATAAGCCGTTGCATGGAGAATCGATGTCTGATGTTTTTTTTATTTCTACAAATTAACTTTTATGTAACGAGTTACGGTCATAGTCACACAGGGGATTTCTGCTGGCACCGTGTTCACTGAAATCAGGGAGTCCCAGTCGACTGCCAGCGACACACTCATTCCGTTCAGGGTATTGTACATAAAGACATGTATCGGTCACTCATGTATCGCATAGCAATAAATCATCTCGACAACCGTCTTGAATCGAGACAGCGAAGCGGCGCGGCCCGCCGCAGACATACCGTAGTTCAGTCAGTGTAGTTTTTAGAGGGGGGTCAGAGCCGTTTGTTTTTTTTGTAGCGAGTCGACCAAGCGAAGGAACCACGGAGAAACCTCGTGTAGCACAGCAATAAGTAAAAATGCACTGTCCGACTGAGAGACGTGAGCGACTCTGTGTAAACAGTTGTGATAGCGGTCATGATTGTCTCGGCTGGTTTGCCTCGGTCAAAACATTTGTACAGGTTAAAAAAAAAAAAAAAAAGACAGGTGTACCCTGCGTTTTTTTTTTGTTTTTTTTTTTGTTTTTTGTTTTTGTATTATGAAAATATCTGATAAGGTAATGTGTCCTTCTGTAGTTATAAAGCCTATAGTCTGCTGACGCGTGGAATATATACTTCATATTGTTTGACAAGTTGGAAAGTATAATAATACTGGTGTAACTGTACCGTTTGGATGTTCCGACAGAAGAGCCTTGTTTGACGACCTTTCGGTGGAAAGGTTTATGTTTGTAATCCGACTGTTGTTTGGGAGGTCGCTGTATTGATCTGTGGGTATATATAAACAAATCGCCAGTTTCTGCTCCAGTTACATATTTGATATGACTGCTGATAGTATGTGTTCACGGTATCCTCTTCATTTCAGAATTATGTGACCGTATCCTTGTTGCTTCGAAATTAATCACAGGGCAAATGACATGATCATCGCGTTCTTTTGGAGTTAATTATAAATCATTTATCTTCTGTGCTCACCCCCATCATTATTTATGCTAAACACGAATCATCCTAAGGAATCATGATGTGATTTGTCTAGTCCAGTTGGCGTTGTTTCTTCAGTATGTGACGTCATTCCCTTGATGACGCTGCAACACTGTAGTGTCTGAAATGACGTCACGAATGGCGTGATGAAGTACGTAACAAACAGTCCAACCGTTCGATTGCAGTGCTGTCTCCACTTGTAAAATAAGTGATGCATGCTAATGTGACGGGGGAGAGGGGAACCCCGTGGTAAGAAAAAAATGGAACACTTCATGTAACGTACATCATACAGGGTTGGACAGATGACGTCGCAGAAATCCGTAACACGTACACACAACACACACACACACACACACACACAAATCCGCTATTTATTGCCCTGACAGTATTTTACCGTCCTTATCAGGTGTAAACTGTTAGAGTACTTGATATGCGTACCTTTTACGAGCTAGTAATCCGATGGACCATGTAATTTGTTTTTGAACAAACTTAGAATGCTTTTCACGGTGTAAAGGAGACGACAGTTTTTATTTCTTAGACACTATAACAAGCGCTGAAGTGTTCAGTTTCGATTCAGTTTTCAATCAGATTTTTTTTCTCCTCTAGATCGTTGCCGTTCTTCTGATCGATAGGAGCCATTGACTTATGCATTATCTTTAGTCCCAATATCGAATGCTTTTTTTCTTTTCTTTTTTTCAATTTGCTTAAGCCAGTCATGTTCCTGTACAATCTGTTACTATTCTACTGTCAATCAACGGTTAGAGAAATGCTGTTGAACCGAATTCCTGTTTACTGGATTGTCAAATAATGTGAGTTTTTGTGGTCTTGAATAATAAAAAAAATAAGCTGCGAAAATACTGAATGTGGCTGTGAGCAATGTTTTCGATGGAAGCACCTCTCTCTCTCTCTCTCTCTCTCTCTCTCTCTCTCTCTCTCTCTCTCTGTCTCTCTCTCACTCTCTCTCTCTCTCTATCTCCCACACACACACACACACACACACACACACACACACACAACATATATATATGTATATATATATATATATATATATTATATATACACACACATCCGGCCGCACACACAAAGCTTCCAACGCTATAAGGTGCACTGCATGACCTGGTTTGCATATGTGATGGTTGGCGCCCCCCCCCCCCCCCCCCCCCCCCCCCCCCCCCCCCCCCCCCCCCATTTCTCCTTCCTCCTTTATTCCCTCTCCCCAGGCATTTAAAAACGCAGACACAGGCATATTACCACAAGTAGTAAGACAAACGCATCAAGTTAATAACGTGAGGTTAAAAACACAGAGAAACAAATAAAGATGTTGTTAAATTTCCATAATATCCTCTTGCCTTTTGGGAGGTCAAGCGACTGATTAACATAATAAGCTGCACACATTTGTGTGAAGCAGAGATGCACCCCACAGCAGAAAATGAAAGAAATGGAATAAGATGATAAAGTCGTTCCTGTCGAATGTGTGTGTTAGTTACAGACTAACCCACAGTAACAGCGATACATTTGTGTTGGGAGTGGGTGAGGGGTGGAGGGGGAGGGGGGGGGGGATGGGGCATCGACTGTCAACGTGCATAGCACAGGTATTCGTGTCAGTATGTAAACATCGTTGTCTGACGGCTTACATTTAGTATTGTTTAGTTCAGTCATCTCGTAATGACGACAGTTTGTTCATCCTAATCGCTCAGACGCTGAGACACGTGCCCCTGGCCTATGCATGCACTGCATGAAGCAAGGTGCGAGAAAGATCACCGTGTGTCATTCGTATGGCCCAAAGTTTAGGACAGAAACAATCTCAGTTCACTTTAAGTGACACTGTGGCCAAAAGCCTTGGACAGAACAATCTCACTTCACTTCGACGCTGTGGTCGAAAAGCGAGGCACTACTTTGTTTTCCTTCTGCTATAATCTGACTGAAGCTAGAATTTGCGTTCGGAAGATCTGTACAGTAGCGTCAATATAAACGCTGATCTCAAAAAAGACATGAACATGTAGAAACAGAGTTCAAACACAAAGTTGTCACGTTTCATATTGAGTGGGTCTTATTTCTAGTCATGGCTCGATGAACCATCGATTGAACATGAGTTGGCATTGGGCAATGTCTTCACGTATTCCATCGGTTAAAAGCAATATGTCAGCTATATCACCATCAGAGGAGAGTTCGCTATTGCAAACCGTATTGCTAGAAAATACACAGTGCAGAATGCCACCCTTAAATGTGTATAATTATTTATTTATCTATAATATTTGTCCACCTGCTTACATCTAGATACATTTTGTTGATCCATAACTGTCAATGATGAACGCGGACGGTGACTAATTGAACGCGACGGGCGGTGGTATGCTTTCAACAAGTCCCAAGTGGATAAGGAGAGAGAGGAAACGGGGAGGGGAGACAAGAAGGGAGAAGGTAGATGGGGGATGTTTGTTTAGGTTGGAGAAAGGGTGGGAAGCGCAAATAGGGTGGTGGTGGTGGTGGTGGCGGCCTAAGTTAAACTGCGAATATTGCTTAGACTGAATGAACAATTCATGAAAAATCAAGATTATGGAAGAGTTCGTCTACCCCACTTTGAAAACGCCTCTCTCTCTCTCTCTCTCTCTCTCTCTCTCTCTCTCTCTCTCTCTCTCTCTCTCTCTGTGTGTGTGAGTAAGCAGCTGCAATTCAACAAGGCGTCATTTATGTTTAAGATTTCAACAAACACTATGCCAAATTAGATTTGTATCCACGCATTGAAGAAGACAAAACAAGCCACTTTACTCTGGACGATATATCTGGAACTCACTTTGAACGAGTCTACAAAAATAAACAACGACACTAAAACATTTTTAGTAACATTTATATAAACGTTTCATGTCTCAACAACATGATTATGTGATTTAAAAAAATCATGAACGTCCATTCGCCTATTCTTTTTGTAAGCCATTACTTGAATGCACCGTCTGAACACGTGACCTACTCCATTAAACCACTAACCTCCATTCCTTGTCTCTCTCCTGCCCACTTCTGCTCTCCCTTCCCACCCCCACCCCCACTCTCTCTCTCTCTCTCTCTCTCTCTCTCTCTCTCTCTCTCTCTTTGCTTTTATTCCTTCTGTCTGACTCTCGAACACGCCATTATTAGAGTTATGAATAGTCTGCCTGGTTTTACAATTACAATTTGATCATGCTGATATTTCAGTATGAATGATGTATATTGAAACGACGTATTCATGACGAGGACAAGTACAGATTGTAAGATAGGCCTCCATCTAAAATTTTCACTCCTTGAGATTACAGATCCCCCCCCCCCCCCCTCCTCCACGGATGGACTTCTATGGTCAAAGGGAGGCAATTTCAAAACTTCATGGTCTGACTAATAGGAGTTGTTTCCTCTCTCTCTCTCTCTCTCTCTCTCTCTCTCTCTCTCTCTCTCTCTCTCTGATTTCGTTTCTTCCGTTTTACCACCCAAAGTGTCATTACTACACTTGTGAATACTCAGCTTATCGACATTAGATTTTCATTACAGTGCGGTTGCGCCAATTTTTCGGTATGAATTATGTGTATCAAGAAATGATATATGCATGAGATGGACAGATTGTAAAACTAGGTCAAGGCCGAAAATCTTCATCACTGAGTATAAAATATGAAAGATCTCCCCCTCCCCCCCCCCTTTCTCTCTCTCTCTCTCTCTCTCTCTCTCTCTCTCTCTCTCTCTCTCTCTCTCTGTGAAGTCGATGGTTAAAGGGAGACAACTACCAGACTTGATGGCAAGAGTAATATTCGGACTTATTTCCCTTGTTTTGTGTGTGTGTGTGTGTGTGTGTGTGTGTGTGTGTGTGTGTGTGTGTGTGTGCGCGCGCGCGCGCGCGCGCGTGCGCACGCGCGTGTGTGTTTTCATCCGATCTTTCTGGAACATTCATCGTTTGTCGCCCCGACCCCTCCCCCCCCCCCCACGCTCCCCCCCTCTCCCCCCCCCCCTCTCCACCCCACCCCACCTACACACACTTTTATTTATAGAACTATGGGCATACACCACAGTTTTTAACTAGGACCACCTAAACAGACACAAGGCAAAATTGCCAAACTCTATTTTCTTGGCTTAGGTTTCACCCATGATGATAACAAGACGTTTGTGGTTGTATGTGCAGACAAAATATTCTAAACTCGTGCTCTGCACTCTTTTCCTTTTTGATGTGATTTTTTTTTTCTATTCTCCTTTTCTTTTCTTTTCTTTTTTTGTCTTGCCCTTTCTACCGGAGATGAATGGGAAGACGAGAACCACACAGACGAGCTTTATGTACCAGAGGGAAGACTAGAACCACACAGACGAGCTTTATGTACCAGAGGGAAGACTAGAACCACACAGACGAGCTTTATGTACAAGAGGGAAGACTAGATTCACACAGACGAGCTTTATGTACCAGAGGGAAGACTAGAACCACACAGACGAGCTTTATGTACAAGAGGGATGCACATCTTGAAAGTGCGGCTTCGGTAGCTCTCGGGCCTGGTTGATGTCGGGTAGTTGTAGGCCAGGTTGTTGGAATTCCATTGCAGAGTTGTCTTTTTTCGACATTTCTTTAGGTAGCAACATATCTGAGGAATTTGTTGTCATCAGTTGAGGGCTCAGTTGGTATGTCCGATCAGAACAGGCGCAGTTCAACACTACTACGGTGATTCAGCCACAGGTGTACAGTCTGTCACAACTAAGGTGATTCAGCCACAGGTGTACAGTTTGGTGATTCAGTCACAGGTGTACAGTCTGTCGCTGAGCGGTCGGCGTCGTGACGGACGACTCCATATTGATTGCTCCCCGTGGTACAGCACTCGGGCTGCATATAAGTGTGGCTGTATAAGATGGAGGCGGAACAAGCGGCGCCGGAGTACTGCCACCCGGGGAAAGATGAGGCAGTGAATTAGAGACTGATTTGTTGTTATCCTAAGAACCTTGAGCATAGCATACACAGTTCGCAAGTTATAATGTGATACAGCCCTACCATGTACCACTCACATATGCTTTTAGAGTGTTGGGACTTGCATGAAAATGCAGACTCCTTGAAGAGCTTGTTCAGAGATGTCTCTCCTGATGTGATCTTTGATTTTCTGAAAAAAATCAACATTTTTCATCTGATCTAAGATTTTACTGAAGAAAGGTTTTTAACAAAATTTCCTGTGTGTATTTAGGTGTGTTTTTTAAGGGTTGTGTCAATGATTGTTTTTATAGACTTGCGAGTCGATTTTAACGCCGTGACAGCCTTGATGTGGCCCTTTGCGGTCGGCTGGGATAGAAGCAACGTTACCTCACCTTACCTTTCCCAAATGCGATTTTAACGTTAGAGTGTAAGAGAAACATTTCCAACCTATGCGGGTGCGATATAAAGAATTACCTCCCCTGCCTGTATGTGTGTGTGTGTGTGTGTGTGTGTGTGTGTGTGTGTGGTGTGTGTGTGTGTGTGTGGTGTGTGTGTGTGATGGGAGGGAGGGAGCAGGGGAAGGGGTTAATTCGCTTGTTTGACACACAGCACAATTGATAGAAATAATAATAATAATAATATGAATACTTATATAGCGCCTATTCTCGGCTAGAGGCCAAGCTCTAAGCGCTTTACAATCAACACTCGTTTACACACACTCGTTTACACACAAATCGGTAGAGAAGAAAGGTGGCAGAGTGGTTAAGACGTTCGCCTGCAAATCCAACGTGTGAGAAGTGCGTGGGTTTTAGCCCTGCCTTTCTCACCCTTTCTTTCCCAGTTTGAATGACTATAAGCGAGTCAGATCCGTGTGCCTCCTGGAAAAGAGCAAGGGGGTTCCCCGCTGCCCTGGCAAAACTGATGTAGATTGAAGATAGCCGCCTGGTATTTCTTACCAAGCCACAAAAATTGTCACTTACTGTTATCGTGTGCCATCGTGTACCGGTGGAAATGGAGGACACGTATAAACATCACATGCATCTTATGAGAGAAACTGGAGGAATAAATGAGATAAATGAAAATGAGTAACTGACATTTGAATGGTACGGGAAACGACTGAATGAGCGCCTGTAGGCTGCTCTTCGGCCGGCTCTACCTGGGTAGGCAGCCCGTTGAGTGAGTGAGGTAGTGTGTTTATTGTAAAGCGCTTAGAGCTTGGTCTGTGACCGAGGATAGGCGCTACATAAATACCCAATATAATAATAATAATAATAATAATAATAATAATAATGAATCGCTAGGTGTGTCAACCTCGGGTGATGTCGATGGAGGAAGGACTAGCGCACAGCCCAAACACACTCACAGCTTGCTTACAATCTCATTCATATATCATGCATTCGTCACATCAAACCACTAGTAAAGTCTATAACTTTACTACACATGATCATAGAAAGAAACATCAATGCATATGGAATCAAACAAAATAAAACATTCTCTCTTTCCTGAACTTCACAAAATCATTTATCTAAAACATCATTAACTAACCCGGGTATAAATAGATTTCTACTTTACCTGGCCAGGTGATCTTAACTATTCACGAATCACTGTCTTTTTCTTTTCCCTTTTTTTTCTTTTCACTGTCACTTTCACAACACGACACAACTGCTGGCATTGGTCAGGCTGGACCGCTGGCGTTGGTCAGGTTGGACTGCCGATGAAAGTGGCGCTGGCCAAGTATGAGGTCGAACCCCCGGTTCAGATGGAACAGTGACTATCAACATCGATCTGTTCTCCTTTCTTTCTTCCTGCATTAACGCATTGCACTCTCTCTCTCTCTCCTAGTCTGCCCTATCAAATGGACATGGTTGCTTTTCTTTTCCTTTTCTTTTCTTTCTTTTTCTCTTCATTAGTTAGCAACTCTCTCTCTCCACATCTCTCTTTAGTCCTTCCTCTGCAGACTATCTCGTGCTAATCCTTCAACTTGGTTCTCTTCTCTCCCCTCTCATCTCTCTGCTTTTCGCTCGAGCAGAGCTACACCCAGAACCTCCCTCTCTCTGTCTCTCTGTTCGTTCCCATCTCCCTGCCTTCCTGTAGGCGAGAGCCTACTCCCCGAACTTCTTCCTCTCTCTCTCTGTCTGTTCGTTTCTCCTCTCTCTCTCACTCACGCATTACTTTATGCCCTAACTCCGTGTCCAAGGGCGAGTACCATTGGTCAGTATTTTTACCACCTCGTACCCGAAGTTATCTCCCTCTAATTCCATTGGATATTCAAATCATGACAGTCACGCCTACACGCCTTACTCTCTGTGGTGGTCAACTGGTCATTTAATTGATTAGCTTGATTTCACCCCCACCACCTACTACCTTCTCCCTCTCCCTTTCCGGTGTCGTCGACCTAATGGTGGGCATTGGTCGTAAATTGGCTAGATCAGTCTGGTCCAGACCTATCGAGATGTTGGTCAGCCATTCCGACTGTCTACGAGGAAGATTAGGATTAGCCTCTCGCTGTGCTCAAATTGGCCGGATGAGTCTGATCTGGGCGTCGAGACTCGTTTGACCAGACATCGAGGCGTCGGTCAGCTACTTAGTCCGTCTGGCTGGACAGACCGTCTCTGTGGAACCTCTCCGCTATGCTTAATTGCTGGACCCGGCACATGGGGCTGTCTGCCGGCGCCCAGAGTATTTGCGTTAGAGCTTATGTCCAACCAACCTAGCTGGCGACGGACCACGACTTTGGTTGTGTTTATTTTTGACCGTGACAATTTCCCCCTTGCAAAAGACTATGCACCGCATTGTCTCAAAACAACGGTACAAAAAGGACCACAACCGAATTTGCTGACACACAGCTACACGTGCAAAGTTTGAAAATTACTTTACAACCAACGGTTTATAAATTATAAAATATATCATTAGTGAATACCACTCCAATGAGTTATCACTGACGTGCGCTCTTGCGTTATTTCAACTCATTTTATAACAACCTCTGTGCGCACTTATGCAATTCCCTACCTGCGGATTTGCCACATCTTCTCTTCACAATTCCTATGAAAAGCACAATATAGTATGATCACGATCCATGACACTTCACTGAGGAATCTCCATCCTCACTTATTGCAAATAATGCATCACTACCCAAGCGACTGTATGCTCCAAGCATAACTACATTCACATGAACAAGTCTCACAAAGAAAATATGAACAAGTCTCACACAAAAAAATATGAACCATAGCCAACTGGGAATGAACCCATACCCAATCAACATAACTGTAATCAACACATATTATCAACAAAGCACCCCGGATATGACTGACTTCTGTTTTGGTCTTTGGTCTCTCTGAATTCATCATCTCTCCACCTTTCCTTTTTCTGGCTGCTTTGTGTCGCCTCCGACAACAAAACCTAGGAACTCCTACTGTCTAGCCCTTCATACAGTGACACATCCCTGTATGACTCTTCTGGAAACTTAGGCAACAAAATCTCCCCTTCTTCTGCTGGGTCTCCTTCACCTCATCAATGATTGCTGCTGCGCCTATGTGCTGAGTCTCACCTCCTCTAACCACTGTTTCTCTCCACCTCTTGCCAACTCCCAAGACTTCACGAGCGAAGGTTCTTGTTCCTGCGCTGCCCTAAACTCATCAGGCGACACATCTATGCCTGACTTCCTTGCCGGAACGACTAACGGTTTATCATCCTTTTCCTCCTTCTTGCTCCTTGTTTGAACTGCTGCCCCTGTAGCAGTCAACAACTCAGGATCCCCTGGATCCCTTGCCCCTGGAATATTTCCAATGATCAAATCATGAAGGGGTTTCTCCATCACCAACGCAGACAACTCGCCTGAGAAGTAAGGGGTACGTACTTCTATCTTAGCAACTGGAAACTCCCTCACAGTGCCATCGATTAGAGTACAGGTCTGGATTTGCCCTGTCAAATCCCTTCATCGACCAGCGTTGTTCTCACCACACCGCATGAACAACCAGTGTCTCGTAACACTTTCACCCTCTGCTGGCCAATCCACCCTTCTTCCACTGGTAACGAACCACTCAGCCTAGTGCCCTCCATCCCTGACACTGACTGCTGTCCAGTGCTAGCCATAGCTGCACTCCACCCTCTTCAGATTGGATCCCTGTTGGTTCCACTGCAGGTCGTTTCCCCTGGCGACCCTTATCCACCTCTTGCAAGGCTGCTGCCTTCTGGAACCTCATGCGACAATCCCTCGCCACATGTCCCTTCTTGTGACAAATGAAACACCTATTGTCCCTTTGTCCTCCTTTCTGCCCCACCACTGGGTTTTGCAGACTGTGCAGAAAACTCCCCTAGTCTCCTTGCACTCTTCTCACCTGTGCCTAGCACCTGTTTTCTCCTGCACCTTAGTGCCCAAAGGTGCCTCTCTATACACCTCTGCGAACTTCAACAACTCCCCTGCTGTCTCTGGCTGTCTCTCTTTCAAATGTATGGTTAACTCAGGGCCGCAACCTGACAAAATCTGTTCCTTCATAACCAGCTCTTTCAATTCAGCGAACTCCTTCTTCGTACCGCTCAACTCTAACCATTTCTCAAAATAGTGATCCAAACGTGCACCAAACTGAGTGTACGTTTCACCTGCTTGCAATCTAGCTGAACGAAATTTCTTTCTGAATCCTTCCTCTGTGAGGTCAAATCCCTTCATCAATGATTCCTTCACAGCACCAAAATCAGATTGGGTGTCTGCTGGTAATGCAGTGAAAATCTGTAATGCCTTACCCGTCAATAACGCAGATAAAATGACTGCCCACTCTTCTGAAGGCCAACCCTGACTGGTCGGAAACGTTTCGAAACGACTGATGTATGCATCAATCGAATCGGTTCCTTCAGAGAACTTGGGCAACTTTGGTCGGGGGGCGTAACTGCGCACAGAGTCACTGGACAGTGAACTACCATCATCGGTGGTCTCCCTTTGTATTTTCACTCGCTCTAACTCTAATTGAATCCTTAATCTTTCTGTTTCCTGCGTTAGTCTTTCTGTTTCCTGCGTTGCATTAGCCTGAATCCTTAATCTCTCTGTTTCCTGCGTTTCTTTTAGTCTTTCTGTTTCCTGGGTTTCTTTAGCCTTTTCCTGCTCTGCTATTTCTACGGCGACACGTCGTCTTTCCGCGCGTTCATCCCTTTCCATCTTTTGCTGGTTTTCAACAAATGCTCGCAACTCTTCTCCCGAATAGCCTAAATCACGAGCGACGCTCACGAGTTGTTCAATAGGGTGTTTCTTTTCGTCCGCCATTATATCTTCTTTTTTTTTTCTTTTTTTGAACAAAATTTTATTACTATGACAGCCAAATGGTGGTTACCGACACGAATGACGTAATAGCACAATCCTATGAATGATAATATTAGCTTGGGACAACGTAATTAGTTTTTATAAGACGCCTAGCGCCTGACCCAACTATGAGAGCGAATTATAGGCAATCTGTGCGAAATGAGTACTCTGGGGCTGAAATGCCAAGCCTAGTATTAACTATCTTGGAAGCAATGCCAAGCCTGGTATTTAACTATCTTGGGAACATACAGTAAGACAACCCCTTGTCTTAGGATTACAATACTTGAATCCCACCCAGCTTCCTCTCTGAGAAGTTGAACAATTATAATAAATGGGCCAGAATATCCTGGCAGGCTCGCCAATAAATTGTCAACCTCGGGTGATGTCGATGGAGGAAGGACTAGCGCACAGCCCAAACACACTCACAGCTTGCTTACAATCTCATTCATATATCATGCATTCGTCACATCAAACCACTAGTAAAGTCTATAACTTTACTACACATGATCATCGAAAGAAACATCAATGCATATGGAATCAAACAAAATAAAACATTCTCTCTTTCCTGAACTTCACAAAATCATTTATCTAAAACATCATTAACTAACCCGGGTATAAATAGATTTCTACTTTACCTGGCCAGTGATCTTAACTATTCACGAATCACTGTCTTTTTCTTTTCCCTTTTTTTTCTTTTCACTGTCACTTTCACAACACGACACAACTGCTGGCATTGGTCAGGTGGACCGCTGGCGTTGGTCAGGTTGGACTGCCGATGAAAGTGGCGCTGGCCAAGTATGAGGTCGAACCCCCGGTTCAGATGGAACAGTGACTATCAACATCGATCTGTTCTCTCTTTCTTTCTTCCTGCATTAACGCATTGCACTCTCTCTCTCTCTCCTAGTCTGCCCTAATCCGGGGGGAATTTCCTTTTTCTGTTTTCCTCCCCCCCCGGTTGGGGGCCCCCTTTTTTGGGGTTTTTTCTCCCCCCCGTTTTTTTGAAAAAATTTTAGCCTGAAATCCCCTTAATTTTTTTTTCCCTTTTTTTCCCTGTTTCCGGCGTTTTTTAAAAATTTTTAAAAGGGCCCCCCTTAAAAAAAAAAAAAAAAAAAAAAAAAAAAAAAAAAAAAAAAAAAAAAAAAAAAAAAAAAAAAAAAAAAAAAAAAAAAAAAAAAAAAAAAAAAAAAAAAAAAAAAAAAAAAAAAAAAAACCCCCCCCCCCCCCCCCCCCCCCCCCCCCCCCCCCCCCCCCCCCCCCCCCCCCCCCCCCCCCCCCCCCCCCCCCCCCCCCCCCCCCCGGGGGGTTTCAGGTTTTAAAAAGTTGGCCGGGCCGTATTTCCCCCCCCCGGGCGAAAACGTGCTTTCCCGGTTCCCCTTTTTCTTTTTCCTGTTAACATTGCCCTTTTTCCCCCTTTTTTCCCCGGGGGCCCTCCCCCTTTTTTCCCCAAATAATTTCTTTTTTTTTTTCTTTTTCTTTTTTTTTTTTCCCCCATTAGTTAGCAATCTTCTTAAAATCTCCTTTAGTCCTTTTCCCTTTCTGAACTTTTGGCTAACCTTAAAAGGGTTTCTTTTCTTCCCCCTTTTCCTTTTTTTCGCTCAGCGGATACACCCGAACCCCCTTTCTAGTTCTCTTTGCCCCCACCCCTCCTTTCGTAGAAAGGAAATTTATTCCCAATTTTCCTCTCCTTTTTGTCTTTCGTTTCTCCTCCCCCACCAAGCTTACTTTATCCCTAATCCGTGTCCCAACAACCATTGGTAGTATTTTACCCCTCGTCCCCGAAACCCCCCAAACCCATTGGAATCAAACAAAAAAAACCCTCCCCTTTAACTCTCTTTTCAACTTCATTTAAGTTATTGTTTCACCCCCCACCAATAAAAAACCTTCTTTTTTCCCTTTTTTTTCCCCGGGTCTCGACCAATGGGGGGCTTGGAAAAGGCTAAACCGTCTGGTCCGGGGACCCGAGATTTTGGCGGGGGCCATTCGACGTTCGAGGAAAAGGATTAAACCTCTCGCTTTCTTCCGGATGGCCCCCCCTTTCCTTCGTTTGCCAACTGAGGCCCCCTCACTCTTTTTCCTCTGGTACAAACCTCTCTTGGCCTTTCCTCGAGTTAATTGGCTACCCACGGGGGCTTTTCCCCCCCAGGGAGGAAAAATTTTCGTTTTGGGTTTTAAACCCCTTTGGGAGACCATACGGGTTGTTGTTTTTTTTTCGGGGGAATGGTCAAAAAATAAACTTTGGTAACCCCCAAACCTTCCCCCCCCAACCCGGGGAAACCCAAAAAAACCCCCCCAACCCCCGCCCAACTTTCTCCCCCCCCCCCCCCCCCACCCCCCCCCCCCCCCCCGCCCCCCCCCCAAAATTTTTTTTTTTTTTTTAAAAAAGGGCAACCCAGTTGTCCAGAACACGGTTTTCCACCCCCCTTTTTTCCTTCAAGGAAATTCCTCTTTGTCGGCCCAACATGGGGGCCCTTTTTAAACGCCATGGGGCGGGGTCCTCAGGGTTTTTCCCGGAAAGACCGTTGGGACTCCCGTATGTTATTGGGGCGACTCCCGCTGGGGAGTTTTGGTAAAGTCCCCAAAGTTAAAATTTGTTTGTTTTCCGTCAAGGCGAGAAAAATAAAAATCCTAAATTCACCTTTCCCCCTTTTTAAAAAAAAAACTTTTTTTTTTTAAAAAAATTTTTTTTTTTTTTTGAAATGTCTCCCAAACCCGGGGGAACAAAAAAGGGAAATTTTTAAAATTTTTTTTCAAGCACTCATGATTTCCAAAGTCCTTTCCCCCCGGGCCCTTCCCCCCCCTGAATTCCCGGGACGGTAAACACCCCCCCTTCGGCCCAGGGAACTGAACCCCCGTGCCGGAATTTCTTTGTGGGCTTCACACGGGGGGCGGGAAAAAACCGCTGGGGGAGTCCCAGCTTTTCCATCCCGTAGCGGAGCAGTTTTAATCTCACACCCACCTCAAACGCTACCAGGGATCCTAGCTTTTCATCCGCCATAAATTTTAAACCACAAACCTTACAAAAAAGGGGGAAAAATTTTTCCCAGTTTCTAACATTCTTAAAAATTTCCTTCGTCTCCCCTAAAAAACCCCCCTAACCAAAACCACCCCTTCTCTCCACCCGGAATTCCGGAAAAAAGAATTTTTATTTCCACTTTAAACAAACGCCTTTTAATTTAAAACCCAACGCGTCCCCCCTCCCCCCCCCCGGGGCCTGCCTCTGATCTTTAAACAAAAAAAAAGTAATTTTCAAACTTTCAAACTTTCATCGTAAATTTTATTTCCCAAAAAAAAAAAAAACAAGCTTAAAAAAATAAATTTATAACTTAAAAACTAACTCAATTTACCCCCTTCTCCTCCAGGACTTCTGGTTAGTTCTTTTTCCAAAAAAACCCCCCCACCCCCCCCCCTTAAAAAAAACCGTTTTAAACGCCGGGCCACACATAAAAATTAAAGTATTTTATTAATATTTTTCCAAAATTTTGTTTACAAAACCCCTAAAAAAAAAGGGTTAAAAAACCCTAAAACACAATTTAACAAAAATTTTTATTACCATTTTTTACAACCCCCCCCCTTTTAAAAAAAGACCACAAAAATTTAACCTAAAAAAAACCAGAGGACCCTTAAAAAAATTTTAAAAATTTTTCTTTAAACCCTATCAAATTTTAAAAAAAAGGGGGATTTTAAAAAAAAAAAAATTTCCACAAATAACATTAAATAAATTTAAAAAAAAATTTTTTAATTTTTAAATTCCAAGAAATTTTAAATTGAAAAAAGGGCAAAACATAAAATATTAAAACAAAATAAAACCCAAAATACAACTTTTAAAAAAAAACCCAAAAACTTTTTTTCCCAAGGCAAATAAATCTGCAAAATTATTTAATACCAAAAATTTTAAAACTGATCCCCAAAAAAAACCCCCAAAACAAAAAACAAAATAAAAAAAAAACCCCAAAAAAAAAAAACCCCAAAATCACATTTCTTTTCCCCACCTGAAAAAAATCTCTGATTTCGTACCGGAGGGAAAAAAAAGGGTTTCAAAAAAGGGAGGGATAAGACAAAACCCTTGCTTTTTGAAAAAAAAGAAGGGGGGTTCAAAGGGGTGATCGCGAAACAAATGTTTTCCCAAATTCTCCTAGCTTCGATAAAAAAACCCTTTTTCCCTTTCCCCCGAATACTGCCCGATTTCCAAATTTTTTGGCTCCCAAACCCTGGAGAAAAAACATAACCCCAAAACGAAACCCCCGTGGGGAAAAAACGGGATCCCCCAACCCAATGGTTTTCCCAAATGGAAAAGGGAAAAAATGGAAAAAAAATCTTTTTTTCCCCCATTTTCTCAAAGAACCTGACCAACGAATTTCCCAATTTTTATTTCCCAAAAAAACCCGCATAGGGCAAACGACGCAAATTGGGGAAAAAAAGCTTTTCCCAAAAACCAACCCCAGTAACCACCCATTTTTGGTTTTTTTGTGGAAGAAAGAAAAACTTTTTTCCCTCAAACCCTTTTTTCCGCCCTGGGCGGAACCAGCCAAGGTTTCCCCCAAGAAACAATTTTTGTGTGATTAAGGGGGAAACCCCCTTCAAAAATGGCTTTTTTACTTTTTTTAGCATTCCCCAAAAAAACCTTTAAAAAAAAACCCCTCTGAAAAGAAATTCGGTTTTCTGCTCTCGAACTTTAAAGCCGTTTAACCCCTGAAACTGTAAACCCCCAAACGGGTTTTTTAACAAAAAACCCCAGGGGGGAAAAGGCATTCATTTTCCTTTAAATTCAAACCTTTGTAAAAAATCTTTAATTTCGGGAAAAAGGAAAAAACTTCGGGAAAAATTTTTTATCCGTCAAAGTTAATTCTCGAAACAAGAACAAAAACCAGGTTTTTTCCAAAACGGACTGGGGACTGGCAAAACTCCTAAATTTTCCTCTCGTCCTTTCCAGCCTGTAAGAAAAGGAAGAGGGACGTTTCCTGAAAATTTTTCCCAAAGATAAGCCCCCAAAATCCAAACAACAACCAAAACCAAAAACAAAAAAAACTCAAAACCTTTTTTTACAAAATTTAATAAAACCAAAAAACCCCCATTTGAAAAACCAAATAATCTTGTAAAGTTCTCTGGTCAACTAAAGGCAAAACAGCTACTAACCTTTCCACGGGAACTTCATTTGGATTGTCACACACATGTCTTTTGCCCAGCTTCAACTTCAATCTTTGAGGAACAAACTATGAGGTAGAATGTCCGAAAGGGTTTGTGTCAAACCCATTCAACTCACAACAGCATAACCTTCTCGCCTGTGAAGTGTTTCAGCATGTTTGGATGCAAAATTCTCCTTTTGCCACCCTTGTCAACGAATAGTAAAAGTAAAGTACTTCTAAAAATCTTGTAAGGGGCCTTTCCATGCCCATCAAAGTTTGTTCGTAGTTGTAGAAAAAATAAAGTATTTTCGTCAGACATTGAAACGAACGAACACAGAAGTTTGTCTGGTACTTTTTCTGTACTTTTGCCAGTCTTGTCAAAAAAATCCTGTGTTTTTCCCCTTAAGGTGGAAAAAAAGGACCCACAAGGGCTACTGCTATTTGTAAAAGGGTTTTTCGATCCTTGGGCATCTGAGACAAGGGAAAAACATCAGGAGTCGCCCTTTTTTGGAACCTTTTTGACAAATTTCACAGTCCTAAATTTAGTCTTGCTCTCTCAATCCTGGCCCCCAAAACGATTCCGAACTTTACCCAAAATTTTTTCCCCCTGACCAAATGCCCGCAAGAAAAGCTCGGGCTTTTAACACCTTCTGTCGAACCTTCTCTGGAACCACAATCGTGACAAGTTGTACCCCCTTGGAAAACGAACGAAAACCAAACCCTTTTTTCCTTCACAAACGAACAAAAACCCTTTTTGGAAACACTCGCCAGTGCCAGTTTTGGAACTTGCCAAATGAAACATTTTTCCTGAAAACTGACAACCTCTGTTGACAAACACAAACCCGACATGGAATGTCAAACTCAGCCTTCCCTTCTGCCCTGCTTTTTTGCCCCCTTTTTTTCCAAAGCAGCTGCAATCGGAGGTTTTAATTCAGAGAACCGTAATGGGAGTAACCCTGAAAATTCCCCAAAGATCTGGATGGGTCTTCTATGACACAGCATAACAAGAACTGAAAAAAAACTGTTCCACCTCCCCGGCGGGCCCCCAGTTTTTCCCCCCCCCCAAAAAACACTTTCTGCGTTTTTCCCCACTCTGATCTGGCGAACAAGTGACCTCCTAACTCCTGCAGTTTTTTTGCCCTGAATCACGTAAAAATGAAACCAAAAACCATTCCTGTTCCATCAAAAAATGGGAAAGGAAACCGACTCTGAGTACGAAAAAACACGCACCTCGCATCCACAGAATCCTGAACGCAAAAGAAAATTCCCAAACTTCTTTGTGCTGTTTTGGGATTGAACGTGACCTTCTTGAAATGTTGCACTTCCCTCTCTGTTGACCTTACCCCACATTCAAAACATCCACAAATTTGCGGTACAAACTCCGACCATTTCCTCTGCGACCCCCACGACCTTAACCTGAAATACTGCCCCCGTCGCGTGGTTTTGAACCGAGGGTATTGGGATGGGGGGTTTTGGAAGGGGAAATTTGGGGAACGGGAAAAACCTGTCTGGTAACCCTGCTGTGTTTTCAATTTTGTCCATTTGAAGTAGACACCCAATCTCAACTGTTCCCACTGACTACACTTATTTGGATGAGCCAACGTAGCTTTTGCCGTTCTAAGGTTCACAAATGTTTTAAAAACTAGTTACGTAAAAAAATTCCCAAATTCTTTGCTCACAGAAGCCAAAATTTGTTCACTATAGCAAATCACGAAGACATCATTGACAAATCTTGTCTGAAAAAGTTCCCCAACGATAAAAAATTGTAAACGAGTGGCGTAGGGGAACAAGATTCTCTTTCTCTGGTTTAAAATTTTAAAACTTATCTGTAAATCTTTTGTACACAAAAATTTTGAAGCAAAGCTTTTTGAGTTCTTTTTTCCCACGGACCACTTGCCACGGGTTGATACAAAACAACGCACTGCCTTGTAAATGTACCCCCAAAAAATACCCCACTCCTTTTCATCCCTTTTCACATTTAGAAAATGTTTAAAACAAAATAGGTTTGGCCCATACCCCTTTTTAGATTCTTAAAATAAGGCATCTTAGGAAAACGTCTGCTTTAGTCAGACTGGAACCATTGTTCTGATCACCCTGCCATGTTTTCCCTTGCAGAAAACTTAACTTCTCTCTTTAATTTAAGTTTAGCTAGGTTTTTTCTGTAACAGCGATCCTCTCTCTATTTCCTGTTTCTTTGGGCTTTCCCTTTTAAAATTTTAAACGATCACTCCTTTACCTTGTTCTTTTTTAGCGAAATGGCCAACTTTCTTTTTCTCTTTCGCTGATTCCTCTTCTTTGCTTCTGAGCCTGTCTTTTGTTTTTTTTTTGCTGCATCCCCCCTTTTTCTTTACTATTTTTCAGCTACATCTCTCTTTTTTCCCTTTGCTACTGAGCCTGTCTTTCGTTTTCTCTTTCAGCTGCATCCCCCTTTTTTAGCTACTGAGCCTGTCTTTCGTTTTCTCCTCTCTTCCAGTTTAGCTTCCAAGTCCTTTGGTTCTTTTCTTTTTTTGATGCAAGTCCTTTTTTCTTTTTTTTTTTGCTGCCAAGTCTCTTTGTCTTTTTTTTTTTAGCGGCTTCAAATCGTTTTTTAGTGGATTTTTTTCTCTTTCCAATATTTATCCACAAAATCTTTAAGTTTTGGACCACCAAACCTAACTCTTTTGCCCGTGGGTTAAAAACGCAATTTTTTCCGGACCATTTGAAAATACTTTTCATTTTTTTTTAATCAAAATAATAAATTTTTTGTCACCAAAAACACAAGTTGAATCAAATTTACTTTTATACAAAATTTTTTAAAACACACCCAAAAAGTTTAAACACAAGTCCACACCAACACACAAAATTTTTAAAAGACAATAATTGGGAGAGAAAAAAAAAACCTACAGAATGTAATTTACATTGTATCACTTACAAAACACCCAAAACAATTACACGACAATATACAAAAAAAACTACCTATCACATGTACAAAAAAACCCTTCACTCAAAGGGGGGGGTATTCACACATAAATTAAACATATAAAGTATTAAAGAAGAAAGCACAATCAAAGGGGCCAAGGAGAAGACGTAACAAAGGGAAAGGGAAAAAGAATACAAAACCCCGAACTCAAAAACTATCTATTTACCGTAGTGTCCCGTAAACTGGAGAGGGGTAAATTACAAAAATAAAAAAAAACATGGATTTTTAATGAAAAACAGGTGTGCCAACCCTTTTTTATATTCGTACAAAACAAAGCCCAACCCTGGGATTCGGGGTCACCACTGTCAAGCACAGACGAGGGCAGAAATAAAAAAACTACATCAACAAATCTTACCCATACGCGTTTTTACCAGGGGTTAAAACTTAGACTTTTTAAAAAAAACCCCCCCTTTTTTATTAAATTTTTTGAAATGTCTACACTCAGAACTCCGGGGTAGAGCAGAAGAAATGGGGGGAAATTTTAAAAGGTTTTTCACTCAGCTTTAGTCCCGATTCTCCAAAGTCCTCCCCGTCGCCTTTTCTCCCCGAATTTTACCAGGGCGACGCAAAGACCCCAACCTGGGGCTGGTCCGACTCCAAAACGTAGCCGGAACCTTCCCTTTGTAATCTTCACGCCGGTGCAGCCTCAAACGCCCACGGCAGGGGCTCCTCCGCTTTCATCCCGTAGGGGGGCATGCCATCTGTACATGTCACAACCGGTGCAGCCTCAAAGTCTACGGGAGGGGGGCTCCCCCAGCTTCTCACTCCCTAGCGGAGCTGCCCCCCTCTACAAACAAAGTTGGGAACACCACCATTACTATCCCCGTTCTTAACATTCAATAATAAATTTTTCAGCTTCGTCTCCACCTAAAAAAAACCCCCCATTCCCTTCTCTCCCCCCTCGGCAATTCCTGGTAAATGAAATAAAAAATTTTTCCAATTCATTTCAAAAAAAAGACAACAATTTTTTTTAAAAACAAGCTTGTCTCCTCACAGGTCGACCATTGACTCTATAGAACAATGGAAAGAATAATTTTCATTACTTGGCAAACATTTCATGTAAAATTTTTTTATAAAATAAAAAAAAACAAACTGAAAGAAAAGAAATTTTAACTTAACAAACCCAGTCTTCAATTCCCCGGGCCTCTCTCTCCCAACTTACTACGTCTTACGCTCTTCGGGCTGTCACAGCGACAGCGCACGCTCTCTCTCTCGGTCTGTCCAGCGGACAGCTAAACACGACCCGGGACCATCAAACTTAAAGCTCACCCCTTTTAAAAACTGCACGGATCCTGCATTCCCCCCCTAAACTGTGCAGGGTACAACATGTCTGCATCAGATATCAAATTTTTCCAGTTTTGGGGGCACTTATAACTGCAATAAAATTAATGCCCTCTATCTCTTAAAACACAAATTTAAAGAAAACCTTAAAAATTATTAAAAATTTTCTTTAATCCACTTCACAAAAGCCACAAAAGAGACTATAAGCCCCAGGTTGCGTGTGTGATCGCACGCATCCATTGCAACTGCAGAATACCATTGCATACTCGTAAAATTCCCCCTAACTTTTTGAAATTTTTGGAAAGAAGGTCATTTTGGGCCCGGGGATGGAGACATGCTTATATATAAAAAACCCCCGAAAGAAAACTACAAATGTGAGAAATAGAAAGAAAAAACTGATTGACTAAAAAACTAGTTTAGTCGGCTCTACCCGGGAGGCAGCCGTTTTGGTGGAATGTGGGGTGGTTTTAAAACGCTTAAAGTTTAGGGCTCAAACTGAAAGGTGCTTTAAGTTCTTAAATGATATCCAATTTTCGAGTTGGGTTTCTAGGTTTGCCGGGTTCGTCAGAGAAAATGTAGACATGTAAGTATTTAGTTGTTATTGAAAATCACGCTTTCCTGTGTTCATTTTTTTTTCTCTTTTTTTTCCCCCTTTGTTTTAATTTTGGGTGGGCTTAGGGTGCGTGGGGTGGGGAGAGAGTGGGTTTTTCAGGGGGGGAAAGCAGGAATAACGAAAGGAGGGGCGAGGTCAAGGGCTGTGGGAGGGGGGGTGAAGGAGATTAAGGGACGACTCCCTCCCCCCCCCCCTCCCTTTTTTTTTTTCCCTTCGTTTTTTCAGGGGGGGGGGGGGGGGGGGGGGGGGGCGGGGCGGAAGGGGGGAGGGCAAACAAATGACTGACCCATAAGTCAATTGTTATTTTTCCTCAAAAGGGGCCCTGAAAGGTGCCTGGTTGTTTCAGGGGTGCACGTGCTGTGTATTTTTTTTCTTTTTTGCGCCCTCGCGCGAGGGGTGGAGAGGGGGAGGGAAAGGGTAAAATGGGGGGGACCAAAATTACGTCTTTCCCACCCCCTTTTCCCCCCCCTATCTTCTTGTCCCCTCTCCTTCACCCCCTTATTCCCCTTTTTAAGGAGAGAGAGAGAGGGAGAGAGGATGCAAAACCCTTTTGCCAGGTTTTATTTTAAAATAGCTGAATTTTCCTTTTTTTAGTTGGCTTGGTTGCGTAGTAAACCTCCCCTCCCTACACCCACCCCACCCATCTCCTGGTTTGTCCCCTTCCTCGTGCGTTGGTTGAGCAAAGTTGAAAACTTTCCTCCGTAAATAAGAATGCAGGTTTCTGGATTCTGGATTCAACATTAAAAAGAAGTTAGGACCGAATCAAAATTACTTTGGGGAAAATTTCGACAGGATCGCCCTGTCTTCATCGCTACCCTTTCTGTTTGGCAGCGAGGCCCGGTGGGGGGGACTGTTGTGTGGGGTGAACGGTTGTCAGGATCTGATTTTAGATAGGGGGGAAGTTCAAAAACCTTGATCTTGTTTAGGGTGGGGCCCGTCTTTATTTCGATGGCTTTTTTTAACTTTCCTTTTTGTGAGGAAGGGCTCGAGATAAAATCTTGGTTCTTTGGGGCTGAAACTGTGGCCTGGGCTTGTAGGTGCTCGTGTAAGACAGAAGTGTCGGTTTTGGTGTTCTGTAGAGGGTGGTGAGTGGTTTTTGCGTTCGCCAATGTTTTGGGATGGCACGTCTTGTGTGTGTGTTGCTTGTGTGTGTGGTGTGGTGTTGGTGTGTGTGTGTTTTTTGTGTGTGTGTGTGCGTGCGGGTGCGTGCGTGCGTACGAGAGTGGTGCGTGCGTGCGTGCGGCGTGTGTGGTGTGTGCGTGCGTGCGTGCGTCGTGCGTGCGTGGTCGTGCGTGCGTGTGTGTGTGTGTTTATGGTTGGTTGGTGGGTGTGTGTGTGTGTGGTGGGCGTGGTACGGCGTCGGCGTGTGTGTGGTTGTGTGTGTGTGTGGGTGGGGTGTGTGGTGTGTGTGGTGTGTGCGCGCGCGCCTGCGTGCGGTGTAAAAATCATGTAGCTAGTACAAGACAGCAGACAGATAGACAGACAAATGATAGATCGATGGTAGATGGGAAAGGGAGGTAGGTGATAGATAAGTAGAAAGATAACTAGTAATATCAGACACAACGGGCGGCGCGAGAGGAGAGAAGGAAGAGGGAGAGAAGAGAGAGAGAGAGAGAGAGAAAGTTGAAGTGTGAAAAGAATAAAAAAATGAGGTCAAGACGAATGACAGGAAAGGAAAAATAGATTTGAACAGTGTAAACAGAAAAAAAGCAAGACAAGAAGGAAAAAATAAACCCCAAAAGACGAAGAAACCCAAAGGGGAAAAAAAAAAACAAACAAACAGAGAAAAAAGGGGGGGAAAAAGAAAGAAAAAAAGGGGAGAAAAGAGGGAAGGGGAGAACAAGGGGAAAAAAGCAAACACAAAAAAAAAAAATAAATAAAATAAAATAAAAATAAAAAGAGCAGGCGACCCATCGCCCGGGAAACAAACCGACGAACCGGAAACCGATCTGCCGTCACACATTTATTCCAAAAATGCCCCAAAAAAAATCATCAATTAACTGTTCGTGACCCCCCCTTTTTGGGATCTATCTCGTTTCTTTTCGTGAAAGAAAGCTAAAACTGTAAATCATAATAGAGAAAGGAAAAAACGACACATGAGTGGACTATGAACCGGAAATTTTGCATCCTTTGTAACAGTTGTGTTCGTTTAAAAAAAACCAACCCACACATAAAAGTATGCAGTTTTGCTTGCATCCCCAAAAACTGTAACAAAAAAAAGGAAACGGATATGACCCAAAACATGGAGCCCCCCCCCCCCCCTTTTTTTTTTGCGTTTGATGGCAAAAAATTTTAACAACAAAAAAATAAAAAAAGAAAGACAATCTTTCACGTCAAAAACTTGGATGATAGTTTATTTTTGTTGTTCGAAAGACCCTTAAAGTAAAGTTTTTGAGAAAAATTCAAAAAGTATAAAGAAATAAATTTAAAAAGACAGTATTGATGTGTTTTTATTTATTTCGATTTTGGGGCTTTATCCATCGTTAAAATTTTTGCTACGATTAAATGTTGGTGTTTCCTAGACAAGATATCACTTTTACGAGAAAAGAAATTCTTTTGATCTTTAAAACCTGCCCTTGTCATCACTCCATAAACAGCAAGAAAACCCCAAGAAAAGCTCACCGTTCACAGAACGAAAAAGTTGGGGGAATAAAGGGCGTAGACTGCAAAAAACCCGTAAAAAAAAAAACCCGAGCTCATATTCCAATAAAATCTTTTGTTGCAAACACAAAACAACTCCAGAGGGTTTTTTAAATGATTTCAAATAAAAATTCGTTGCAAACGACAAAAAATAAAGGCTTTTAAAGTATCAAATAAATCTTTTGTATCAAAACGACAAAACAACCAAGAGGCTTTTAACTGATATCAATAAAAAATTCTGTAGCAAAAGACAAAACAACTCAAGAGGCTTTTTAAAAATGATATCAAATAAATACTTTTTGTATGCAAAACCCAAAAAAACTAGAGGCTTTTTAAATGATATCAAATAAATCTTCGTATGCAAAAGACAAAAAAAAACTAAAAGGCTTTTTAATGATATCAAAAAAATACTTCTGTAGCAAACGCAAACCAAAATCAAGACTTTTCTGATATCAAAAAAATCTTCGATGCGAACAGCCAAATCAACCCCTCAAACGTTTTTCCCAACTCGCCGCCACCTGGTTGATCCATCTAGCCGCGAATGGCCGGCTGGACCAAAGGGAGAAAACGAGACCTCGTGTACTGGGCCCGCCAGACCCCGGGGAGGAGCGACAAAACCCGGCCTGTTTTCGACTGGGTAACTTGGTGGGGTCGGGGTGAGCGAAGGTATGGTTGCCGGACCTGCTGGGGCCGTGCAGGGGTTTTTCTGAAGGGCGCAGCCAGACAGAGGGAGAAGGATGGATTTACTGTTGCTCCAGGATGGAAAGGGTTAATTGATGTTTACAAAAGGAAAGAATGGGGGCCCTATTCAGGACGATGGGTAGACACCTATTCAGGCAGAATGGGTAATTCTATTTCATGGACGAATGGGTAGTATCTTTACTGGAAAGATGGGTGAATCTATTCATGGGCAGAAAGGGGGCACCCTTTTCATGGGCGAATGGGTAGATATCTATTACTGGACGAATGGGTAGCACCCCTTTTCTGGACAGAAGGGAGATATTTATTACATGGACGAAAAGGGTAGCACCCTTTTAAAGGACGAATGGGTAGATATTTACATGGGGAGAATGGGGAGACCCTATTCATGGACAGATGGGGAACCCTTTTCGGACAGATGGGTAGACATATTCCTGGACGAATGGAGGGTGAAATGGTAGATGTCTATTTTCTGGACAGAATGGGAGGGGGAAAGGTAGATGTTATACTGGCAGAATGGGGGGGATGAAATGGTGGTCTATCACATGGCAAGGGGGGGGAGAAAAGGAGAAACTATTCCTGGACAGAAGGGAGGGTGGAAAGGGAGATGCTATTATGGACAGAATGGGAGGGAGGATGGTAATGCATTACTGGACAGAAGGGGAGGGTGAAAGGTAGAGTCTGTTACATGGACGAATGGGAGGGTGGGGGTTAGATGTCTATTCAGGCAGGGGGAGGGTGGGGATAATGTCTTACTGGAGAGAATGGGAAGATGGGAATTAGATGTCTATTACATGGGAAAAAGGGGAAGGATGGAGTTAGATGTCTATTACATGGAGAGAATGGGAAGGATGGGAGTTAGATTGTCTATTACATGGAGAGAATGGGAAGGATGGGGCCCGGGATTAGATGTCTATAACATGGACAGAATGGGAAGGTGGGGTTTAGATGTCTATTACATGGAGAGAATGGAAGGATGGGGATTAGATGTCTATTACATGAACAGAAGGGGAATGATGGAATTAGATGTCTATTACATGGGGGGAATGGGAAGGATGGGAATTAGATATCTATTACATGGAGAAAAATGGGAAGGGTGGGAATTAGATGTCTATTACATGGGGGAATGGGAAGGGGTGGGAATATTAGATGTCTATTTAAGTATTACTTTGGGGGAATGGGAAAGGATGGGAAATTAGATGTCTATTACATGGGGGGAATGGGAAGGGGGGGAAATTAGATGTCTATTACATGGACAGAATGGGAAGGGTGGGAATTAGATTCTATTACATGGAGAGAATGGGAAGGATGGAATTAGATGTCTATTACATGGGGGAAGGGGAAGGGTGGGAATTAGATGTCTATTACATGGGGGAAATGGGAAGAAATGGGTTTGGTAGATGTCTATTACATGAAGAG
>CM031611.1:32637562-32640062 GCA_018398815.1 Conus ventricosus | reverse complement strand
ACACACACACACACACACACACACACACACTTGCCCTTGGGGCGGTAAACCTCTAAGAGTTCACGACCCAAAAGGCTCCCAGCGGTACCAGACCAGGTGGTTCTGGCATCATTTCCTTTACTTGATCATCATTATCTACAATGAGCACTCCTTCTGCTAGCCATGACTCGGCAAAACTTGAAGGCTGTGGTCATCCATCCAGAGTCCGCGACGCGCTGCCAGACATGTTTATCAGACACAGAATAATCACCAGAGAACTGGGTCCATGCCTAATCTCTGATGTTCAGTACCAGCTGACCATTCGTCCATGAAATAGACAGTATGGAATGTCAGGTAGATCACGCCGTGAGTGCCTTATCTTCCTCTCCTTCTCCTTCTTCTTTTTCTCTTCCTCCTCCTCCTCCCTTTCCTTCTCTTCCTCCTCTTCCTCCTGCTCCTCCTCCTCTTCCGTCTCCCACTCCTCCCCCTCCTTCTTCTTCTTCTCCTTCTCCTCTTCTTCTTCCTTGTTCTTCTGCTCCTCCTGCTTCTCCTCCACCTCCTTCTCCACTTCCGGTGTTATCCATTGCATATGAACACGATCTTATCGTCCACAACGGATGGAATCACACTGAACGTGCGTGCAACGTTGTTTACGTTGTTGTTATTGTTTAAATGCATGCCGTCACAAGACCAGCCCTCTGTTCTGAATCTCCTCCGAAGAACATGTCTGGGTTTGGAAGTCTACACAGACTCTGAAGCAAAATACCCCCAACCCAGTTCAAACGGGGATTAAACCTAGATCCCCTTGCATCAAGAGAATCGTGTCTTCTCCATTACGCTAAACCGGCCCCGTGCCTTATCGCGAAGAAACCGTTGAGTACCTACAGCCAGAGTGCCAAATAAGGGCATGAGAATGGAAGGGATCCTGGGGTCAGGTCTGAAAGTCTGGTGGTAGTGGTGGTGGTGGTGGTGGTGGTGGTGGTGGCGACCATTCTTCCATGGTGCCTTATCACGATGAGTCTCCTGACCTACCTCTGGTCTTGAGTAACTCCGTGTCCCCACGTCAGTTGTTGATGCCGAAGTTATGTCAAATCTTAGGGTTGGTCTGACCATGATTTTAAGGCGCATGGTCTCAGTCCACAGTTTGAAGAAGAACACTCGGCAGGGTTTCTCATTAGGCCCGCTTGTTCTCATTTTGATCTACGCGGTTCGAATCTCCGCCGGGTCGTTTCGGTACAGGGGGATTTTTCCCTCGGAGTTAACATTGGTTCTGACTCCATTTCCCATACAGTCCTTCGAATGAGACTGTAAACCAGGTTCCGTGTGTGAACGCACGCGTAACATCTTGCACACACGTAAAATCCCATCACCAACTGTCGGAAGAGAAGGCCAGTTTGGCCGTTCGTATGGACTTCTTTCTTTCTTTCTGCATACGCAGGCTGATACTCCTGCGACACTGCCTGTATAGACAGGCAGTGGAGTTTTGTGTGTATGACCGTTTTTGTTGGTATGGATGACACGTTACACATAGCATGCACCTTCCCCGAAGATGGAGTATGGCTGCCTTAATGGCGGGATAAAAAAAAAACGGTCATACACATAAAACCTCCACTCTCTTTGTTGAGCAGATGGGATTGATCCTTGCCTGTCTATACTGGGAGTGTCTGCAGAAGTATCAGCCTGCGTACGCAGAAGAAGAAGTAGAAGAAGAAGATCTACAAAAAGGGGGGGGGGGGGGGGGGGGGGGGGGGGAACCCAATGAAGTAAAATCTGTAAGAGGTTATCGCCGAGGCTTGGAAATGTAGAAACGGAAGAGATCTGCGAAGATCTCTTTCTTCTATTAAGAAAGGGTGAAAACCGTAGTCGCACCTTCTCGCCACGTTAATGTGGGTGTTTCCTCAGGGGGACATGGGGCAGGTTGGACGCAACCTCTGTTGTGACTAACGCGGCACGGGAGCGGACGACTGGCGCTATATTAAAACTAGATCTCGGCCTCTCCAATCAAGGAAAGCCGCAGCTAGACCAGTCCAGATGGAGGATTAAGGCCCCCACCGAGAAAGGAAGGAACTCTGTGCAGGCCCACCGGCGCGTGGACACGCCCTGACACTGCTCCAAGCCTTACCCCCAGCCATGGGATAAATGGCAAGAGCCGAAGTCGGATGTGCTGGTCCTGACTTGTCAGGGGCGTAACGGCAGCACAACGCATCCCCGCTCACATGACAGACAACCTTGGAGAATCTCGATATGGTGCTCGACCGTTGAGGACCCGCCAGGGTGGAAGAGTGCCGGGCCCTACCAACCGATGAGGGAGAAACTCTACGGATCTCTGGAGGACCTCCGCCGGATGGCAGCCTTCATCAGTGCATCTGGGGTTCCTGTCTGAGCGAACGAAGAAGAAGAAGAAGAAACGGAAGAAATCTAAATGGCAGGTAAAGCACAGATGAACAAATTAATACCTGACATAAATAAGCCCTGAAAGAAGAGAGAGAGAGTAGAGAGAGAGAGAGAGAGAGAGAGAGAT
>CM031611.1:32625062-32630062 GCA_018398815.1 Conus ventricosus | reverse complement strand
CGCTGAACTTACCTTACATGAAAGAAGTCAGGGGAAGTGATCTAAACCCAGTAAACACTCAACATAATGTAAAACAAGTCTGAAAAAAGTGGTCTCCATTCAGTAAATACTTAACAAACTTAACGTAAAAGAAGTCAGAAAAAAAAATATCTCTATTTATTTAACACTTTGTGCACATCACGTAAAAGAAATCAGAAGAAAAAAAAAAGTAATCTGTTCTCGGTAGACACTTAATATACTTGACGTAGAAAAGTCAGGGGAAAAAGTAATCTCCACTTGGTGGACACTCAACGTACTTCATGTAGAAAGAAAGGTGATCTCTGATCAGCAAACATTTGATGTTCTCAGCGTTGAAGGAGTCAGAAAATATAATCTCTACTCCATAAACACTCAACGTAACAGAAATCAAGAAGAAAATTTTATTTCTTACCACAAAACACTTAACGTAACATATCTCTGAAGAAAAATAAGATACTTGATCTCGACTCTTTGGCGACTTGATCTCGACTCTTCGGCGCAAACATGCACCTCCATCAAACATCAATGCCTTTCATGTCACACTCACCCGGAGCAGCAAGGGAAAGCCCCACAACAGCAACAGCGATCAAGGTAGCCAACATCATCATGAACCCCGTGGACGACCTAGTCTTCACGCTATCGGCTTCCTTCTCTAAACCACGTCGTGAAGTGAAAGAGTTGTGACTCCAACGAGGACATCCAGCCTTTAAATACACCCCACATACACGTGGGCTGAGCAACCGAATTTGGCCTGCTCGTTATCTCCGGGGGTGGGGTGCAGTCTGTTTAGCTGGGTGGGGGTGCGCGGACGTCGTCGGCTTTACTATTCCTGTGTTTCTCCCAGAAAAGGAGTGTCGGCTTATACTTCCTCCTGTTTGGGCCAGAGCTTATCACGCACGTCTTTGGCTACAGCAGTGATGAAGGCATTTTGAAGTTTGTCTTGTACTTCTGAAGGCCGGGCTGACTTTCTACCGCCTTCTTTGAACTTTTTTTTTTTGTTTTTTGTTGTTTTTTTTTTGTATTCTGGTCTTACGGTTTTTCTCTCCAACCCTGCACTTTTGGTACACTATCAGCTGCGGATGGTGGTGAGCCAGGCCGTGAACAGGAGAAAAAAAAAAATCAGCAAAAGTCAGCACGAGAGAGGACCCGGTGTTGAACGCATCACAAATGACGGACGTCCGTGACAGTTGGGGCTGCAAATCATCCACACGAAGAATAGAGGCATGATAAGGGAGATAATTCAAGTTATTCAATTATAATCAATACGAATCTCATCTCAAACATTGAACTAGATTCAAATTTTCTTACACAACAAATTGAAAAAAAAGTATGTTGATTGCAAAATGAAGCACTATTTTCTGAGTGCATCAGAGTTTGAAATAAATCAAAATTGCGGCTAAATCCTTATGTCCTGAGTACATTAAAAATTGAAATAAAACAAAATATATAGCTACATGTTTCATGTCCCTTAATAGGCCATAAAGCTTTGAGTTTCTAATACAACGTGAACGGTTTCGGCATTCTGGCTTACAGTTTCATATTTTGTGGCAAAACAGATCATAGGAACCGTTAGTGCGGGGGGGGGGGGGGGGGGGGGGGGGAACACTACACACGTCCGTCAGGCACACTACACACGAATACCACACAATGTTCTTGGGTTTGGGTTTTGTTTTTGTTTGATTCTTTCAGTCTGACACAGCCTGGTTTGTTTGGTATTACCTGTGGGAGGATATGTGCACGTGAGCGTTTCACACACACACACACACACACACACACACACACACGCACACACACACTACCACCACACACACACGCGCGCGCGCCCGCGCACACACACACACACACACACACACCACACCACACACACACACACACACACACACACACCACCACCACCACCACCACCACCACCACCACACCCACACACACACACACACACACACACACTCCACCACCACCACCACCACCACCACTTACACACACACACACACGCACACACACACACACACACACACACACACACACACACACACACACACACAGTGCACCGCTTAGACTGAGAAAATACACTATTTCGCTCTCGTTAATTGTGTAAGGTCGGTCTTCTGGCTCCAAGGTCCTCGGTTTGGGGACCTTATCTTGCCATTGGAATTCATTCCTAGTTCTGACGGATTTTAACTTTTTCGCTACTCTGGTGTGGCCTCTCTGTCTTCGGCCCGACTATACACACAACATAGAGCATTGAAACACTCCATCTCCCTCCAGAATCTACCTTCATGACGCATGTAACTAAAAACACTCTATCTCCCCCCTAACTCTACCCCCTCCCCCTCCCCTCCCCATCATCACCCTGGCTTTAAAAACTGCAGCCAAGTCTCCCCTCCCCCTCCCCCTACTCCCTACCCCTACAGACCCGCGTTTGTAGACGTAGACGCGTGGGAGTCACTCTGACTCACAGCCAGTCGTTAGATGTTCATGATCGCCTGTTTGTCCAGAGGCCAAACAGGCGGGGAGACACGCTCGGTACAAACCACAAGGATGAGGGAGATGAGGAAGGGCGAAAGAGAAGAAAAGGTAGGACGGCAATATGAGCAATAGCTTGTGTGTGTGTGTGTGTGGGGGGGGGGGGGGGGGGGGGGGGGGGGGGAGCGGGGGGGGGGGGGAGGAGGAGTGGAGGGAATCGCAGCGAGACATACTGTCCGTTAGACCCGGGAACACCCCAAACACAGGCTAGTTAGTATGTGAAGTCTGCCGCACAGATCAGGTTTTGAGCAGAGACTGGGTGAATCGTTGACACCCGTTTTCTGATGGAATGCTCAGCAGGTATCTATATATAGTCTGCTTGCGTCAGCAAATTCTCTGTGTTCATGTTTTGCACTGGATCTTACTTTTTTCTTCTTTAGTTTTGAAGGAAAAAAAGAAAAGAAGAAGAAATGGAAACGTTTTGTGTACTTTGCTGTGAGCGGCGTATTGCTAGTGCTGAACTTTTATGCACAGACAAACATATTTTGAAACATCAAATTCAACGGTTGTTTTTACTCTCACAAAAGTGAAAAATTAAAACCGGTACGTGATCATTATTATATAATATTGCTCGGATATGCTTTGTTTCGTCTTTATGTCAGTGTGTTTGTATTTCCCGGTATAAAAATCAATGAAGGTGATATTAAACTTTCTCTTGAGAAAACATAAAAACACACACACACAAGGGGCCTGTCTTGCAAACAATGAAATAATCCATAGTCATTTCCTCCAAATAAAAGCTGGGCACGAGGATAATCAACAGAAAAAAAATATGACGGGGTGGAATGCGAGGCCGCGGAGGGGGTGGGGATGCAGGCTTGGGGGTGGATGGGGTGGGAAGGGGTGTACAATTCAGGGAGACAAAAATCTGGGGAATTATCAGTACAGTCTGTGTCAATGAACATTGATTCTGTATTCAAACTGAAACCTATGCACATTGTGGTCTCTGTGCCTCGTATCCGTGATCCCCTGTCATTCTCTTGTTCACTCTCTCTTCAAGTGACTCACCATTTTACACACACACACGCACGCACGCAACACACACACACACACACCCCACACACACACACACACACACACACACACACACACACACGCACGCACGCACGCACGCACGCACGCACGCACGCACGCACGCACGCACGCACCACACACACACCAACACACACACACACACACACACACACACACACATGCGTTCATACATGGCACACGATCACGAATGCACACAGACACACACACACGGCACACAAACACGACTATGCGAGCGCGCGCGCACACACACACACACACACACACACACACACAACACACACACACACACACACACACACACACACCAGACAGCTATACTGGGCTTTTTCGGGGTTGTCACCATTATGGGAGAAGAGTCCCATCCTGAAAAGAAACCAACAACAATCTTAACGTCCAATGTACAGGGTCGAACTTTAATTAAGGACCACCCCTAAAAAAGGCCCTTTCTTTTTAAATTGGCCAATAATACAAGCAATGCATTTTTTCGAAGAATTCGACTGGGAAAGGTTTAAGGGGTTACAGTATTCCGCAAAGCTTGCTTAAGCTGTCTTATTGTCACGTGCGGCATGCAGAGGGGGGGTTAAAAGTTGCAGATTGTTGTCAAAATCGCTTGTTTTTTAAGCAAGAGTGAACACTGCTTCAAACGCTTTTGCACTGAAATTCAAATGCACGTGCAAAAACCAATGCATTGCAGAGCATTTTACTGACTGGAATGCCCCTAAAAGCAGCCCAACGTGCATAATTCTTCATAACACAAAAATGCCTCCAAGACGCAAGCTGTCTGATTTTGACCGGACCGGGCGATTGCATGGCTGCAGGATCGAGTTGGCGTTCGAGAAGCGGCCAGAAGACTACAAGTGTCCCACTCCGTCATCATTCGGCTGAGAGAACGTTTTCAAGCCACTGGAACTGTCAAAGAGAGACCCCGTCCAGGCCAGCCAAAGAAGACCACTGCAAGAGATGACAGGTTCATCCGCAGACATGCTCTTCGGACCAGGACCACCACCTCCAACACCATCAGGCGTCGGCTCCAAGCTGCCACTAACACAGCAGTGTGTGAGATGACCATACGGCGGCGCCTTAATGCTGCCAACCTTCGAGCAAGGCGCCCAGTCCGGAAACCAAAACTGACTGCGGCCCACCGGGCACGTCGCCTGGCCTGGTGCACAGCTCATCGAACATGGACTCGGGCTCAGTGGTGGATGGTGCTTTTCACCGATGAGTCCAAGTTCCAGTTGAAGCCACGAGATGGACGCATTCGGGTGTGGCGGCGTCCCAGGGAGCAGCTGGCAGATGACGTCATCCAGGAGGTCGTCGCTTTTGGTAGTGGCTCCGTCATGGTATGGGGGGGGGGGGGGGGGGGGCATCAGCAGTCACCACAAGACTCCCCTGTACCATGTGGATGGCAACCTGAACGGCCAACG
>CM031611.1:32560062-32620062 GCA_018398815.1 Conus ventricosus | reverse complement strand
AAAGATCTCACGGTGCTGTCATCACCTGTCAGCGGAACAGCAAGAAGTGAGGCCACGGGATGTACACGGCAGTTGCTTGACGGTGGCATTTCTTGCCGATGGGCTCTACAGTCATGAAATATGGGCCGGTACACCCTGTCGTATCACATCCAGTGGCCATTACTCAACGGCATCTGCCAGGGAGCAATTGTGTCCCTTCACGTGTCAGTGGAATGCCCTGTGCGTGCCTGCACCCTATGTGAACACAGCGCAGGCCTTCAAGAGTGGTGCAAGATTGCTCCCAGCTGGTTTGTTCGGCAGGTGAGGACAGTACTTCTCTGGGTCCCCAACCTTCGGGTGTACCTTTTTCTTATCCGGTGCGATACGGCGTTTGTCTACAAAACCGGTGGAAAGATACTGGCTGCGGAAGATCGTCTGATCCAAGAGCTGTGTAATCTATATAACCTTTTTTTTCTCAGCTGTGCAAGTGCGTGCTTAACGAGCAGACTGTCGGCAAGTCTACCAAACGTACAGCGATCTGCGAATTGTTCCACACCGTAGATACGACAGACCTGCTTTCGTTAGGCTGGAGGCAAGGCGAAAGAGCTCCCACTGACACCTACACACTGTTTTCTGACCCAAGACGATACACAATCAAGCGTGAAAGAGACCTTGCCTTTACCATCAAGGATTCCCTCGAAGCACACTGAACTATCCCCCCACCCCCCATTTTTTTTTCTCATGTGCCCTTTGAGCCGATCCAGTTGACTGCCGATTCATCAGCAGCGTGTATCCTTCCTCAGTGCAAAGGCATCATCCTAGCAAAACAAACGGGCCGTTAATTTTTTCTTTCTTTCGTTCTTCATGGATTTCCACATTTTTCTTTTTAAACTTTTCTGTCAATTGGAAAAAGGCCTATTTTGGAGTCTCACTTTCTCACTCCCCCTACCTTGGCTGACTGCTTAACACGAAGAAACTGTCTGTGGCTGTGGTTGGGAGAGCCGTATTGAGCAGCTTGGCGTTAATGTCATTGAGAGGGTCATGAAGATAAAGCATAAAAGACAAAAATGACAGGAAAAATGGAGGAAAATATTAAAAGAAAATGAAAACAAAATCCCACGCCTCCAAACTTTTCACTTCTATGGCGTCATCATGCATACTGACCATTTGTCCATGTTTGCTAAAACCGTTTTGTCAAAATATAGAATTAAAGTCACCGAGGAACACAAATTTCATCACCAGCTTTCAAGACCTGTTTAGATCTGTGTTGCCATAGACCGTCACCAATAACATATGGAAACAGAGTGGAGAGAAGCAGAATTTAAAACTGGGAGAAAGGGAAAGGGAACAAGGGAGAGAGGGAAAAAATGAGAAATAACAACAGAAAAAAAGTGTGTTAATTAATTAACAGAAAGGGCAGGACAGGGGAATGGCGGGCGTGGGGAGGGGTGGGGGGAATAAACAAGCAAATGAAAAAGAAATAGGAAGGGTAAAAAGGAGCTGTGAAGGACGGAACACACACACACACACACACACACACCCTGAACAGTGTAATTTTAAAGACGCTGAATGAACATGGAGTAATTCGCTCTTTTCCAGACTAATATACCTGGTCAGTGCATGCATATCAGTAAAGCAAGGCCAGGAAACCTGAAGACTTATGGTACAAGGTGAAGAATTAAAAAGTTACATTACGCCAAGAGCTAACATTTCTTGTTGTTAAATGCCAAGAGGGATTCAAACCTGGAAAAGTTGCTCACTCATTTTGTAAAGAAACAGAGCTGCATGTTCTTGTGACTTAAAACTTTTAAACATTGTTTGTCCACTCTCACCTCCAATCTCATTGCTTTCCAATGTCTCATTTATTAAAACCACCTACACAAAGGCTTTCAAGTAGCATCACTTCAGGTACAGGCTGAAACAGGAAAATAACACTTGTGTCGTAAGACCTTCAAACGAATGGAACAAAGGGCCATAACATATACAAAGCAACACATTTTGGTCATTAGGGCCTTCTATGGACAAGAGACCCTGACTTGCTTGTTAGGATAGTTTGTATTGCCTGAAAATCCTTCAGTGCTTTTATATTCTGTTACTTGCCATGCCCGTAGAATGCAACCAAATCAGGAAATGAAAAAAAAAAAAAAAGAAACAAGAAAAAGAATGAAAAAATAGAGAATTGAAATGAAAAATACATACATTCATCAAAACAATAACAAAGAAAAGAAAAAAGAAAGCAGTATTAGAGGACAGAAAAGAGAGAAAAAGGAAAAGAATAAGAAGACAAAAACAGTATAGTAAATAGGAAAAGCGGAAGTGCCCTTTAAAGGACTTGCTGTACTACAGAAAGAAAAACAAAATGCTTTAATTAAAGACACCAACCTCAAGCACAGCGACTTGGATACTGTTACCTCGTAACAAACTGGCTTTGGTAAACCCCTTACCTTATCACAAACAATCGCTCAATCAGATACTCACAGTTGTGCGCATGCGTGCGCACGTGCACACACACACACACACACACACACACACACACACACACACACACGCAATTTCATACCACATCACATCCTTTCATCACATTCACTCAAACTCTCATGCACCAAGAACCCAAAGCAAACAGCAAACTCAAGAACCACTGGGTACATACTTTATATATACTCTGAATAAATATACAATTCCATGAGTATTCCAATGAAACCAGTGATCTTTAATAACACCCCCCCCCCCCCCTCCTAAAGTAGTCCCTAAACAATGTTTTCTTTATTGTCATAAAGATGACAACAACATAAAAAAGAAAGCTACATCAAAGTAGTTCATAAAAGACACAGCAAGTGTCTGGATAAATCAAACACTTGTTCAGTATTCAACTAGCGGGAGCAGGGGGACAGGGAAGGGGTGGGGAGAGGGAATTTCCTCCCTGTAAAATCCCAATGGTGCCAGATACCTATAGTGAGCACAATTTTCCCGCTTTATTACAACCCGCAGATATGTACAATCACAGTTCCAAATGATCTGAACTTCACACAACCCAATTTAACAAAACGTTTCAAGAGAATGTAAATGCATCATAAGAAAATAATACTGGAATGATATGGTCGAGCAAATCAACAAGATGCCCTGGCACTTCAGGTGGAATTGACTTATACATATATATATCCTAAAGTATTTATCAAAACAGTAAATCACAACCACATAAAAAGGAAATTTTTATTCTAAAATTACGTTTAATCTAACATACTTACCGTGGCTCACTAATGCAATAAGCGGCACCAATTTGCTATCCCTGCCTCGTATACAATAAAGTCCGTACGGACAACAAAACCCTTGAAAGGGCCTCGTGCCTTGCGCATGCTCAGAACCATCCTCTTTTCGAGGTATATCAAACCCTGACTGAGAACTCCTGATGGAACCAGGAAGGCGGGGAGGTAGGGAGGGCCTCTGCGTGAGCCACAGTAAGTATGTTAGATTAAACGTAATTTTAGAATAAAAATTTCCTTTTAATTACACATACTATACCGTGGCTCACTAATGCAGAGTCACACTACCTGGAAGGAGGGCTCACCTGGTTACCGTCTGGAGGAGCGAGAACAGCTCATGCGATGCCCCTAGACCCATCATCGCGCAGACGAGAAACGTCGCGCAGGTAGAATTGGATGAAGGTGCCAGGGGAAAGCCAATATGCGGCATCTAACACACTCTGAATGCTGGCATTATGAGCTACTGCCAGCGAAGACGCCCATGCCCTAATCTCATGAGGTCTTGGTGAGAAAACAGCCAAATCCCCTTCAGGTCTCGCGTACGCAGCTTTAATGACTTCTCTCAGCCATCGAGAGATTGAAGAGTGCCTGATGTCCTCCTTATAACCTTCGTTGTAAGAGAGAAACAGGTGGTGCTGCTTGGAGTGAGAAGGTTTCGTGCGTTTCCTATACTCCCGCAGAGCGCGCACCGGACAGAGAGTGCGGTCTTCGTCGTCTGGGGCGAGAATAGAAGTGAGAGGAAGAATGGAGATAGTCGGGGAAGGAGAACCTGGCAAACTGGTTTTTCGCTAAAAATTCTGGGAGGAGGCGAAGAGATATCGAGCCATCCGGTTCGGAAGCGACGTCCCCAGGCAGGCCACTAAGGGCATGGACTTCACTGCAGCGCCTCCCTGAGGCCAGGGAAACGAGAAAGGCTGTTTTGAAGGAAAGGAATTTCAGAGAACACTCCCGGATGGGCTCATAAGGGGGGAGCCTGAGGGAGGAGAGGACTAAGAAAAGATCCCACGCCGGGGGCATCAGGCCTCCTGTAGGGCTGCTCCTCTGACCAGATCCAGCAGAAGAGGGTCGTCCACGAAGGAGGGGCCCCCTAACTGGCGCATAGTGGTGGAAATAGCCGCCCTGTGAACCTTAACAGAGGAGGCTGAAAGGTTTTTTTTTCTCCGATGAAAGAAAAGCTAGGTAGAGGGCTCGTGCATCTACGATTCTGCCATGGGAATCGAACTGTGTGCAGTAGAACCGCAGCTGAACTGGACACAGGATGCAGTAACGGAAACGACAGAACCGCAGCTGAGTCGATTGCCGTTAGGGGACAAGGGGACGGAGTCGATTGCCGTTAGGGGACAAGGGGACGGGATCGACAGAACCGCAGCTGAGCCGATCACCGTCACGAATTAAGGGTTGCGAGAAAGAGCTCGCTGTCACAACAACAGAACCGCAGCTGAGTTGAAGTGAACCCTTGGAGAAAGAAGAAGAAGAAGAAGAGAGAAAGTGACGCTGAAGGGAGAGGAGGTTTTAGCGCGGCCAGAGACAAAGAGCCTGCCGGCGAGACGCGGGAATCGAATGACGAAACCTTCTTAACTCTCGCCTTACCACCCAATCGCTTCACATACGTTTCTCCCTTAAGTGAAAACATAAGCAAGGACACCAAAGAACAGCAACAACGATCGAGCGATCGTGAGAAAAGCAAAATATACTTAGCTGCTCATGTACACGAGGCTTAACGGGAAAAGGCTGCTGAGAAAAGAGGATGGTTCTGAGCATGCGCAAGGCACGAGGCCCTTTCAAGGGTTTTGTTGTCCGTACGGACTTTATTGTATACGAGGCAGGGATAGCAAATTCTGCCGCTTATTGCATTAGTGAGCCACGGTATAGTATGTGTAATTAAAATGCATATTTGGTCTTTCAGTATCACTTGTTTGTAACAAAAATCCATTCAAACTTTTTGGAAGATTAGGCAATGACTTAGAGATAAAAATATGCATCACAGCTCTCAAGCATTCACTATGCAATGGGAAACTAGATTTTATTAGGAAAAAAAAGGAAACAAAAAGCCAACCCCTTACAGTTATCCATCAACAACTGATGGAATCATGATCCTAATTCAGCAATACTTTAATGACTATTTTAAACTGTGTTGCTCCATAACTTACAAAAATTTAACTTGCAAAACAGTGGCAACTGAAAAATCAAGCAAAATTATTCTTTTTTTTTTCAATAATGAATCTGGATTTGATAGAGTAACAAAACGTCTAATTCTATCAAAGATAACAATGGATTGATGGTAAGGCATGAGGTGGAGATGGGAGCAGAAAGTTTCTGGGACTAAAAGACATCTTGATTTTTGTGCATACGCAAGTTATAAAGAATACATTCAGTCCAAGTAACAAATATAATCTGCATTCACTGATGACTCTGGAATTACATATATCCAAAATAACACAACCCCCAAAATGACTGATTACAAGAACTTCATACCACAACTTAAGCCGATAAACATACATGTACTTCAAAGACACAAACTGGAAATCACGATCCATTTATGATCAAAACACGTCCCAATGAACACAGAAAAAGGAAGCGCCCAGCATAAGACCAAGCCTGGAGTCTAAACATTTGTCAAACTAAAGGACTTGCTTTCATGAACCAAATGCCTGCACTGTGTAGCAACATGGACTAAAGAATACACTGGTTTAGCTCCAATTTCTTCTCCCCCCCCCCCCCCCGTTCAAGCCTGGAGTCTAAACATTTGTCAAACTAAAGGACTTGCTTTCATGAACCAACTGCCTGCACTGTGTAGCATTACTAGCAAGATGAACTAAAGAATACACTGGTTTAGCTCCAATTCCCCCCCCCCCCCCCCCCCCCCCCCCCCCTTCAGCCATTTTGTTTCCAAACCTCAATTAAGTAACACACCCACGTCAGTGGTACTCAGAATCTCTTATATTGGGCAAGTAACAAACCACAAAGTCTGTATAGCAGTGTGCAAATCATTATGAAGACCTGCTGACCACAGTGTGGAAAAGAACGCTGCAGTAGCATGGACCTATCTGACAAGATCAACTCTCCAACGCCAAGGAACAGCAAAGGGGAAAAATAGATGGGGCCGACAGAGAAAGAGGTGGACAGAAAACACTGCAGACTGGACTGGAAAGAGCTTTGCTGCAACCCAGGCTCTCGTCTACTGCCATCAGACATGGAGACAATTGGTGCAGATTTTATCATTGCAGTGCCCTCCACCCCCCCCTCCCCCCTTCATAACTCAAATGAAGGCCCCCAACTCTTGTCCATATTATAAGTATGTGTTGTGTGTCTGTGTGACAAGTTTCAGTTTGTTTGTGACCATGCATGCTCTCATGACCAGACTGGGTAAAATCAATATACCCCACAAACAGATAGTAAAACAAAAATTAAAGGATGACAAGAGAGACATTCCCATAAACAAAAAAAGAAAGAAAACAGCTCTAAACGCCACAACAGCACACTGAATAATGCTGGATTAGAAACTACACATTTTGTTTGCTTTTCATTTGTCTCATGATTTAACCAAAAGAAACTTCTCAATCAAATGCTGTGACTGAACACAAGATGAACAAATAAACACAGAAAACAAGGAGTAAAGTAATGCAGATTTAACACTCAAGACAAAACAAACGAGGGAATTTTTGACAAATACATCCTCTTCAGACATACAAACAACAACAACAAAATGCACAATACAACACTTCCCCAGTCACCATGAGAATGACTATGTGAGAAAGGGGAATGGGGACGTGAGGATGATTAAAAAATGCAGGACAGGAATGGGAAAGGAGACAGACAGAGGAAACCAGATGAAATGGAGAAGGGAAAGAAGTGAGCTGGATTACAATCAAATTCACTGGATACACAAACAATTTGGATGCTTGATTCGGATAATCTGGCGACTGTCTTATACTTTGCTCAACTGAAAAAAGTAGACAGTCCTGTATTACAAAGACAGATACGCAAACACACAGCTTACTTTTCATAAACCTTCTTTCCCCTTCAGAAAAAAACTGAAGAGGGTAGGGGGGAGGGATGTGAAGAGAGAGGCGGCATATATTAAAGAACAAATGCGTGTTCAATGAAGGCACAAAAATGATAAAACTTTTTTCTTTTTCTTTTTCAGCCTGATCTGCAATAGCAGAAGTCAAGTAATTGGTGAGCGAGATCTGCTCTTTCAATTGATCTAAATTAAAAAATCCATCATGAAAGTTGGATTCTTTCTGTAAAAAATGAACCATATCATTATAAACCATAAACATCAGCTGATTAATAAAAAAAATCTTCTCACACACACACACACACACACACACACACATACACACAAACACACACACACACACACACCATTAACATCAACTTGGGAACATAAATAATTAGAAGAAACTGGAAATATTCACGGATCTTTCCCAAAACAGCTTAAGATACTCCATGGACCACGCATCTGTACTCCAAAAACAAACAAAAAAACAAAGACACATTAAACGAATGATGGGAGGGACTGAAAGAATGGAAATGAGGTTTTACATGTACCACAACAAAACAAACCAAAATACAAATGAAATGAAAATAGACTTTTCAAAACTAAAAAACAAGCAGCTTCATCTCTACGAAGACAGCTCTTATTGGTCATCCTGACCACTGCGTAATTTGGTCATGGCCTCGCTCAGCATCTGGTTGCACAGTGCGGCGTAGGGATTTAAGGCCACCAGCATCTGTTTGGCAAACTCATTTCCCAGGTTTGCTGCTGACTTGAAATCTTCCAAAGCGCCTGCCTCGTCTCCTGTCAGGTATAAACACACACAAATAGACACACAAACACATTTTCAAAAAATCATGCACAAACACACATTTTCACAAAATCATGCACACACACACACACACACACACACACACACACACACACACACACACACACACACACACACACACAGGCCCAATGGCATTTTGCAACCAAACAAGCACATGTGAAAGACCAGAAAATTTTGAAATGTGAAACACTGTTCTAGATATCTGGCATGGCTGTGCATGAATTCAATGCATGGTGGGGAACGACGATGATCTGTCAATATGAATTAAACAACAAATCAGAGACACACATGTACTAGTGTTCCTGACAGTTTTTTTGTTTTTTTAAAGGGAGTACCATACTCCCAGGAAGATTTTCAAAAGGGTATTTACACCTTAAGTTAAACTTTTCAGAGAGTATATACAAAACTTTTTCCATTGTTGATTTTTTTTCCAAAAAAAATATGTACACTTGTAATTTAAGTTGCATTTCAAACACCAATGTATACTTCACAGCTTTATGCTTGATGGATGAATGGTTTCTGTATATAGGTGTATTGTTAGTAGTAGTAGTAGTTGTAGTAATAGTAGTAGTAGTGTATTCTTGTAGGGTGTGTGTGTGTGTGTGGTGGGGGGGGGGGGGGGGGGGGGGGGGGTATGTGTTCTGTTTGCCCTCCTTTTGGTAGATTAATATTAGAGTTTGTATGCAGCATTTGGAAAGATATTAAGCTCCCTTCTTATGTTTCAAAATTAAGGAAAATATCAAACATTAACTCTGATCTATTTTGAGAGGCTTTTCCACACCTTCACAGGCTTCCCCCATGGCTGGCAGGCGGTCTGGTTTCGTCAATGTGCCCACCCACCCCTTCCCCTCCACTCATTTCCCTTCCCCTACGCTTCCTGTAAGTTTTATTTTGGCAATATCTTGATAAAATTTTCCCAGTACTGGTCCCCAGATAAAGAATGTGTAGTTAAAACTTTAAGCAGAAAAACAGCTACAGCCATTGCCAAAGGTTGAAACTTTAATGTCCTTGTGAGGAAAGTGGTTTCCTCTTTTGGACTTTAACGGCTGAAGTTGTATTGTTGGAAAACAGCTTTTGGACTTTGATGGCTGAAGTTGTATCAGTCGGAACACAGCTTTGATAGTTCGACTTGCCTTCATGTTTTTCTGCCCAAGAAATTTCCTTTAGTGAAGATGTCATGAAGGATTACTCAGAAAATCTGCTTGTTTTTATAATGTTGTGACAGATCTTGATTGGTAATGGCATCGTTTTCTGACGGCTAACCTTGTTTCATGGAAATGGCAATACATGCTTCACCACGTTGTGTGTGCATGTGTGTACGAGTGAACTCACTTGAAACAGCTTTGTTCAAAATGGTTGATGGACGCAAAGCAAAAGCTTTGTCAAAATGCAGTCTGTTGTATTCCACTGAAGAGGGTCCACATGCCAGTCTGAGTTTGGTTGTTTCAAACTCATCAACCAGTCAAAATGGATGCCCTCAATGTTGATGTCGTGTATGGATACACTTAGTGGCAAATCTTTCATTGTGTGTTTCTACCCTCAGTCTTAAATTCTGAAACGTCTCTGGTGATTTAACTGTGAGTTTAATGAATAATAACTCTCTTTAACTTGGCATTTCTCTTCTGTTTGCATGGAATATTATGCATCCATGCAACGCATCGGACAGTATTTAGACATTATTCAATCTGTCTCTGTGCTAGCCCTCTCTGTCTTCTCTCTCATTTGGCAGCAACTATCTTAATTACACTACTAACCCAGGAAGTATCTGTCACAGCATCACTGAAATGGATTATTATGGAATGTTCATGATGAACTCAGAAACCTTGTGCTAATGCACACAATAATGTTTAAAGCACAAACTTACACGTGGGTTCATGAAAATGAAAGAAAACAGGTGACAGATGAACAGAATTTAAATGCTAATGGCTGCTATATTTTTAGAAATCAGAAATAACACAAGCAAAACATAGGATGTGTAACATGGGCTTTCAGTGTTTTAGTTTCCTTTTTCTTTCTTCTGTAATTCGTAAGTCTGAACCTGAAATATTTGAAAGTGCAACACTTCTAAGATCTTTACGGACTTCTTCAAATGACTTTAAGTATGCACCACCATAATCTGTTCACATATGCTTCCATTTCTCTTGGTTGACTTAACACATTTCTTTTTGCGATTTTATATTGCTTTTAAATATTGCAGGTAACGAGGAGAGCAAAGGCAGACAAGTGACTCACCCTCCAACCGCCTGATGAGTGCTCTCTGTGTATGGGCCTGACAAGCAGACTTGCCTTCCCCTTTGCTCAGCACTATGGCCATGTTGAGGTCTTCCAGAGCTCCTGTTCATCAAAAGACACACACACACACACACACACACACACACACACACACACCACACACACACACACACACACACCTCACAGTGAGACACACACACACAGAATGGCATAAGTTGGCAGAATGGCAAATCTGGAAAATATAAAATATGCAGAACTCTGATGCCAGAACTTTTTACAAGAGAGAAATCACCTCTTCCTTATCTCAACTGTATCTGAATAGCACTACTGTGTGATTACTGCACTACCTAGAGGCGCCCGTAGTCAAATAGTGATACTGATAGTTAGAACATTTGCCTGCAAAGCTAATTTGAAAAATTATTGCTAAAGCTCCGCCTAAAAAACGTTGATAAACGAATCACAAAACAAAACATGACGCGTTCTGACCTCTTAGGTCTTCTTCAGACAACATACACAACACTCAGGACAACGAAAATGAACAAGCAATCACTTACCTTGATCCAATTCGGCACAAGATGGGCATTGAATAGCCAGTCATAAGTCATGTGAACCCCTCTTGAAGTCAAATTTTAAAAAAAAATTTGGGGGAGGGGAGGGGGGGGGGGGGCTTGAAAACCCTTCCTGCCCACGCATCAGTGAATGGGAACCTGATCCACTTCAAGGAAAGCCAAAGGCAGTGGAAAGATAGGGATGGGCTCCGCCTGCCACCATGCCCTTGACACCGTGAACCTCTGACAGTTCACTGCCCTTACAGCCAACAGGCTATGACAACTTCAACCTTTTAATCTTACTGTATAATTTCTTATTTAAATAACAAAATATTCCTCCAGTTTCACATTATTATAACATCAAGTGACTCAGGCTAAAGGTCATGACAACAACTTACTTCATAATCAGTATTGCTTTCTCTGAAGGACAAGTTTGATTGCATTAAATTAATGTAAGAAGCTAAAGATCAGCATACATACACCAAAAAAACTCAGAAGAATCCTCTCTGCTTAATCTTGTCATGAACTTACTGGGTTTTTTTTTTCCCTGTATGTGTTCAGTCCATGTGTAACCACATCAAGCAATGTGTTTTCAAATTGGCAGCAATGCCTCAGGCAGTGAGTCAAAGACATGGTTCAAATATCCCTGCCCAGTGCAATACAAACAGAACATTTTGGAAAAAAAAAAAGAAAAAAAAAAGACAGAGAGAAATCAGCTAACCTTTCAGCTACTTTTTCAAAAAGTCCTACCTGAGCTGATGATAAACATTCCGACATTCATATCTGTGTCCGTGTGAAGTCATCATCACCCCTGTGAATTCTTCAGACAATTGCTCTGGGGCTCTCAAACTGCACTCCCTTGTCTGTGCTTCTTGACATGATAGAACAAGAAGAAATAATGGGAGAAAGGTCTGGAGAATATGGGGAATTAGACAAAAACAGCAGTCCCTCAGAGGCCAAAAAGTCTCTGGCACTTGATTAAAGAGGAGTGATCTGAGAATTGGACCTTTATGATGTATAGGTCAACAAAATATCTAACTTTGGAGGGTGACTGTGCCATGCTTGGAACTCTTTGAACAAGCTTTGGTGTACATTACCCAGTTAGTCATGACTCATATGTTCTCATGGCCCAAAATAATACATTGATAAATATCTGTTCCATTGGAGGTGAAGACTATCCATGGGTTTTTTTTTCAACATTGAATCTCTCCATTATAGACATCACTTTTAAGTTATACCACCCCAGTGCTCATCTGGTTATCACTTATTTCATGCTGTATCTAACTGCCATATCATTTACAAACTTTCAGATGCTTTTACAAGATTAAGTCAGTTTACTGCTTGCAGTGCTTCCTATGCTGACAGTGTCTTAATATTTGTTGCTGTGCATTTTGGGTGATATTTTCTGATTAACTGCTCTGCAGCTTTCATGTTTTGTACCAATGCACTGACCAGGATGTGCAATATCTCTTTCAGACTTGTCATAGCCCACTTAAACTTCATTATACTGACTATACACACTAACTATGCACAAAGCTATCTTTCCTCCGCCTGCCACCTGACTTCATATTCTCAGTTTCTACAACACTTTCACAAAATCATATTAAGTCAGATTATCAAAATGTAAGAAGAGCTCCATAACCCATGACAAAAATTCAAATCTTAAATGAACCGTGTTTTCCGGAATTGAGTCTGTGGAAAGACAACACTTTGAAACTTTATCTGTGGCACTGAAAATAATAAAATGTTTCGCAAAAGCTGTGATTTTTTTCTCCTCCACTGATGTATCACCATGAATCTGGATCTAAAGCCTTTAGTAAAGGACTTTCAAATCAACCCTCATATTACCATTATGCACAGATTCTTAGATAAGCTGATGTTGTCTCTCAAAAATATACACCTTTACAGTTAAGTTTTGTTTCTGATTGATCATTACAGATTTTCCTCGAGTCTCAGCCAGTCTGATCATTCTCAGACAAGACATAATATACAATAAACCAAAAGACACCCACTCCTCCCCCCATCGCACAAACATGGGCTCAAACATGCGCGCCTGTTAGTGAGCAAACACACTTGTACATAATTTACCTTTGGTGTCGCCCTTCAGCCGCATTGCCTGAGCACGGTTGTTGTAAGCAGATGGCCAGTGGGGCGCCACACTGATAGCTTCGGAAAAGAAATTGATGGCCATGTCGATGTTCCCCTCCTCGGGAGCAATTTACCCCATCCACCTCCAGTGCCTTGGCCTTGATAATGCTGTCATCTTCCGGCACAGCTGGTGCCATAAGAAAAGACAACCATGAATTTATCATTTATTGTACAAACAGTAGGAAAGCTGACAAAGACTTCTGCTGTTTGACATTGTGAACTTTTCTTAGGCCATCCTCCACATTATTTTGGATACCTTTGCAGGCTCATTTTCTAAGCTGTGATGTATGTACATATACTGATGTGATAGAGAATGAAAGCATGTGTAGTGCGTGCCTACATTATCAGTGATGTGTGTGTGTGTTGTGTGTGGTGTGTGTGGTGTGGTGTGTGTGTGTGTGTGTACATGTGTGTGTGTGTGTGTGGTGTGTGTGTGTGTGTGTGTGTGTGTGTGTGTGTGTGTGGGTTGCCTGTATTACATCTGTGCATATCAGTATTGAGTCTTTCTGTCTGTGTGTATGTGTTGGAGAATGGGAATGGATGGATACAGGTAGTTCACAAACAGCTGACTGTGGAATGAGTTCCAAATTTCAAATCAATTCTTAATGAAACATTTGTGATTTTTCTCCGTACTGCTTTTGAGAGCTTGTTATCCAAGCCAGCAATGGTATATTATTTTCTCCACTCAACATGGAAACACACAGAGCAGTTGTTGAAGCAACTGGAAGTAGCTAAGTTGTCAGCCATCAGCTATGCAAGAACTTCACAAGTTCCAACAAAACTCTCAAAGCACAGTATGAAGCAAAATGTTCCAGATTCTGCAGTCTGCGAAGATTTGAAACTGATAAACGACTTGGTGCCTCTGAAATATCTGAACATCAGTGTGACCTGCATTTTCAGCGACTGAGCCAATAATTTTCAAAAACTGTGTGGCAAAACAGCAAGGCAAACGTTGTCATATGTATAGGACTGGACACCTGGTCATAGCAATCAGTAAAAGTTATGTGCTACAAATGCAACCCACTATACAACCACCACCAAGTGATTACGTGAAAATCAAATTCATATACAGTATTGGTGGCCGGTCTTTTGTAGGAATTTCTTCACCTGAATCGGTAAAGTACTGCTAGTTACTGGTAAACACCAACCCTGATTTTATGCAAGACATCTGCAGAAGTGTTTTATCAGAAAAAGTGTGCACTGCTGATGTGCAACAGCTCCAAAAAGCATGAGCCTTTGATATTTTTTTTTTATGACTGGTATACCACCTGCAGAGGACTTGCATCAAATTGTAACACTACTAGAGTAAGCCATATCTCGTCGTCACTGCCATCAGCCACCTGAATTAAAATCACTGACACACAGTATGAGGTGGAATTAGAGAATCACTTTTAAAAGTAGAGAAACTCACAGACAGGATCGACAAAATCAGACTGTCTCATGACAGGGTCAGAATCTGCATTGATCCCAAAGATCTCATTGCAGCACTTTTTCAAGAACACAACAACAAAAAGACCTGTGAAGACATTTTTTTTTTGTGGTAAACCCCCAGTTTCTGACACCATGTAACACACTTGTGTGCAAGAGTGGGCATCAGACTGGGCTAACGTCATCAGTGGCCATCATATTTGTAGTCTCTTTCTGTGTTTAAGATTGGACACTGATTTCTGTGTGTATTTTAATTTCAAGTATACTCCATCTCTCCTTCTCTTTCTCTCTCCCCTGTGTGAGTGTGTATGTGTGTGTTGTGTGGTGTGTGTGTGTGTGTGTGTGTGTGTGTGCTGCCAGTGCGTGCACACATGTGTGTGTGTGCATGTGAGAGAGCGAGAGACTGAGAGTGGGGGTATTTGTGAGTGAGTGAGTGAGTGAGACAGTGAGTGTGTGTGTGTGTGTGTGTGTGTGTGTGTGTGTGTGTGTGTGTGTGTGTGTGTGTGTACATGTGTGTGTGAGAGAGAGAGAGAGAGAGAGAGAGAGAGAGAGAGAGAGAGAGAGAGAGAGAGAGAGAATGAGTGTGAGCGCGTGCATGCGTACATGTGTATATGTGTCTTTTTATATATAGATGCATGTCGCCAGTGTAGAATCTTTTTAATAATTTTTTAAAATGATTTGCCGGGTGGTGGACAGTAAAGTTTTAACTTGCCCACTAACAAAACTGGACATTAGGGGAAGAGGAATAATTCAGTTATTTTTTTGCAACGTAAAAGCTTGTGTTTTTTTTGTTTGTTTGTTTTTTTGGCACGAATTAACTCTGACATGTAGGCTTCCCTAAAACGTACAACATTGACAATATAAACCTTGTCCTTGACTTGGGCTAACTTGGGGGCCTTGGCGAACATTTTCGATCTAGTAGTAGCCTAGTACTAGTAATAGTAGTAGAAGACCGAGATATAACCTTACCTTCACAGAGCTCTGGCCTTCCAATTTCATCACTGATGTCACTCGACGGCAGCCCGGGATTAAAAATACGGCTTAAGATGGCTTCATCGCGGCGAGAAATTTCAGTCTTTTCCGAGGGGTTGCTGGTGCTGGCCATCTTTTCAACGTGACTTTGTTGTGATTGAATGGCCTTGGCGTGTAGAGGATATTTACCGGAACCTTGTACAACCTACACGAAGTGACCAGAATCAGAGAGAAGTGTAACGGCAACCATCAAACTGTTGAGCCTCACGTTATCTCTGTCCCTCCCCCGTCTGTCCCTCCTTTCCCCACTCTCACTTCCTCTCTTTATACTTCAAGTACCTTTGTGTCCCACTGAATGAGATTAGGCTTACAACACTTTCCAAGAGCTATCTTCTTAAATTAGAAAAAAATCAAAATAAAGCAATGGGACTGATCTTGTGATCTATGAAGGACACACTGATTGATACTATGCAATACCTGCTTGACCTTCCTCGCCTGTACCTTGTAGAATGATACTGGCAAGTCCTGCTGGTCTTGATCCATCTCATTTTCCTTTTTTTTTCCAGTCTTTTCCGAGGGGGACAGCAGGTCTTCGTATGGTCCAACAGCTTGCTTACTCTGGTCTGGACCTCCAAGTTGGTAACATGGTCTTTGTATGAGATGCCAATAATCTTGTGGAAGCATCTCATCTCTGATCCTTGAATCCTTCTCTCAAGTGCAGCTGTCAGAGTCCACGTCTCACAGGCATAGAGAAATATGGCAATGGCCAGGGAGCGCATTAGTATGATCTTGGAACTGATTGTGATGTTTCTGTCATTCCAGATGGATCTTAGTCTGACAGGTGCTGCTGTCGTTTGCGCAACTCTGGAGAACACTTCAGATTTTGATCCCTAATCCTAAACAATTGCCCGAGGTGCTTGAAGCTCTTGACTGTCTCTAGTTTTTCTCCCTTGATAGCGACATTAGCGCTGATGCAGTTGGTGTTGTTGTTGGTCATAAGTTTGATCTTTTCAGCGCTGATCTCCATGCCGAATGCTGCAGAACATTAATTTTGTCAAGGCCCTCTGCTAGGTTGGCTAGTTACTGCTCTTCTCTTACTAGCCCATTGATGTCGTCAGTAAAGCGAAGGTTTGTTACTATCCTGTCACCAATGCTTACTGAGCTTTGATGTCCCTCCAGTGCGTCAGAAATAATTCTCTGAAGGTAAATGTTGAAAAGAGTGGGTGAGAGTAAACAGCCTTGCTTCATTCCAACAGTGGTCTTTAACCAGTCTCCTATGGTGGCCTTATCGGAGAGGCATTCTATGGTCATGATCAGATTGGCGTTGATGCTATAAGTCTCATGATCACTCATAAGGCTGCATGTCAAACCTGTCGAAGACTTTTTGAAATCCACAAAAGTGTGGTCTGGTCCTGTTGATGCTGATATTGCTCATGCATTCTCCTCAAGAAAAAATCTGTTTGTTGATACCGTAACCAGCTCTCAAACCCTGCCTATTCCTCAGCAATGATATTCCCTGCTTGTGGCTTCAGTCTGTTCAAAAGGATCTTCAGCATCACCTTGCTCAGGTGACTGATCACACTGATGGTTTGTTAATTTTGATAGAATTATAAGCTGTCGTTCTTAATGATCAGGGACTGGGTCCATGGAGCTGGCCACTCACCAGTTTGCCAGATCTTGTTACAAATGACTGTGAGGGCACTGATCATGGCATCTCCTCCTTCCTTCACTAATTCTGCTGGTATGTTGTCCACCCCCGCTGATTTTCCCAGATTCAAGGACTTTTACTTCTTCACGCAGAATGGGGAAGTTGTCACGGTCTGTAACTAGGGGGACATTCGGGACTTGTGGGTGTCCCGTCGTGATGAAGTGTGTAATTCGGAGCAGTACTCTGCCCAACGGTTGAGCATGGCGGCCTTGTCTTCTATGAGGCATTTTCCTGACATGTCCTGTATGATGGAAATTCGTCCTTGTTTAGAGGTTGTCCGGTCTTTTACAAGTTGGTATGCTTGCCTACCGTTGTTCTTCTGTAGGTGTTCTCAATGTCTTGACCACTGCTTCTCTATTCATGTCTCCTTTTGCTTTCTTCATATTTTCCTTTACCCCCCTACTAGCTGCTCTATACTGTTTTACTTTTTGACAGGGCGATGTTTGCCAAGGATGTCACTGGCAGTTTCTGGCACCACAGTGTTGAAGGTGTTTACAAGTGTGTCGACGTCTTCATCCTCTTCCACATCAAGGATGGAGAGTGCAGCAAATTTCCCGCCTATCATGGCCTGAAACACCTCTGCTACCCAGGGTCCATCAGCTTTTCAAGGTCAAACTTGAGCCATGTGTGCTTCTGTTGGCTGATTGTCTTCAGACGTAGTTGTAAAGTCATCATCAGCAAGTCATGGTCACTTCCTACATCACCTCCCAGGGCGCCGCATGTCTTCGCGATGTTCACGATTGACCGAAAACGTCTATTCAGCATGATGTAATCAATCTGGTTGTGGCATTGTCTATTTGAGTTGTGCCATGTCCATCTTCTTGATGCTTTTTGTGTCCAAAAGTGTTTGCCATTATAAGGTTGTTAAAGATGGCAAACGTTAGTAGTCGGAGGCCTCTGTCATTCGTCTCGCTGTTTCCAAATTTTCCGCATGCGCCCCACCAGCTCTTGTTAGCCTCTTCTATCTTGGCGTTCCAGTCATCTTGTACTACTAGGATGTCTTTCTTGGGAACACGATCTACGACTTCCTGTAGTTGTTCGGCTTGAAGATCAGCGCTGAAAAGACCAAACCAATGACCAACAACACCAACGGCATCAGCGCTAACATCGCTATCAAGGGGAGAAAAACTAGAGACAGTTCAGAGCTTCAAGTGCCTCGGGGCAATTGTTACAGACAAGGGATCAAAACCTGAAGTGCTCTCCAGTGTTGCACAATTGACAGCAGTCCTAGCCAGACTAAGACCCATCTGGAAGAACAGAAACATTACAATCAGTTCCAAGATCAGACTGATGCGCTCCCTAGTCATTGCCATATTGCTCTATGCCCGCGAGACGTGGACTCTGACGGCTGAATCTGAGAGAAGGATTCAAGCATCAGAGATGAGATGCCTCCGCAAGATCCTTGGCATCTTATACATAGACCACAATACCAACTTGGAGGTCCAGACCAGAGCAAGCAATCCATTGGACCATACGAAGACCTGCTGTCCACAGTAAAATAAGGAAGAGAAGATGATGTGGTCATGTATCAGGATCAACAGGACTTGCCAATACCATTCTACAAGGAACAGTGTGAGTAGGCAGAGAGAGAGAGAGAGAGAGAGAGAGAGAGAGAGAGGAGAGAGAGAGAGAGAGAGAGAGAGAGAGAGAGAGAGAGAGAGAGAGAGAGATGGGAGGACAACGTCAGTGCACGGACTGGGCTCACACACTCTCAGGAACTGTCTAAGAGCGCCTGAGAACCAGGAGGAGTGGAGGAAGTTGGTTGCGAAGTCTTCTGTAGCGCCCCAACGGTCTTCAAGACTATGGGACAGGTGGTAGTTGAGATGATATCCATTACCGTTAGGTTGCATAGCTTTTGTTCTCTCTCTCTCTCTCTCTCTCTCTCTCTCTCTCTCTCTCTCTCTCTCTCATCGAGAGAGAGAGAGAGAGAGAGAGAGAGAGAGAGAGAGAGGAGAGAGAGAGAGAGAGAGAGAGAGAGAGAGAGAGAGAGAGAGAACAAAAACATATGAACAAACAACAAAGACAGCAATAAACATCAAAAGGGGGAAAATGGGGGGAAATACTGTCTGCTTGACGGTCACATGCGTCGGCGATCCATAGCACGACGCCCGGACAGCCTATCATGCAAAACGCGCGACGGCCTGCTGTTCTCTGTGCGACGGGTCTGCTGCACAACGTGCTATAGAACGTTGTGTTGTGTGTGGTGTGTGTGTGTGTGTGTGTGTGTGTGTGTGTGTGTGTGTGTGTGTGTGTGTGTCTGTGTCTGTGTGTCTGTGCGCGTGCGCGCGTGCTTGTGTGTGTGTGTGTATGTGTGGGCGCGCGTGGAAATTTAAACAAATTTTAATGTAATTTACACTATTTCCAGGTAACATGGAGAAACAAATTCTTGTAATTTGTTTGTCCATGTTAATCGGAGGAGTCATTTTAAATTACAAAATTTGTTTGGTCATGTTAACCGGCGGAGTTGCGTTAAATAACTTTTAAAATTCCTTTTTTGTGTTCCTGTACATCCCTCCCTTCCGCCCCAAATTTTCTCTCTCTCTTTCGCTTTCCCGCACGCGCTAGTTCAAACGCACCATTCACTCATCTCTCTCCACCCCCACCCCCATCCACACACACAGACACACACAGACACACACACACACTTGTACACACGAAAACTCCTGTTTCATCAGAAACTCAGTGCGACTTCAAGCCATGTTTGGTTTTTGCACTCACTCAGTGAGTAAAATTCAGTGCGACGTTTGCCTTCCAGTTTACTTCGGTCTATAACAGTTTCACACAGAGAAGCTCCGCATCAAAGCGAAATACACGGTGCAGACGCCAGATGTTGATAGTTTTATTTACTAATAAGTCTATGACGCGAGTTTGACAGCGCTGGGCAGCATCAGTCACAGCAGTGGATCTACTGTGAGACTTCATGAAATGATTCAGTTAACAATCGGATGAACGAATCATTGACACTAGTACTGCTAGGCGTCTGTCTATTTGACGATAAATTTCCAACAGCGAAACCCCGGCAGCAAGATCCGCAGTGCGGGTTTCAAAGGACTTTTGAATTTCTTCAAATCTTCAAAATTGTAGGTCAGCCGTCATTGTTGACTATTATTGACCTGTGTGTGTGTGGTGTTTAACTCTTACTTTCATAAACTGTTGATATACCTACGGACTATGCGCCCGATCTCAGGTTCAGGTTCAGGTTCAGATTTAGGGGCGATGATTGTTTCATCATAGCCTCACGGCTTTATATGCCCCTTCTTTATATGCTCTGTCATTGGTCAGGTCGACAGCGAGCCCAGTTTTTATTTTCGACCATCAAAGTCGAACATGATGTCTGTTATTATTTCATGCTTATCGATAAGATTTTTAAAAGAGTTAGTATTTGGTGCACGTTTGATGTTCGGAGTTAGTTTATTCCAAATTGGTGCTATCCTCTGGCTGAAGAAATGTTTCTTATATTAGTATTAACTTGCTGTATTTGTACTTTGTCACAAACTGTTACGGGTTATGTTGGTTAGTGCAGGTTAAAAAAAAAACATGCTGATCAATATCATCTAGATTATTGAAAATTTTATAAGATCTCAGATGAAGATATGGAGAGAACTTTCGCCTACTGCGGACGAGGTGGTTTATGTCCATTTGTTGTTGTTGTTGGTTATATGTTTCTGGTAAAAAGATGTATCCGGGGGGGGGGGGGGGGGGGGGGGGTAAGGGTTAAAACTTTGTCTTATTGTCGTGATCAAATGTTACACAAATATTTACTAAACATAAACCAACAGCTACTGTGAGATGTAGGCTAAGTTCTGATGTCGTCGTACTCGTTTTGTGTTTATCCCCACGCCTTTGACAAGTTCTTAGTTATCAGTTTTACGACAACTTGCAATCAGTCTGCTCACCGAGATGGCGGAGGATTCTGGAGACGTTCTCGATAGTTGGGAAGATCAGGTGGATAGTGGGGTAAATATCAAAACATGTGTTTGTTTGAACGGCCATTGGTAACATTACGAATGTTTTCTTTGAAACGTGCTCTTTCAAGAGTGCTGGATGACTTATTGACAGAAAACCAGCTCCGAACTTGGACCTGAAGCATTTTCAATATAATTTCCCGAAACAGCACAAGCCGGCAGATGAACGATGATGGTCCAATGGCCAGAGAACCACTGTCTGAATGGGACTTTCATGGGATGATAATACAAAGGGAAAGGTTTCTCCGTCAAATTTTAGTTCATTTGGGAAAAAAAGTCTACCCCTTTCGTCGAGAAATGAAGAATATAGCAGCCGAAAGATGGACAGGACTTGAAACATTAGACTCCAAATAATCGCTCGGTATATTTTTATCTTCGGTGACATCGGTTGGGATATTCAATTCAGCTTAGCCTTCTTAAGTGATGGGGTAGTGATGCATGTTTGAAATCTCAACTGTACACTTAAGCTGTGAAGAAGGATGACTCAGGGAGAAGATAGTGGTGAAGTGTTTTCCCTACACTCAAGAGAAGTTCGTTTATATACCCAGCACTTTTGCACTCGCACACACACACTCTACCTTACCTGGTCAGTCCAGACTCTGGCAAGGGGGTTTCGTCAGGATTCTTTCCCAAGCCCTTCACTGGCATGAGCTACCAAGTAAGGTCTGTCACACACAGTCTGCGACGCACTCTGTCCAAGCCGAGCTTGCAGCTTGCTTCAGAGGGTCAAGCAGCTGGTACACTGTCTTTCTGTCAGTGTCCACCTCCAGGCCCAGCAGTGGTACTGTCAAAACCGTCCTAGCCGTTGTAACCGTCTACGGCTGTACTGTCGCAGTGCTAGGGCAAAACTGTCTCCTATAACCTGGAGGCCCTAACACTGGTCTAACACTAGTGTTACTGTCACTGTGGTACGACGTAGCTCCCTAGTTAACTAAAAGTTAGCTAGTCGCTCTCTTCAAGGCCTAGCGTCGCTAAACTAACAACAAGTTAGCAGGACCGCACTCTTCAGGCTCTCGTGTCGTACTGCCAGAGTTCGTCTGCTTGTTTACCTGAGTGTCAGTGAACACTTCTCAGGCGAGGTGCACTTCCGCTGAGCTCGCCTACATGCACAGAAACCGTGCGTCACTACAGTGGGGACGTGGAGGGACAATAAAAAGGAGGGGTGGGTGGGTGAGGGAGATGGCGAGTGGAGAGTGAGATGGAGGGAGGGGGAGAAAAGAAATTCTTCCAGGTATGGTCAACCTGCTGCATGTGTCACTTGTGTGCACACACAGTCACAAAGAAAACAAAAAGTACACACACACACACACACACACACTCGCACACAGAGTGACACACATGCGCACAGAGTGAATGATGATGATCCAATGGTTAGTGACCATTCTAATATTTGTTATCAAATTTTATAGGATTCCGTTTAAACATTTATTGAAATAGAAAATATGTTTACCTCAGTTCTTAAGTGATAAAGTATAATTTCCTTTGAGCTCCCACCAGCCAAAGAGAATCTGATAGCTGAAAGATAGACAGGACATTAGGCACTATAAACACCAGAAATATTCTGAATAAAGGGTTTTTGAGACGCTATGAATTGAGCACCATCTCTGTCCCACGCATGCGCACCATCTTCTCCAATAGAGAAAGGGGACTTGTGCGGAAAATGCAACCTAATATGCAGAGACAATGACAAGGCATTACAGTGTGAATTGTGTGATATTTGGTATCACACAGACTGCGAAGATATTGATGAAGATATATCTTTTAATCAAGAAAGATGGAGAGCGTTCAAACTCTCTGCTGCACTATTAAATTGCTCCAAATCATGTAACAATGCAGCAGCAAAATTACTTGGGGAACATGCTTCGCCATGAGGTAGAGGTGGAAAAACTAACTGCGCAAGTTACAGAAGTAGACAATAAAGTAGCCGAAATTCAACATGGAAAATTCACTCATGAAATGGTGGATACAATAAAGGAGATCACTCAAGCACAAACCCAAGAGGATCAAGAAAAAAATCAAACCAATACCGTTGAACTTGACAGAATGATCAGTGCTAAAACCAAAGACCAAATAGCTGAGATTGAAGATCGTGTTAGAAGGAAAACAAACTTAGTCATCTTGAATATGCCAGAAGACACAAGTAAATCAGCAGAAGAAAGAAAAAAAGGACGATGAAGCATCAGTCACTCAACTACTGGAAGACTTAAAAACATCATAAACCAACTGACATTAGGCGCCTAGGGGCAGTGAACAAAGATTCCCAGAGAATACGGCCAACGAGATTAAGTTTTACTTCAGAGACAGTCAGAGATGATGTACTAAAAGAATTCCATAGGTCACGGAAGAAAACGGGAAAGACAGGTGGAACAGACAGTCAAATCTATAGTCGGATAGTTATCCGAAAAGACTTAACTCCACAGGAGAGAAATAAGAAGATGCACTATACCAGGAACTGAAAAGAAAACGGGATGAATCGCGGGCATCGGGGGACGAAATTGCCCACTGGATAAGGAAAAACGGGAAAGTAATCAACGTCGACAAGTACCCAGCGGGAGAAGCCGACAGGGAAAACAATTGAAGAATAATAGTGGAAACACTGTAAATAGTTTTATTCATTAATCATATTTCAAATTTAAGTTCATTTTCTTAAGATTCAAGTTCTTCAAATACTGTAAAGAAAGGAAATTTTCTGAAAAATTGTATCTGTTTATACACTGACACAGACCAGTTATAAACATTCTGAAATGTTAGCACTGATTGAAATACACAAACCTGATATAATTGGTATAACAGAAGTAAAACCCAAGACCAAGAGATACAGTATCTAGAGGAGTGTGAAATAACATCGACTGATTATCAGATTTTTCATAATCTGAATAAAGAAGGCAGAGGTATTGCACTATAGTATATGTTCGGAGTGCGCTCAAGCCATCAACGTGATAAAATCGCAAGCACTTTCTCGGAGCATATATTCGTTGAATGCCAACAAGAGAACGGGAACATTCTCCTCATTGGCCTCATTTACAGAAGCCCAAACAGTACAGTTGAGAACTCGGAAAAGCTAAATGATTTGATTTTGAAAATAGGAGACCACAAAGCTTCTCATGTACTGTTAATGGGGGACTTCAATTTCACAGATATTGACTGGAAATTAGAAAAGTGATGCAGGACCTGGTCATCAAGCAACAAGCTTTTTGAGAGCAACGAAGGATGCATTTTTATTGCAACACCAGAAAGAACCAAGATACAGAGAGGGACAAAGAGCCAATACGTTGGATCTTGCCTTTACCAACAGAGATGACATAGTCAATGAAATTAGAACTGAAGCAGGACTTGGAAAGAGTGACCGTTTGTCCCTCCTCATCAACTTATCCTGCTCTTTTGAAAGCACTCGTCAAGCTCCAAGATACAACTTTCAAAAAAAACCGATGTAGACAAACTTAAAAGTGAACTTGCCTCCATTGAGTGGGAAAAAGAAAAAAAAAACTTATCAGCCAATGAAACATGGGAGAAAAGCAAAGCCCACATCTATAATGCAATAGAAAAGTCAACGCCATTAACATGCAGCTCAGGCAAGAAAGGGAAGAACTGGATGGACAGGGGCACACTGAAGTCAGTCAGGAAAAAGCATAGACTCTTCAGAAGATGGAAGGAAACAAAAGCTGGGAAAGAATACCAGATTTATAAAACAGAATAACCGAGCAAGAAAGGAATGTCATAGGGCTCAAAGAAACTTAGAATGCAAAGTGGCAGAAGAAGCAAAGACAAACCCCAAAGGCTTTTGGAACTTCATGAAGTCAGAAACATCATCAAGGCCAGGAATATCAGATCTGAAAAAGGCAGATGATTCAAAGACCAAGAATGACAAGGAAAAAGCAGAATTATTAAATCATTTTTTTCAAAGTGTCTTTACCATTGAAAACTCAGGACCACTCCCAGATCCACCAATGTATGACTTTGAGGAAGCACTCACAGATATCACGATTAAGCCTGAAATGGTCCGTAAACTGCTCGAAACTCTTCAAAATGGCAAAGCCCCAGGTCCAGATGGTATACCACTTAGCATTTTGGCAAGCGCCGCTGCCGAACTGTCTCAACCACTGGCACATCTTTTCAGTTTATTTGTAGACACAGGTCAAGTTCCTAAGGATTGGAAAAAGGCAAATGTCACACCGATTTTCAAGAACGGTAGCAAGATGATGCCAAGCAATTATAGACCTGTAAGCCTGACCTGTGTAGTCTGTAAGGTAATGGAGAAGATCGTTCGAATGCAAGTAATGGAACATTTACAGAAAAATTCACTGATCAGTCAAGACCAACATGGCTTTGTTCCAGGAAGGTCGTGTATTACGCAATTGTTGGAAGTCATGGATACCTGGACAGACATTATTGATGAGGGAGGTAGTGTTGATATCATATACTTGGACTACCAGAAAGCCTTTGACTCTGTACCCCACCGTAGACTCCTAGCAAAGATTTCAGCATTTGGAATACATGAAAAAGCCTTGAACTGGATCAAAGATTTCTTAACCAACAGAAGGCAGAATGTTGTCAACGGTGTGAAATCACTAGAAGCCGAAGTGACAAGTGCATTCCTCAAGGTAGCGTTCTTGGACCACTCCTCTTCGTCATGTTTATAAATGATCTACCACGTAAAGTCAAGACTTCTGTAAAGATGTTCACAGATGATACGAAGGTATTTACAATAACAGATACTGAGATGGGAGCTAAGGAACTGCAAGCTGATCTGGTTGAACTCGAGATATGGTAAGACAAATGGCAACTAAAGTTCCATCCACAAAAATGCAGTGTTCTGAAACAAGGCAAAAAAGAAATCAACAGCATCATACAGCATGAATGGAAAAACTGAAGGAGAGCGGAGTACAACAACACTGGCCGAAAGCAAGCTGGAAAGAGATCTAGGAGTAACAATAGATGAAAACCTCTCATTTAAAGATCATGTGGCACAAGTCACAGCCAAAGCCAACAAGATAGTGGGGTTGATTCGGAGGTCCTTTGATTATCTTTCAGAACAGACTTTCAGCCAGCTGTTTGAAAGTCTTGTATGACCACTGTTAGACTAACTTAGAGTATGGGCATTGTGTCTGGCAGCCATACCAGAAAACGCTTTGCAGAGAAATAGAAGATGTGCAGCACTGAGCAACCAGACTCCTCAGTCATTTGAAAGACAGGCCTTACTCAGAGAGACTAAAGGTACTAAAACTACCAAGCTTAGAACACAGACGTCTCAGAGGCGATATTATTGAAGTCTTTAAATATCTGAACGCCTACTACAAAGTAAGTGCTCCTGTCTTCAAATTAGCTACTACCACTGACCTTAGGGGAAATTCTCTGAAACTGCAGAAGCAGAGACCAAGAATAAATATCAGATCAAATTTTTTTTTCCCACAGAGTGGTCTCCTGCTGGAACAGTTTGCCAGATACGGTGGTCTCAGCCCCTTTGCTGAATGCTTTCAAAAGTCATTTGGACCAACACTGGAAACAACTAAAGACAGTTTACGAACCAGAGTGTCTGACTTAAGTTAGGGACATGTATATTCTCATGCATGTGAAAACTTAAGCCAGTAAAGATAGGACCAACGAACAGGCCCAAAAAGGGCCTCAAACGTTGAATCGAGTCAAGTCAAGATTTCCAAGTAATAAGTTTAATCTGTGCTCACAAGAAGTATGTATACTGATAGTGACAGTTAAAGTACTCAGTGACTGGATGGTCAGTGGCATTGAAAGATATTTTGCATAATGGAAGGCCAACCGAAACTGACAGGTTTTGAACAGTTATCACTGCAGTTAGGGATGGGGGGAAGGAGAAGAGGGGAGAAGGACTCTGATATTCCAAATATTCTTAAAAGCAATGTGTCTGTGTCTGTGTGGGGGCGGAAGTGGGGGTGGGGTGGTGGTAGCCTTTCATCATCCAGATTCTTGAAGAAAAAAAGAAAAAGGAGGAGGAGGAAGTCATCTTTTACATTTAACAGAAATGTTGTTTAGGAAATCAAAACAATATCATGACTTTAACTAGTGTCTTTTTAAGTTAAAAATCGTTTTCTTCTTCTCTCTCAATCAAAACAACAATATCATGACTTTAAGTGTCTTTGTAAGTTAAAAATCGTTTTCTTCTTTCTCTCCTTTTTTCTTGAGTGTTCATATCTTTTTGGCTACATATGTAAGGGATTGGGGAGGATTGTAAACAACCTCCTCCCCACCCCACTTGAACATTTTCAGGGGGGTGGGGGCATGTGCCTTCCCAACCTCCTTGTTTTGACACCAGTGTTGGTGACACATGTTTGGAAAACAAACTGTCCGCAAACTGGTGGAGAGGAATGACTTTCAAGTCTGAGCAGCAAAAAAGAGGATGGAATGTGATTGAAGTGAAGGAGGTGTGGGGTTTGGAGGGCTCACACACACTCTCTCTCTCTCTCTCTCTCTCTCTCTCTCTCTCTCTCTCTCTTCTCTCTCTCTCTTCTCTCTCTCTCTCTCTCTCTCTCTCTCTCTCTCTCTCTCTCTCCACACAACACACACACACACACACACACACACACACACACACACACACACACACACACACACACACACACAGTCTCTACTACTACTACTTGCTACTACTACTTACTACTACTACTAATATGTTTGTGTGTGTACTGACCCTGTGCAGATCCATCTGATGATTGATGTTCCGAGATAATAGGGTTTCAAGCACTGTTAAGACAAGTCCAGTTTGACTATCTGTCCTAGTTTAAAAAACAAACAGAAAGAAAAAAGCTGCTCTTCCAAAGGATTGCTTTTGGTGAGACGGTTGTAAATATCTGTTTTGCATCAGACATGCGTAAATTTGTTCTCTTTTGCAACTTGGTATGGACAGCTTTTAAATGCAGCATGACATCTTTTTGTATGATGTGTTGTGGAAGGTTCAGTTCAGTGTAAAGAAGTGTAGGGATGGAATATGTCAAGCATTTTTAAGCTTGGATTGTAGGTCGACTGACTTTGTTGCATACCTTTCAACTTACGTGAGTGGTACACCATACCAATACAGCTACTGATCACCCAGCTCCCCTTCTTGGGGCTGGGTCAAGACAGACAGTTCTCCTGCTGGCCATGTGAACCCCTGCAGTGCTCAGCTCTCTGTTCCCGGGAGTTGAGCATGATCAGGGGGGATAAGGATGGAAGAATTTCCATGCCGGCACAGTTCAGTTGCCAATAGAATTGACCAACAGTTAAAATTTGACCAATGAAAGAAACCTTTGTTTTGTTGCCTTTGTAGAGTTATTATGAGGTATAGATTTAAAGTTTCCGTCCTTAAATCTTTGGCCACTTAAACTGTCAAAGCTGCCAAGTGTTGTGATAATTGGCTGTCAAATATGTAGGGAGTTAGGGAGGGGTATCTGACGTAAAGGCACCCAGGTGGTCATTAGCAGTATTGATGCAAGGTGTGCCACTCACTCAGTCAGCCAACAACAATGGGAATGGATTCATTCACCGTTTCATCCATTTCATCATACAGATTGTGAAGATGCATAAAACTCGTCTTTAGAAATGCCATGTACAACATTTCATTCCTTCTGAGAGTTTTTTGGACAGTATTTCCTATGTTGCCCACTGCCCTTACTGGCCTTGCTTGACTGCCTTCTGTGTGTATTCTCTTGGCATTTTCCAACACCTATATTTCAATCTCTTTCTTTGCATCCCCATTTGCCATTCACGCCCATTTCATTTCTGATGACATTAGCATCTGTCCGTTGGTTTGTGTGTGTCCTGTTTTTTCCTTGATGTTGAAGTGTACAATGTATACCCTTGCCAGATTCATTGGCTCTTGAACTTTCCATTTTATGTCAGTCTTTAACTGGGGTTAGTTTTATCTCACAACTCAAGTCTCCTGAATCTTAAGCATTGTCAATGTTCTTGCTTTCCCCTCTTTAAATACTAAAGGAAGGATTTCTGGAGTAGTATCAGCTTGCAAGACAGCAGTGGAGTGCATCATCTGTAAGGCTAGGTGGGACACTCATCCATGTCCTCAAGCGTATTGGCTGATTTTGGCCTCCATTGATTCCACTGTGCTGGTGCTGATATCTATCATACATCTGTAGAGGCCAAAGGAGCCTTGGAACAGCATGAACTGCAGACACCAGACCTTGTAAATTGTATTTGCCAGGGAGGCCAGGCTGGTTTATCATCTAATGGATTTCTTCTGCCATTTGCTTGGTATTCTTTTCCCTTGTTTGTGTTTTTCAAGGAATCAACAAACTACCTTACAAGGTTCTTGAATGGTACTTCTGTCACTGTTGGAATGGCCTGGTTGGCTACAGTGAACTGAACTGTTCCAGCCGCTTTTTCCTTTCCTCAAGGAGAGGCTTCATGGTACATTTGATTTGAAATTCGCACTTACTAAAGCAACTAAGTTGTCCAGCCCCTTCACTATTTTGTGTGTTTTATTTTCCTTGGGGGAAAGGACCGTTGTGTCATTCATGAAGGTTTTCAGAGAAAAGTGAAAGAAAGTTGTGGCATTTATTTTTATGTCTTCTTTTTTTTCAGTGAAAGAAAATTTGTTAGTGCAAGTTTTTGGAGATAAGGACTCACTTAAATAATCTGATCAGATGATAGCAATAAACTAACTAGATGGAAGAAACTGTAGGGAGAGCTTCAGAGCGGACGATCTGCAGAGAAGAAATGCCCCACAATTAACCATGATTTGGCTCTGAGCTGGTTACACCCACAGGGGACTGGGCCGTATCAAGATCATGACTTCTAGATGCCCTTCTGTTGAGTATGCGATTGGTTGGTTAACCTTTTATGGTTTTGTAATACTGTGTGAAAGGTCTAAACACACTTGTTAATTTGTTTTTATTCAAATTACAGAGTAAGTTCTCATGAAAACGACAGTGAATCTTTGTATTTAAGCATTTGTTTTAGCCAGAAGTCGCCATACTCACAAAAAAACCCATTGGAAATAGATAACTGAAAATAACCTTTCAACAAAACACTGAAATTGGATATCTGAAAATAACCTTTCAACAGAAGACTGAATTTAGAGATCGTCATGTGACAGAAGTAAGAGGCCTTTTCATGTTCATACTGGTATAGGAAACAATGCAGGATGGACTGCCAAACTGATTTTTATCCAAGTGCTGTGGACATTTTGAAATGTTAACTGACCCATCTATTTTGTAAATGACCAGATCATTTTCAGGTTATTTGTTTTGATCAAATTGTCTCTATTTTTGGTGAACCAAAGCTAAAGTTGATATAGCGTGTGTGTGCGTGTGTGTGTGTGTGTGTGTGTGTGTGTGTGTGTGTGCGTGTGTGTGTGTGTGTGTGTGTGTGTGTGTGTGTGTGTGTGTGTAAACAAAATTATGAAGAAAATGAGGATCTGTAACACTTTGAAGGATTGATTGTTATGTTGAATTTGTGATCAAAATTTTGAAATATATATATACGCTTGAAAAATGTAACTGATGAATGCTGAGAGAATGCCTGTAAGAAATGCACTCCTATATATGTGACAAAAAGAGAATAATCTGTAAGTTACTAATGAATAAATTTTGAAAAAACATACTCCACAATGTGACCAAGGTTACATTTGTGGAGGAGATGGCTATAGCCGTATAGGCTTAGCGTAACATGCAGCAGTGTATCTCCTTTCTTGGAGTGGAAGATAGTCATATATTTTTTTATCTTATGTTGTGTGGTGCAGAAGTTTCTATTCGTTAAAACTGATCACCCACCTGCGTGACTTGTCGCAATGTATCGAACCTGTTTCATATTTTGTACAGGTTCTCGATGAGCGACTCAAGAAGATCTCTGTTTCAAGTGCTGCAACAGAAGAGAGGTAAGAAGGGAGTAAAAGTTTTTTAAAAAGCATTTCAAAAACAAAGTTATAGCAAAAGGAAAAAATGTATATTAACCATCCAAAAGTAAGCATATATTGATATGAAGATAACGGGAGTTCTAGCACAGATTCAGTGCCTGGGCTACTGAATTGTCCACGATTGTGTTAAATGGACATAGTTCTGTCACTTTCACTCATTTTTACACTCCGTAAGAGTTGAAAAGATAATATTTGAAAACCACTTTGGCTTGAATGGAAACACTTTGCTAAAGATGGCTAATAGCACTGTAGTAAATGCCTTCAGCTGCTTCTTGTTAATGCTTTAAGCCTCCTCCCACAGGAAATAAAATGAAGGCATCAGTATGGAAACGGGGTTAAAGTGTAATTCAGCTCTCCCCTCGTGTGAACTGGACAGCCAGGCTATTCAGAGAAATCAACCCGAACTGATTAAAAAAAATTTTCATTGGAAGATTGACTGCTTTCACAGAAAGAACTTTTGGTAATGCCTCAGCCAGTCAGGTCAGTAAACGGCTTGATCAGGATGCACAGAGAGAAGGGAGCTTTGAGCTCTGTTTTTACTGAAAGCTGTGCTCACAGCAGATCCGGACATGTGCATGTTAGAAATCAAGGATCTGTACGGGTCGGGGAAAATTGAAAGAGGTATGGAAAGCACAGGCATTATTTCCAGTCACTTGAAAGCCATGTAGATTGATTGTTGCTAGAAGTTTTGGAATTTGTTTATAGGTCACATAAGAACTACAAAATGCTGAACAAACAGGCACTTGCATGTTTACTAGATTATGAGGAGGATGTGAATAGGTTTCTATTTAGTTCAGTTTGAAAACTGTTGGTTTCCTCAAAAGTACACAAAGAAAGTGTAGAAACACATGTATTCTGACATTTTGTGAAAGATACGGTCCAATGTCAACTGTACATAGATGCATTTGCCATAGAGCAGGCATGAAATGCATCAACTTCTCTGCAAAAATTTTTGGCGCCATCCTCTGAAACTGAAATTGATCCAGTGGAAAAAGAACATTTGTATCAAGAGAAATTTGAAAAATAGCCTGTTACGAACGGGTGGAATGCCGTTATTTGATTGTGCGATGCACAATTTTACAGTCTCGCCTTCCCCCTGCTTTTACAAAAATTTGGAAGATGGATGGACCCTTCCCTCGGATGTGCAGCTACCCCCACACATCATCTGTATCTAACAGAATCTCCTCTTTTTTGTTTTGCTTTTCGTTGTACTAGTTTCATGCAAATTGCAAGGCACATTTTTGTTCTTCAGCTTTGTGTGCCATTTTGAATTAAAAGAAAAAATATTTTAATCAGGGGAAAAAAGGGATATTCAAGAAATTTTGTAATTGTAATGTATGTGGTCCAAGCCTTGTGAAGATCTTTCTCTCAGTGTCTGTCTCTTCTCTCTCTGTTTCTGTCTCTTCTCTGTCTCTGTCTGTCTGTCTGTCTTTCTCTCTCTGTCTCTCTCTCTCTGTGTCAGCTTTGCGTAGAGTGATTGGGACACTGCTCTGAAGAACTGTTCACCAGATTCCTCCAGTTGTGTTGATGGTATGCCAAGGCCAGTGGTTTTCATGTCCATTCAGCAGTGTGCAGCTCAGGAAGAGCTGAATGACGTGTGCTTCATTGATGTGCAGACCTCAGCCAGTAGTGATGCCAGAGTACACAGGCAGAACAGAGTACAAGCCTCAGGTGCGGATCCTGAAGCGAGAGCCCAACAGCAACACCCGCAGCATGCCTGGCAACAGTCCAAGGTATCGAATCGATGCACTGGAAGCACAGAATTGAACTTCTGTTGTTGTTTTTTTCCACTTTTTGTTTGTTGTGTGTGTGTGTGTGTGTGTGTGTGTGTGTGTGTGTGTGTGTGTGTGTGTGTGTGTGCATGCATGGGTGAAAGTAGTTCCAGAGTGTTCCGGAATTCCGGAATGAACCTATTGACAAAAGGGCTTTTCAGGAATGGCAAACTTGACTTCAGGAAAATGCCAATGCAAAAACAAAAAACAAAAACAAAAAAAACCGAGAGAGAGAGAGCGTCTTTGAGACTGTCAGCTCGGCTTATCTGCATAATTCAATTATCTGTATCATTTTCCCACTAGTCTTCGTTTGTATCGAATGTCGATTCTTCACTGGTGCTTGGCAAAACAAAGGGTTTAAAGTTCCCTTCCTTTTCATTCTTGCTCATGTGCATACCTAGTCTAAACCGGGAAAAAAGAAGTTTGTGAGCGAAGATTTGTATCGACAGCAAATTTGGGCCTAACACATGCGATAGCAACAATGAAGGACGTGCCTGTTAATGCAGATGTTTCTGCAATAGCCATATCGGTAAAAAACAAGTGGCGATGGCTCTGACCAGAAGAAGGAGAAGATGGCGATTGTTTCGAAGTGTGGTGCAGAAAGGTGGACAAAGTGGGAACATGCCGGTGCGTTGCCTGTAACAAGATTCTGAATTACGGCTCCAGTGGAAAACGACCACTATTTTTTTCACGCCAAAGACAAGGCGCACACGGCAGCACTGCTCAGCGTGAAACGGAATGCCGCCAGCTCCAACACTCTGAACACTGCCTGCCACTAGCTCCAACACTACCAAGACTGCCACCAACTCCAAGACCTTCAAAACTGTCCCCCTCTCCAGTGGCTGTGAAACTGTCCCCCTCTCTAATACTACTAAGATTGTCCCCCACTCCAGTGCTACCAGGACTGCCCCCCTTCCCACTGCCACTAAAACAGTTCCTCTGTCTAGTTCCAGTAGGAATGCCTCTGTCTATCCTCACCCCCACCACTGAAATTGCTTCTCAAAGTGCCATTTCTGGAAACAGGAGTGCTTAAAGTCAAGAATGCAATCCAATACAAGCATTGTGCAGCAGTGAAGGGAGACTATAATCAGATCGTGACTTCAAAAGTTAATTGAATGCCCCCAAAATTTTTCCAAGGGGGGTGTCGGAATAAAGGAAAAAACTGGAACCCCACATCAAGGCCCACAAAAAATCCTTTAAAAGGAAAATTCCATTTTTGGGGGAAAGTTTTTTTGGATTAGGCCAAATTTTAAAGCAAAAAAAAGGGAAAAGACTTTGAATCCGGGTTTAGGGGTTTTTTTTGAAAAAAAATTTGTTCTTTTTGTTTTTTTTAAAAAAGTTTTTTTTTTTTGGGTTGGGTCAAGGGGTTTAATTTTATGGGGACTTTTTTACCAAAATTTAAACTTATTTTAAAAAGGAATTTAAATTTGTTTAATTTTTATAAATTTAAATTTGGGGCAAATTTTTTAATTTTATTAAAAGGAGAAAAAGGGAATGATTTTAAAAGAAACAAAGATTTTTTTTGGCCCCCCTGTGTGGTTTTCTTCGAAGTAAAAATCCGCAATTTTGGGGGTTTATTTTTTTTGTTTTAAATGCAAATTGTTTAAAATTTTCCCCTTTCCCAATTTTTTATTTTTGTTTTTTTAAAAGGGAAATATAATTTTGTTGGATTTTTTCGCTGATACCCCACCAATCTTCCAAATTACCCCCCCCCCCCCCCAACCAACACACACAAAAAACAATTTTTTAGAAAATTTTTTCCCCTTTTCCTGGTTGTGTTTTTTAGTTAATGAGGGGGTTTGGCCCGGCAGTTTAAAGGGTTACTTACCTTTTTATTTTGTATTTTTTGTTTTTTTTGGCCTTTTTTGTTCCCCCTTACAATTTCCCCGAAATTTTCTAAAATTTCCTTCATTGAAAAAATTTAATTGCAAATGCCGTTTGAAAGAAAAAAACCCCAAAACAAAAGTTTCCCTCCCAACCACACACACACACAACACACCACACACACACACACACACACAACAAAACAATGGAAAAACCCCCGCCCACAACCCCCCCACAACACGGGGCACCACAGAAAGCATGCAAAAACCCAATGAAAAAAAGCAAAACCTTTTTCCCTTAAAATCCCTTTTTTCCCAACGCAGAAAAGTCCCTCACCCGAAAAAAAAAATGCCAGGGTTTTGGGTTGGCCCCAACGGTGTTTTTAAGGAATGTTTGAGGGTTCAAAGGGGGAAAACCCCTTTTGAAAATGGGAGAAAACAATTTTGCCCCACCAAAGGGAATAACAAGCAACCAAAAAAGGGGTTGCCCCCAAACGCCAGGGCCCCAAAAATTTTGGGCCTTGTGGGAACTGGGAGTTTTCCTTTCCCTTTTCAAAAAAAGGTAAGGAAAACCCCTTTTTTTCCTCAAGAATTTTTGCCCCCCCCACTTTGGGGTTATAAAATTTGTTTTACGTACCCCAAAAGGGGGTTTTAAAAAGGGGGTTTTGGTTTTTTTAAAAGAAAAGAAAAAAGTAAACCAAAAATTCCAAAAACAAACCCATAGACGCCTTTGAAAAGTCCCCAAAAGAGCAAAAAATTGGCCCTTTTTTGGTTTTTTACGATTGGGGGAACCCCCAATAAATTGTTGCTAATTTAAAATCCTCGCAAAAGTAAAAGGGAAATGGGAATTGTTTTTTTTTAAAAAACCAACAAGGGGAATATTCCTTGGGAAAACTAAAAACCGGAATTTTTAAAAACCAAAATAATTTCTTGAACACAAAAAATTTTTGCGGGAAAAAAACCAAATTTTTTGGGGTTTTTTTAAAAGGGAAATGGAAAAATTTTCTTGTTTCTCTCAAAACCTTTTTTTTAAAAGGAGAAATTAAGAAGGAAAAAAACTTTTCAAAATAAAAAATTTCAATTTAATTACAAAAAAAAAGGAAAAAAATTATAAGCAGACCAAAAATTAAAACCATCAAATTTGGGGTTGGAAAAAAAGATAAATTTTTGGTTTTAAAAACCCCAAAAATTTTTGGAGGCGCCCCAAACTTGCAAAAATTGAAAACAAAGAAAAACTTAAAAAAAAATTTTAACCATTAAACTTTTATCGGGAAGTTTAAAAACCCTGGGCCCCCAAAAAATTAAAAATTTCCCGGAAAAGGAAAATACTTAAATTTTGGGGGGGTCTTTTCCCGCTAATTTGCCCCCACAAATTTTTTCCAAAACCGGAAATGTGTTTTTTCCCTCAAAAAGGGTCAAATTTTTTTTAAAACTTTCCCAAATTTGATGTCAATGGGTCCCAGATTTCAAAACCCGGGGAAACCCTTTGGGGCCCTTTTTTTGGGGGAAAAATTTTTTTCCCCCCACTGGCCCCCCCCGGGGGGCCCCGGTGAAACAAGGAAAAACCAAATTGGTTGACATTCCAAACAAGGGGAAGGGCTGGTATAAAAAACCCCGGGGGGGGGTTGGGGGGGGGGCATTTGGGGAAAACCGGAAAAGAAAAAAAGGGGAAAAAAAGGTTTTGTGTTTATTTTGGGAAAATTTAAAGGGGAAAAATGGGAGGGGGGGGTGGGGGGGGGGGGGGTGGAAAATTTGGAAATTTGTTTAAAAATTTTTTAGGGTTTTTCCCCAACCCCATTGAAATTTTTAATTCGGGATTTTTCGGGGGTTTTGCCCAAAAATTTTTGCCAAAGTTTTAAAATTTCCCAAAGGTTTTGTTTAAAATTTGTCGTATTTTTTTTTAAAGGGGAAGGGGGAAGTTAACCTAATGTTTTGAAATGGCAAGGGAAAAGGGAATGTTTTTATGAATATCTAAACATGGGCAAAAAAAATTTTAATGATTTTTGGTTTGAATCAAAAGAAAATTTGGTTTATGATTATTTGAAAAAAATGGAAAAAGGGAGGGGAAGATTTAATGTTTTAAGTTACATCCAAAAGAAATTAAAAAATTAGGGGAAGGGAAAAGGGGGGGAAAAAAAATTTGTTTTACCTGGCTCGTTTTACCCCAAAGGGGGGAAATTTTTAAAAAAAGATTTTAATGGAAAGGGAGGGGTTGTTTTCTGTTTTTTTAACATGTAAAAAGGGGAAAAAGATCCCCTTTGAAAAAAACCCCCGGGGAAAAGGGAGAAAATTGTTTTTTATTAAATTTTCCTTTTTCAAGGAAGGAACAATTTGATTATTTTGGTTTTAAGTTTTACTCCCAAGGGGGAAGAAAAATTAAACTGAAAAATTTGGAAACAGGGGAAAAGAAAAAAAATTAAAAAATATTTTGATTTTTTTTAAAAAATTTGGGCCCAAAAGGAGGGGAAGATTTGGAAACAGAAATTTTTGCCCCAAAGTCAAAAGGGGAAATTTTTTTGGAACCGGAAATTTTGTTTAAAAATTTTGGCACAAAAAAGTAATATTTTAATGTTTACAATGGCGGGGAGAAAAGTTTGAATTAATATTACATGGAATTTAAAAAGAAATTTTTAAAATGTATATTTAAAAACAAAAAAAAAGGGAGAAATTTTTTTTAATATTTAAAAAGGGCAAAAGGGGAAAAAATTTTAAAAGGGTTGCTTTTGGGCAAAAAAATTTGGGGATACTAAATATAGTTTGACATGGGCAAGGGAGGGGAAGTTTGATACGGGATATATTTTTGAAAAGGGGCAAGGGGGGGGAGAAGTTTGAACTGATAGTTTGCCCCATGGGAAAAGGGGGGGAGAAGTTTTGATACTGTTTATATTTTTGACAGGGGAAAGGGAGGGGAGAAATTGTTTACGATATTTTTTTTACATGGGCAAGGGGGGGGAGAAATTGATACGATATAGTTTGACAGGGGAAAAGGGAAGGGGGGAGGACCCCCAAAAAAAAAGTTGGAAAAAAAAAAAAATGAAACCCCCCGAAGGATGAAAAAAATAATTTTCTTTATGTTTGGGGGAAAGGGGTGGCTTTTGAACATTTTCCTTCTCTCTCCCCTTCCCCTCCCTCCCCTCCCCCCCCCCCCTCCCCCATCTTTTTTGTTTTATATATATAATATATATATTATAAAATGAATATATTTGTGATCATTTTACTTCTTTAAAATAATAAAAATTTTTTGTTTGGGGTTTTTAAGGCTTGGAATTACTGAAAATTACTGTTGAAGATTTCCTTGCAATTTGTAACCAAAAAAAAATTCCCCCCCCGAGTTCTTTGCGCGCGCTGTGTTTTGTGTGTGTTTGTGTGTTTGGGGGGGGTTTGTTGGGCGTGGGGTGTTTTGGGGGCGTGTGTGTGTGGTTTTCAAATCACCCAGCAGAAAAGTCCAAATGAATAAGCGAACCCCCGGCCCAACAACCATCATCTTTCCCGAACACCACTGGGCCCCTGACGGATCAAAGGGGCCTTCCACCCCCAACAAAATAACAACACACTCCCGGGAAGAAGCCACCTATTGTTAAAATCAGTGATATTTTTCGTCATCATCAATGGATCATTCATCTCTGTCATCCTTTCCGTTGCATTTTTGGGTTTTCTTTTTCGGGGTTTTTTTTTTTTGTTTTTTCCCCCCCCCCCCCCCCCCCCAAACCCCCCCCCCCCGGGATAGTTTCATTTTTCCTTTTTTATTGATATGATAGTTTTCAGCTTTGTTTTTAATGTCAGGTTTTTTGGGAAATTAGGATTTTTTTTGTTTTTTTTTCTCCTCTGTTTTAAAAAATTGAAATGCTTTTTTTCTGTAAAAATTCCCTTTTTTCTGCTGTGTCATTTTTTTTTAATTTTATTTTTGGGTTTTTTGGTTGACTTTTCAGCCCTCACTTTAAATTTTCCCCATAATTTTTTTTTTCTACATTTACAAAAGGGGAAAACAAAAATGATTTTGTGAAATTTTGATAAATTTTTTTGGCTAAGGGGTGACTGGGTCCTTTTTTTCACCCTTTTGTTTTGGGGAAAAGGTCAGGAAGAAAGAAAATGGGAGAAACAAATTTGGGCCAGGCTTATGGAAAGCATCATTTTTGTGGGCAAACTCCCTTTTTTTCAGTCAGCCTTACGAAAATTTTGGGCGCTATCACACCCCCAAAAATTTAAAAAAAACCTTATCTTGTTTTTTCCCTACACTTTTTTTTTTTGGTGCTGAACTCTGACCCATACCTAGAAAGAAATTTTTTTGTAATAAAAAGTTTTTTATAAAAATATTAAGTTGTGGTGTGTGTTGTTCCAGGGTAAAAACGGGGGGAAAATCTTTTTTTTTTTAAAATTTTTAAATTTTTTGGGGGATCATTTGCTTTTTGAATATAATAATAAGTTTAAAACTTTGCCCCCCAAAAGAAGGGACGGGAAACCCATTAAAAAGCACAGCAAGACAAGCTAAAATCTTAGCTTTGAAATCGCAAAAATATTTTCCCATTTTTTTTTTTGTGCCTCGGGTGGGGGAATGTGTTTGGAGTTAACAGCGGGTTTTCATGTTTTTAAACCAGGTTTTTCCTTTGCAATCTTTTTTGAAATATGTTGTCATACGTTTTCTGTTCCTGAATATTAAAGACTTTTATATCGGGAAAAACCAACAAAATATTTTTTGGGGCACAGACTGACAAGTTTGAGCAAACATTAAAAAAAAATATCAATTCACTAAAATTAAAAAAAAAAAAAAAGTTTTTTTTGTGTGTGACTGTACCCAGCAACACTGACCACGGGAAAATACCTTAAAAGGGAAAACAGCGTCAAAAAAAGGAAATTCACACTGTAAAACCAAGGCCCAACGCTTTTACTTGTATTTCCAAGGCAAAAAAACTGTTCCAAATGACAACTCACATTGCTCATAGTATTTTCACATTTTCATATTTGTCCATTGTTTTTTACATGGCAAGGATGATCAAGTCATATAAAAAGACATGTTTTATTTCATCCTAAAAAAAAACTTTTTTCCCACTTTTTTGTCCCCCTTTAAAAAATTTTTTAAAAAATGGGAAAATCCAACATGCGCTCAGAATCTTTTTGTAAGCTTTTTTAAAAATTTCTTAATACAAAACCCTTCCAAAATTTTTTTTTCTGGGTTTAACGCATGAATTAAAAGGGGTGAAAATTTCGGGAAAAATTCCCCAAAAAAACGAATTTCAGTTTTGTGTGAGAAACTTGTCCCGCACAAATTTTTTCCAAAAATGGGATGCCTGCCTTAAAACTTTTTTGGGCTGGGGATGCGTAAAAACCCCCACACCCCACACACAACCCCTCCCTACACACACACACCACACACCCCACCAAAACCACACACACACACACACATAATATAGAAAGCGACAGACAAACCCTCTTTCCCAAACCTGCAAGCAAATAACACGGGACATGGAAAAGGTTTCATAGTATGCACATAAACCCTGAACCAAATGAAACAAGTAAAACACCACATACTCTGGCTTTTAAACCTTTTTTTTGTAAATGGATGGGCCCCGATCTAAGGAAACAAAAATAAAAAATTTGTAGGAAAGAATCCTTAAAAATTGGGATGCAATATAACTTTCTTCCTTTTGAAATTTTGGCCCCGTCAAGATTTTGGGGTTCAAAGTAATGGGTTTGGGCCCCCATAGTCTGTTAAATACCTGTGACACACCGTGCATGTATTTCTGGGAATAAAAGTTTTCAGTTGCATAAAAATTGTGAATTTGGTGTTGACTGGGGAGAGGGTTGCTTCCAAACTTTTTTAAAAAAAGGGGTGAAAAGCAAACTGTACATAGAGTTTCTACTTAAAAAAATTTTACTGAAGTCTTTAAGGAAACCCTTGTGGGGTTTCGGGAATAAAGAAATAATGGCAAGATTGGGTGGCTTTTAAATGACCATTGTAATTCTAATTATTTTAAAACCCTCCCCGTATGCCTTTTCTGGGAAAGAAAAAAACTAAACTGAATGAAATATTTACCGGGGGGCCTCCGAGTTTTTTCAGTTGTTTGGAAGGGGACCTTTCTCATTTGAAACCCTTTTCCTTTTAAACGGTTTAACATTTGGGCCCAAAGAAGTCTGATAGCCCGCTATTTTTGAATTTCAAGGAAATTTCCAAAAACCATGGTATTTTTTTATTTTTTTCAAAAAAACACTGGTTTTTTTTTTTTTTGTTTTAAAGGGAACAGAAAAAAGTCGAGTTCTGATTTAAATGGTTTAAGGTATTGGGAAGGGAAAAATGTGAAAGAGGGGAAAGAAAGCTTGCCCTGTGCCAAGACTTGGGGATGAAAGCCCGTTTTGAATTTGAGGGGGTCACAAATTTTAAATTTACCAAAGGTTTTTTTCCTGCAAATTATTTTTTTTTTTTTTTTTTTTTTTCTAGCCCTTTAACTGGCCCCCCCTTTTTTTCTGTTTTTTCCCCAAAGGCTGTTTTTTATTTTTTTGTAAATCTTTTAGGTATGATTATTTTCAAAAAGGGTTTTTTTAAAATGACCCTAATTTCACATTTTGGGGGTTGGGTTGGAAATTTTCCCTTGGGAAAAAATAGTGAACAAATTTTTAAACAATTTTCTTTTTTCCTTTTTTTTTTGCCCATGTGACCCTTTTTTGGGGTAAAAAATGATTTACGTTTTTTGTAATTTTTTTGTGGGCTATATTTTAAATTTTTAAATTTTAGGAAAGCCCAAATTTTTCTCTCTCCTCTCTCTCTCTCTCTTTTTTTCACTCCTCCCCTCTCCGTTTTCCTTTCCTCTCTCTCTCTCCTCCCCTCCCCTCTCTCTCTCCTTTTCTCCCCCTTCTCTCTCTTTTTCATCACCTTCAAATTTTTTTAAACAGGGTTTTTTTTTTGTTTTGTTGCAGCAGTGTGACGTTTTTGGGTGAACAAGAAAATTTCCCTTTTTTGGGAAATTTTAGTGACGATGTTTTTTAAAAATTTATTAAGAAAGGGAAACTTTTCTCCTCTCCCCTCTCCCCTCTCTATCTCTCTCTCCCCCCTCTCCTCTCTCCTTTTCATCCAGCCCCCGGGTTTGGCCCTTTGCGGGCGCGGCTAAAACAACATATCTTTTCTCTCTTTTTATCACTTTTCAAATTTTAATAAAGTGCATGGAAAGAGTTTCAGTTTTTAAAAAACTGTGTTCCTTCCAATATATATTGTGGACCTGATTCATTCATGAAGGGTTTAAAGGGAGCAGACAGATTTAGGGTTTTAAGAGCCCCGGGCTTTTCCGTTTATATTCAGGAAAGGTGGTGGGAGGGCAATGGGGGTCCGGCCCCCCCCCTTTCCCAAATGCCCCAAACCCCGGACATTAGGAACTTCTAACCCAAAACACTGCCCCCTTCGGGCCCTTAAAAAGGGCCCTCAACCCAAATTTGGCTGGGGACCCCTAAAACCTTTACTTTTATCTTTGGAAAAAAAAAAAAAAAGAGTCCAGAGTCTTTTTCATATACACATTTAACTTTTTTTTCCGTTGCCTTGAGGGTCCCTTATTAAAAAACTTTTCACAAAAGGGAAAGGCCAAAAGATCAAATGATTTGAGCAAAAGCCTGCGGAAGTGACGATCGTGAGATTTTAAACCCCGGGGTTTAAAATTTTTTTTCGGCTTGAAACCCCTCTTTTTTTTATGCAGCTGAAATGAGAAAACCCATTCAGTTCAGGGAAAGCCCCAGTGCGGGAGAAAAGGGGGGGAAAAGGGGGGCCTGCTTCCCTTATCTATGGCCCCAGACATGGTGAACCCCCTGACCCGTTTTTTTGCCTTCACGGGCCCGAAAGGGTATGGGAATTTTTTAACCTTTTTACTTTTTAACCCCTTTTTAAATGGTGATTTTTAAAAATCCCCCCATTTGGAAACCTGCAATGAATTGTTAGGGTCTTTCCCCGCCTTCTAAACAAAAACAGCCATACAAAATTTTAAAAAAAGGGAAAATTTTTTAAAAAAAACCCAGAAAAAAAAAAAAACATTTTTTTATGGGTTTTTATACACTTGTTTTTAATTTTCCCCACCCTTTTTAATTTCTTAAATTTTTGGGCATGAAAATTTTTGTGTCTTACAGATCATGAAATTCCCCCCTGAAATGTAGTTCTCCTGAGGGCTCTTGGGGGGGGGTTTTTTCCCCCCGCTTTCACAAACCTGTTTTGGCAAAGTATTTTTTTTGTCGTCTCAGACAAAAAGTTATTTTGGTGGCTTTGGGAAGACACCACCTGTTTTAAAGTTACACCAGCAGGGGATGTTTCTCATATTATCCTTTTATTATTTTTGGGACTGTTAAAATTTTTTTAATTTTTTTTTTTTACTTTTTGTTTTAAATCTTTTTGGGGAAATTTAGCGTAATGGCGCTGCCAAAAAAAACACGTCCCCCCGTTTTATTTACTTAAACCTTTTGAAAAGTTTTTGGGTGTTGTCCTTTTAAAAATTTCACTACTTGTTTTTTGCATAGCTTTTTTGGTTGTGCAATTGGGTTTTAGCAAAAAGGATTTCTTTTTTTTTTTTTTTTCTCAGTTGAGAAGGGAAGGGCCCAAAGGGGGCGCCCGAACTATAGCGAAATTTCCCCCCAGGATCGGGGAAAGGGTTTCCCCTTCGTATTTCCCTCCCACCCACCCCCCCCCTCCCCCCGCCCGCAAAAAACTTTTTTAAATCTTTTTTTTAAAAGGGTTTTAGTCTGTTGAAAACCTGGGACAACGGGGTATGGAACACTGCTTTTTTTTGGGCAAACCACAAAACCCGGGCCCCCTTTTTTTCTTACAGCTTTTTTTTAGCTCCTCTTTTGCATTGTCTTGCCGGCGCATAGCATTCACCCCACAAGATTTTTCCTTTACTGGACAAAAGGGGGCTACTGTCCCTCGCAAAAAAATTTTGTAGATTTTTTATGTCGGCATCGTCGGGTTGGGATACCTAAAGAGCTACCTTGGGATTTTTAAAAAATCCATCACTTTTTTTTTTTTTTCCCTTTAAATTTTTTTTGGGGGAATTTCTTTTTTCTTTTGATTTTTTTTTTTTTTTTCCCCCCCCGAGATTCCCCTTCTTAGTTTTTTGGAAATCGCCCAAATTTGAAAAAAAAAAAGGGGCCGTTTTCACTAAACCTTAAACAGTTTAAAAAATCGTATGGTTTCTGGGGGTCAGTTTTCCCCCCCAGGGGAAAGCCCTTTTAGGTTTTTTAAATTGTTCACTGTTGCTACCCAAAAAACAGGGGCCCTTTCCGCCCCCCCCCCCCCCCCCAACCCCCCCTTTTTTTTGTGCCCCATAACTGGGGGAATTTCAGACATATCTGTAGATTTTCCTGGGAATTTTTGTTTTTACTTTTTTTGATTTTTTTTTTAACTTTTAAGGAAAAAAAATTTTTTAACTGTGGGCCGGGCAAGGGAGAAAGGGAAAAGGAAAACAGTAAAAAAAATCTAAAATCGATCATTTGAAAGAAAAAGAAAAAAAAAAAGTTGGGGGGGGGGGGTTGGGGGGGGGGGGGGGGGGGGGGGGGGTTTTGGGGGGGGGGGGGGGGTTTGGGGGGAAAACAATTACAAATTTACTTTTTGGAAAAAAAAATTTTCTTTTCAAATTTAAAAATTTAAAACAAAATTTTTTTCAAAAAAAAACACCCCCCCCCCCCCCCCCCCCCCCCCGATGGTTTTTTTAAAATTTGCAAAAAGAAAACATGAATGCAAAAAAACATTTTATTTTTTTTTTTTTTTTTTTTTTTTTTTTGCCTTTTCGGGTTTAAACAGGGCTGCAGGTTAGTTAAATTTTTTTCCCCCCCCTTTTCCCCGTTGCACTTCATAAACCACCCCGGAATTTAGTTCTTATCCCCCTTTTCTTTCCCCCCCCCTTTCCCAATTAAATTTATGCCCGCTCTGGATTACTAACATTTTGTGACATTTAACTTTCAGAAAGCAAAAAAGTGTGTTCATTTTTTTTACAAAGCACCCTACTTATGATTAAATTTTTTTGCTTTTTTTTCCATGGTTTATTTAAAGAGAGATGGAAAAACATCGGGAAAGGGCTCGTACATTTTTTGAAAAAAGAAAATGGGGAAAGGGGAGTTTGGGGGCTTCCCTGTGGTTTCATCGTTGGGGGTGTGAAAGAGGGTTTTTTTCCCCCCGAGGAAAGATCATGCAGTTCGCTCTTGAAACCCCCTCATCATAAACATGCCTTTTTAAATGTGTATCTATTTGTGCTTCTGTATATCCCTGAGAGAGGAAAGGGGGGGGGGGGGGGGGTTTTGGGAATGGAAGCTCATACCATGGTTTGAGGGATGAAGGGGAAATTGGGGTGGGGAACCAAATGCTTTTAAAATGTCTGTTTTTCTCCTTTGTTTTGATTTAAAAGGTTAAAAAAAAAAGTTGAAGCATAGGGAAGCTGTAGAGTAAGAATGTCCAAGGGAAAAACCCCCACACACACACACACCACACACACACACACACCACACACCAAAACACAACAAATTGCTGCACACATAAAAAACCACAACCCCTTGCTCAACATGCAAAAAATACACACAACAACCCCACATCAACACATAAACCCACTAAAATAATTTAAAACAACACCACACATAAAAAACACCCAAAAAACACAACACACACCCCCAAAACCCCACAAAACGGACCCCAAAACGCATCCCCTTCCCCTTTTCAGCCCTAACCCTTTAAATTTGAGATGGGTTTTTGCCTGGGAAAAAAAACCAAGGGCTATTGTGAACACGATGCCAGCCATTTGTTCCTAATTCCCACACCCAAAGTTTTGGGGTGAAAAACAATTTAAAAGGGTTGTTATGTCTTACTATTTATTATGACCAAACAGACATTTTTTGGGAAATCTTCTGTGGAGGTAATTAAATTTTGACTTTTCATATTCAACCAGGGTAGAAAAAAAAAAAAAAAAAAAGTTTTAACATGGGAAAGGCCTTGCTATTTTTGGGGGTTTTTTTTTTTAAGTTTTTAAAAGTTTTAGTTCATTTGAAATGGGAGCATTTTTTTTTTTTTTTGTTTAAATGTTGCCACTTTGTGTGTCTTTGGGTTTTTCCTTGGGCAAATTTTTTTGGTTGGGTTGTAAATTACAAATTTTTTTTTCCCATTTGCTTTTTTCCGTCAATTGGGTTTTTTTCTCCCTTTTTTTCTTTTTTTTAAATTTTTTTAAAAGAATTTTTTTATTTTTTTTTTTCCTTTTTAAAACAATCAAGTGGGATTGAAAATGAGGCAAATGAAAAAAGGAAATAAGAAAAGGGAAAAAAATTTAAAGAATTGAGAAATGAATCCATCATTAAGATGATTTGGGAAAAAAATAGTAAGGCTTAAAAGTTTCGTTTTTTAAAATTTAAGGATTTTTTTATTTGTGTCCCTGCTCCGGGTTTTAATAAAATAATCCCCTTTTTTTACGATAAACTTACCGCTTTTCCCCATGTTTTGAACATTTTTAAACAAAAAGTTTTCCCGAAAAAAGAGGTCGGAAATTCCAAGGGACCGTTTGTTTCGGGAACCCCCCATTTCCCTACCCTTTGATATATGTATTTTAGGGAAACGCTAACAGAAAACCCCAAATACATGAAATCGAAATTTGAAAAATGGAAATTTTTAGTTTTTCCAATTCATTTCTTTTTTGGGAAACTGGGGGCTTTAATTGGGGATGCCAGTTGTCTTTTCCCCTTTTTTTCCAAAGCGGGGTTATGTGTTTTTTATGCAGTAGAAGAAAAATGGCCCCCCAAAACCAAACAAATTGGGAAAAAATTTTTTTTGTGTGGCTTACTCAAAGAAGTGGGGAAACCAAAACCCATGTTTTTAATGTATGAAAAACGAAATTGTGCAAGTTAAAAAAATTATTTTTCAAAGGAAGAAAACACTTTGGGGTTTAGCATGAAAAAGGGAGAACCCCAACTTCCCTTTTTCTCTGCCATGGGAAATGAAGCTAGAGCACTTTTTTTCAGGGATTGAAATTAAAACATTTCAAATTTTTCCTTTCTTCTGGGCAATTTAATTAATGGGATTTAATCGGTCTTGTTTTAAATGAAATGCTCCTGCACCGTGTTAAGAATTTATTTTGCTTTTTCAATTTTGAAGAGAGTGGAAGCTGGTAATAAAACCAGTGAACACAGTCAGCCTGATTATGTGGACAACAGTAAGGAAGGACAGGGAACAAAAACGAAATCTCTGAAGTTTCCATATTGTTGGGAGCAGGCTTTCTGCTGACTGTGTATTGGCAGTGAATGTGATTTTTTTATTTTATTTTTTACTAGTTACTATAAGCTAGATAGTTTTCGTGTGTTCAGTATCAGGCTAAGAAGGAGGTAGAGATGATGGCACACTGACAACTGCAGAGCAGGAGAGATCCAGTTACCATAGTTGTTGTGTGGTGTGTAATGCGAAGCTGGGGAGGCAGGATGGCATCAGGGAGGTGAAGTCCTAGCTATCGTGGGACCCAGGGAGCCTCGGCTTCAAAGACGAGAGGAAGGACTGGAGAGAGTGAGAGAGAGCACTCGCTGGCCTCAACAATGGCATCTTTTCTAGAGAAGAGGAGCGAAGCTCTTTAGATGACACTTCTCAACAGTGGTGTCCTTAACGAGAGAAATTCTCTTCAGGTCACTCTTCTCAACAGTGGTGTCATTACAAGATAATTTTTCTCTAGTTTAAACTTCTTAACGGTGGTGTTTTATTAACAGTGGTGTCATTACAAGAGAAATTCTTACTCGGATCACATTTCTTAACAGTCGTGTCATTACAAGAGAAATTCTCTCTCGATCATACTTCTCAACTGTGGTGCCTGTATAAAAGAAGAGAAATTCTCTCTGGGCCACACTTTTCGTCAGTAGTGTCTTTACTAGAGAAGAGCATGAGGTCCTGTCTAAGCCACACTTCTGAACAGTGGTGTCTAATTCAAGGAGAGTGGTGAAGCTCTCTCTAGGTTAAACCTTTCAACAGGGGCGTCTGAACTAGAAAAGTGAAGTTCTCACCAGGTCACACTTTCTTTACAAGAGTCTTTACAAGAGTAGAGAAATCCTCTCTAGGTCACGCTTCTCAAAAGTGGTGTCTTTACGAGAGTAGAGAAATCCTCTCTAGGTCACTCTTCTCAACAGTGGTGTCTTTACTAGAGAGGAGGAGTGAATTTCTCTCTAGGTCACACTTCTCAAATGCAGTGTTTTTACCAAAGAGGAGGAATTAATTTCTCGGTGGGTGACTCTTCTCAGCAGTGGTATATCTACAGGAGAAGAGGAGTGAAATTCTCTCTGGGTCAGTGAAATTCTCGCAGGGTCAGTGAAATTCTCTTTGGGTCAGTGAAATTCTCTCTAGGTCAGTGATTCTCTGTGGGTCATACTTCTAAACAGTGGTGTCTTTACTGGAGAAGAGGAGTGAAATTCTCTCTGGGTCAGTGAAATTATTCTGGGTCATACTTCTCAACAGTGGTGTCTTTACTGGAGAAGAGGAGTGAAATTCTCTCTGGGTCGGTGAAATTCTCTCTGGGTCATACTTCTCAACAGTGGTGTCTTTTACTGGAGAAGAGGAGTGAAATTCTGTCTGGATTAGCGAAATTCTCTCTGGGTCATACTTCTCAACAGTGGTGTCTTCACTGGAGAAAACAGGCTGAAGGCCTCTCTAGCCATGTCACACTTCTCAATAGTGACGTCCATAAACTAGATGAGAAGAGTGAAGTTCTGTATGCAGCAGAGCACCTGATGAACCAGCACTCCCCCCCCCCCCCCCCTCACCCTCCCCTCCCCCTTGCACTGCCCATCCCTCTGAACAACAACAGCTGCAAATTCATTTTTAGGGAGCAACAAAACATGGCCAGAACTGTAGGCTACAAAGTGCAGGATAGGAAGGGAAAAAAGCTAGATCTTATTTGTAAATCGAAAAGAATGAATGATTAAAAAAAAAAAAAAAGCCTGTTAAAGGAATTGTTTGCATGCCTAAAACAAAGTTTTATATTTAAAGAAAATGGGGTATATATATTATATATATATATATATATATATTGAAGAGAAGTGAATGTGGGTTTGAAGAAAAAACAGCGTGGAGGTTAATGCAGGGGTTGGTAGTTGCTGGTGATTAATACAACTTCATTTTCTTTTTTTTCTCTTTTTTTCTTTCTTCTTTCCTCCTTTTTTGTGTAATTTTGACATCTCATCAGTATTAAGACACTTGGTTCTACTGCTACTCAAATTAACTGATGTGGTTTGAGTTGATATTTTGCATGTCCTGGTCAAAACGTATGAGTGTGACGACTGAGAAAGTAGGGGTGGGATGGGGGGGGGGGGGGGGGGGGGATTTGAACACTTCCGTTAACGAGGACAGAGTAAAAGAAAACAGGCCGGGCAATTCGTGTACAATTACGTTCCTCCGAGGGAATTAACTAGGACTCGGATTGGTATATATTTGAAAGAAAAAATGTATAGTGTGATTCGGGGAAAAAAAAAAAAAAACGGTTGCATTTAATCCTTCATCGTTTAGCGATCATTGTTTTCAATGGCCTCAGGTGTGACAGGAATTAACCCACTGCATTACATTGTTGGACTTGTTAATAAAAGTGCATTGCGTCCATTTAATAGAGTGTATATCAAGTATGTCTTTGTGTCACAAGTGATGATGACTTACCTTCGATGTTGTAGAAAGGTTTTAGTAAATGGTTTATATGTACATAGTAGTATTCTTCATGTTTTTTTTTTTTAAACAAACTTTTGCAAGAGGGAGTGAAGAGGATAGGGGTACCTAGGAATGATGGGGGTGATGCATGCCACAAATAAAAGCAAAGGTTGGGGGGGGGGGGGGGGGGGGGGGGAAATGACAGAATTGTGTATATCGCCGGCCTAAATACAACTGCCGTAAGTCGGAAAATCGAATTTTACAGGAGACGAAAAAAACCTGATTATTATCCCACAAGATATACTGCGAGCTGAGTTACAATGCAAGTATTTTGATTACAGCATGTTTGTTTTTAGGATAATGTGACTGGGACTTGGCTACACCATGCCCCTTGGCCTGCTCTTATAGTATACCAAAAATCTGAAAAATGCAAAAGAAATTCCAAGTTCCAGTAGCTGTATTTTGGGTGTCGATATGAATAGGAATGGATTTTCAATGACAAAAGCAACAATGTAAATTATCGGTTGTGGCTAGGACAGTTGTTTCTCAATATTGCCTTCTGTTGTAAATTCATTGTACATAGTAGTAATAATGAATATTTGGAAGTATGTTTGTGCATAAGTCAGAGCCACACGAGAGAGAGAGAGAGAGAGAGAGAGAGAGAGGAGGTCAATTGGATGGGGGTGGGTGGAGATGGGGGAGGGGAGGGGGGATTATGTGAGGAATGGTGGCAGCAGGAGAGGAAAAACATCATGAATGATGCGTATTGCTGCTGTTGTCATATATGCATGTGTTCTGTGGTTTCTGGTGTACAGAACTTTGTTCATCATAATGATGATGTATGAAATAAATTGCTAACCCAGACTGATCTTCATTCAGTGTAGCATGCCCTTGTCAAGTATCTGTACACATGCTTGTGTGTTAAAAATTGCCTGGTGCAAGTCTTAAGTAATCTTGCTTATTTTCTCAGCTGTATTGGTCATTGTATTCCTTGGTGTAGGTTTGCTTTCTTGTCAACATTTCTCTTGAGATGCATTATATATGTCCATTGTCACAAACATGATACTAAAGTATTGGTTTAAAAAGTGGGATTTTTCTATAACAGTGGGGGGGGGGGGGGACCAGTCTGGCTTGATGATTTATTCTTCTTTCTTTTCCTTCCTAGCGTTTGGATAATGTGGGATATAAAGTTGTGTAGAAATATCTGAGTAGTTCACTCACACACACACATACACAAAGATGCATGCACACATGCGTGCGCACATATGCACACACATGCACGTACACACACACACACTCTTTCTCTCTCTCTCTCTCTCTCTCTCTCTCTCTCTATATATATATAATATATATTATATATATAGACATATCTACATATTCTGTCTCGCTCATGCATATTATTAAAAATGTTCATAAATCAGTACGATTTTAGTGATGTGGAACAGTGGTTTCCCTTGCTTCAAAGACAACTTTTTCCCCACTCAAATCTGTTAGAAGCATTAAAGGGATGATGCAATTCAAAATACACCAGTTTTTTAAACTAACTTTTGTAAAAAAAACCATTTTTTTAATGCTTAAGTGAATTTAGGTGGGGAGATGGGCATTGCTTCTGGTCTGTTGCCTTTGTATGGCTGTGTTGATATGTTTGATATCGCTTAGGTTCATAACCATTTTTTTTTTATTCATTTGATCAAACTGATAATGAATCATGATGGTGTTCACTGTATTGTGTCCTGAACTAAGAAATGCAAATTTTGCTCTGCTGAAAACAGTGGGCAGTCTAAATATACAAATGTGAGTCTGATGAATGATTTATCAATAATGACAATAATGATTATAATAATAGTTCAGGTTCATTCACACTTTCATCAGATAAGATTCGTTAGGATTCACAACATTGCTTCTTCTTATTGCTGTTGCTTGTTTTACAAGATAAATAATGAGTCGAAATGTTTTTGCCCATGAAACTAAGAAACACAGACTCTTGAGTACAACCGTGTTTGTAGCAGTTTCCTCCCAACTGGCCCTAAGACATGTTACATTTATAATCACGGTTCATGGTTTCATTCATTTACGATAACCAAGAAATGACGTTCATCATGTCTTCTCACTACCGTGTCTTTTGTTTTAGCAGAGCAGCTTTTTCTGTGCGTGTTGTGCTTTGAAAGATCGGGTGCTCACCGTGTGTATGACGTGATTTCATTGTGACCTGGTTTTGTTGATAATAAAGTTACCATGGGAAACTGCATTGAGGACTGTGTGTGTTGGTTTGGTGTACTCTTATATATGACTGAAATTTGTTTGAGAGAGTTATGTGTGCAGGGTTGCAATGTGACCCAAGTAGGCAGTCCAGAAAACCTTGTTCTCATACATTTCAGGATGAAAACTGATCGTCTAATTCTTCAGGTCGGGAAAGTACAAGTGTGGAGAGCAGGTGTGTGTGAATGAGGGTTTTTTTTGGATTAAGTTGTCCAAAATTCCTTTTTTGGAAGGGGGGAGGGGGGGGGGGGGGGGGGAGAATGGGAAGGTGGGGGGGGGGGGAGGGCTTCAAACAGTCGGCAATGTTTCTGATCATCTTGATCCCACTTTGTCATTGATTCTTTAATCATTAAATTTATCGAGCCAAAATCACACGCCCACCCCTACCTCCACCCTCACAGAAATTCGGTTTTGACCAGTCTGCATGAGGATGCTTTCAGCACCATGTGTGTTGATCGATCAATGTTGTTTTCAAGTGGAGAAAAGCTTAGTGCTTAAAAGGTTCAGGTTTGAAAGCAGGTTACCAACTTTCGATGAGTCCACTCAAGGCGATTTCAGACTGTTTTTTTTTTATAGGCCAGGTTTCTGGCCTTAGCAGAGCCTGAAAGGTGGCACCCCCAGAGCCAGAGACTGTATTCCAGGCCAGAATTGAACAGTGCAAAATTTTGCTTGGCCTGAGTACAGATGTTCAGTTTTTTATTGGCCAGGTTTCTGGCCCGAGCTTTGAAAGCGTCTCCCTTTGTGTGTGAGTGTGTGTACGGTGTGTGTGTGACATAAACTGACAGAGAAAGTGCACCCCTTGCTTTGCTACAGGGATGACTCTTCACTATAAATTGTATCCTCATGTTCCGGAAAAATTGTACTGATTTATCAGTGCATACAATAAAATTGGAACGGTACAGAGAAGATCTGGAAAACTTCTGTGTTAGTAATTTCATAATTTGTCATCTTGGATACTTTCGTTTCTGCTTTATTTTCTCAGTACCTTGTCTATAGCTGCTTTTAATTCCTTTGTGGCCCTCTTGCGTATACCTGTTCAGAAAACCTTCATACTTTTTTTTTCTGGTCATCGCTACATGCCAGCTTCTTGGCTGTGATCGAGTGGCTAGGCAGGTAACCATACTGTCCACACCCTGTCCAGAGTAGACACAGCGGCCCATTGTGCAGCGTCTGTGTGCCCATGCATATTCATGTATTTTCTGTTACATCTAAGTTACTGTTTTTGGCCTTTTTTTTTTTTTTTTTTTTAGCTGTGTGGGGGTGGAAGGTCAAGCTGACTGGCTGACTTGTCTTAGGATCGCTTATTTTTTATTTTAACGTGATTTGTTTTTTTCAAAATGTAATCTGCTGTCCTATCTTTTGTGCCATTTCAGTGGCATTGCGTGCGTGCGCTTAATCGAACTCCTCGTCCACAGCCGCTGCCCAGACTGATCCACTACAGCCACGGCCCGGCAATCCACAGGGAGCGGTCACCACCTTAACCTTTACCTGAGTTAGCCTTTGATTAAACACTACCAACGATATGGTCATCGCTGGATATTTCTGGGCTGTACTGTTTTGGTGTATTTTGTTGACCATTCTACCTCTACACTCTCTCTACAGATACAGATAGTACTTCACAGATTTTCAGATTGTTGGTGTGCCATCAGTATCGGCAGACACATGCGCACTTACAGACATCAAATGAAATGTGTGATATTTTCACCAGATGTGCTCGTCGTGTGCACCGCGGTCAGCCAATGGAGACCATTGTGACCAGTTAATGATAGTATCAAATTCAGCCAGAAGTCATACTTACACATTGAGAAGCCTCTGACTACATGCTACTAAACAATACACTTAATGAAAGTAGCGTGTACTGTGCTCACAGGTCATGTAGAAGTCTTTTTTTTCAGGGAGGAGGGAGACTGGGTGGTGAAAGGGGTTGGGGTGGGGAGAGGTTGATAGTCTCTATGAGAGAGACTGGCCTCTTATCAAGAGTAAATTCACTAGAATGGAATATTTGCCTCTGAGTGTTGCCACTGAGTGGAAATTGAAAAACAAAATATTTGTTTTCCAATGTTCTTGCTGTCCTTAATCTTTGACCATTTCCTGATATCTTCAATTTTAAACTGCAATAACGCAATTTGGAGTTAAATGACAAAATTGTGGGCTGTATAAAACAAATCCCCCCTTTTAACACACGCACTGCACATACTGTGTGTGGTGTGACATATATTATGAACACACATCACCGAGTTTTAATGGAACGCACACCACTTTCACACTCATCAAAGGAAGTAAAAAATCTAATGATGAAAAAACTTTGGCCAACAGTATAGCAGTTGTGTCCCTTCCTTCGTATCTATGCGAATCTGCACGTGAAAACGCGAATAGGGGCGAATACCTTTAATACTGCCATAAAAAAAAAAACCACACAAACAAACCACACACACACACACTAACACACACACACACACACACACACTGACTGACTGAAACCAATTTATTGTCATTAACCCATGCTTGTACTGACATTGAAGAAAACATTATCATGAACAGAATATCCACATTTTTCATTTAATGAAAAGGAACATAATTAACACACACACACACACACACACGCACACACACATGCATAAATACACACATCTCTATACAAACATACCCACACCTTCACATACACGCACACCACACCACACCACACCACACCAAACCATACCACCCTACACACACCCCTCATACACTAGCACATGTACACACATGCCCTCACTTTCACAAACACACACACATACACACGCATATACCACACACACACACACACACAGAGAAAAAGGACATTAAAAAAATCAAAGGAAAAAAAAAGAATTCTCATCATTATATACAGTCTTGTATCCCTTTGCATCTTTGCCACTATCTCTCTCTCCCTCTTAAGTGTTGTCCAACTTTGAGTCCTATCCTTACTATCATCCTCCATTTGCAAGGACAACTCTTCAAACACCAAAACAGTAAACATACAGACGGAATATTTCCACACACACACACATGCACGCGCCACACACAAACACACACACTATAAGGACCCATATTATGTATGAGTGGTATCCAGAAACATCAATTCTATGTGACCACATGTATATCCAATACACGGGAGTCAAAGATCATCAGAGTATGGAACTGGCTGACACATTGCTCGTAAGAGTCAAACAGCTTATGAGTGTATATGGATTGGGGAAGGGGAGAGAAGAGGGAGAAAGGGGAGTGGGGGGGGAATGAAAATGCCTTGCTTTACATGCAAATTAAACACCGAACCCTACTGATATGGTATATACCTAGAATGACATTTTAACATTTCAACAGCCCTGATGTGGCCCTTTGCGGTCGGCTGGGCTATAAGCAACATTATCTTATCTTCTCTTTAACATTTCAAACATTCACCAATTGGAAAGAAAACACCTACAACAACAAATACCACCTGCTGGGGGGGGGGGGGGGGGGGGGGGGGGGGGGGGGGGGGGGGGGGAGTGGATGAGATTTAATAAGATAAACAGCCAACATTGCCAGACTCCAACCATTCTCATAACTGGGATTGAAAACGCTAGACCTAGTCAGCGAAAGGTTTAAAGGACTTGATCTTATCATGAAGAGGCTGAAAGTGAGTTCTTGTGCTAGTACAGTCAAGTAAAAAATGAGGGATATCGAGAGTCTGACCACATGCACAAGCAGGTGCTGGTTTTAAATATCTGCCTAACCATCCATTAACCCACCAACTATGTACAAGGTTACGGTTTGGGATAGGCCCTGGGGGATTACAACATTTTCTTGTTGATTTAGTCATTTCCCATCTGTTCTTGTTGGTTTAGCCATATCCTATCTGTGCTTCTGAGCTGAATCTTCAAGTCTTGTTTCTGTCTCATGTTCCAGATTGAACTTGTGAGAATGTGAATAGCTTCAGATGAAGAAAGAAGGACATCACAATTCAAAACATCAGATTTATTTCTTGCAGCTTCCTTTGCATAAAAATCAGCTAACTTATTGCCCCATAAACTGGAGTACCCTGGAACACACACACACACACACACACACACACACACACACACACACACACACACACACACACATGCGTATGCACACATACACACAGAGCAAGCATTTAACATACAAATCTTTAATACACTGATTCAAGAGCTGTAATTACTGAAAAAAAAAAGACATCAGTTTTTCAGTGATAGCGCAATAAATCATCATACATTAAACTACTTCTTCATGACTTAATACAGCAACTTGAACGAATCATACACACATTTTATCACCAGAAAATAGATCACATAGACTGAACATTATGTTGATTACTTTGCTGGCCAGGTAAATATGTTTGCCCTAAGTTCAGAACCTTACATTCTACATTTATCCATTAATAATACAAAAGTGGTTATAATTATTTACCAGTTCATATTCAGTCTATATTGCATAATATGAATAATCAATTCTGTCATAAACAAATCAACAACAACAACAACAACAATACTAGTTTTACATTCAATTAAACATGACTGCAATGATCATAAAGACACTATTTTTTGAATTCTTAACCACTGCTTCATTTCGAAATAATTTCTAATTGTAGATGATCAACATTACAAAAAAGAATGTCTGAAACTTGTAAGCAAGCACACACACACACATGCGAGCGCGCATGCGCGCACACACACACACACATGCCTATTTTTCAATTTGAAAAAAAAAAAAGTTTGTACAGTTTGTAATTTTGGTTAACAAAGATTTATCTGTTTTCTGTATATGAAATTCAACATTTTTAAATAGAACTTCTGTAAGAATGAAAGGCACACACTGATCAAAACCAGTTTATTGTCAGATCCACATTTGGTTGAACTGACATTTAAGAAAAAATGATTACAGGAAAATAGTGTCAATTACTTTTTTTTGTGTGAAAAAATATTGTGAAGAATTTGAGAAAGAAAAAAGATTCAACTCAATTAAGATCTGATAAAGTTTCCGTCATGAACATTTTGTTGTTCTCTCCCTTCATCCCATTCTTCTTGCTTGTTAGTTTATCCTTTCCCTCTCATCTTCCCCCTCCCCAACTCTGAACTCTGTACTCTCCCATTCTTCTTCCTGCATACTGCTACCTTCTCTCTCTTCCTCCTCCATTTGGAAAGTAACCACATGATAAAATGAGCAACAACAACAACAACAACAAATTGCAAGCATACTGGCATGATAAACACACATGCACTCATGTACCCATGACCTTCACACACACACACACACACACACACACACACACACACACACACACACACTATTATATATATATATATATATATATATATATATATTTGTGTAGTGTGTGTATGTGTGCCTAGCAACAGACATATAATCAGAAATATACACAACACAACACAACACACACAAAACATACATCACACTAATAAAAGGCACCCCTGCACATGTATCAAAAGCCACATGCACTGATTTGAATAAACACATCAAGCATTAAAAGGTACAAATAAACAAAAACAACAACAAAAGAAATATAAATAACAGCAATACATTTTCGCATATTATGTATACACAAACCCCCCCACAACTACTCCTCTCTCTCTCTCTCTAACACACACCCACACACCATCCCCCTCATCTCATTTACACACACACACACACACACACATACACACACACACAGACACACATACACACACACACACACACACACACACACACACACAACACACACACACACCACACACACTGCACACACATTCATACACAAGGAAGTATATGTATCAATTCTATTAATTTACAAGCAAACATGCAAGAATTCAGGTAGGCACATACCCATGCAAAATATATCCAAACACCATTTGCGCTTGTAGTGTAATACATGTGCACATTAGGTCAGACTAGCTGGGCAAAGAGTATAACAAGTCTTGTCATAATCATAACAGCTATAACAACGATCATAACAATACTGAAGTTTTACCAAAACATGAATGTCTAGCTGGCAATGTAACAAGTGAAACTGAGTAATAACTGGAAAAAAAAGCTGAATGTCTAACTGGCAATGTAACAAGTGAAACTGAGTAATAACTGGGGAAAAAAGCTGAATGTCTAACTGGCAATATAACAAGTGAAACTGAGTAATAACTGGAAAAAAAAGCTAAACAGAAAGGGAGCAAGTCTCCTGACACTGACATATTACACAAACTGTTTGCTTTGTAAGTTTGCATTGCTAGTATTCATCATTCATCTGAAGACTGTCAGTCTATAGATAGAGCTGTTAGGACAGTGAACCCAATAACTAGAGCTGTTAGGACAGTGAACCCAATAACTAGACCTGGGGAAGATAGTTCCACTCACAGAGTAAAGTCACAGGGTATCGTAATAGCCCATTATAATTTCTTTTTTTTTCCCTTTTAATTTAAAACAATTCTTTTCAATACTTATTTTCTAGCTACACAAATATATTCACAAAATGCATAATATTTTCATAAGCTTAATATTCATAGAACATAATCTTATAAACGCATACATATAGAGCAAAAAATATATGGAAGAATAACCAGAACCAAATATCCAAACAAACGAAAACTAAATACAAAAATCACACACACACACACACACACACACACACACACCACACACACACACACCACGCACGCACACACACTCTGTCTAGATGGAAAAGAATCCCTTTCCTTTTCAAATTCTCATTCTCTTTTATGCCATATTACTAGTTATAATGTATGTTTATCATTCGTTATAACTAGCCATTATGTATTTGAAACCTCCATAGTATAATTATTTTCATGGTTTATCAATGAGTCATAGTTGGCGCATTGTGCTAAGAAAGTACTGCATTACATGTGTATTGATGCCGTGTGTTTTTCTCCATTCTGTACTGATTTCTCCATGGAGGCACAGGAGCAAAAACGGCAGTTTCGGAAAAACAGAGCAAGCACCACCTTTCACCTCTAAGTCTGCCCTGCCCACACTGTAACAGACTATTCAATGCGAGGATCAGGCTGATCAGCCATCTTTGTACACACACCACCACGACCCAGTGATACCAGAAGACATGGTCATCTTTGCCTGCAAAGAACGAAAAATCACTAATTTCTCAACATCTGAAGGAATGTTTCAACAGGTGGATGGACATGATTCTGTTTACATCAGTACACATAAAAACTTTGGCCAGTAAAATTATCATATCAAAAACCATTCTTGTTTCATAGTCATCAAAACATCTAAAAACTGTCCATGATGATTTCAGTTCCACTTTCCTGAGTGGCATCTTACAAAGTTCACCAGTGCCGACGAAATCTTCCGCACATGTATTGTTTGGCAGGTGAGTCTATGGAATATGAGTGTACCTGCTCAATCTGACGTCAAAGACAAGGATGGACACAAACTTAAAGTACATTTTTGTGTCACTTCCTTCTAGTAGGTCTAATAAAAGCAGGTCAAAACACCCTGATTCTGATCATGAGGGTTGCACGCATCCATACATCTTTAGCAATGGTAATAACAACATATGCGAAAAGATAAACTGTTCAAGTTATTGTAGTACCTAATTACTTCTATATTGTGCACGGATGTTCTGTGTCAATAATATAATGTTTAGGTAGTTCTCTATCGTGTAAAAGTGTTCTATGTCAGTATCCCTAGTCCCAGAAAGGACAAGGGCCTGATGGACAAAAAAAGCATCTTCTCATTCATCTGTTACCCTTAGGAGTAAAGAAGAATGATCAACAAAGGAGGAAACATACTAATCAAGCATGGAGCTGCTGGATGATGTGAACGTGGTCCCCACGCACAAGAGCCTCAGCCACAGTTCTAACATCAGGTGTACCCTCACAACGGGTCCACCGAACAAGCAGCTTGTGGACCGTCTCCTGCACCTGTCTTCCATTCTCCTCAAACGTCTGGTCGATGACGGCATCGGAAAAGTTCAAGTGCCGGAACACACGGCGCCAGCCCGTGCCGAAATGAGGAGATAAATGCTGATCATCTGCTCGTCGATAGCCCTGTTGGGAACGTTCTTCATTCTGTCTTCAAATATCAGCGTTTGTTGTTCATGCGTTGTGTGCCCATCCTCCGTGGACTGATTTGTCTGATCGACAGTTTGGGTCGGTCGCGGAGTGTTGACGTACACTCTGTTCACATTTTGGGCAACTGAGACACTTTGCCCGATTTTGCCGATGTTAATATTGATCCCTCCCATGGTAATACGAGCGGGTTGTCTTGGGTTGTCCTGCCTTTGCCCTGATAGGTTTGAACCTCCTCTGTTTGTCTCCTCTCTTTGGGATGCCATAATTTGTCCGTGTACCAAAGGTTAGGTGAGCAAACAATACGTCCAGACCGACCGAAACTTAAGTTCTGCAGTTCTCTGACAGGGATTTCCCGTTTGACTAAAATTAGATTGTAAAAGCTTCCGGTAATATGGCGGCCAAAGGCCACGCGCCTATAATGAAAATCAAGCCCCCCCCCCCCCCCCCCCCCCCCCCTCCCCGCTCCTCCCCCTAAAGACAAGTAAAATGACTGAGGGTTGTTTGGAGTGAATGACATTCACCTTAACTCTTAGCTACG
>CM031611.1:32552562-32555062 GCA_018398815.1 Conus ventricosus | reverse complement strand
GTCACAGAGATGCTATTGTCCTTCCACAGAGATTTCAGCTTGGACGGTGCTGATGCTATTTTTACTGCTTTTCATAGGATTTCTTTTGTTGTTGTTGTTCTTTTTCTTTTTTCTTGTTTTTCTTTTAATGCTTTTCCTCTTCTTTCTCTCTCTCTCTCTCTTTTTCCTATCCCATCTTCTACGCCATTTCAGTGGCACCTCGCCCACTCGCTCATCCCCAGCCCTTGTCCACAGCCACAGCCCCGCCCGGCCCGCCGCAGCCCCGGCACCGGCAATACACAGGGAGCAGTCAATGTCAAGTCGTCAAGAGGCAACCACCGGAGGAGACACTGCACTGCTGCCGAGTCACTTCGGTGGAGTTCAGTGGTTCCTGTTCTGATCCAACATACGCAGGACACCACCTCCTAAGCCCCAACTGACGACAATAATTGCTTAGTCGCGGAGCCGGCGGGAGTGAGCTCTCTCTCCGGCGGGCGACACAACGTCCGTCCAACGACAGCTCCATGAATTTACCAATACCGGTGTCCCCGACGGAATAAAAAAAGGCCACAGACGTGGAGAGGACATCGAAACTGAGGTAACTATGAGAGCAGGACATGAAAGGCCACAGAATTGAGACTTTTTTTTTAAAAAGCTGATCAATGAGAATGAGGATGATAAAGATGATGCTACGGATTTCCATTCTGGTCTGTCTGCATGACAGGGTTGTACTTTAGAGTTACTCTCATAACATATCCCAGCGCCAACCAGGCCCGAGAGATACAGGCACTGCAGTGTTGGTCGGAAAATTTGAGCAATACTCTCAAAGACGCATCCATTAAACAAATGAAACTCGACTGTGTGGTCCCAGTCTTCCCGACTGAGCCTGAGCAAATTTAACTCTGGGTAGGAACCAATCGAGGAAGAAAAATCCTACATGGCTCTGATGGGAATCGAACCTACGACCTCCCAGCCAGGTGTCCGCGACGCTCTCCCGTTCTCCATGCTGATGTTGACATGATCGTGAAGACGAATCTCAACTGAAGTATGGAACAGCTCTCCACTGCATCGGGACGAATACTCCATTGGTCGATTTAGAGTACAGTTCCAACATGGTGAGGATTAGCCTTTGGTGAATTTCCTCACGTGACTCAAAGCGTCTTTGCCAGACTTCGTCGAACGCCGCCTTGAAAAAATTGTCACTGTGAAATCACTGTCTACACAGGTGGCTTACTGTCTGTCTGTCTGTCCGTCTGTCTGTCTGTCTGTTTGCGCGTGTGTATGTGTGTGCGTGTGGAGGGAGGAGGGGGGGGGGGGTGGAAGTGGGGGTAATCCCACACATCCCAGTCTTCCCCCCCCCCACACACATATGCATACGGGCGCACGCGCGCGTGCGTGCACACACACACACGTGCATGGGCGTGAGCGCGCACACACACGCATACACTCACGCACACATGTGCGCACGCACGTACGCACGTACAAATATGCAAGCAAGCAAGCGCGAGTACACACACACACACACACACACACACACACACACACACACACACACACACACACACACACACGCACGCACGCACGTGCGCGTGCGCACACACACACATACACACACACATAGACGCGCACACACACAGAGGCACCACACACACACACACACACACACACACACACACACACACACACACACACACACACACACACGCATACACACACAAAGGGAAATTAACCCAGCGGCAAAGATCTGTCAGCCAACAATATGGTGGTTATGTCCCTTGAATCATAGAACACGTCTCTCTCTCTCTCTCTCTCTCTCTTTTCTCTCTCTGTGTGGTATGCGCAAACACAAGGGCGCGCATGCACGCACGCACGCGCGCGCTTACGAACACGCGCACGCGGGGACACACACACACACACACACACACACACACACACACACACACACAGAATCCTAGATCAGATCTACATCTAAAGACGTTTCCTGCTTGTTTTTCATTTGATTACCGTCTGAAAAATGTAAATGGCAGGAGAATATCAACGGTTGGGATATTTGGAACCAAGGCCACAAGGAACTGGCAACACCGGACCAGGTCAAACAGACTGTGTTTGGAAAACATTTGCGACAGGGGGACAAACAGCTAGCTAGCTTTTTAGTGCTGCACGAATTGCTGGAACAATCCAATGAGCTGTGCTCGTGTTTTAAGGGACGTCTGTTACCGTCTTTCTGGGTTACTGAACCTTAACGAAAGACAGAGTGTCACGGAAAACTCTAGAACATGTCATCTTTCGTTTCAAAGACGTCATTTCACTTTCTATCAAAACGAGTTATCTCTCTTTTGGCAAGGATTGTCATGATGCCCTTAACAGTCAACAAACAACATCGCACGCCCCCCCCCCCCCCCCCCCCTCCCACACACACACACACGCACGTACATACACGCACGCACACGCACATATTTACACAACAACAACTAAAGGCACTCTGCATGCGTTCGACCGACGTTCCTTTTTCTATAAGATC
>CM031611.1:32528157-32549009 GCA_018398815.1 Conus ventricosus | reverse complement strand
CAGTGCCAACGTACAAATCCCTTCCATCCAACTAATCCCCCTGTTTCCGAGCACACAAAGCTGACGTCATAGCTCAACAGAATGTTTGCTCAAAACAGGTGTTTTGAAACGCCGCTTATATATATATATAGAGAGAGAGAGAGAGAGAGAGAGAGAGAGAGAGAGAGAAAGAAGAGAGAGAGAGCGAGAGAGAGAGAGAGAGTGAGATAAGACATAAGAGCAAGCTTTGTTTATAATTGAATATTTCTTGCAGTCATTGCAACACCGGGCTGCTCTGTAAGTTGCTGGAATGGTGCGGTACTTATCCTTTGAATTTATTAGTTTATTGTAATTTAGTCCCTTGCGGATTCATTCCAGGAACTAGCCCTCAGCACTTGTGTCTAAGAGGTTATCTTTTCATATTTTCTACTTTTCACAAGAAAATGTAGCTTGTTTTGCTCTTTCATAATTTTCTTTTGCTTCTTAGATGGCACCTTTGGTTGGTTTTTTTGAAAAACTCAACAAACATACTACGGTATTGCACACCAGCTTTTTCTGGGATAGCATTCGTCTTAAAACCGCGGTCACTGAGGAAAAAACAATCAGATTTCGAAATATCGGTATCTAATATGTTAGGCTAGTGGGTGTTCTCTCCTTTGGAAACTCTAAGCTTTCTGAAGGCTCATGTTGAGAAGCATTTATTTTATATTTCCCCGTTAGTTAGGCGGAATAATCTGCCACTGCAGATATGAATGCTGATTCTCCCCCTATTTCTTCAATCTAAGACATATAAGACATAAGAGCACACTTTGTTTATAATTGCATATTTGTTTATAATTGAAGATATTTATTTATATATATATATATATATACAGAGAGAGAGAGAGAAATTTGAGCTCTGTGAAAGATGCAGTAGGATTCTATGCTACGTCTTTTTTTTTTTTTTTTTTCCCCCAATCTTATCGTTTGTGGCCACTGTAGCGGCACTACTACCCCTCGTAGCACTCCTCTCAATCTGGCTCTTTTCTCGTCAACAGCCACATGCTAGCTTCTCCCGCCGCAGTCCTGGCACTGGCAACAGTGTTACACAATATATGCAGTTTGATCTCGTCTCCGCTGCACTAAGATTTTTTTTTTCTTTTCTGGGTTTCTTTTCTTCCGTTTCATAAACACCCCCCCCCCCCCCTTTTTGGGGTTTTTTTTTTTTTGGTCTATACTGCTGGTGACCCTCTATAATAAACAAAAGAACCGCAGATCTGCGCGCTTTGATAGAGTACAGTAGAAGAAATATACAGCCCAGAAGAGTAAGAGCATTTTTTTCCCAGCTAATCTTGACGCTGTCAGTGTTGTTCTATAGTAGACTCTTTCAAAACCTTGTTCAGAGATGTCCCACCTAATTTTTTGTTTGTTTTGTTCTGAAAGAGGTAAGGATGTAACAGCGCTTTGGGGATAAAGGTTGTCACATAACGCTGAGTGAATAAAAGTTGTTATATAACGCTGTGGGGATGAAGATGGTTATGTTAGCGTTGAGGGGGGAAAAGTTGTTCAACAGCTTGGGGGGGGGGGGGGGGGGAGGTCATAGTTGTTATATAGCGTTGTTACATAGCGCTGTGGAAGGGTGTGGGTGTTAAAGCTGTACATAGCGCTGTGGGGATACAGGGGTTATACAGCGCTGTGGAGATGCACAGTGTGATATGGCACTGTGGAAATATACAGTGTGATATGGCGCTGTGGAATATAGAGTATGATATGGCGCTGTGGAAATATACAGTGTGATATGGCGCTGTGGAGATATAGAGTATGATATGGTGCTGTGGAAATATACAGTGTGATATGGCGCTGTGGAGATATAGTGTGATATGGCGCTGTGGAGATATAGAGTATGATATGGCGCTGTGGAGATATAGAGTATGATATGGCGCAGTGGAGATATAGAGTATGATATGGCGCTGTGGAGATATACAGCGTGATATGGCGCTGTGGAGATATACAGTGTGATATGGCGCAGTGGAGATATACAGTGTGATATGGCGCTGTGGAGATATACAGTGTGATATGGCGCTGTGGAGATATAGAGTATGATATGGCGCGTGGAGATATACAGTGTGATATGGCGCTGTGGAGATATACAGTGTGATATGGCGCTGTGGAGATGTACAGTGTGATATGGCGCTGTGGAGATATAGAGTGTGACATGTCGCCAGTGGAGATATACAGTGTGATATGGCGCTGTGGAGATATAGTGTGATATGGCGCTGTGGAGATAAGAGTATGATATGGCGCTGTGGAGATATAGAGTGTGATATGGCGCTGTGGATATATAGAGTGTGATATGGCGCAGTGGAGATATAAAGTGTTACAGAACGCTGTGGGGATTAAGAGTGCTATGGAGCGTTGTGGGGATATAGAGTGTTACATAGCGCTGTGGGGGATTTAGAGTGTTAAGAACGCTCTGGAGATAAAGAGTGTTATATGGTGCTATGGAGATATAGAGTGTTACATAGCACTGTGGGGATTTAGAGTTTTATAGAGCGCTGTGGGGATATAGAGTGTTATATAGCGCTGTGAAGATATAGGTTGTTATATAGCGCTATGGGGTTTACATGTTACATAGCGTAGTGGGGGTATACATTGTTATATAGCGCTGTGGGGTATCTGTTGTTATGTAGCGCTGTGAGGGTATACATTGTAACATAGCGCTGTGGGGTATGTATTGCTGTATACCGCTGTTGGAGCATACATTGTCATATAGCGCTGTGGTGTAATGTTTATATGCGACTGTGGGGTAAATGTTGTATATATGCGACTGTGGGGGTAAATGTTGTTTACATGCGACTGTGGGGGAAAATGTTGTTTATATGCGACTGTTGGGGGTAAATGTTGTTTATATGCGACTGGGGGGGTAAATGTTGTTTATATACCACTGTGGGCCCGCATGCTGTTTATAATTATTCTGTGGTGGTAAATGTTCTTTAGGTAGCACTGTGGGGTATGTGCTGTTTAATAGCACAGTGGGGGTAAATCTTATCAAAGCACTGTCGTTGTGAACACTGTTACACAGCGCTATGGATTTTGCTACGTAGAATTCTGTGCTACTAAATGTTGCCACATAGCAATGTGGAGGTAAATGCTGTTAAATAGCCCTGCGGGAACACAGTTGAAATTACCGTTCACAGAAGAAGAAGAAGAAGAAGAAGGAGAAGAAGGAGAAGAAGAAGAAGAAAACCCTACTATGCATCTTTGTAGAAATAAAACCTGAAATATAGCGCTGTCGCTATGAGAGCAGCACATAAAGCTCCACAGAATTTAAGACCTTCTTTTATGGTGACCACACACACACACACACACACACACACACACACACACACACACACACACACACACACAGGCGCGCGCGCGTGTGCATGTGTGTGTGTATGATCAGGCGCACGCGCGCTGGAGGGAGGGACAGACAGACAGAAGACAGAGACAGAGATACAGACAGAGAGAGAGAGAGAGAGAGAGAGAGAGAGAGAGAGAGAGAGAGAGAGAGAGAGAGAGAGAGAATGTGTGTGTGTGTGTGTGTGTGTGTGTGTGTGTGTGTGTGTGTGTGTGTGTGTGTGTGTGTGTGTAGGAGATAGATAAGGACTGGTGGGTGACAGGGTAGATAGGAGATAGATAAGGACTGGTGGGTGACAGGGTAGATAGGAGATAGATAAGGACTGGTGGGTGACAGGGTAGATAGGAGATAGATAAGGACTGGTGGGTGACAGGGTAGATAGGAGATAGATAAGGACTGGTGGGTGACAGGGTAGATAGGAGATAGATAAGGACTGGTGGGTGACAGGGTAGATAGGAGATAGATAAGGACTGGTGGGTGACAGGTTGATGGTTGGGACTGCGTACAGTCATTAAAAGAATATTTAACACGGCCGTCTCCCACACACAGGATTTACCAAACGAGCGAAGAAGAGACCAGGGAACGTCTTCAATCATCAACTTCGCAAACACACACACACACACACACACACACACACACACACACACACACGCGCGCGCGCGCACACACGCACGCACGCACGCACGCACGCATGCATGTACGCATGCACACACACACCAAACACACACACACACACACACACACACACACACACACACACACCACCGCGTGATGTCACACGGTGCATGGGAAATGTACAGACTGGGAAAGGGAAGCAATCACACAAGGGAGGTAACCGGAGAGCCACGACCACGGAAAGGTGACGCCAAGGGAGAGCCTATCTCTGAAAGGTGTCGTCTACCTCTCTCTCCTTTCTAGATGACCCGCCTGGGCCATCCGTGTCTCGCCTGACAGCTATAGGAACGTGTCTACGGAAACGACGTATGGCAGCGCGAGGGATACGAAGCCAGAGTGGGGATGAACAAGGTGTTTATTCTTTCAGGGATGGGTTGAAACGCGTGCAATATGCATGACGCTTTGTGTGTGTGTGTGTGTGTGTGTGTGTGTGTGTGTGTGTGTGTGTGTAGCTTCTCACTTCTTACGATGTTATCTTCTTTCTCGGTGAAGGCTGAACTGTCAAAACTTAGACGCACAGATTATAAACTCGATGCGTATCAGTCGTTTCATTTTAGTACAGGGTCGTGTGGTGCATGGGTACATTCGATGCTCACTCGGTAAATGTTTGAGAACTATATCGGTTCGTGTCACATCTTCAAATACCCCACCCCCACCCCCGCCCTCCCCCCTCTCTGCCTTCCCCTTTCTCCACTGCTCTATCCCCTTCTTCCCTCTCCCACCCGCTACATCCCCTTCCCCTCCCACCCTCCGTAAACCTTTTCTGTCATTTAATTATCATTATTATCATTATCATTATCATTATTATTATTATTATTATCATTATCATTACTATTATTATCATTATCATTATCATTATTATTATTATCATTATCATTACTATTATTATTATTATCATTATCATCATCATCATTATCATTTTTATTATTGTCATTCTTATTATCATTATTGTTATTTTAATTCTTACCATTATTGTTGTTGTCATTGTTGTTAAGAGTACTTATATAGCGCCTACACTCAACACACAATTTCAGTCATTAACTACACACACACACACACACGCACACGCACACGCGCACTCACACGCGCGCGCGCGCGCACGCACGCACGCACGCACGCACGCACGCACGCACGCACGCACGCACGCGCGCGCGCGCGCGCGCGCGCCACACACACACACACACACACACACACACACACACACACACACACACACACACAACTACACTTCGCTCCCTTTCCTGCATTTCTCCCCTCCTTGTCTCCCTTTGCATTCTTGTCCTTGTTACGGGAGGTTTCCTTATGTAAACACCGCCTTGTGTAAGAAAGCATCTGCTTTGGGAGTCCGTGTCCCCTGGTGACCCCTAGACATAGTGAGGCCTGTGGAAAGACGATAGTTGGGAACCATGACAGGATAATCAGCGTGATGATAGGGTCGTATGATGGATGAAGATCAACATCTCTGTTATTATGTCAGCTATTCTCAGCGCCCATGATCCATATCTTGAAATAACAGGACAACCAAAGCAAGGGGAGGGAAGCGAGTACAGTTCAGCAACCCTTTTGTTATCATGAATAAAAAAAAAATTTCAACATAATCGAAAAATGAAAGGTTTTGTAAAACATGAAAAAATGCAAAGTTAAATACCGCCCCCTTCACTATCAGCTCAAAAGGTCCAGTGTATTCTGTGTTGTGGAGAGAACCATTTTTGATACGGGTAGTATGTTTTTAACTTTGGTTTCGGCTCCTGTGTGTGTCTCATCAGCAGTCTCGGCAATGGCTGTGATCATCCACCCGTTATACCTGAGACTGACATATCATATATGATACTGGGTGTCACTGTGAGTGGTCACTATCTGATGGTTTACTACAGCTACTGTGAGAAAAAGAGAAGAAACAAAAAGAAGAAAAAAGAAAAGGAAAAGAAAATAAGGTGATAACTCTTACGTGATTTTGATATGTTGTGACTTCGTTTGTTTGTTGGTTGGTTGGTTGTTGCTTTTTTATTTTCTAATGAGTATAACTCGTGGAATAACATAAACTGTCGCAGTCGAACTTCCTTGAAGTATATCAGTTGGAGTCCTGTTTGGTCGCTCAGGTCAATAAACACACCCGGGTGTGATTATTGACCTGAGCGACCAACCAGGACTCCAACTGAGGATGATAGCTAGGAAAAGAGGCGAGAAACTTATCCATTCCCCTCTTCATCTTTGGAGAAAAAAATGTTACATGACACTGTGATCAGACATATCAATATACAACGCCTCTTATATTAAACTGTACTGATGCGTCCACTTACGTGACACCAGGTGTCACAGGAATGTGATATATATATATATATATATATATATATATATATATATATATATATATCATATTCCTGTGACACCTGGTACACACACACACACACACACACACAAACACACACACACACACATGCATATCTCTCTCTCTCTCTCTCTCTGTTTATGTATATATGTATATATTTGTAGGCTTTTTATCTTAGCAACACTTTCTTCTCTATGCTATATTGTCCACCCAGCCTAAGCCATCGCTCGCCCGTTTTCCTTCTAAATGTCCGCGTCAGAGCAGACTCCCTTAGCTTCTTTCTCTCTCTCTCTCTCTCTCTCCTCTCCTCTCTCTCTCCTCTCTCTCTCTCTCTCTCTCTCTCCCCATGACCTAGGACGTTTTGCCGTTTCAAAAACCACTTATGGGTAAATGCGAGCGCACATGAAAGAATGAGTTTCTGGGCAATGAACTAAGTTGGTATACTGGCTCACCATTATCGCACATCATATCCTTCACCGTAACACCCTCTCCTTCCCAGGAAAGAACACTTATCTTTATTTTCACGTGTACGAGCAGTGAAAGTCAAAAGGGAGAAAGAGACCTTCACCATGATGGCTGACCAAGCGTACTCCCAAATGTTCTAATTAATCTTTTTATAGATGTCAAATTTTATGCTAGAAGGAACTGCCTTCAATCCAACTTTCAAGCGGAAAATTCAAGTGCTCGTTTGGACTGGGAATGGCAGGAGATTGAGGGGCGGGAGGAGTTATCTACCGTGTCTTGTATGGAAACGACTTAATGTGTATAGTACATTATGACAAGACGACACAGCGTCTTCAGCACCCGACGAAGCTGCTAGCGGTTTATTGTTACTATGTTTGAGTGTCAGCCTGAACAGCAGACTGGGAGAAGGGACTCGTCAGGATACAAAGCAACCTGCAAACGAACACGCAAAATAAGGTATAAAGTAACGTAGATTTCATTTAAAATACGGAATAGACAGGCAAATTTTCGATAAATGTGTCTTTTTCAAACTCTACAAACAACAAAATGCTAACAATGATTTCATATAAAATACCGAATGGACAAGCACATTTTCGATAAATTTGTCTTCTTCAAACTCTACAAACAACAAAATGCTAACAATCCTCCTCCCCACCCCCCACCCCACCACTAAGAGTAATGCACACAAAGTAATACTCCCCAGGGAGCAGTCACAATGAGAATGCTGAATGAAGTAGCAGTCAGCATCATTCCCATGTTTATTTTGTGCACTTTTTTTTAATCTGGTGCGTTACTTTACACCTGGTTGTGTATGTTCATTTCTATTTTGCCTTTTCAGTAACATTACAGTCAGTGTTTCGTATTCTTTTCATAACTACGGTAGATAATCTAGCAAACACAGACGATTAGTCAAAACTAGCTTGACCAGACTCTCGGCCAAGGCTGAATAATTTCTATAAATCAGCTACCATGTCATTGATTTGTAAGTACATAGTACATTGTTTGATACTTTTCCATAATATGACATGTTTCCCTCTTTGCAGAATGTAACGTTTTTCTTTTCCATTTTTTTCAAGATATGACTGTTTTCCTTCTTCAGGATGTAACTTTTTCCCTTCCTTCTTTTCTCAGGATGTGACCTTTTCCCCCTTTATCAAAACGTGACTTTTTTTCTACACGCTAACAGCCCAGACAAAATCCCTGTGTTGCCTTGCTAACATATTGGTAGCCCTGTGGAATTTGCGAGCTGCTTTTTCGATACCGATCTTTCGGCTTGTCTTGCTCCTAATTTCATTGCACCCATAAAGAAAAAAATCCGAAGGCGCCAGTGGGACCCAGAGAAGTACTGTCCACATCTGCTCACCCAACCAGCCGGAGCGATCTTGCGCCACAATCGCCAGCCTGATTTGTACTGACGTAGGCTGCAGGCACGGACAGGGCATTCTGTGAAGACATCAACGGACATAACTGCTCCATGGCAGCTGCCATTGTGTAATGGCTACTGGACAAGACGCGATAGAATTTCCACAGGGTGTGCCAGTTCTTGTTTCATGACTGCAAAGCCCATCAGCAAAAGACCACCAAGCGAACTACATGCTGCGCGCATCCTGCAGGACTCCGCTCTCTCTCTCCTCTCTCTCTCTCTCTCTCTCTGATCCTTCACAAATCTCTGTCTGTCTGCCCCACCTCTCTCTCTCTCTCTCTCTCTCTCCTCTCTCTCTCCGCTGGCAGGCGAAACCAGCACAACTCGAGACAGAGCTGGGCTTCGCCACACGGTCTTACGTGACCTCCGTACAGGGTCCCGGCTTGCAGTCTCTCCCGCTGTCCAGCAGGACTTTCCCTGCGTCAGTGAGTCTTTCCTCACCGTCACTGGACCTTTCACCCGAAGTTGGCCAATAGGTTTCGAGCGATGACGTCACGTTTCTACCGAAGCGAACGGCAACCTCCATATTGGGAAGGCACCTTTCCGGCGACGGCCATTTCCTCTCTATCTTGTCACTGCGGCGTGTCGTTGTTTGTGCCTTGTTTTCAGCCACCATGCAGAAGATCGCAGCAAAAAAGAACATCAAGTATATTGACAAGTTAGATGGGGAGTGTAGATCTCGCTATCGCCAAAAAATTGGAGTGGTTGAATGGATTTGATCCATACGACTCGTGAGTTACTTGTCTGCGGTGCAAGCGCATACACCTTGCAGCAGTTAGAGTGCTACAAAAGCCTTGAAGCATTAATGTGCAGTTTTACTGATGGCTGGGTGTATGAATTGAAGTCTACAACCCCCCCCCCCCCCCCCACCCAACTGTGAACACTCGTTGTCAAAGCAAAGTAGATTTTACAAAGTATTCTCTGTCAACTCTGTTAAAATGTGTCAGTGAATGCAACATTTGAATGCAGCAATTCACTAGATGTACAACAAGACTTGGAGAATCTTCTCTTTGATTCAAAGGCATAGCTTTTTCAAATTTCAATTTTGTAATTTATTTAAAGTGGTGTGTGCGTGCGTTGTGTGTGTGTGTGTGCATTACAGCAGCAAAGAAACATGGGGGGGGGGGGGGGGGGGGGAATCATGATTCAGGTATCAGTTATTCGCGTGAAATGTTTGATTTGAGGATGCGTGAATTAAATGTATTAATACTGGTCAACATGGATTTGGTGACAGTGAAGATCTAGCCCACAAACAACAAACATCCACTGAGTATGCACCAAATCAATGCATCACACATCCTTTGTACCCCCCCCCCCCCCCCACACACACACACACACACACTAGGTTATGCTGTGTAGATGTAGGGCTGTGAGTGTGCTCATACATTGTTTATTTCATTATCAAACGCAAAGGAGATAAAGTTTATAAACAAATTTGATTAAGCTTTGATTTTTATCAGCATGTTCTGCGTTTGTGTGTGTTGTGTTTTCTCCTTTTGTGTGCATGTCTGATGTGTCTTGCATCATTTCATGTTTTTTTTCATTATGTAGATCAAGCTGATAACTAACAATATCTTGCACCTTTGTTAAAGAGTTTAGAAAGATGAATCTACATCATGAAGATGTGTATTTTCTTATTAAATTGCATGAACATTCAGCATTTAAAGTATACTTTCTCTTCCAGACTGAGGAACTACTTCCTCTTCCTCTGCGTTCGCAGGGACTTTTCGCTTCCTTGGCAGGTGCACTACCTTAAAGGCCACAAAGCCACTAACACTGAGCAAAAAAGAAAGAAAGAAAAGTTAAAGAACTTCTTTTTTCAACATTGTCCAAATCTATTTGATATAGCAGTCATTCATTACAGAGAATAACAAAAGGAAATTCACATGAAACTGCAGGGGTATTTGATGCCGAGTAGAAAATAGAGCAACAACAAACAAACAAAAATTTAAAATAAATAAATAAATAAAAACAAAACAAAATAATAACATCAAAAGTATTAAAAAACAACAACACACAACTCTTGACATAAAACAATAAGTATTGTCTATGGCTGGAGAGGAGTTGACAGGAAAGGGGAGGAGTGGTTGGAAATAGGTTGGGGGGGGGGGGGGGGGGGGGGGGGGGGAGTAAAGAATGAGGAACAAAGAGAAAAGGAAAGGTCACATACCGCTTTTATAAATCCAAACATATTTGATCCACGCTCAACTGCAGGAGCATTAGAATGCTTTTTGTTTAATAATGTGTACAGTTTTGTTTGCTACTGTGACAGAAAAATACTCTCATAAGAATGAAAATATTAGAAGTATTAACAACTAATTTTTACTGCGATTTACTGTAGTGTCTAATCTGTGCACAGTGTGCAAGTTAAAGAACTTTGTAACAGAGTTAACTCTTAATGTTGGAGTCTTAAGTGTGATACACATTTAACATTCACAATGACCATAGATATTTCCTCTACTACTTTTTCACTTGCAGTCATCTTGTCACTTGAAATTTGCCTTTTTTTTTGTTCTGCAAAGAATGTTCATCATAATACCATTTGCATTATGTAGTATTGGTATATGCATTCAAGTGTAATGGTTGATGCAGTTTCCCCTGTAGTTTTCAGAAAACTGTGTGTGAAAATTTACTGTCTGTCTTGATGTGTGTAACACCAAAATCAAAAATCATGTGTTGTCATTTACAGCTCTTTTTAATGTTTTTCAGGAAAATTTTTCTCTTGTAAACCAGTCTTTGTTAATAATGGTGATGCTTTTTTCAACCACACTGTTCATGCATACAACTCAGATACATGTGAGTAACACTGCCGGGAAAAAAATGTTCTTATATCACAATCTATTTTGTTGTGTGTGTGGTGTGGTGTGTGTGTGTGTGTGTGTGTGTGTGGTGTGTGTGTGTGTGTGTTTTCAACTTTCGCACTGATCATTTTGTTTGAAGTGTGTAACAGCAAAATTATGTGTCATGTTGCATACAGTACAGCTGTGTTACCATTGCAGTATAATTTTCCTGTTTTAAATCAGTCATTGTGGGAATTCTTTTTAATTGTACTGCTCATGCATGTGTACATAAACCAGCATGTGTGCACTGCTGGAAAACAAGTGCTCTTGAATCACATCACACAAACATAGTAGAATATCAATAGTGTTCACTGAACTTCAGAATCAATTTGTTTTGAAACTCAGAGTAATAGTATACAATGCCACACAGATCATAAATGAAAAGTGTTTTTTTCTTTGTTTGTTTGTTTTACAAACTCTCCACTTGTAAAATAATACTGGAGGAAGACAGACAATTTGTCATGGAAAACCCACTGACACAGTTTTTGTGCCCAGATATGATCTCTAATGTATGTAGGGAGGAATATGTCATCTTAAAAACATTTCAATCTTGACAGTCTTCTGCTTCATCTTTGTGCCCTCATAGGGAACAGATACAAGCTGAAGATATACATGGAGAAAAATTCATCTTGAAATATTTCTATTTTAAGTGTCTTCTGCTTTATCTTTGTTTCCTCAAAGGGGACAGCTTACAAACTGAAGCTGTACATGGAGACAAAGGTTATTTCGAAATATTTCTATTTTAACAGTGTTTTGCTCCATCTTTGTGCCCTCAAAGGCAACAGATACAAGCTGAAGATATACATGGAGAAAAAGATCATCTTAAAATAATATTTCTGTTTTAACAGTCTTCTTGGAGAAAAAATCATCTTAAAATAGTATTTCTATTTTACCAGTTCTGCTTCATCTTTGTGCCCTCAAAGGGGTCAGATATAAACTGAAGAAAAAAAATCATCTTGAAAAGTTGTGCTATGGCCAGATGGCCAAATATCACTTACACTAATCATAACAAACTTGTTTTCTTTACCTTAAGAAGACCCAAGAGGTTGAAATGCATTGTTTCTTGTCCTGTACTTTGTTTGTCTATGTTCTTGGTGGGTAACTAACCCACTCTTTCTAGATTTTGTTTTTTAGTTAAGCTGTCATGTGTGTGTGTGTGAATTTGATGTTTCAGATTGTTTAGGAAAATACTTGGATACATTGTTTCATTCAAATTATGATTCTACAAGTGTACTTTCAATGCCAGCTTTTTGTGTGCATAATGTGTGCATGCTAGTGATTCCTTTGACTTTTCATGTATTTTATGCTAGTGATTCCTTTGACTTTTCATGTATTTTAATCCAAAATGGAGATTAAAAGAAAAAAAAGTAGGGGAAAATATTTGGAATGAAAGCAGCTTCTGTACATTTTCTGAGTTGTTTTGCATAGGAAGAAGAAGAAGAAGTTGTGTGTCAGTTTGTGTTCCAAGCAGTGTGTGTGTGTGTGTGTGTGTGTGTGTGTGTGTGTGTGTGTGTGTGTGTGTGTGTGGTATTTAAACTGCACAAGATTACAGATCAGCTAATTATTACTTTATTACATCTGGAAATTTTGGAGTCAGTTCTGACTCTTTTCAAAGATTTGCTTTCAGAAAGTACTCACACTGAACTTTTTTACTATGTGAAATGATCAGTTTCAAACGTTTTCCTGCCTCATTACTTTCCTGTACCACTTTCACCTACAGTATGAGGATTCTCATGTCAGTCATTCAGATTTGATCTCCCAATGTTTATCACACTAATGACAATGTTGGCTAAAGGAAGAACCATACTGACAAGCTGAATCAGTTAATGAGTCTCCCATAGTAAGGAAGCTGGACTTGAACACACACACACTCACTCACATACACGCACGCATGCGCGCGCACGCACGACACACACATTCGTTTTGGGCATTTTAAAACTCTGTGCCCCTTCCATCCACTTAAAATCTTAATGCATGTTGCATACAGAATCGAGGGGTATCTAATTACATCCATGAAAATGTTTGGAACAGACTCGAGCGCCTTCTTCACTGTGCTCAAACGTGATGGCCGTACGCCTGATCGCGGCAATCGACGCTCTTCTTCTCCGTGTTGTCAGACCTACCATTAATTTCCCGCAATGGCATTTCACCCTCGGAATTCTAAAAAAATTGCAGTCCATGTTCTCGTTTTGCACCCTAGTATGTGTGAGAAGAGCTATGACAGCCGATAACATAACAGTGTTTCACTGTGTTTATCACTCGCCGTCTTACTTCATGCTCCGTGCGGTGAGTTCTTCCATGAATTTTCCGTGATGCCGTTTCACACTCGGAATTCTAAAAAATCGCAAGCCATGTTCTCTTTTTGTACCCTTGTGTGTGTGTGTGATGAGCTATGACAGCCGATTACACAACAATATTTCCCTGGAGCCATTGTAGATTTGTTCAGTCTTCGCCCGGCCCGAGCTCACGGTGTTTATCAATCGCTGTCTGCTACTGTGCTGCCTTCCCGCGATGGCCGGCGATCCCATAAATCATTGCGTGTGACGTCAACGGCTCGAAACCTATAGGCAGACAAATGAAAAGATACACCCGAAGATACCAGTGGGACCCAGAGAAGTGCTGTCATCAACCGCCACACCAACCGCCCGGGAGTGGTCCTGCACCTACCCTTTGAGTAGTCGTGCACCTACCCTTTGAGTAGTCCTGCACCTACCCTTTGAGTAGTCGTGCACCTACCCTTTGAGTAGTCCTGCACCTACCCTTTGAGTAGTCCTGCACCTACCCTTTGAGTAGTCCTGCACCTACCCTTTGAGTAGTCCTGCACCTACCCTTTGAGTCGTCCTGAACCTACCATTTGAGTCGTCCTGCACCTACCCTTTGAGTAGTCCTGCACCTACCCTTCAAAGCCTGCGCTGTGTTGACGTAGGGTGCAGGCACACCCACACAGAACAAATCATCAGAACCAATCAATGAAGGGTGCTGTTTCGCTGCATGTCTAAAACAATCTGGGGTTTTCTGTTCCGAAAAATGACGGACAAGCACGTGACAATCGGCGGAATATACCTATAACGAAGACAGTAGCGAAGTAAAAGAACCCATGACTTTGTTGATTAATGGCCTTTTTTTTTTTAAAATAAGGTTCTTGTCATTCTGTGAGCGTGTCATTTGGTAAAAGGATCAAATGTCGATTGTCGTCCCATCGCAGACATTCGACTCCGTCACGGATTAAGTCCAGAATTAAATGTACAATGGGTTCCAATTGGAAGAGCGGAATCACACAGTCGACTTTCGTCCGCATACTGGGCGCATCTCTGAAAGTGTTGCTTTAATTTCTTGGCTAGTTACTTTGTGAACTTGATGCAAACCAACCCGAGCTATGCAGTATCACGGCTTAAAACAGATGGGAGGGAGGCGGTGGGTAGGCTCTCTGAACGAGAGAGAGAGAGAGAGAGAGAGAGATGGTAGTTTTGTTGCTATAGTAAAAAAAAACACTGCAGGACACAAATAGGCTATAGAGCTTTTTGAGCTTTTTTCTTTTTCTTTTTTTTAAAGTTCAATATTGGACCATCGGTCCTTTTTGCTGATTCTTTGTTATAAATGCATAATTCTGGGACAAAGGGCAGTGACTATCAAGGAAATATACATGAAATATCCCACGTAAAGAACTACTCTTTACTCGCCGCCGTGGTGCAGTCAATGACGTCATCAACTAGAGGCTGGGAGGTCGGCGAGAGGAATGCCAACGAACACAGGTATCTGTGCAGCCTTTTACTGTACTTCTCTACAGATGGAGATCGTGAGTCGTGACGCTTTCGTTTCAGCAGATTTCTCTGCATGAAAGTGGTTGCTACCTTCAGAGGTCATGGCTCTGCGCAAGCGCAGTGTGAGTGTTTGTGTGTGTGTGTGGTGTGTGTGTGTGTGTGTGTGTGTGGTGTGCGTGTGTGCATGCTTCCACAGATCAATGGGTAAGAGGATAAGTATCTTCGTCTTTCACAAGCTGTACAGCTCCCTGGCGCATTCACCACTTCCTGTTCATCCTCTTTGCTCTCTATCTCCCTTCTGTTCACTAGTTGGCTGCCTCTTCCCACAACGCTTCCCGCTAATTGTGTCAAAACTGTCAAATCTGAACTTTCACACACTATGGTGTATGTGGGAGAAGATGTTGCAGGGGACGGGGGAGGGAGACGAGGGAAGAATGGGGAGGGAGGACGCTAGTACAAGCAGTGGGCTGACACGCTGAATGCCGGACAAGGACCAGCCTACATACATACATACATACATGCATACATACATACATACGAGGTTATCTGGGAAGACGGCGCAGTCAGTTGACTGTGGTGTGCCTGTCAATACAATGGTGAGTTACAGGCCTGCGCAAGATTCCGGGACCCCTACAAGAGGGTAAAGGAAGGCGAGATACCAATCTTCTCCCCATTTGTTCTATGGCACCTCTCTCTCTCTCTCTCTCTCTTCTCTCTCTCTCTCTCTCTCTCTCTGATTCTTTACGAATCTCTCTCTCCCTCTCTCTGATCCTTTACAAATCTCTTTCTGTCTCTGTCTCTGTCTCTGTCTCTCTCTCTCTCTCTCTCTTCTCTCTCTCTCTCTCTCTCTCTCTCTCTCTCTCCACTCTAGCCCCCCCCCCCCCCCCCCCCCCCCACTCGGCTTTTAGCCGAACAAGGCCCGGACCTTGACCCGTGGAGCTTTTGATTCACTGTCTAGTCCCCTATCTGCGCTTGATAACCAGTAAGTATTGTCTAACGCCCGCCCCCTCCCTGACCCTTTGCACCTCTCTCTCTCTCTCTCTCTCTCTCTCTTCTTCTCTCTTATCTCTCTCTCTCTCTGATCCTTGACAAATATCTCTCTCTCCCTTTCTCTCTCTGTCCTTGACAAATATTCTCTCTCTCTCTCTCTCTCTCTCTCTCTCTCTCTCTCTCTCATCTCTTCTCTCTCTCTCTCTCTCTCTAATCCTTTACAACTTTCTCTCTCTGATCCTTTACAACTCTTTCTCTCTCTGTGATCCTTTTTACAAATCTCTTCTCTCTCTCTCTCTCTCACTCTCCTTTCCCTCTCTCTCTCTCTCTCTCCCTCTTCATCTCTCTCTCTCTTCCTTCTGACCTTTACTACAAATGTCTCTCTCTCTCTCTCCCCTCTGTGACCCTTTACTACAAATGTCTGTCTTTCTCTCTCCCTCCCTCTCTCTGATCTTCTACAAATTCTCTCTCTCTCCTCTCTCTCTTCTCTCTCTCTCTCCCCTCCTCTCTCTCTCTCTCTCCTCCTCTCTCTCTGATCCTTTCACAAATCTCTGTCTGGTCTGCGCCCCCCCCCACCCTCTCTCTCTCTCTCTGTCCTTCCCCTTGCCCGTACCTGCCCCAGCCTGGGGACATGTCTGTGTTTATCTCTGTAGGAGTGTGTGTCCTTGCAGGAAGGTTGGTCACGACCCTGTCCCTGTCTGCACTGGTCACAGGGGGGGTGGTGGCCTGTTCTGAGCGGGACCAGCGGCCTCTTTCCCACAACTGATAAGTAAGTAACAAAAGAGGTCGTAGTCCAGGCGTGTACATATTCGATCTTCTACTTTCAACCACAAACTGGAGCCTTAACGCACATACGCGCACGCGCGCGCGCGCGCAACACAAACCACACCACACACACACCCTCTCTCTCTCTTCTCTGCCCACACGCACACACACACACACACATGCCCACACACACCAGCACACACGCGCACGCAAACATGTGCATGCGCAGAGAGAGAGAGAGAGAGAGAGAGGAGAGAGAGAAAAGAGAGAGAGAGGAGAGAGAGAGAAAAGACAGACAGACAGACAGACAGACAGACAAGAGACTCAATTACAACACACACACACACACACACACACACACACACACACACACGCACACACACACACGCACGCACGCACGCACGCACGCACGCGCACACCACACACACACACACACGCACACACACACACACACACACACAAAACACACACACACACACACACACACACCACACACCACGCACACTCATACACACCCCACATGCACACACAGCAACACACACGCGCACTAAACCACACGCGCAGGCGCGTGCTCTGGCACACATGGACATAGGGAGAGAGAAGAGGCAGAGACAGACAGAGGGAAACGGACAGACAGACAGACACACACACACACACAACACACACACACACACACACACACACACACACAAACCACACACACTCATGGGCGTGTCATGCTGAACGTAATTTCATGGGTGTATTTTCCCCCACACGCGCGTTGTCTATCTGGCGAAACAAAGAAAAAAATATTTATGTTTTCATGTTTGTTTGTTTTTTTTTTTAAACTGATGTCGTGATTAAATTTTCATGACTATTTTTCAGATGATGTGCCATTATTCGTGTACGTCCGGGAGAGAGAGATGGGGGGTGGACACGGTGGGTGGTTTTTTGGGAGAGAAGAGAGAGAGAGAGAGAGAGAGAGAGAGAGAGAGAGAGAGAGAGAGAGAGAGCGGGGCAAAGGAAGGGATGGGGGGGGATGAGGGAGGGAAAAAGGAACTAAATGCAAGCATAATTGAGAGAGAGAGAGAGAGAGAGAGAGAGAGAGAGAGAGGGGAGAAAAGAGAGAGAGAGAATGCAGGCAAGATTAAGAGACCAGAGACAGACAACCAGACAGACAGAGAGACACACAACAGAGAAACTGAACACAAGCAAGATCCAGAGGGGTGGGGGGGCGGACTGAACACAAGCATGATTACAAGCTTTAATGAGAGAGAGAGAGAGAGAGAGAGAGAGAGAGAGAGAGAGAAATAGCCAAAGACAAGTTACCCAGCCCTCAACACAAACCACCTTACCAGCCTAGTACCTACACCTGCGTGTCGTGAGGGGCCCGCAAACCTACCTGCCCCCCCCCCCCCCCCCCCCTCCCTGCCCCCTCCTCCCCTTTCCCCGCCCCCCTCCTCCCCCTCCCCTCCCTGCCCCCTCCTCCCACCCACCCCCCCTCCCCAATCGCGTGCCTCTCACGGGGGGACCACGAGGAGCACATCAAGTCGATGAGATCAAAGCCCCTCACCTCAGGCTCGCGGACCCTCGGGGAGGCTTGTTTTAGAGCTGACGTAGATAATGGACAGAGAAAACCTTTGCATATGAATGGCAGGACGGGGGCTTTTGTAGACCGTGACTGTCGTTGGGACGTGTTATGGTATGGTATGGTGTGGGTGGTGTGGTGGGGGTGGTGGTGGAGTGGATTGGACGTTCTTGACTGACGTACTTGTACAGAGTACAAAGATGGCCAGGGTTTTATGAGAAACGTGGATTTATCAGAGCGCTAAACCTTCAGATAACTGATATTGTCAGCAAAGGGGCATGCCAGAGCGTTTTACTGCCTCTTGTTGAAGGGAGGCTATTTTTGTCCCGAGTGTTGAAATGTCCAACACTGAAGCGCCGACTGGGGCTGTATGTAACGTACATGACTAATATGTTCATAGATTAAGAAGGGAGAGGATCATGTCTAGTGCCTTTTTGCCATAAAGAGTTACATTGCCCGTATGAAGCATCCACAGCTTCCTTTTGATTTCAACAGCTGTCTGTCTGCCTGTTCTTCTCAGGTTTGGGTCTCTGTTCGTCACACTTTGCCGTTATGAGGTTAAAAAATAAAAAACTATCAACATGAGGCACACACATGGTGGTGCCAGCACAAGTAAAGGCTGTGAGCAGGCAATTGGCCGACCGCCCTGAACATAAAAAACTGAATACAACGAACTGACATAAACCTTGTTACCTGAGAGGGCGGCCCAGCCAGTTGAAAGATTCTCTCGCCACGCACAGTAACTGTGGTGTCCGAAAGTGGTTAGTGACCCTGGCGAGCGAACGGGGTCCAACAACGTTGAATGGGGGGGAAAGCGAGGCAAGACGTTTATCCTCTCTCTATTGATTCATGACACGCTGAGGACCAACACGTAACCAATGTACAGCTGAAGTCACATATCAAAGGTCTGGACAAGCATTGCAGTGTGGATGAATCAATTACCTGTAAAATGTTGAACTCTGATATGACTCATCATTCAATGTAAGGTTTGAAATAGCAGTATGACAGAAGGTTAGGATACTTGACCCCAAATGGGGAGACCCTAGACCAAATAACAGATGACAAAGGTGAGGATACTTGACCCCAATGGCGAGACATAAAGACCAAATCAACTTCATATCATCTCCTCAGAGGCTCAAGTCCAATGTCATTATGGCCGAAACCAGAACCTTTTACTGGGAGAGATCACGACATGCTGATGGCAGTCAGGGTGGAGCAATATTTCTTTTTTTTACTTTATTTCTTTTATTACTTTATAATCCAGCCGAAGACGTGGAGCCTTTGAGCTTCAACACTAGGGAAAAAAAAAAATGTCCCTTTCCCCTTCCTCCACGACATTACACCGAGGTTGACAGACAGACAGACAAGAGACTCAATTACACACACACACACACACACACACACACACACACACACACGCACACACACACACGCACGCACGCACGCACGCACGCACGCGCACACCACACACACACACACACCACACACACACACACACACACACACACACACACACACACACACACACACACACACACACACGCACACTCATACACACACACATGCACACACAGCAACACACACGCGCACTATACACACGCGCAGGCGCGTGCTCTGGCACACATGGACATATGGAGAGAGAGAGAGAGCAGAGACAGACAGACGGACGGACAGACAGACAGACACACACACACACACACACACACACACACACACACACACACACACACACACACACACACACATCATGGGCGTGTCATGCTGAACGTAATTTCATGGGTGTAGTTTCCCAACACGCGCGTTGTCTATCTGGCGAAACAAAGAAAAAATATTTATGTATTCATGTTTGTTTGTTTTTTTTTAAACTGATGTCGTGATTAAATTTTCATGACTATTTTACAGATGATGTGCCATTATTCGTGTACGTCCGGAGAGAGAGATGGGGGATGGACACGGTGGGTGGTGTTGGGGAGAGAGAGAGAGAGAGAGAGAGAGAGAGAGAGAGAGAGAGAGAGAGAGAGAGAGAGAGAGCGGGGCAAAGGAAGGATGGGGCGATGGAGGGAGGAAAGAGGAACTAAATGCAAGCATAATTGAGAGAGAGAGAGAGAGAGAGAGAGAGAGAGAGAGAGAGAGAGAGAGAGAATGCAGGCAAGATTAAGAGACACAGAGACAGACAACCAGACAGACAGAGAGACACACAGACAGAGAAACTGAACACAAGCAAGATCCAGAGGGGTGGGGGGGGCGGACTGAACACAAGCATGATTACAAGCGTGATTGAGAGAGAGAGAGAGAGAAGAGAGAGAGAGAGAGAGAGAGAATAGCCAAAGACAAGTTACCCAGCCCTCAACACAAACCTACCTACCAGCCTAGTACCTACACCTTGCGTGTCGTGAGGGACCCGCAACCTACCTGCCTACCTGCCCCCCCCCCCCCCTCCCTGCCCCCTCCTCCCTTCCCTGCCCCTCCTCCCCCTCCCTCCCTGCCCCCTCCTCCCACCCACCCCCCTCCCCAATCGCGTGCCTCTCACGGGGAGACCACGAGGAGCACATCAAGTCGATGAGATCAAAGCCCCTCACCTCAGGCTCGCGGACCCTCGGGGAGCTTGTTGAGAGCTGACGTAGATAATGGACAGAGATAACCTTTGCATATGAATGGCAGGACGGGGCTTTGTGTAGA
>CM031611.1:32520657-32523157 GCA_018398815.1 Conus ventricosus | reverse complement strand
GATAGATAGATGTCAACGACAGACCAAAATCCTACACACGGTAACAAGCTCATTTTTGCTAAAGGAAGGCTGATTTCTTGCTGAATAGATTAACATATAACAGAGATGACTTTTGTTCTTGTTTTTTCTTTTCTTTTCTTTCTTTTTTTCTTTTTTTTTTGTGTGTATTTTTTTGTTTTTGTTTTGTGCACTTTCGTTCTCCGATGATAACAAAAGATGATAAATATTTCATCACATTTTAATTATATCTGCTGTGATATCTATCCAAACGTTTGTTCGTGGTTTTATTAAACAAAAACAAAAAAAATGGAGAGGGGGGGGGGTGGCAATCTTTGTCTCTCCATCTTCTAGTGGAACAAGGGGAGGCAATAAGAAAATTTACTCTCCTCATGTTTTTTGTTCAGGCGTGCTACTGCTTCTTCTTCTTCTTCTTCTTCTTGTCTACATATGTAGGTTTGTTATCGGTTGCTTCTCTTTTCAGTTGACGACTTACCTTTTACAAAGGCCATTAAGTAATAAACTGTTATTATAGTACTTGAGTTCGCTTCAAATGTGCAGCTTGAATTCCTCCCTCCATCCATGCTTATTGCCCCTTCACACAATCCAGCCACCGCCAGCCCATCTCTTCACCAGCCTACTTTTACCCACCACCTTCCTCTCCTTCCCCCTGTCTTTTCTCGCTCTTTTTTAAATTTTCCTTTTCTTTTTAAATGATCATTATCCAACATTGGAATGATTATCTTCATTAGTTGTCTACGATCATCAGTAGGCCTATGTGTGACGGGACATTAAACAGAATTTCTTAACTGAGTTGAAGAATCCCGACCCGGTTGTCTCCGTCTTTGACTGTGGTAGGTAAGTACTTGAACCTGAGGTACACTGCAAAGGTTTTCCTTGTCCACCCAGCAGACAAAGTTTTATGAGAAATCAAACGCACTATGAATAAAATGAATATAAACACATGAAATACGCTTCTCTGTTCTGTTCTTTTTTTTTCTTTTTTTTTTTTTAATTCACATGAGCTAAGCCATAATTAATAAGAAATCGAAAACGCTATGAATGAAATGAATATAAACATATAAAATACTTTTTTTTTCTTCTTCTTTTTCAAATAAACCAGCCATAGTTGTGAGAAATCAAAGACACTATGAATAAAATGAATATAAATGCATGAAATACGTTCCTTTCTTTCTCCCCCCCCCCCCCCCCCCCCCCCCCAAATAAGCTAGGCATGTTTTGAAAACAAAATGACATTAGCGAGAAAACACCTGCATGTCCTGTTTGTAATCGACAAGATATTATGCGAGTGTCATACGTATCGGAATGAGTTGTCTTTGTGTGAATGCCCGAGGCTCTTTTAAGCGTATTTATGTATTGCTGCCTTCTCAACATTCTGTGCTTTGTTTTTTGTGTCTCATTTTAACTCTGTCTGTTTTGTCCTCTGTCCCGTCACGAAATTCTGTACCTGTAATTTCCTCTTTTCTCTCGCTCTCCCTGACTATACCTTTTGTGTGTGTGTGTGTGTGTGTGTGTGTGTGTGTGTGTGTGAACTGTACTTTCTGAAAATTCAGTACTTCTGATTTCCTCTTTTCTCTCACTTTCTTTACTCTGCCTGTTTTGTCTTCTGTGTGTGTGTGTGTGTGTGTGTGTGTGTGTGTGTGTGTTCCTTTCCCCCGTTTTCGAGTTAGCAAATTAATCACATTTTTTATCATAGAATGTTGGTAGCCCGCCACCTTTTTTTCCGAGTAAGTGGTGAAATTGCACACACTGTCTAGGGTCAACATTGGTGTGGGGCCATTCTGCCGTGTTTGTGTGCCCATATGACTTTTTTAATTTGAATTTGTTGGGTATATTCAAGTGTTCGTAGTTGATTTCTTTCTTTCCTTTTGTAAACTGGGGGTGTAAAATGAAGGGGAATGATTGGCGCGCTGAGCACGTCCTAGTTTTATCAATCAGATGGATATCAGTAGATAAGTTTTCCTGCCATGAATTCCTTGTAAACAAGCACAGTTGATGTTTTGCTATTGTTGTCTCATAGATAGATAGATAACGAGACAGACAGACAGACAGCTAGATAGCTAGATAGATAGATAGATAGACAGACATATGTGAAAAACAAAATGGAAGCAATTCACAACGTAATTCAGCTTTTTTTCCGTTTTAATCTTCTTCGTCTTCTAGACCAACAAGTGCTGTCCTCAGGGACTGAGCGGTCACGAAGAAAGTTTGAAAGCTATAATCAGCCGTTAGTTTTTCTTCTCTATGTTCCCAAAATAGCAACGCCCTCTGATTGGTCAGAAGAGCCGTCAGTATCTCCCCCTCCCCCCCTCCCCCCCCCCCCCCCCCCCCCCCCCCCCCCCCTGTTCCTCAAAGTAGTCTCAGTTGTCATAGTCTTATTGAGGTGGCCATCTTAAAGGAACGAGAAGCGTAATTAAACAACTGAGGTATCTTTGCTTCAGCAATGTCCGCTTCATATTTCTCTGCATCAACCAAACTGCGT
>CM031611.1:32513157-32515657 GCA_018398815.1 Conus ventricosus | reverse complement strand
GTCATGTAGGCAAGGTTTTGTCCCTCAAACATTCAACTCCCACCCCACCCACTCCATCCCTTCCCCCACGTCCTCCTACACTCCTACACTCAACAGAGCTGAGTGTGTTGGGGGTTCAAACAAGAACCTTGGGACCACACAGATCGAGTGTCATCTACTTGACCAACATGGCTTTGAAAGCCGTTTGCTCAAAGATCTTGGCCAGCTCTGCAGGTGTCTGTCTCGTTGGGAGGTAGGCGGGGAAGCAGGGTGTGTGTGTGTGTGTGTGTGTGTGTGTGTGTGGTGTGTGTGTGTCGGGGGTGGGGGGGGGGGGGGTAGGGAGGGGATCTGACATGACTAGGGGAAGGTGAGGGTGATGGTGACGGTAAAAGTGGGAGAGGGGGTTGTCGTTGAGACATTATATTATGAGATTCATGAAAGGAAGCATAGGGTACAGAGCCGTCGCGGTACTCACACAAACTTTGATCTCGAACACACACACACACACACACACACACACACACTTTGTCTTCATTACATATCTCTGGTCAACCGGACGTTAATCTTACCATCATCTTGCCATCATCATGCAAGTTTGAACTCTGACACCAGGGTGCAGCTCCATAAGAAAGAAAAAAAAGTGTCATTTTCTTCAAAGAGGTGTGAGTACGGGCCAGAGTTGTCCATAATTGTACTGTAACCACATCTGCTAGGCCACAAGACCACAGTGCGCAGGGTTTACAGCTGGATGGCTGCACAAAGTTAATGACTACAATGGAAAGGATTTAAGAAGAGGGTCTCATGGGCAAGACGTTGCAGATGCCTGACTTTCGTATTAATCTATCCCAACACGCTGGTCAGATGTTGCATGCCTAGTTGACATTGTGTTTTTGCTAACAGGTGTGTGTGTGTGTGTGTGTGTGTGTGTGTGATATTGGCAGGGGGAGGGGGGTAATATGACGCACTCGAGTTCCCTCAATAGTGCACACACACACACACACACACACACACACCACACACATTTTCAAACACGAAGCAATGATCCCTAGCGTTATAGAGTTCATCACCTCAGCCGACGTATAAGTTCAGTCATTTGTATCTGCCGTGGGAAAGGTCAAGTGTGAATCTGTTTCAATTTCCAGGTCTTGGCAATGTGAGTCTTCATAATGCCTGTATGTGTAGCTGCCTCGTGATGGCTCTTAATCTCCCGTTTAGTGGGGGCCGGAATAGTTCAGTAGTAGAGCGCCGGACTCGTAATCTCGGTGATCCTGGAGTTACGGGTTCGAATCTCCGCCGGGCCGTTTCGGTACAGAGTGATTTTTCCCTCGAAGTTGACACTGGATCTGACTCCATTTCCCACACAGTTTTTCGATTGAGACTATAAACCGAGGTTCCGTGTGTGATGAACGCACGCATTACACCTTGCACAACACGTAAAATCCTATCACCAACTTTCGGAACAGAAGGCCAGTTGGGCCGTTGGAATGGATGATACGTTACACATAGCATGCACCCTGCATGAGAAATGGAAAGAATGAAGTAAGTAAGGAAACTGAGTGAACGATATTGACTGGATGACACGGGAAAACGATTGAATGAAGCACCACCTGGCAGCTCTTCAATCGGCACTACCCAGGTAGGCAGCCCGTTGAGTAAATGAGTGTGGATTGTAAAGCGCTAAGAGCTTGGTCTGTAGCCGAGGATAGGCGCTATATAAGTATTCATCATAGTAATAATAATAGTTTGGATATGCAGAGATTTTCACTCTTGATATTCTGTTATGCAACGTGATTAATAGCATCGAGGTCTCAATCTTAATTTTGTAGATGATTCTTTGATTCCCGCAATGTCTGATCGGTCTAGCTGTAATCCACTGGTCACAGTTTGCGTTGCAGGTCAGTGTGTCCGCTGGCTAAATTCTCCGGACACCTGCGCCTCCAGGACAGTGCACCTGTGTAAAGCTTTTACACCTGGGGGCTGCACATCGCTTCACGCCACGTGACGTGCTTTTCCACTTTGCAGTTTCTGCTGTAGGTTCATCGACTAAGTCTCATGGCTTGTCGATTTTCGAGTTTGTCACTGGATGTAAGCCAACACAACGCTTGCGTCCCTACCTCTGCCTCCATTGTTAGATTGGAAGTTGCTGACTTTACGCAGCGCCCTCTGCTGGGAGTGTTCGGCCATTTTGCTTCTCTCTGCGGCTAGATTTACTTTTGGTGACTGGACCGTCAATGTAAAATCACGATGGATTTTGTTTCGCCGATTTCACCAACAGGGATCTAAATTTCTGTCTGGGTTTTGCCTTCCAGCCGTTCTCAATAGTGTGTTCCAAGCTCCAGTCCTAGGGTAGCTTGTGGAGATGTTAAAAACTGTCAGTTTAAGTTGATGGTTTTTTTTTTTTGTTTTTTTTTTGTTTAAGCTTTTGAGTTTTGAGTTCTGGCAATTTCATAAATTGTAGGTTGTTTTCTGCTTGATGCCATCTGTAATTTTCCAGGTTCACTATTTTTTTGTGTGCTTGGCT
>CM031611.1:32490657-32500657 GCA_018398815.1 Conus ventricosus | reverse complement strand
AGGCTCACTCAAAACCCTCTCTCTCCCTCTCCTTTTTTCGTTCTTCCCTCGTTCTGCCGTTCTCTCACTCACGCATTCCTTTTATTCGTTCGATCTGCCCAAAAGGGGGGTTTCATTGGTCGTTTTTTCCCGCCCTGCACCCGAAGTTACCCCCTCAAATTTCCCATTGGACGTCCAAATCATGACAGTCACCCCTACACACCTTACTCTCTGTGGTGGTCAATGGGTCATTTAATTGTTTAGTAGTTTTCCCCCCCCACACACTTACCTTCCCCCCCTTTTCCTACTTAACGGGCCCCGTGTGACTTAAGTCGTGGCACTGGTATCAAAAGGGGGTGTGAGTCTGGGTAGGCTCCTCGACGTTAGGAAACAATGCGCGGGGTTCCCACAAAGTGGCAGGACCCTGAGCTCGGCTTACGACTCGTCGGGAATCGAGGCGCGGTCAAAAGGCTTGTCAGTTGGGGGGGTCGGCCCGTCTGGTGAAACCTCTCCACAAAAGTTTTTTTTGGCCCGGACCCAAACCCGGGCCGGTTCGTGGGCTGAATGTTGAGTTTGGTTTTTGTCGAACAAATTGACTGGCGACCCCCCAAGTTGGTTTTTCTTTTTTTTGTCCGTGACATTTCCCCTTGCAAAAGACCTGCCCCCGCTTTGTTCAAAACAACGGTACAAAAAAGGCAACAACCGAATTGGTGACACCGCTACACGTGAAAATTTTTTTAAAAATACTTTCCCAAAACGGTTCTATTTTAAAAAATAATTTTAGTGATCCCACCCCCAATGAGTTATCGTGACGTGCGTTTTGCGTTATTTCAATCATTTTTTCGACTCTGGGGCCCCTTTTTTCAATTTCCCCCTACTGGGTTTTGCCATACTTCTTTCACAATTCTTATGAAAAGCCAATATAATATGTCCGCCCATGACATTCATGAGGAATCTCCACCTACTTATGAAAAAAAAAGCTCACTAAAAAGCGTGTATGCCCCAAAGCTAATAATTCCATGAACAAGTCTCCCAAAAAAATATGAAACAAGTTTCACAAAAAAAATATAAAACCATACCCAAAGGGGAAATAAACCCCTATCCAATCAACAAACTGTGATCAAAATTTATCAAAAAAGCACCCGGATTGAGGGTTTTCCCACGGTTTTGCAGCTTGTAGACTACGCGATTTAAAATAGTCAGTCGACTTTTTGTCGACCTGGGATTTTCTGCCCCGGGGTACTGTGGGTTTCAGGCCTTTGCCAAGAAAAAAACCCTGCTTTTTTTCGCGTGCCTCCTGGGAATTTGAGGGTTTGGTGATCTGTTTATCACGAACTCTTTCCATAAAAGTTTTGTGGAACTTCTGCAGGGCCCCACCGACGCTAAACCCCCCTTTCCCCGTTGCGTCCCTTCTTCACATTTTGTAAAATTCCTGCTAGATATTCACAGGAATCGCCCCTTCATGCCCCTGCAACAATACTGCCCTATCCCACCCCCCGATGCATCTGCCCGAAAAAAATGGTTTGGAATATTGGTAGCTTAAGATGGGAGGGGAAACCTAGTTTTCCAACACCGCGCAGTGTTTGTCTGCGGTCTGACCACTCGCCCACCCCGGTTTTCCCCTGCCTTGGGCCAAAAACATGGGGACTGTGATTTTCAGCAAAGTTTGGGACAAACTCCCTTGAACCAATAAACTAGCAGATCCCCGACTTTGTTTTGGTCTTTGGTCTCTTGAATTATCATCTTTAACCTTTCTCTTTCCCGGTGCTTTGTGTGCCTCCGACAACAAAACCTAGGACTCCGGTTGGAAAACCAACCCGGCACTTTGTTGGTTGGCTGGAGATTGGGGGTTTTTTTCAACCCCTTCCAAAAAGCTCCAGTGCCTTATGTCCTCCATGTCTGGTGCTATCGAAATTTATTGAAATTCACAACACTTCCAATCCGTAATAGCTTCCCCATCATTCGAGAAAAAGACGCATGCGTTTTCCCCTCCCAAAAGGGGGTACTGCCACTGGTATAGCCCCATTGGGTGGAAAAGCTGTGACTTCCTTTTGGCCCCACTCAAGGCTATTTCCAGAACCCTTGCTCGATGACTGGTGAAATACTGGCTTGCTTGTGGCGACTGAGCGAAAGGTCTTCCCCTGTTGGGTTTGACCTTGATCGACCTTGGGGCCTGTTCAGCGTCTTAGTCGACACAGAATCGATGCTCACCTGACTTTTTCCTCCTAAGGGGGACGGGGCCTTATGTGATTTGGACGGTTCAATCACCCCCAAGGGCCAACATCTTTTCCCTCCCCCTCGCCTTGCTTGGTGGGATAGGGATGGGTGGCTTTCAATGTACGGGTTTTGTGTGTTAAACCCCCGTAAATGTCTCTAGAGTTGTCCTGCCCGGTTATCGTCAGGGACGCCCCATACTGTTTGGAGCCCCTAACTTCTTTTCCCGTCTCCTACTGTCTAGCCCTTTACAGTGAACTCCCCGTATGACTCTTCTCCTGGAAATAGGCAACAGAAACTCCCCTTTTTGCTGGGTTCCTTCACCTCCATCAAAGATTGTGTGGCATGGCGGCTACGCTGAAATTTGGGAGTTGATTTGATGGGAAAAATTTTGATTCCATTCACATCGATTCGGTGTCCCGATCTACCTTTTATGTGGGAAAGGGGCCTTCCAATGCATCAGCAGCTTGTTGTATCCGGGGGAAGCGTAACAGGACTTTATTCCCCTTGAGGAAATTTCTTCTCACCTTTTTTGAAATGTTCTTCTGGACGACCCTAGCTCCCGCAACATCCCTTGGGGACCTTAAGTCTCCCCGAGCCTATTGCGAAGTTACCCCCTACTGATATGTGGTTTTGATTTTCGGACTCCTTTCTCCGGACCACTCTTTGAGAATGCACCCGGTCCCCGAACTGTCCCCCCCTCCCGAGTCAAAAGGCGAAAAACCCGTGCTTTCCCGGGGGCCTCCCTGTAGGCGAAAAGTGCCGGGAATGTAGCGGTCCCCAAATTTTGGGCCCTTTCCCCAAGAGTTCTTTAGAGCCCCTTTAGCAACCATTGAATCTCTCCCCCAAGCCTTGCATTTTTGGATGGTATGGGGTAGTGAGAGTGTGTGACCCCAGCACCCGTTGCCCCCTTCATCACGCCCGAGGGAAAATGTGACCCCCGTATGGAATTTGTGCTGGCACACCCCCGGGAGAAAAAATGTCTCCCGCCTTCAGCGACCGTTGCGTATTCGCCTTTCAATGCAACCGCCTCTGGGTATTGGTTTTGGGGTCCCCCAAAAATGTCAACACTACCCGTGCCCACCTTTTGGGCAGGGCGCGATTGGGCCCTCGGTAGGCCCCTCTTGAACGGTGTGTCAATTAAAAAGGGGGTGTTTAGAGGCGTTCCTTTTACCCTTTGGGCTGACCTTTGACACACACACTGACATGCGAACCGCTTTAAGTCTGCCAGCTCTGGCCAAAGAAGTCATCAAGACTCGGTTAGCTGTTTTGGGTGCCGGGGACCCGCAGGCGACTGTGCCATGACATGACAGTGTCCGTAACACGCTGGTACCTCTAACTGAGTGGTACCCACTGTCTTCCCTTGGTGAACACCGGTACAACAGCCGCCCTTTCCCGAAATTCGTTCCCTCCCCTTTAAACCCCCGTTTCTCTACCTCTTGCCCAAATCCAAGACTTTTCGAGCGAAGGGGCTTGTTCCTGTGCTGCCCTAAAATCAGGCGACCGTCTTGCCGTTCCTTCCGGGGGAACTAACGGTTTAAAAAACCTTTTCTCCTTCTTGGGTCGTTTTGAACTGTGCCCCGTAGCAGTCAACAACTCAGGATCCCCGGTCCCCTTTACCCGGGAAATTTCAAAGATCAAATGTAAGGGGTTTTTTCCATCACCAACGCAGCAACTCGGAGAAATAAGGGGTACGTACTTCTATCTTAGCAATGGAAACTCCCTCACTTTCACGATTAGGTACGGTTGGATTTCCCTTCAAATCCCCCTTTTTTCGACCGCGTTTGTTTGTATACCCGATGAACAAACCGGTTGAAAAACTTTCCCTCTGTGGCCAATCCACCTTCTTCCACTGGTAACGAACCAATCGCCCAGTGCCTCATCCCCGCACTGACTGCTGTCCCGTGTAGCATAGGGTGCACCTACCTCTTCCCACTGAATCCCTTTTGGGTTTCCGAGGTGTTTCCCCTGACGACCCCTTTTCCCCCTCTTGCAAGGGTGCTGCCCTTTTGGACCCCATGCGACAAACCCTGCCCCTGTCCCCTTTTGTGACAAAAGAAAAAACCTAATGTCCTTTTTCCCTTCCTTTGCCCCCATGGGTTTTAGATTTTCAGAAAACTCCCCCCGTCTCCTTGCACTTTCTCACCTGTGCCTAGCACCGTTTTCCTGCCTTGTGCCAGACGTGCCCTTTAACCCCCTGCGAACTTTAAAACCTCTGCTGTTCTGGGGTGTCTCTCTTTCAAAGTATGGTTAACTCGGGCCCCCAACCTGAAAAAACTGTTCCCTTTAAACTAGCTCTTTAATTCGCGAAAACCTTTTTGTACCCCTCACTCTAAATTTTTGTTTCAATGGGGTGTTCTTTTTTCCGCCTTATTTCTTTTTTTTTTTTTTTTTTTGAACAAAAATTTTTAAATACGACAGCCAAACTGGTGGTTCCCACACGGTGAGTAAAACACAATCCCTTTAATGATAAAATTAGCTTGGGACAAAAAGTAGTAGTTTTATAAAAAAGCCCGGCCGACCCAAATATGGAGCGAAATTTTAGGCAAAACTGTGCGAATGAGTACTCTGGGGCTGAAATGCCAAGCCTAGTATTTAACATCTTGGAAGCAATGCCAAGCTAGTTTTAATTTTGGGGAACATCGTAAGAAAAACCCCCTTTGTCTTAGGTTAAATACTTGAATCCCACCCAGCTTCCTCTCTGAGAAGTGAACAATTATAATAAATGGGCCAGAATGTCCTGGCAGGCTCGCCAATAAATTGTCAACCTCGGTGTAATGTCAGTGGAGGAAGGACTAGCGCACAGCCAAACACACTCACAGCTTGCTTACGATCTCATTCATATATCATGCATTCGTCACATCAACCACTAGTAAAGTCTATAACTTTACTACATGTTCATAGAACGAAACATCAATGCATCTGGAATCAAATGAATAAAACATTCTCTCTTTCCTGAACTTCACAAAATCATTTATCTAAAACATCGTTAACTAACCCGGGTATAAACAGATTTCTACTTTACCTGGCCAGGTGATCTTAACTATTCACGAATCACTGTCTTTTCTTTTCTTTTCTTTTTCTTTTCACTGTCACTTTCACAACACGACACAACTGCCGGCACTGGTGTTGGTCTGATGGCGCCTGGTCAGGTGGAACTGTTGGCGTTGGTCTGTGGTTCTGCTTGGCGAAGTGACGCTGCCAGGTATGAGGTCGAACCCCGGTTAGGGGTAGAACAGTGACTATCAACATCGATCTGTTCTCCTTTCTTTCTTCCTGCATTAACGCATTGCACTCTCTCTCTCTCTCTCTCTTCTAGTCTGCTCTTATCAAATGGACATGGTTGCTTTTCTTTTCTTTTTTCTTTTCTTTCTTTTCTTCTTCATAAATTAGCAACTTTTCTCCCTCTCTCCACATCTCTCCTCAGTCCTTCCTCTGCAGACTATCTCATGCTAATCTCTCAACTTGGTTCTCTTCTCCCCTCCCCTCATCTCTCTCTCTCTCTTCCCCTTCTCTCTGCAGAGCTCCACTCAGAACCTCTCTCTCCCTCTCTCTTTGTTCGTTCTTCCCTCGTTCTGCCGTTCTCTCACTCACGCATTCCTTTATTCGTTCCGATCTGTCCAAAAAGGGGCGAGTACCATTGGTCAGTATTTTTACCGCCCTGACACCCGAAGTTATCCCCTCTAATTCCATTGGACGTCCAAATCATGACAGTCACGCTACACACCTTACTCTCTGTGGTGGTCAATTGGTCATTTAATTGTTAGCTAGATTTCACCCCCCACCACACTCTACCTTCCCCCCTTTCTACTTAACTGGCCCGTGTGACTTAAGTCGTGGACACTGGTCAATCTAAAGTGGCTAGCTGAGTCTGGGTAGGCTCCACGACGTCTGAGTAACAATGACGCTGGTTCCACAAAGTGGCTAGATGAGCCTGAGCTCGGCTCTACGACTGTCTCGCTAGACATCGAGGCGTCGGTTCAAAACGGCTTAGTCAGTCTGGGTGGGTCGGACCGTCTCGGTGAAACCTCTCCACTAAGCTTAATTGGCCGGATCCGAACCACGGGCCCGGTCTACGTGGCGCCTAGAATGTTTGAGTTTGGACTTATATCCGAACAAATTGACTGGCGACTCCCCAAGTTTGGTTGTTTCATTTTTTTGTCCGTGACAGTGTGTGTGTGTGTGTGTGTGTGTGTGTGTGTGTGTAGTGTGTGTGTGTTGTGTGTGTGTTGTGAGAGAGGGGGAGAGAGTGAGAGAGAGAGAGGAGAGAGAGAGTGAGAGAGATCTAGAGAGAGAGAGATTGCCATTATTATTTACCTTCCCTTCCATCTTTTTTGTTTTCTTTTTGACCATTATACACTACCCAAAACTATAATTTTTAATTACGCGACAATCCATCGAAACGCAGCCGTAATTAACGAAGAGAGAGAGAGAGAAGGAGAGTGAGGAGAGAGAGAGAGAGAGGAGAGAGAGAGAGAGAGAGATTATAATTCCATTTTTCTACCCAAAAATATCACATGCTAAACATTGCTATAAATTTGAATAAAGAGCAATACATCAATATGATCAACAGTAATCCAGACACACATTTATCACCTTCCAGTTACAGTGCTCGAAGAAATCAAAGTATTAAAGACATCAATCAATTAGTGACAATGCACAATAAAACCAGCGACCACGACAGTCATTCTTTCATGATTTTAATTTCAATCATTAATAAAACCGATAGTAACCATATCTCTCATTTATCATTATTGGTTTTTAAAAAATCAGTGAAAAGGAAACGGCGTATCAGTTTAATATGCAGCAAAACAGGGGGTGTGCCATGGTATATGTATTTTGTCCCTAATAGCAATTGGTCTGCTGTGAAATGTGTAATTAGTTTTTCCCTGAAGGATTCTGTAATTTGAGTACATCGGAAATGTAGTGGAAGTGAATTCCAAACCACGCTACCTGAGTAAGCTAAGCTTGATTTAAATAGATCTATTCTAGGTGTGGGAACCTGGAATTTGGTTGAATCCCTAGGGTTTTGCTAAATTTGGACTGAAGAGTTTGTGGTGCTAAACCTGATGCAATTTTTTGCATTAGCAGACATTTGTTGACAGCAAACATTTCCTGTAACGGATGAGCCCCGCTTTAGTATAATCCCTTCACTAAGACTAGATGATTTTAATAGGACTGCTTTAAGTGCTCTTTTGTAGACACTCTTAAGAGGTTTCATGGCATTAGCACTAGCAGAATCAAATAGTGTTGAACAATAATTGATTGAAGAGAGAACATGTGCGTGTAGGAAAAAATTTCCTGGCATGAAGGTTTAAGAAATGCTTAATCTTGCACAGCTGATATGTTTGTCTGGATATTGATTTACATAAAATGCGAAGGTGATAAGACCAAGAAAGATTATTATCAACATATACGCTAGAACTCGATGGCTATCCACCACTTCAATTTCCTGATTATTGATTTTAAAAAAAGATGGGGGCTGTGTGGTTATGTTTTGTCTTCTCTGCCTTGTTGTTATCAGCATTAGTTTTGTTTTGTTAGGATTCAGTGACATGTGATTTACATTGCACCAATTACTTAAGATATCAGCATTCTTCTGTAATGAAGTGAAAACAGCTTCCAAGCTGGAGCTACTGTATGGACAGTGGTATCATCACAAAAGAGTTCACATGAATCCTCAATATAAAGAGGGAGATCATTTATATAAACTTGAGAACAGCAACAGACCTAACACAGAACCCTGGGGTAACCCATGTTGGATAGGTAGCTTCTCTGATAAATTGTTGTTGACACAAACGATTTGTTGACGATCTTCTAGGAATGATGTTATCAGTTGGAAGGTATTTCCTGTTATACCATATAATAAAAGCTTCCTGCATAACAGTTTGTGGTCAATTACATCAAAAGCCTTTGCAAAATCAACAAACAGTGCGCCACAATATTTATTCTCATTAACACTTGCTAGCCATTGATCTACTAGGTTTGTAAGCGCTGTATGACAAGAATGATTTTTCCTGAAACTGATTGGTTTTTATTTAGTAGGTTGGAGGAGTCAAAATGGTGGCAAAGATGTTTATTTATGTGTTTTTCCAAGGGCTGAACAGAACTGGCAAAATGGATATAGGTCTGTAGTTCGATGGTTCAGATTTGTCTCCAGATTTGAAAATGGGCATTACTTTTGCAACTTTGAACTGAGCGGGAAAGTGACATTTTTCAATACATAAATTGTAATGTAGGTAAGAGTTTCACATATAACAGGTGCTGATAGTTTCAGTATTTTTCCATCAATCCCCTCAAGTCCGCGGCTTCCTGTCTGCTTTAATTGGCATAAAGCTTGGCAAACATCACTAACTGTCATAGGCGGAACTGGTGTTGCTGGACGAATGTTCATAGCATTGCAAAAATTTTTTAATTTTTGTAATTCATTTGAGTCAGATTCTTTTCTTTGACAATGTGTTCTGCAACTGTTGTTAAGTGTTGGTTGAGTTCATTTGGTGTTATGTGGTAATGGGACTTGTCTTTGAAGTTTTATTCGTAAGTTCATTTATTGCTTGCCATATGGACTTCGAATTTTGTTTGTTGGCTACAAGTTCACGAAAAAAAATTCATTTTTTGCTGTCCGTTTGAGTGAATTGACTTTATTACGTTGCCTTTTAAATCCCTCCGACTTCCTTCTGTTTCAAGCAAATCGTCGCGTAAGAAACAAGCGCTTGTATTTCATCAGTCATCCACTTTGGTTGTGCACGATGTTTAACTCGACGCGTTTTGAATGGTGCGTGCTTGTCATAAACAGAATTAAACGTGTGTAGCCAGTACTCAGCGCTTTCTCTGGATCAGTGTAATTATAACATTTATAAAGGGGGAATTCATGAGGTCAGTGGGGAAAGGTATCTTCGTGGAAGTGTCCAAAAAGATCTGTAAGTGATGTGTTTGTGGCCAGTTTTAGGAATTTTGATTCCACTTCTTTTCCACGTAATGATACTGGAAAGTGGTCGCTGCATCCATTCAAAGGCACGCATTTCTCAATGACGTTTTGTGGTTCAGAAAGATAGATGTGGTCAATTAATGTTTTGCTAGTGAGTGTTACTCTGGTTGGCATGTCTATAATTTGGGATAAGTTGTATGAGGTAGTCCCATCTGACCATGATGTTTGGCACTTCAATATAGATCAATGTTGAAATCACCTAAAAGTATTAATTCTGTGCCATCAAGCGATGCTGCATCCATCATGGCCGTAAACTTGTCCATCCAACCAGCATTTTCCGCTGGGTTTCGATATACAAATCCTACTTTGATGGGTTTTGTTCTCTTCAACTTGATTACTAACCAAACTGCTTCAATTCCAAAACTTTCAAGATCATACAAACGTTGGACATTTTAAAGTTTCATGAACGTAAGTAATATGCCTGTAGATTTGGATTCGGTGGGATCTCTGCGTACAACATTGTAGCCAGTGATTAAGACAGTGGCATCCGGGACAATATCTGAAAGTCTTGATTCAGTGAAGCCAAATATATGAAGGGTTTGTCTTGATTGTACAATATAGTGGGTACTCCTGTAACTTGTTTTGTATATGGTTTATATTAAGATGTCCAATACGTAGTCCGTCTTCCTGTGGCCACTTTGAAGATGATTGCACCCTTTGTGCAACTAAAACAAATATAGCAAGGATACACTTGAATACAAACTCAATGTGTCCGTATGGTATACACACACAACAACTATCTTCAATTCAAAAGGATAATGAATGTGAGAAACAAGCAAGTCAAAACTACAAATACGTGTAATACAACACACTTACACA
>CM031611.1:32483157-32485657 GCA_018398815.1 Conus ventricosus | reverse complement strand
TTTTAGCTTTGCTTGCAAAGACCTTGCATGTAGGGCAAAGAATGCTTTGATTTGCGTAATAAAAAGATTGCATGCTTTAAACAATAATTCACTTGAGTTATTCTTAAAGATCTTTGATTCCCAGATACAGCCTATTTTGATGTATGGGGCTGAAATTTGGGGTTTAGATAACGCCGTCGTTCATTGTGAGGCGGTGCATTTATTTGCTTTGAAGAAGTTTCTAGGTCTCGACAGGCGTATTTCTAATGATTTGGTGTATGGGGAGTCCATTGTTCGTTCATTACTTCAGCCGTTAGATGTGTTCGGTATTGGTTAAAGCTTTTACACATGGATAATGGTAGATTGCCTCGTAAGTCTTATGAAATGTTATTCGAATTGGATTTAAAGGGAAAAACGAACTGGGTTTCAAGTGTGCGTCTGTTTCTGTATAAGTACGGATTTGGGGATGTTTGGCTGGCTCAGGGTGTTGGAAATCAAAATCAGTTTATTCGTATTTTTCAACAAAGGCTAATTGACTGTAGATGGCAAATGTGGGACGATCATATCCAGACTAGTGAACGATACAATTTGTACAGAAATTGTTCTAGTTTTAATCGGATTCAGCCTTATTTGAAATTCGATATAGACATGTATTTGAAAAGATCAATTGCTAAATTTAGACTTGGAGTTTCTGAGATAAGGACTCATTTCTTAAGATACAGACAACATAGACAAAGTGATTTAGTGTGTCCATTGTGTACGCAAGGTGAAGAAAATGAAATACATTTTCTGTTCATTTGCCCAGCTTTAAAAGATATTCGCCAAAAATTTATCCCACAGAAATATTATAGGCGCCCATGCTTGTTTCGTTTACAGTTACTACTTAGCTCTAATAGGTATAACGTTATCAAGAATTTAGGCATGTTTTTGTTTAAAGCATCTAAGATCAGAGAAATAATGACATCTTAATTGCTGTTCTTGCTTGTTTGGATGGCAGATGTTTTTCCTCTGATACATTATTTGCTTCTTACCTATAATGGTAAATGGTTATGCTCATTCCCCTTCAAATGGGCCGATGGCCTTACTGAATAAAATTCTGAAGTCTGAAGTCTGAAGTCTGTGTGTGTGTGTGGTGTGTGTGTGTGTGTGTGTGTGTGTGTGTGTGTGTGTGTGTGTTGCGTGCATTCGTGCGTGTGTGTGAGTGAGTGAGAGAGGAAGGGAGAGAGAGACAGTTTTCGTAATTATGAAAGATTATGCCAATACATTTGCCTGTGCAAGAAAGTAAACACACACACACACACACACACACACACACACACACACACACACATATATATATATATATATATATATATATATATTATATATATATATATATATACATACATATATGTAGAAAGAAACTCGTGGAGAGCGTGGCAGCAGAGAGTCCTCAGAAGAGAAGCCCCCTTCAAGCAAGTGTTTCGGCCCTTATGTCCTGACACTCTAGGGGGGTTGGGCCACACCCGGTTCATGACTCTGGATATATATTTATACACACACACACACACACACACACACACACACACAAAATATATATATATATATATATATATATATATATATATATATATATATATATATATAATATATATATATATATATATATATATATATATATATATGTGTGTGTGTGTGTGTGTGTGTGTGTGTGTGTGTGTGTGTGTATAAATATATATCCGGAGTCATGAACCGGGTGTGGCCCAACCCCCTAGAGTGTCAGGAGATAAGGGCCGAAACACTTGCTTGAAGGGGGCTTCTCTTCTGAGGACTCTCTGCTGCCACGCTCTCCACGAGTTTCTTTCTACATATATGTATATATATCCTGATGACAGCGCAACACGCTCGAAACAAATTTGTAGATAGTTTTAAGATTCCTCTTTTAACTTGTTTTAACTATATATTATATATATATATATATATATATATATATATATATATATATATATATATATATAACAAACTAATAAATTCCAAGGATAAGTACCGAGCACCGTTCCAGCAACTTACAGAGCAGCTTGGTGTTGCAATGACTGCAAGAAATATTGAATTATAAACAAAGCTTGCTCTTATGTCTTAGATTGAAGAAATAGGGGGAGAGACGCATTCATATCTGCAGTGGTAGATGATTCTGCCTAACTAACAGTATGTGCTTGAGTGGGTGAATGGGGAAAAATAAAATAAATGCTTCTCAAAATTAGTGAGTTTCCCTCCCTATTGGAGGATGTCTCCCCCTTGGAGAATATAAGCTTGCTGAAGGCTCATTTTGAGAAGCATATATATATATATATATATATATATATATATATATATATATATAATATTATATATATATATATATATATATATATATATATATATATATATATGATGAACAATTTAGTAGTGGGCGAAAACAAGTGCAGTCAAACAATTCCTTCATCATTACATTAATAGTGACCTGGCAAAGATTCGAAGGGAAGTAAAAGAAATATGGACGATC
>CM031611.1:32455917-32483057 GCA_018398815.1 Conus ventricosus | reverse complement strand
GATCGCCTTCCCTTAAGGCCCACTGGAGAACCCAGTGAATAGTGTCAACCTCGGGTGATGTCGATGGAGGAAGGACTAGCGCACAGCCCAAACACACTCACAGCTTGCTTACAATCTCATTCATATATCATGCATTCGTCACATCAAACCACCAGTAAAGTCATAACTTTACTACACATGATCATAGAACGAAACATCAATGCATATGGAATCAAACAAAATAAAACATTCTCTTTTCCTGAACTTCACAAAATCATTTATCTAAAAACATCATTAACTAACCCGGGTATAAAATAGATTTTACTTTACCTGGCCAGGTGATCTTAACTATTCACGAATCACTGTCTTTTTCTTTTCCTTTTTTTTTCTTTTCACTGTCACTTTCACAACACGACACAACTGCTGGCACTGGTCAGGTTAGACTGCTGGCACCGGTCAGGCTGGACTGCTGGCACTGGTCAGGTTAGACCGCTGGCGTTGGTCAGGTTGGACTGCCGATGAAAGTGGCGCTGGCCAAGTATGAGGTCGAACCCCGGTTCAGATGGAACAGTGACTATCAACATCGATCTGTCTCCTTTTCTTTCTTCCTGCATTAACGCATTGCACTCTCTCTCTCTCTCTCCTAGTCTGCTCTATCAAATGGACATGGTTGCTTTTCTTTTCCTTTTCTTTTCTTTCTTTTTCTCTTCATTAGTTAGCACACTCTCTCTCTCCACATCTTTCTTTAGTCCCTCCTCTGCAGACTATCTATGGTGCTAAATGCTACAAACTTGGTTCTCTCCTCTCTCCTCATCTCTCTCTCTGCCCTCTCTCTGCAGAGCTTACACTCAGAACCTCTCTCTCTCTGTCTCTCTGTTCGTTTGCCTCTCTCCCACTCACGCATTACTTTATCCCCTAACTCCGTGTCCAAGGGCGAGTACCATTGGTCAGTATTTTTACCACCTCGTACCCGAAGTTATCTCCCTCTAATTCCATTGGATATTCAAATCATGACAGTCACGCCTACACGCCTTACTCTCTGTGGTGGTCAATTGGTCATTTAATTGATTAGCTTGATTTCACCCCCACCACACACTCCCTTCTCCCTCTCCCTTTCCGGCGACGTCGACCTAATGGTGGGCATTGGGTCGTAAATTGGCTAGATCAGTCTGGCCCAGACCTGCTGAGACGTTGGTCAGCCACTCCGACTGTCTACGTGGCCGATGCTGTCTCTGTGGAAGATTAGGATTAGCCTCTCGCTGTGCTCAAATTGGCCGGATGAGTCTGATCCGGGCGTCGAGACTCGTTTGACCAGACATCGAGGCGTCTGTCACTACTTAGTCTGTCTGGCTGGACAGACCGTCTCCGTGGAGCCTCTCCCCTATGCTTAATTGGCTGGATCCGACACATGGGGCCGTCTGCCTGACGCCCAGAAATTTGAGTTAGAGCTTATGTCCAACCAACTTGGCTGGCGACGGCCCACGACTTTGGTTGTGTTTATTTTTGACCATGACAATTTCCCCCTTGCAAAAGACTATGCACCGCATTGTCTCAAAACAACGGTACAAAAAAAGACAACAACCGAATTTGCTGACACACAGCTACACGTGCAAAGTTTGAAAAATACTTTACAACCAACGGTTTATAAATTATAAAATTTTATCATTAGTGAATACCACTCCAATGAGTTATCATTGACGTGCGCTCTTGCGTTATTTCAACTCATTTTATAACAACCTCTGTGCGCACTTATGCAATTCCCCTACCTGCGGATTTGCCACATCTTCTCTTCACAATTCCTATGAAAAGCACAATATAGTATGATCACGATCCATGACACTTCACTGAGGAATCTCCATCCTCACTTATTGCAAATAATGCATCACTACACAAGCGACTGCATGCTCCAAGCATAACTACATTCACATGAGCAAGTCTCACAAAGAAAATATGAACAAGTCTCACACAAAGAATATGAACCATAGCCAACTGGGAATGAACCCATTATCCAATCAACATAACTGTAATCAACACATATTATCAACAAAGCACCCCGGATATGACTGACTTCCTCTGAGTTGCAGCTTGCTAGACTACGCGACTTAAATAGTCAGCTCCGACATTCTGTCGGCTGGAATGTACTGCACTCGATACCTGTAGGGCTGCAGTGCCATTGCCCAACGCAGAACCCTGCTGTTTTTCAGCTGTGCCTCCTGCAGGAATTTGATTGGTTGATGATCTGTCTCTATCACGAACTCTTTCCCATACAAGTATTTGTGGAACTTCTGCACGGCCCACACGACAGCTAAACACTCCTTCTCTACAGTTGCGTACCCTTCTTCACACTTTGTCAACTTCCTGCTAGCATACCTCACAGGGAACTCGACCCCTTCATGCTCCTGCAACAATACTGCACCTATCCACCGCCTGATGCATCTGTCCGCAACAAAAATGGTTTTGACATATCTGGTAGCTTCAAGATGGGACGGGAACCTAGTCTTTCCAGCACCGTCTGCAGTGCTTGCTCTGCAGCGTCTGACCACTCGACCACTGCCGGTTTCCCTGCCTTGACCAAATCACTGAGAGGACTCGTGATTGCAGCGAAATTTGGAACAAACTCCCTGTAGAAACCAATAAAACCTAGCAGACTCCTGACTTCTGTTTTGGTCTTTGGTCTCTCTGAATTCATCATCTTCTCCACCTTTCCCCTTTCTGGCTGCTTTGTGTCGCCTCCAACAACAAAACCTAGGAACTCCAGGCTTGGAAAACCAACCTGGCACTTTGTTGGTCTGGCTGTGAGATTGGCTTGTCTCAACCTCTCTAAAACTGCTCCTAGCTGCCTATATGCTCCTCCCATGTCTCGGATGCTATCAGAATGTCATCCATGAAATTCACAATGCCTTCCAATCCGTCAATAACTTCTCATCATCCGAGAGAAAACTGCAGGTGCGTTGACCATACCAAAAGGAAGTACTCGCCACTGGTATAGCCCCATAGGAGTGGAGAATGCTGGGGACTTCCTTTGAGTCCTCACTCAAGGCTATTTGCCAGTAACCCTTGCTCAGATCTATCCTGGTGAAATACTGGCTCTTGCTTGTGGCGATCTGAGCGAACAGGTCTTCCATGTTCGGTATGACCTCTGCATCGACCTTGGTGACACTGTTCAGACGTCTATAGTCAACACAGAATCGATGCTCACCTGACTTTTTCCTCACTAAGACGACGGGTGCACTATACGATGATTTGGACGGTTCAATCACCCCAAGGTCCAACATCTTTTCTACCTCCTCCTCGATCACTTGCTTGGTGGCATATGGGATCGGGTAGGCTTTCACATGTACGGGTTTTTGCGATGTTAACTCCACCGTACATGTCTCTAGATTTTGTCCTGCCTGGTTTATCAGTCAGGGACGCCCTATACTGTTCTAGGAGCCCCCTAACTTCCTCCTGTCTCCTACTGTCTAGCCCTTCATACAGTGACACATCCCTGTATGACTCTTCTCCTGGAAACTCAGGCAACAAAATCTCCCCTTCTTCTGCTGGGTCTCCTTCCCTCCATCAATGATTGCTGCTGTGCCTATGTGCTGAGTCTCACGCTGAATATATTTGCGGAGCAAATTTGCATGGAAAAGTTTTGATTTCCCATTCACATCGATTCGGTATCCTGATCTACCTTTTCAATGATGATGATTGGTCCTTTCCAATGCATCAGCAGCTTGTTGTGATCCGTGGGAAGCAGTAACAGGACTTGATCTCCCACCTTGAGGAATTGCTTCCTCACCTTCCTGTCATATTGCTTCTTCTGAACGACCCTAGCCTCCTGCAAACTCTCCCTTGTGACCTTACCATGTCTCTCTTAGCCTATTGCGTAAGTCCACCACATACTGATAAGTGGTTTTGACTTCTTCTGACTCCTGTTCTCCGGACCACAGCTCTTTGAGAATGCACACTGGTCCCCGAACTGTCCGCCCATACAGCAGCTCAAATGGCGAAAAGCCTGTGCTTTCCTGAGGGGCTTCCCTGTAGGCGAACAGTGCCGCTGCAATGTAGCGGTCCAATTGCTGGCCTTTCCTCACAGAGCTTCTTTAAGATGCCCTTCAGCACACCATTGAATCTCTCCACCAAGCCATTGCATTGTGGGTGGTATGGGGTAGTGAGAAGCTGTGTGATCCCTAGCAGCCTGTTGACCTCCTTCATCACGCCTGAGGTGAACTGTGACCCCTGTCACTGAGAATTTGTGCTGGCACCACCACGCGAGAGAAGATGTCTACCAGCCCTTCAGCGACCTGTTGCGTATCTACGCCTTTCAATGCAACTGCTTCTGGGTATCTGGTCGCTTTAGTCCACGACCGTCAACACATACCTGTGCCCGCCTTTGGAACAGGGGCCGATTGGGCCAATCAGATCAACAGCCACCCTCCTGAATGGAGTGTCAATTAAAGGAGGCTGTTTAAGAGGCGCCTTCCTCTTCACCCCTCTTGTGGCTGACCTTTGACACACGTCACATGACATGCAGAAACGCTTGATGTCTGCCATTGCTCCTGGCCAATGAAAGCATCAAAGATTCCGTCAGCTGTTTTGCTGGTGCCGAGATGACCCGCCATGAGCGACCGTGACCCACTGACATGACAGTGTCACGATAACCTGCTGGTACCTCTAACTGAGTGGTCACCTTACCTGTCTTCCCCTTGGTGAACACTCGGTACAACAGCCCGCCTTTCACAAGAAATTCTGTCTCACCTCCTCTAACCTCCTGTTTCTCTCCACCTCTTGCCAACTCCCAAGACTTCACGAGCGAAGGGTCTTGTTCCTGTGCTGCCCTAAACTCATCAGGCGACACATCTATGCCTGACTTCCTTGCTGGAACGACTAACGGTTTATCAACCTTTTCCTCCTTCTTGCTCCGTGTTTGAACTGCTGCCCCTGTAGCAGTCAACAACTCAGGATCCCCTGGATCCCTTGCCCCTGGAATATTTCCAATGATCAAATCATGAAGGAGTTTCTCCATCACCAATGCAGACAACTCGCCTGAGAAGTAAGGGGTACGTACTTCTATCTTAGCAACTGGAAACTCCCTCACAGTGCCATCGATTAGAGTACAGGTCTGGATTTGCCCTGTCAAATCCCCTTTCTCGACCAGCGTTGTTCTAACTACACCACATGAACAACCAGTGTCTCGTAACACTTTCACGCTCTGCTGGCCCAAACCACCCTTCTTCCACTGGTAACGAACCACTCAGCCTAGTGCCCTCCATCCTGATACTGACTGCTGTCCAGTGCTAGCCATAGGCTGCACTCCACCCTCTTCAGATTGGATCCCTGTTGGTTCCACTGCAGGTCGTTTCCCTTGACGACCTTATCCACCTCTTGCAAGGCTGCTGCCTTCTGGAACCTCATGCGACAATCCCTCGCCACATGTCCCTTCTTGTGACAAATGAAACACCTATTGTCCTTTGTCCTCCTTTCTGCCCCACCACTGGGTTTGCAGACTGTGCAGAAAATTCCCCTAGTCTCCTTGCACTCTTCTCACCTGTGCCTAGCACCTGTTTCTCCTGCACCTTAGTGCCCAAACGTGCCTCTCTATACACCTCTGCGAACTTCAACAACTCCCCTGCTGTCTCTGGCTGTCTCTCTTTCAAATGTATGGTTAACTCAGGGCCGCAACCTGACAAAATCTGTTCCTTCATAACCAGCTCTTTCAACTCAGCGAACTCCTTCTTCGTACCACTCAACTCTAAACCATTTCTCAAAATAGTGATCTAAACGTGCACCAAACTGAGTGTACGTTTCACCTGCTTGCAATCTAGCTGAACGAAATTTCTTTCTGAATCCTTCCTCTGTGAGGTCAAATCCCTTCATCAATGACTCCTTCACAGCACCAAAATCAGATTGTTGGTCTGCTGGTAACGCAGTGAAAATCTGTAATGCCTTACCCGTCAATAGCGCTGACAAAATGACTGCCCACTCTTCTGAAGGCCAACCCTGACTCGTTGTGAACGTTTCAAAACGACTGATGTATGCATCAATCGAATCTGTTCCTTCAGAGAATTTTGGCAACTTTGGTCGGGGGGCGTAACTGCGCACAGAGTCACTGGAAAGTGAACTACCATCATCTGTGGTCTCCCTTTGTATTTTCACTCGCTCTAACTCTAATTGAATTCTCAATCTTTCTGTTTCCTGCGCTTCGCTAGCCTGATTAGCCTGAATCCTTAATCTTTCTGTTTCCTGCGCTTCCCTTTGTCTTTCTGTTTCCTGCGTTTCTTTAGCCTTTTCCTGCTCTGCTATCTCCAATGCGACACGGCGTCTTTCCGCTCTCTCATCCCTTTCCATCTTTTGCTGGTTTTCAACGAATGCTCGCAACTCTTCTCCCCAGTAGCCTAAATCACGAGCGACGCTCACAAGTTGTTCAATAGGGTGTTCTTTTCTTCCGCCATTATATCTTTTTTTTTTTTTTTTTTTTTTTTTTTTGAAACGAGATTTTACTATTACGACAGCCAAACTGGTGGTTACCGACACGAGTGACGTAATAGCACAATCCTATGAATGATAATATTAGCTTGGGACAACTTAGTTAGTTTTTATAAGACGCCCAGCGCCTGACCCAACTATGAGAGCGAATTATAGGAAATCTGTGCGAAATACGTACTCTGGGGCTGAAATGCCAAGCCTAGTATTAACTATCTTGGAAGCAATGCCAAGCCTAGTATTTAACTATCTTGGGAACATACAGTAAGACAACACCTTGTCTAGGATTACAACACTTGAATCCCACCCAGCTTCCTCTCTGAGAAGTTGAACAATTATAATAAATGGGCCAGAATATCCTGGCAAGCTCACCAATAAATTGTCAACCTCGGGTGATGTCGATGGAGGAAGGACTAGCGCACAGCCCAAACACACTCACAGCTTGCTTACAATCTCATTCATATATCATGCATTCGTCACATCAAACCACCAGTAAAGTCTATAACTTTACTACACATGATCATAGAACGAAAACATCAATGCATATGGAATCAAACAAAATAAAACATTCTCTCTTTCCTGAACTTCACAAAATCATTTACTAAAACATCATTAAACTAACCCGGGTATAAATAGATTTCTACTTTACCTGGCCAGGTGATCTTAACTATTCACGAATCACTGTCTTTTTCTTTTCCTTTTTTTTTTCTTTCACTGTCACTTTCACAACCCCGACACAACTGCTGGCACTGGTCAGGTTAGACTGCTGGCACGGTCAGGCTGGACTGCTGGCACTGGTCAGGTTAGACCGCTGGCGTTTGTCAGGTTGGACTGCCGATGAAAGTGGCGCTGGCCAAGTATGAGGTGAACCCCCTGTTCAGATGGAACAGTGACTATCAACATCGATCTGTTCTCTTTCTTTCTTCCTGCATTAACGCATTGCACTCTCTCTCTCTCTCTCCTAGTCTGCTCTATCAAATGGACATGGTTGCTTTTCTTTTCCTTTTCTTCTTTCTTTTTCTCTTCATTAGTTAGCAACTCTCTCTTCCACATCTCTCTTTAGTCCCTCCTCTGCAGACTATCTATGGTGCTAAAATGCTACAAACTTGGTTCTCTCTTCTCCTCATCTCTCTCTCTTTCCCCTCTCTCCTGCAGAGCTTACACTCAGAACCTCTCTCTCTCTCTGTCTCTCTGTTCGTTCTGCCTCTCTCCCACTCACGCATTACTTTATCCCCTAACTCCATGTCCAAGGGCGAGTAACCATTGGTCAGTAAATTTTTACCACCTCGTACCCGAAGTTATCTCCCTCTAATTCCATTGGATATTCAAATCATGACAGTCACGCCTACACGCCTTACTCTCTGTGGTGGTCAATTGGTCATTTAATTGATTAGCTTGATTCACCCCCACCACACACTACCTTCTCCTCTCATTTTCCGGCGACGTCGACCTAATGGTGGCATTGGTCGTAAATTGGCTAGATCAGTCTGGCCAGACCTGCTGAGACGTTGGTCAGCCACTCCGACTGTCTACGTGGCCGAATGCTGTCTCCGTGGAAGATTAGGATTAGCCTCTCGCTGTGCTCAAATTGGCGGATGAGTCTGATCCGGGCGTCGAGATCGTTTGACCAGACATCGAGGCGTCGGCAGCTACTTAGTCCGTCTGGCTGGACAGACCGTCTCCGTGGAGCCCCTCCCTATGCTTAATTGGCTGGATCCGACACATGGGGCCGTCTGCCTGACGCCCAGAATATTTGAGTTAGAGCTTATGTCCAACCAACTTGCTGGCGACGGACCACGACTTTGGTTTGTGTTTATTTTTGACCGTGACAATAGCCAGCCAGTGGTCGACTGGACACTCCTCTACCCAGGACCGGCAGGTCGGCAACTCCTTGTCACTATCCCTCGGACATGCGAAACACTTCCCAGTAACTCCCCCTCCTTCAGTATACGACTCGGGGTATTCCCCTCTGGTGATGCCTGAGTTCGCACACTTGAAGAACCCAAGGAGCTTGCTCTCAACAACAGGAAAACCACCCTTAATTTGCCTAAATGCTCGAGAACATTCGGCCGACTCATGACAAACCGATAAACCGTTATTTTGCCGTTATTTTTTTTTTATATTGGTGGATTTTAATGCAATTTTGTATATAGAAAGGTCATAACACACAAATGGCACTTCCATGCAGTGTTTCAAAATCTGGCCGTTAAAAACCGTTATTCTTGACATATTGTCCGATTTGGATGAAATTTGGTATGTACACAGGCTTTAGCCCAGTGAGGACTAAAATACCGGTTTCAAAAGTGTATATCGGTTATATAACCGATAAACCGTTATTTTGCCGTTATTTTTTTATATATTGGTGGATTTTAATGCAATTTTGTATATAGAAAAGTCATAACACACAAATGGCACTTCCATGCAGCGTTTCAAAATCTGACCGTTAAAAACCGTTATTCTTGACATATTGTCCGATTTGGATGAAATTTGGTATGTACACAGGCTTTAGCCCAGTGAGGACTAAAATACCAGTTTCAAAAGTGTACATCGGTTAAATAACCGTTAAAACCGTTATTTTGCCTTTATTCCTTATCTCACAAAGCACTTGGCCGATTCATAAGCGGTTTGGAAAACTGGGAGTATGTTTATATGCTTCCCATCTTTTTTTCTTTAGATTGATGATCGATACCAGCGTAGCGAACTGAGATGCTGACGAACAACACTGCGCTTTCAAAATACTGATTATTGTTGTTGTCTTTATCATCTTTATCGTTATTACAATCAGTTTTACAATCACTATGACTCTTGCAAGAAAAAGATGAAAAAGAAGAAGAGAAAGAATGATGACAACAACAAAAATAATAATGCTAATAATAATAATGATGATAACAATAATAATACTACTAATAATAATAATAATAGAAGAAGAAGAAGAAGAAGAAGAAGAAGAAGAAGAAGAAGACGAAGACGAGGAAGAATTATTATCATTATCATTATTATAATTATTTCCGAGTTACGAGGGTGAACTTATGTCCCCTGTCCAGCGCCGGGTCGCGGGGTGTCATTGTAATTATGTTGTCTGTGACACTGGGCTGTCATTGGCCGTGGCCTGACACTGACAGACACCAGTATGGGATCAGGGAGATACACCACAGGGGGGTCAGCTTGCCAAGATCAGGTTACTGTACTAATGAACACGTGGGGAGAGAGAGAGAGAGAGAGAGGAGAGAGAGAGAGAGAGAGAGAGAGAGAGAGAGAGAGACGCGGGCACGCACACACACACACACGTAGGACGTGCGGGCGCGTGCGCGCACTCAAGCACACACACACACACACACACACACACACACACACACACACACACACACACACACACACACTCACTCACTCACTCACTCACTCATCAGGAGAGAGAGAGAGAGAGAGAGAGAGAGAGAGAGAGAGAGAGAGAGAGAGAGAGAGAGAATATGACCAATAAATCAATAATTTCTTTATAGTGCGTCCCTGCAAGAAAACAAAAAAGAAACAAAACCATACAGAAAAAGTACTGAATACAAAGAACTGAATCAGCTAGAGAGAGAGAGAGAGAGAGAGAGAGAGAGAGAGAGAGAGAGAGAGAGAGAGAGAGAGAGAGAGGAGAGAGAATGTGACCAATAAACCAATAACTCCTTAATAATGTGTCCCTGCAAGAAAACAAAAAAGAAACAAAACCATACAGAAAAAGTACTGAATACAAAGAACTGAATCAGCTAAGAGAGAGAGAGAGGGACTCGCAGAGAGAGAGAGAGAGAGAGAGGAGAGAGAGAGAGAGAGAGAGAGAGAGAGAGAGAGAGAGAGAGAGAGAGAGAGAGAGAGAGGGGGGGGGGGGGGGGGGGAGAGGAGGAAGGAGAGCACGACGCGACAGGAACGTCATAAAGGCAGTCTATGATCCTTCTGCACACTTCCTTACTGTCGCGGTTACTACAACACTTCGGATGTTGAGAAGGGGAACGATCGCAACATTTGGTGACGTATGCAAGACCGCCGCAACATTTGGTGACGAATTTGCAATATCGATGTACAACACCGGTTTGGATTTCCAGTTGATAACATCACAGTTTGACTTGCTTCTGTTAAAGTCTTTTCATTTACAAATCACTTCGACAAACAATCGATGTCCGATCATTCACTCGGCACAGTTTTATTTCTATCATCGAGTGCTGACAGAAACTTGAAAAAGGGAGAAAAAAAAAAGTAATGGACACGCATATTCACATCCTTTATGACGACAGAAAGCTCGGGGGAACAGTGAAAAACAACAACAAATAAAGCTAACAGAAAGAGAGAACAGTGTGACTTGTAAAGTAATACAGATATACCATATTCGCCAGGAGAAGAAAAGGGATTTCCAAATTTCAAATGTCTTTGGTGTTGCCTTGATCTTGTGTTAATTTAAATCGTTGTTGTTGTTTTTTCAGACCGAAAAAAAATGATATAGAGACATTATGAGTTTGCCAGTTCATCTATTCCCTTAACTTCCTATCCTTTTTCTATTTCTGTCTCCTTCCGTACTTCTTCCTGTTTATTTCTAACATCACTCCAAAGAAGGATTCTCACCCATGACTTACTGACCAGCTGCAAACAGACTTTCCCATTAGCCTGGTTATCTTCTTTCCTTTGTCTTTCTGTCGTCACATTCACATGTATTGCCCTTAGAGAAGAGAAAGGGGGCAACAGAGAAGCGGCACCTTCCAGTGTCCTTGTCGCTTACTCGATTCCTTTGACAATCTAGTAACAAACTTTATGCACTTCTTACTTAAAAAGAATTGCTCTTGCTTTCTCGAAGGGGATTTTTCCGCTCTGTTTGGGGCCCCTTACCAGTCCACCTCAATTCTCCGCCTATGCCAGACATCGAGTACTTCCCATATCTCTGGTCAAAACCTCCAAGAGATCCAAGTCCAAAGTTCGAATCACTGGGCGAAAGTTCCTTCACGCTTTCTGCCCCAACTGTTTGGGATTCGATCTCTGCCTCACTTACTTTGCAATATCTACCCGCCTTTCGCGCGCGCGCGTGTGTGTGTGTGGTTTTCAAACGAACAACTTTTGACACAAGTGTTCCACACATATATACACAGGGTACGAAATGTTGTAACGTAGTAATGATTTGAAAATGAGTGGTGCATGAACTCGCGATGAGTAGTTTACCTCTAGAATCGCTATGCACAATGCAGGAGTAGTAGTAGCAGCAGCACCAACAACAACAGCAGCAGTAGTAGAAATAAAGTAGTTGTTGTAACTGTAGTAGTAGTAGCAGCAGTAGTAGTGGTAATTGTTGTTGTTGCAGTAATAGTAGTGGTGGTGGTGACATTCCCAAGGGAAACGGCCATGTGCGTTCAAGAAACGAGACCAGTTCTGCGGCAACACTTGTGAAGAAAACAGCTCAGCTTGAATTGCTAATAAGTATAAAGTAGTGTAACTATCCTACACTATCGGAAATGAAATGAGGTAGGGAACAGTAAACGATAAACAAGTGGGGTATGTTTTGCTCCCATAAGGAAACTTAACACAGAGTAACTTTTATTCAAGACTGGCACAGCCTTTTAAACTTGAATAAAGTCAGACAAAATACATAGACGAACAATCTAATAGTGGGGGATAAAACAAGCGCAGGCCAACAACTGAACTGTCTGGCAAAGATTTGGACTTGAGGGGAGAGGAGGGGAGTTTGAAGATGAAGAAACTGGGAAAATGAAATTAAAAAATAAATAAATTATGTTACATATATGAAAACTCTTCACTAGCTGCACAAGGGAACCATCGCAATCCCTTTTAAAGGCAGATATGTTTGTATTGCCTGCTCCGAGGCCTTTCGCCCGCTGGATCGGAACTCATCAGGGAGACACGGCTGGTTGTGTCTGCGCTCCCGGCGTCAAATAGAGACACACCACAGTCCATAATACTGTGGTGTTCTCACCACCGTGGGTGCAAAAAAAAATCCAATAGCACCCCCAGAGCAGCCAGCGAAGAGTAGTAAATGCAACCAAACGAAAGTGTGGGGAGGAAAAAAAGTTGCTGTAAAACTAAAGACATTATGCAAATAATATAAAATGTAGGGGACAGTCTTTGAGCCTACGCCTGAGGATCCACCCAAAGATGCAAGGGAGATCAAAAGACAAACACACAGACGGACAGAAACAAATACAAATAACCTCAATTTAATCAAAGCAAAATCGGAAATGAAATGAGGTAGGGAACAGTAAACGATAAACAGTAAACAAGTGGGGTATGCTTTGCTCCCATAAGGAAACCCAACACAGAGAAACTTTTATTCAAGACTGGCACAGCCTTCCCCTCCCCTCAAGTTCAAATCTTTGCCAGACAGTTCAGTTGTTGGCCTGCGCTTGTTTTTTGCCCCCACTATTAGATTGTTCGTCTATGTATTTTGTCTGACTTTATTCAAGTTTAAAAGGCTGTGCCAGTCTTGAATAAAAGTTACTCTGTGTTAGGTTTCCTTATGGGAGCAAAACATACCCCACTTCTTTACTGTTTATCGTTTACTGTTCCCTACCTCATTTCATTTCCGATTTTGCTTTGATTAAATTGAGGTTATTTGTATTTGTTTCTGTCCGTCTGTGTGTTTGTCTTTTGATCTCCCTTGCATCTTTGGGTGGATCCTCAGGCGTAGGCTCAAAGACTGTCCAATTGTCACGGACAAAAATAGAAAACCGAATTCGTGGTCAGTCGCCAGCCAGGTTGTTTGGACATAAGCTCCAACTCAAACATTCTGGGCGCCAGGCAGATGGCCTCATGTGTTGGGTCCAACCAATTAGGCATAGCGGAGAGGCTCCACGGAGACGGTACTGTCCACCCAGACAGACTAAGCCGCTTGGCTGACGCCTCGATGTCTGGTCAGACGAGTCTCGGCGCTTGGGCCAGACTCATCCAGCCAATTTGTAGGACAGTGCCCACAATTAAGTCGACGTCGCCGGAAAAGGGAGAGGGGGAAGGTACTGTGTAGTGGGGCGAAATCTAACTAATTAATTAAATGACCATTGACCACCACAGAGAGCAAGGCAGGTAGATGTGACCGTCATGATTTACATATCCAATGAAATGAGAGGGGAGGCAACCTCAAGTAGAAGGCGCAAAAATACTGACCAATGGTACTCGCCCTTTGACAGATGGGTTTTATGATAAGATAGGAATGCGTGAGTGAGGGAAAAACGAGCAGAGAGGAGAGGAACAGACAGACAGAGAGGAAGAGGTTCTGGGTGTAAGCTCTGCAAGAGAGAAGAGCAGAGAGATGAGGGGAGGAGAGAAGAGAACCAAGTTGAGGCATTAGCACGAGATAGAGTCTGCAGAGGGAGGACTAAGGAGAGATGTGGAGAGAGACAGTTGCTAACTGATGAAGAGAAAAAGAAAGAAAAGAAAAAGAAAAGAAAAGCAACCATGTCCATTTGATAGAGCAGACTAGAAGAGAGAGAGAGAGAGAGTGCAATGCGTTAATGCAGGAAGAAAGAAAGGAGAACAGATCGATGTCTAATAGTCACTGTTCAATCTGAACCGGGGTTCGACCTCATACTTGGCCAGCGCCACTTTCATCGGCAGTCCAACCTGACCAACGCCAGCGGTCTAACCTGACCAGTGCCAGCAGTCCAACCTGACCAGTGCCAGCAGTCCAACCTGACCAGTGCCAGCAGTTGTGTCGTGCTTGTGAAAGTGACAGTGAAAAGAAACAAAGAAAAAAAAAGAAAAAGAAAAGACAGTGATTCGTGTATAGTTGAAGATCACCTGGCCAGGTAAAGTAGAAATCTGTTTATACCTGGGTTAGTTAATGGTGATTTAGATAAATGGTTTTGTGAAGTTCAAGGAAAGAGAGAATGTTTTATTTTGTTTGATTCCATATGCATTGATGTTTCGTTCTATGATCATGTGTAGTAAAGTTATAGACTTTACTAGTGGTTTGATGTGACAAATGCATGATATATGAATGAGATTGTAAGCAAGCTGTGAGTGTGTTTGGGCTGTGCGCTAGTCCTTCCTCCACTGACATACCCGAGGTTGACAATTTATTGGCGAGCTTGCCAGGATATTCTGGCCCATTTATTATAATTGTTCAACTTCTCAGAGAGGAAGCTGGCTGGGATTCAAGTATTGTAATCCTAAGGCAAGGTAGTGTCTTACTGTATGTTCCCAAGATAGTTAAATACTAGGCTTGGCATTGCTTCCAAGATAGTTCACACTAGGCTTGGCATTTCAGCCCCAGAGTACTTATTTCGCACAGATTGCCTATAATTCGCTCTCATAGTTGGGTCAGCGCTAGGCGTCTTATAAAAACTAATTACGTTGTCCCAAGCTAATATTATCATTCATAGGATTGTGTTATTACGTCACTCGTGTCGGTAACCACCAGTTTGGCTGTCGTAGTAATAAAATCTTGTTCAAAAAAAAAAGAGAGATATAATGGCGGAAGAAAAGAACACCCCTATTGAACAACTTGTGAGCGTCGCTCGTGATTTAGGCTACTCGGGAGAAGAGTTGCGAGCATTCGTTGAAACCAACAAAAGATGGAAAGGGATGAGCGAGCGGAAAGACGACGTGTCGCGGTTAGAAAAAGAGGGAAACAGAAAGATTAACGCAGGAAACAGAAAGATTAAGGATTCAGGAAACGCAGGAAACAGAAAGATTAAGGATTCAATTAGAGTTAGAGCGAGTGAAAATACAAAGGGAGACCACCGATGATGGCAGCTCAGTTTCCATGACCCTGTGCGCAGGTATGCCCCCGACCAAAGTTGCCAAATTCTCTGAAGGAACAGATTCGATTGATGCATACATCAGTCGTTTTGAAACGTTTGCAACCAGTCAGGGTTGGCCTTCAGAAGAGTGGGCAGTCATTTTGTCAGCGCTATTGACGGGTAAGGCATTACAGATTTTCACTGCGTTACCAGCAGACCAACAATCTGATTTTGGTGCTGTGAAGGAATCGTTGATGAAGGGATTTGACCTCACAGAGGAGGGGTTCAGAAAGAAATTTCGTTCAGCTAGATTACAAGCAGGTGAAACGTACACTCAGTTTGGTGCACGTTTAGATCACTATTTTGAGAAATGGTTAGAGTTGAGCGGTACGAGAAAGGAGTTCGCTGAATTGAAAGAGCTGGTTGTGAAGGAACAGATTTTGTCAGGTTGCAGTCCAGAGTTGACTATACATTTGAAAGAGAGACAGCCAGAGACAGCAGGGAGTTGCTGAAGTTAGCAGAGGTGTATAGAGAGGCACGTTTGGGCACTAAGGTGCAGGAGAAACAGGTGCCAGGAACAGGTGAGAAGAGTGCAAGGAGACTAGGGGAGTTTTCTGCACAATCTGCAAACCGAGTGGTGGGGCAGAAAGGAGGACCCAAAACGACAATAGGTGTTTCATTTGTCACAAGAAGGGACATGTGGCGAGGGATTGTCGCATGAGGTTCCAGAAGGCAGCAGCCTTGCAAGAGGTGGATAAGGGTCGCCAGGGGAAACGACCTGCAGTGGAACCAAAAGGGATCCAATCTGAAGAGGGTGGAGTGCGGCCTATGGCTAGCACTGGACAGCAGTCAGTGTCAGGGATGGAGGGCACTAGGCTGAGTGGTTCGTTACCAGTGGAAGAAGGGTGGATTGGCCAGCAGAGGGTGAAAGTGTTACGAGACACTGGTTGTTCATGTGGTGTAGTAAGAACAACGCTGGTCGAGAAAGGGGATTTGACAGGGCAAATCCAGACCTGTACTCTAATCGATGGCACTGTGAGGGAGTTCCCAGTTGCTAAGATAGAAGTACGTACCCCTTACTTCTCAGGCGAGTTGTCTGCACTGGTGATGGAGAAACCCCTTCATGATTTGATCATCGGAAATATTCAGGTGCAAGGGATCCAGGGGATCCTGAGTTGTTGACTGCTACAGGGGCAGCAGTTCAAACACGGAGCAAGAAGGAGGGAAAGGTTGATAAACCGTTAGTCGTTCCAGCAAGGAAGTCAGGCATAGATGTGTCGCCTGATGAGTTTAGGGCAGCGCAGGAACAAGACCCTTCGCTCGTGAAGTCTTGGGAGTTGGCAAGAGGTGGAGAGAAACAGGTGGTTAGAGGAGGTGAGACAGAATTTCTTGTGAAAGGCGGGTTGTTGTACCGAGTGTTCACCAAGGGAAGACAGGTAAGGTGACAACTCAGTTAGAGGTACCAGCATGTTATCGTGACACTGTCATGTCAGTGGGTCACGAGTCGCTCATGGCGGGTCATCTCGGCACCAGCAAAACAGCTGACCGAATCTTTGATGATTTCATTGGCCAGGGGCAATGGCAGACATAAAGCGTTTCTGCATGTCATGTGACGTGTGTCAAAGGTCAGCCACAAGAGGGGTGAGGAGGAAAGCGCCTCTTAAACATCCCCTTTTAATTGACACACCATTCAGGAGAGTGGCTATTGATCTGATTGGCCCAATCTCGCCCTGTTCCAAAGGTGGGCACAGGTACGGGACATGTAAGGTTGCAAGGGAAGTCTGCAGAAGGCTAGGGTCGTTCAGAAGAAGCAAATAGACAGGAAGGTGAGGAAGCAATCCCTCAAGGTGGGAGATCAAGTCCTGTTACTGCTTCCCACGGATCACAACAAGCTGCTGATGCATTGGAAAGGACCATTCACCATCACTGAAAAGGTAGATCGGGATTACCGAATTGATGTGAATGGGAAACCAAAACTTTTCCATGCGAATTTTCTCCGCAAATATATTCAGCGTGAGACTCAGCACAAAGGCGCAGCTGAAAAACAGCAGGGTTCTGCGCTGGGCAATGGCACTGCAGCCCTACAGGTATCGAGTGCAGTACATTCCAGGTCGACAGAATGTCGGAGCTGACTATTTAAGCCGTGTAGTCTAGCAAGCTGCAACTCAGAGGAAGTCAGTCATATCCGGGGGTGCATAGCTACTTTGTTGATAATATGTGTTGATTACAGTTATGTTGAGTGGAAATGGGTTCATTCCATTTGGCTATGGTTCATATTTTTCTTTGTGAGACTTGTTCACGAATGTAAAGTAGTTGTGTTTGGAGCATACAGTCGCTTGTGTAGTAATGCACTGTTTGCGATAAGTGAGGATGGAGATTCCTCAGTGAGGTGTCATGGATCGTTATCATATCAGATTGTGCTTTTCATAATGGTTGTGAAGAGAAGATGTGGCATTTCCGCAGGTAGGGGAATTGCATAGGTGCGCACAGAGGTTGTTATAAAATGAGTTGAAATAAGGCAAGAGCGCACGTCAATGATAACTCATTGGGGCGGTATTCACTAATGATATATCTTATAATTTATAAACCGTTTGTTGTAAAGTATTTTTCAAACTTTGCACGTGTAGCTGTGTGTTAGCAAATTCGGTTGTTGTCTTTTTTGTACCGTTGTTTTGAGACAATGCGGAGCATAGTCTTTTGCAAGGGGGAAATTGTCACGGACAAAAAGAGAAAACCCAATTCGTGGTCAGTCGCCAGCCAGGTTGTTTGGACATAAGCTCCAACTCAAACATTCTGGGCGCAAGGCAGACGGCCTCATGTGTCGGGTCCAACCAATTAGGCATAGCGGAGAGGCTCCACGGAGACGGTACTGTCCACCCAGACAGACTAAGCCGCTTGGCTGACGCCTCGATGTCTGGTCAGACGAGTCTCGGCGCTTGGGCCAGACTCATCCAGCCAATTTGTAGGACCAGTGCCCACAATTAAGTCGACGTCGCCAGAAAGGGAGAGGGGGAAGGTACTGTGTAGTGGGGGCGAAATCTAACTAATTAATTAAATGACCATTGACCACCACAGAGAGCAAGGCAGGTAGATGTGACCGTCATGATTTACATATCCAATGAAATGAGAGGGGAGGCAACCTCAAGTAGAAGGCGCAAAAATACTGACCAATGGTACTCGCCCTTTGACAGATGGGTTTATGATAAGATAGGAATGCGTGAGTGAGGGAAAAACGAGCAGAGAGGAGAGGAACAGACAGACAGAGAGGAAGAGGTTCTGGGTGTAAGCTCTGCAAGAGAGAAGAGCAGAGAGATGAGGGGAGGAGAGAAGAGAACCAAGTTGAGGCATTAGCACGAGATAGAGTCTGCAGAGGGAGGACTAAGGAGAGATGTGGAGAGAGACAGTTGCTAACTGATGAAGAGAAAAAGAAAGAAAAGAAAAAAGAAAAGAAAAGCAACCATGTCCATTTGATAGAGCAGACTAGAAGAGAGAGAGAGAGAGAGAGAGAGTGCAATGCGTTAATGCAGGAAGAAAGAAAGGAGAACAGATCGATGTCTAATAGTCACTGTTCAATCTGAACCGGGGTTCGACCTCATACTTGGCCAGCGCCACTTTCATCGGCAGTCCAACCTGACCAACGCCAGCGGTCTAACCTGACCAGTGCCAGCAGTCCAACCTGACCAGTGCCAGCAGTCCAACCTGACCAGTGCCAGCAGTTGTGTCGTGCTTGTGAAAGTGACAGTGAAAAGAAACAAAGAAAAAAAAAGAAAAGAAAAGACAGTGATTCGTGTATAGTTGAAGATCACCTGGCCAGGTAAAGTAGAAATCTGTTTATACCCGGGTTAGTTAATGGTGATTTAGATAAATGGTTTTGTGAAGTTCAAGGAAAGAGAGAATGTTTTATTTTGTTTGATTCCATATGCATTGATGTTTCGTTCTATGATCATGTGTAGTAAAGTTATAGACTTTACTAGTGGTTTGATGTGACAAATGCATGATATATGAATGAGATTGTAAGCAAGCTGTGAGTGTGTTTGGGCTGTGCGCTAGTCCTTCCTCCACTGACATACCCCGAGGTTGACACCCCTACATTTTATATTATTTGCATTATGTCTTTAGTTTTACAACAACTTTTTTTCCTCCCCACACTTTCGTTTGGTTGCATTTACTACTCTTCGCTGGCTGCTCTGGGGGTGCTATTGGATTCTTTTTTGCACCCATGGTGGTGAGAACACCACAGTATTATGGACTGTGGTGTGTCTCTATTTGACGCCGGGAGCGCAGACACAACCAGCCGTGTCTCCCTGATGAGTCCCGATCCAGCGGGCGAAAGGCCTCGGAGCAGGCAATACAAACATATCTGCCTTTAAAAGGGATTGCGATGGTTCCCTTGTGCAGCTAGTGAAGAGTTTTCATATCTGTAACATATTTTTTTTTAAATTTCATTTTCCCAGTTTCTTCATCTTCAAACTCCCCTCCCCTCCTCTCTCCCCTCCCCTCAAGTCCAAATCTTTGCCAGACAGTTCAGTTGTTGGCCTGCGCTTGTTTTTTTCCCCCACTATTAGATTGTTCGTCTATGTATTTTGTCTGACTTTATTCAAGTTTAAAAGGCTGTGCCAGTCTTGAATAAAAGTTACTCTGTGTTAGGTTTCCTTATGGGAGCAAAACATACCCCACTTGTTTACTGTTTATCCTACACTAGTTAATGAAGATCAGGCGTGATTTCCCTGAGGTAAATATAATGGGAGAAGTGTGAGAGTGTGCTCGCGCGCGTGCATGCGTGCGTGGGTCCGTGGCGCGTATGTGTGTGTATAGGGAGGGGGTGGGGGCATTATGTATCTCATATATTGTCTTAACCAATCCCATAGAAACTTCAACAAAAGAAGTGGGTATCTGCTTTCATTTTAAAGGGTGTCCAGTTGCTTATTTCATCTGGCTTCAAAGTGCATGAGGTCTTACAACTGAATCTGCCTCTGACATATGGACACGAGTTTAGAAACAAAACTAACGATAAAAAGGAAAGTGACGGTGTGTAGTAAAGTGACATCATGGTTTCAGGCACGAAAGTATGCACAAGTATCTTACACAGTCCTACTCACTTGTCTTAGGTGTCAAAATATTGGGTTTTATGGTAATTCACATGAAAGAAGTAAAACACAATAAAGTATACATTAGGGTAGAACATCAAACCTGTTAAATCGGAGATGATATATAATTAAATGTAAAAAAGGTGGCATGTGATCGATGTAAGAATACCAAAAGTGGTTTTTTAAAACTCTGGATTAAAACTCTATGGTTTAAAAAAAAAAAAGGGGGGGGGGGGGGCGCCATTTGATCAGAAAGTAGAGGGAATTTATGCGTGAGATTGGGACAACACTCAAACGAACTTAACTAAAAATCATGATGTTTGATGTATGAATGACTTGAAATTATGTTGTAAGATTATTGTTTTCGGAGTGAAGATAACGAGAAAGACGTCAACTCTGACGAAGAATTCCATTTTTTTGCGAGTTGACTCCCCTACCCCCTCCACACCCCACACCCTCAACTATACAACATACAGTTTCTGTGATGTCTACTCTAGACTACACTGCTGAAGAAGACAGCGCAAGAATTTAGAAGAAAACAAAAAGTTTGTTAGAAAGAATGCATAGATAACAACGAAACACTAAGGGTAATGCGTAATTTAAATAGAAAAAAGTTCGTTGGAAAGAATGCATAGATAGCAACGAAAACACTAAGGGTAATGCGTAATTTAAATAGAAAAAAAGTTCGTTGGAAAGAATGCTTAGATAACAACGAAAACACTAAGGGTAATGCGTAATTTAAATAGAAAAAAGTTCGTTGGAAAGAATGCATAGATAACAACGAAAACACTAAGGGTAATGCGTAATTTAAATAGAAAAAAAAGTTCGTTGGAAAGAATGCATAGATAACAACGAAAACACTAAGGGAAATGTGTAATTTGAATAAAATAAAAAGAAAAAAAGAGAGAACTATGGCTTCTGAAGGTGACTTTTACCAGACAGACTGAACAAAGGAGAGATGACAGAAGGTGACGTTTACCAGACAGACTGAACAAAGGAGAGATGACAGAAGGGCAAGAAAAGAATGACCAAGATTAGCCCAGATTCCTCCAGGGACAGGGCGAGTGTCGACACACACACACACACACACACACACACACACACACACACACAGAGCTCGGCTCGACATTTCAACCTGGATTGCAAGTTTTCCTCTTTCAAGTCTTCTCTGTTTCTTTCTTTCCTTCTTTCTTTCTTTCCTTCCTTCCGTCTTTTTTACCTTTCATTCTTATTTTCTTTCTTTCTTTCTTTCCTTTTCTTTTTATTTTGTTTGTTTGTTTCTTTCTTTCCTTCTTTATTTCCTTTCTTTCTTTCTTTCTTTCTTTTTCTTTCAAAACCCAAGCGCAAATCTCAGGCACGCAAGGGCAGCCGTGCATTTTTACATTTTTACAGTTCCCCACGCCAGGATAACGAGGGTCAAAGGGCAGTCACTCAATGGCCGTGAGAACGAGGGGAGGTAACCGAGTAACGGGACGCTGGCTTTGTTCGTGGTGAGGTTTATGGGTGGTATGATTTCAAGCCCCTTGACCCGGGCGGCGTCCTAGGCCCGGGGAAGGTGAAGATGGCGACCCTGTCTGTAGTGTTACCGAGTTGGTGATGTAGAGGTCGCTGTTGTTTGTTGTTGTCGTTGGTTGTTGTTGTCGTTGTCGTCGTCGTTGTTGTTACTGTTGTGGTGGTGGTGGTGGTTGTTTGTACAGGTGTATCATCAGGTGTAGTGTTACTGCTCGGCTGGTGGTTTTTCCCCCCCGTGGGTAAATCTATTGTAGCGTCTGTTCCAGGGGACTTGTTGGCTTAATTACTGACTGCACGCACCGTTCACTGACAGAGAGAGAGAGAGAGAGAGAGAGAGAGAGTAATTACTGACTGCACGCACCGTTCACTGACAGAGAGAGAGAGAGAGAGAGAGAGAGAGAGAGAGAGAGTCTGCAGGCGGCATGTGATAATTCAGGTACAGCAATCACGCGGAGTTTGATGGATTGAAACAGAATTGTTCAAATTAAGAACACGAAATCCTCGGACCAAAGAAAAAGCGCTATGCATCTGTCCACCAGTGACCAAATGTATGTCATTGCACATTCAGCAGAAGGTCAAGCAATTGACAGGTTTACTCTTCGCATGGAAAGGTCTATGGCGATGGTAGCCAGATTAACGTGAATTAGCAGCTCATTCACGAAATCTGACTCACGACTTCAAAGCCAGATCTCCGTGGAGTTGGAATATTATCACGTAGACGGATTATGTCCCCTTTTCAAAAGTGATGTGATAGACGTAATTGTTGTTTGCTTCCACCTCTCTCTCTCTCTCTCTCCTCTCTCTCTCTCTCTCTCTCTTAATTTTGAATGCGTGTATCTTGCTTTTGTCTTGAGGGATGAGCTTAGCCAATGCTATAGTTAGTTCCTGCGTTAACAATGTCCCACTACAATGGGTTACACCGCTATACAAATCCATGTTAAGTAATACATTGTAAGGAACAACCGTAAATCTGAAATGTCCGTGTAAGACTCTACATAACACGCGAGCGAGCTGGACCGGAGCTATTGTTCACAGAGCGAACTTGACAAGATAGTGAAGCTAGATCGTCGAATTATGCGATCTCGCGATTCTTGTTCTTAATAACGCGACCATGTAGTTCGCGATCCAAGAGAGGTAAGTTACGCGTAGGTCAGCAGTCCCATGAGAGTATCGCTAAAAATGCTGTGAGGATTGTTTAGGATCACGCAAAAGGAAGTAGCCATACAAAATGACCAACAAGCCGGGTAACTCTTTCTCCCATGAGGAAGCACCCCTGGCCGCACCTTGTTTGTTCCGAGTGCTGTGTGTTGACATTTCTGCTGGGCGATTTGCTGTCGTGAGCAGCATTCGACTGGACGTAATGGCCGTGCAACTTATTTCATCACTGGAGAAAGAGTGACCCTATTTGTTCGTTGTTCCTAGTTTACTATTCCCTGCCTCATATAAGCTTTCCTTTCATCCATATGTAAGCTCTTCTGTGGCTGAGAGTACTTTGTGGTCGGGTGACCTGAATTTGCAGTCTTTATTCGTCAGTGAACATATCACTCAGCACACGCTTTCACTAATCAAATTCACAAAGTTTTTGAAAACGAATCAGTTAAGATTTGGACAAAGAATTTGCTATCATCGATTCTCAGCTTACAAAACAACACGAAGCTAAGCAGAACGTAAAGATCTCTCTCAGTCGAATATCGGAGCACAACATTTTGCCAGGTGTGTGTTGCCTCCCATGAGAAAGGAATCGTCTGGATCAAGTAACAGACTGTAGATTGTCGCAATATATAAAAAAAATATACGTGAAGAAGGTGGTAGATCATCGAATTCGACTGAGGTAAATAAAAAAAAACAAAAAAAAACTTCGATCTCATTATACGAACTACTCGTTTGTTCAACGAAGACCACTCTCATCAACTGTAACGGTTAGCGCCGTAAGCTGCAAGATGGGAGAAGGTTGAAGGTTCGAATCCTATCAGAGACATTTCGGTGTTTGTGAACATTTCAGTCGATGTCGGGTCTTACCCAGTGAGAAATGATTGAAAATTTAAAGGTTGAAAGATGAAAACCCCGTTGTATGACGGTCACCGGAACAGTGGACTTCCAGAGGGTCACTGTGTCTAGGGCACAGCATTATGGTATGTGGAGCCTTGCCCTCTCCTTCCACCGTCTTGACCTTCCCCGGCCTGAATCAGGTACCTGTTTACTGCTGGGTAGTCAGAAGGTGTTTTCAAGCCGAAACAATCCAACCCCACGAGTGGTTGGGACTCAAGATCCTCAGCTCCGCCAGCAGGCGCAATGACCGTGTGACTACGGGTCCTCTAAGGTGAATGTGCTGGGGGAAGATTGGAATCACGCCGTCAAGTTTAATCCGCTTTCATGGATGCGTCCTTGAGAATGCTGATCATATTTCATGACCAACACTGCAGGTGCTTATGGCTCTCGAGCCTGGTTGACGCCGGGTTTTGTTATGAAAGAAAGCAGAGGATACAGACCTGTCATATAGTCTCTGACCAGAATGGACGCCCATCTTCTATCTTCGTCATCCTCATACTCATTTATTCTTCATCAGAAAAAAAGAAAGTATCAAGTTCTGTAGCCCTTAATGCCTTCCTATCCTTGTGATCTCAGTTTGGATTTCACTCTCCTCCAAGGCTGCCACCTTGCTCTTTGTGAGTTGGTGTCAGTGTTTTGATATCAGCAGATTAATGGGGGCCGCCACTGGAAGAAGGTGGCGATGCTCATCAGAAGGGAGCGCTTACTCACTCTGGCGCCGTAACTAACAGTAAGTATCGTCGGCATGCAGCTTAGCAGGCTGTGTTCCAAGGTACGCTGGATCGGAACAGGCACTACTGCAAGCTCCAGTAGCGCAGTGTCTCCACTGATGGGTTACAGTGGGACTTCAAGACATTAGTTGTCCTCTGTGGTGTTCTGGGGCCGGAGCTACGAGGGCACGAGCCAGGCTACGGCTTGTATAGGAAGTGATATTGAGAATGAAGTGAGGCAGGGAAACAGTAAACAAGAAACAGTAAACAAAGTAGGGTTACATCTTGCTCCCCATAAGGAAACCTAACACAGAGTAACTTTATTCAAGACTGGCACAGCCTTTAAACTTGAATAAGTCAGACAAATACAAAGACGAACAATCTAATAGTGGGGAAAAAAAGCGCAGGCCAACAGCTCAACAGTTCTCATAGTAATGACTTGGCAAAGATTTGGACTTGGGGGGGGGGGGGGGGGGGGGGGGGGGGGGGGGGAGGGAAAGTAAGGTTGAAAATGGAGAAACTGGGAACATGAAATTAAGAAAATATATTATGGATATGAAAACTCTTCACTAGCTGCTTGAGGGAACCATTGTAGCTCAGAGATTGTCCCCTACATGTTATACTGTTTGCATCATGTCTTCAGTTTTTCAACAACGTTTTTTTTTCCTCCCCACACGTTCGTTTGGTTTCAATTGCTACCCTTCGCTGGCTGCTTTGGGGGTGCTATTGGATTCTTTTTTGAGCCCTAGGTGGTGAGAACACCACGGTATTATGGACTGTGGCGTGTCTCTATTTGACGCCAGGAGCACAGACACAACCAGCCGTGTCTCCCTGATGAGTTCCGACCCAGCGGACGAAGGTCCTCGGAGCAGGCAATACAAATAGATCTGTCTTCGAAGGGGATTACAATGGTTCCTCATGCAGCTAGTGAAGAGTTTTCATATCCATAATATATTTTCTTAATTTCATGTTCCCAGTTTCTCCATTTTCAACCTTACTCCCACCCCCCCACCCCCACCCCACCCCCCCAAGTCCATATCTTTGCCAAGTCATTACTATGAGAACAGTTGAGTTGCTGGCCTGCGCTTGTTTTTCCCCCACTATTAGATTGTTCGTCTTTGTATTTGTCTGATTTTATTCAAGTTTTAAAGGCTGAGCCAGTCTTGAATAAAAGTTACTCTGTGTTAGGTTTCCTTATGGGAGCAAGACGTACCCTACGTGTTTACTGTATAGGAAGTGACCGAAATGACCTGTGTAGCAGTGATAACAATGAGGGGGTGCGGGGTGGGGTGGGGTGGGGGTGGGGGTACGGAAGACGTGAGGGTGTGTGGAAGATGAGACACAAAAAAAGGAGCGGGCAAGGGGGTGCCACTTCTAACGGGCTGGTCGTGTGTTTGAATGACGATCCTCACACAAACAGCAAACACCACTATGAACTCACAAAGTGTCAGACAGTCTGACTGCTCCCTAAGGTTTCGTCCTTGCGAACTTCCTTCGCCGTCCCTACTATATTTCCTCTCGGCGGCACCTACCCTGACATAAACTTCCCCCCCCCCCCCCCCCCCCGACAACTTTACCACCTCAACTCCAGTCTGTATTAACAACACTCCAGTCAGCTCTGTCCCTGTCCCCCCCCCCCCCCCCTCCTCACCGTTGGTCACAGCTTGGAAATTAAACTTCACACCCGGAAATCCGAACTGCGTCTTCCTCGGGTGAGATCTTGATGAGGTTATCTCCCATCCTCCCGGGAGCATCAAGACCGGAACCTCGGCAAGGGAGGACGGGGGTAAGAAAAATATAATTAGCAGAACGCCTGGCGGTCGAGTTTCTCCTCACAGGCACGGCCGCATACATAAGCAAGGCCAGATTGAAGCGGTTGAGAAGCTATGAAAACGGAGCCAGGTCCAAAGCAACACTAAAAGTATCAGATTCAGGCGATAACTTGGAACGCAATCCCGGCCGAGACAGAGGCTCACGCAGACAGGCGAACCCTCAGAGTGCCTATCGCTGTAATCTGCCGCCCCGTGCCGGAATCCCCTGACTAAGCTTCCAGATGAAACAGTTTCTATCGCGTGTCAAGAACCAACACGGAGGCATCATCGCTACACTGAAGTGACATTTATGACATCGTATAGGAAATGAACTTTCGGGAGTTGAGGACGTGGTACGTGTCTGTGGTGGCTTCTTTTTCTTTCAGTGTAGGAAGTATAGCCATTAAGTGTGTCATGTAAATCAAATCGTAGACAGAAGAGAGATACATTTATAAATGAATCTGGTTGAAAACGTCTTTTTTGTGTGTGTGAATGCCTCATTTCCTGTGCAACTCCCCCCACCCCAACCCCCACTTCGTGCCATTACACCCATTGTGATTTCCCAGAACACAGACACAGCCAGATTTGCTCTACCGCCTTTCCCACACCAGCAGTCTCAGAGAGCGATCCATTCAGCCCATGAGGAAACCTACCAGAGGAGACACTGCACTGCCGCTGAGTTACTTTGACACTTCCCAGCGATGCCTGCTCTGATCCAACACACAGAGGACTCCCCAGACTCTAAGCCCTGAACTGATGCCACTCAGTGGCAAGTCGACAAGATAGCCTGAGTGGGAGTCCTCCTCGTGGGTT
>CM031611.1:32440917-32453417 GCA_018398815.1 Conus ventricosus | reverse complement strand
ATTTTTCATAGAAGTTACGTTACTGTTATTGAGCGAAATTCAGTCGTTGAAATGAGTTTCTTACGAGTGAGTACGGACATAGTACGTATAGCCGCAGTATTCACACGCGATTCTCTTCATAAGTATGTCCTCACGCAGTGACGTTTAGCAACACATCTACCCAGCCTGTCCCCAGATTTCGAGGGGGGGGGGGGGGGGGGGGGGGGGGGAATATCTCAGTTGGTAGAGCGTCAGACTCGTAATCCAAGGGTTGCGGGTTCGAATCTCCGCCGGGCCGTTTCGGGACAGAGGGATTTTTCCCTCAGAGTTAACATTAGTTCTGACTCCATTTCCCATACAGTCCTTCGAATGAGACTCTAAACCGAGGTTCCGTGTGTGAACACACGCATAACATCTTTCACACACGTAAAATCCCATCACCAACTTTCGGAAGAGAAGGCCAGTTTGGCCGTTGGTATGGATGACACGTTTCACATAGCATGCACTTTCCCGAAGATGGAGTATGGCTGCCTTAATGGCGGGATAAAAAAAAACGGCCATACACACAAAACTCTTCTCCCTTTGTTGTGTTGATGGGATTAATACTTGTCTGTCCATATAGCGAGTGTCCGCAGTAGTATTAGCCTGCGTACGCAGAAGAAGAAGAAGAAGAAGAAGAGAGATTTCAATGTCCAAAGGTTTCAAAGTTTAGATTCAAGAGGTAAATTCATTCTGTTCCTCTATTTGTGTATGCCAGTCCCGCTCACCAGTCAGTGCTACTGCCATGCACAATACCGAAAACAGGTTTCGAGAAAAGCTTTATTCAAACTTTAAGTTAAAATTTTCTGTATTGCTCTTGAATTATTCAGGATTTGGTATATTTCCACGAAAATTGTCGATCGTAAATTCAAGGGTCAGTTCACACACACACACACACACACACACACACACACACACACACACCCCACACACACACACACACACACACACGCATGCACGCACGTACGCGCTCGCGCGCACACACACATACACACTCACTCACGCATACACACGCACGCATGCACGCACGTACGCGCTCGCGCGCACACACACATACACACTCACTCACTCACACACACACACACACACACACACACACACACACACACACACACACACCACACACACACACACGCAACTGAAAAAAGAGCGTCGGTACACATTAACCTAATTTCAAAGGACATGACATGAACCGATACTATCTGTGGTACCCTTTCACTTAATTTGTATCTTTATTGCCGTAGCAATTCAAACCCCTTGTCCACAGGATACTCTTAATCATATTAGTAAGGTAGCTATGTGTCGAAGAATGCTGAAATAAAATGGTTTAGGGTTCAAAGACGGACAGAATAAAGATTTGATGGGGCAGATTGAACATTTTAAAAAAGGGGTCGAAAGTTGCGTAGAAACAGGTCATACAAATCAATATCTGTATTTTATGACATGTGATGCCTCGCACTGCATTAAATCTTTTTTGCTGTAGGCTCTGCGAACATTTCATTGCCGTGAACAGTATTGATCATATTGCACGAAATTGGACAGTACTTTACGGTTGACAAAGCTTTTGGAACAGTTTTGGAACAGTTTCCTGCGAAAGTTTCGGTTCCTTGTCTGGTCTCTCTGATCTTTTATATTGTGCGTGTGGTAGGTGAATTGGTACCACAGGTGTCAGTTTGGGGCGTTTTGCCTATATATATTTAACGATGGCAGAAAAAAAGTTAACTGCCTTTGTTAAAATTTATCACCAATCCATCCTTTTTCCTCCCCACTCCCCCTCCACATCTTACATCAAATTTCCTTTTGATACCAACCATGCTAGGGTTACTAGCAGTACGTGAGCTTGTCAAGTGTCTGGAATTTCAGTCTCCTCAGTACTAAACCAGCATGTCCATGTGCTTAGGGTAATGGTAGCTGAGAAATAGAGAGCGTGTGCGGGTGTGGGTGCATATGTGTATATATGTGTGTATGTGCGCATGTGTGTAAGACTGGGGTTTTGGGTTAGGTTGGAAGGTTAGGCGCGCGCGCGCGCGCGTGTGTGTGTGTGTGTGTGTGTGTGTGTGTGTGTGTGTGTGTTTTGGGGTAGTGATAGTTGAGAAATAGAGAGCGTGTGCGCGTGTGCGTGTGTGGGTGCATGTGTGGGTGCATATGTGTATAGGTGTGCGTGCGTGCGCGCGCGCGCGCGCGCGCGCGTGTGTGTGTGTGTGTGTGTGTGTGTGTGTGTGTGTGTGTGTGTGTGTGTGTGTGTGCTCGTTCATCGTTTTTTGCTAATCATTAGTTTCAGACATCTGACCTTTGCTGCAGTGTCTCAGAGCCCATGCAGATCACAGTAGCACCAAAAGCTTTGGTGACGTCGACAAAGGATGTGCATAGTTCGCTTGTTCTGCGTTCTGCTAATGACATTCTTGTGGATGTTGATGAGTAGTAAACTCATGTCAACAGTCCCTCGACCTGTCCTGAAACAGCTTTGGCTCTCGTCAGAGATGGTTTTGTTCCTGAGAGGTGTTCTACTGGTCTCTGAGGACGCCGGCAATATTTGTCAGTACGATCGAAAGAAGGGAGCGTCCACTATGGTTGTCACAGACTCGTCTGTTCCCGTTCATTTGACAGAAATGGGTAGAAGCAGAATGGCGAAATCTGCGTTTTGGTGACAGGTTGGCACCCTGCTTTGTAGATTTCAGCGGATGTCATGTCTGCTGGAAGCTTTCGTGTTTTCGACTTGGTCAATGGCTTTTTCCGCTTCGTACTCATGTGTTTTAGAAATAATATCCACCTGCTGAGATGATCACCCCATCTGTGTATCTGTGTGAGAATCCTGATGAAAGGGCTCCATCAGTCAGGAACAACTGGACGAGAGCTCGAACTTTGGCCTCAAAGTGTAGACTCAATTCCTCTGTGTGTGTGTGTGTGTGTGTGTGTGTGTGTCCTTGTGTTGGAGGTTCTGAAAAAGGGGGAAACTGGGAAAGTAGGAGGGGTGAGGGCATGCATGAGTTCAGCAAGATAGGATTCATGCCTGCGAACAAGCGCGTGGGTCAAACCAACTTCATAACACACAAACACACAAATATACGCGCGCGCGCTCATTCACTCACTCGCATACACACACGCGCGCACAAATACACACACTCACATACAAACGCGTGCGCGCATGCACACACGCACACACACCCACACACACCTACACACACACACACACAAACACTCGCGCGCGCGCCGCGCACACCGCGGGAGAGATTCACATTCGAATCCAGGTTAAGTTTGCTCGCGTGACATTTTGGATTTTGACCGTCGACGCCATCCAAACAAATCTGATTAATTTGTTAGTCAGTCAATAAGCCAATCAATTAATAATGTCTTCACGCAGACTTTAAGCCAACCAGAAGACACACACATAAAAAAAGAAGTTCACCTCTAAAACTGATAACTCCTTTCCAAAAAGATTCATCACCGCTTTCCATGTCGAAGATTAATTACGTGACATGGCATTCCTGAGACCTGTGGTTGGGGGTTTGCCTTGCAGCGAGCTAGGAGAGAGAGAGAGAGAGAGAGAGAGGAGAGAGAGAGGAGAGAGAGAGAGAGAGAGAGAGACAGACAGACAGACAGACAGACAGACACAGAGAGCGAGCGAGAGACAGGCCGACAGAAAGAGAAGAGGGTGGGGGGGGGGGGAAGTAAGTAGAGACAGGAAGGGTGAGTGGGTGGAGGAAGGGAAGAGAGAGGGAGGGTGGGAGGGGGGAGTGACAAAGTGTGTGACGGAATGCGGGGGGGGGGGGGGGGGGGGGGGGGGTGCTCCCTTCGCCTCGGGGACCCAAGGTGAGGAGCGCGCTGCGCAGGGGCCACGGCGGGTCCACCAAGCCCGGAGTGGGCGGAGTTTTCCACACTTTAGGCCCCGCCCTGTCGCGTGCCTAGCCCTGTCAATTTCAAAGCGTGCCGACGCTAGGGGACCGGCGCCACCGCGAACGTGACCCGCTGTGGGGGGATGGGCTCGCTGGACGGGACGGGAGGTGGGAGTGGGGAGGTTGGGCGAAGAGAGAGAGAGAGAGAGAGAGAGAGAGAGAGAGGTAAGATTGAGAGGGAAGGAGAGGGTGAGGAAAGTCGGGGACGGTGGCGGGGGGGGGGGGGGGGGGGGGGGGTGCGGTGAGGAGAGGTAGGTCGGGAGTAGGGGGATGGGGGTGGGGGGGGGAGGGGGGGGGGAGGGTGGGGGGGGGGGGGTTCAGTAACGTGAGGGAAGGATTTGGAAGAGATGTAGGCCAGTTTCTCCACAGGTGTGGGTTTCTTTCAAACCAGGTCAGATAGTATTGTTGATTGACATAATGTTATTGTGACGACGGAAGGAGAGTGTCAGTTGCTGCGCGCAGAAAGGAATGACTAATCAGCGCAGAATGATTGAACAATCAGCGCAGAATGATTGAACAATCAGCATGATTGAACAATCAGCGCAGAATGATTGAACAATCAGCGCAGAATGAATGACTAATCAGCGCAGAATGACTGAACAATCATCGCAGAATGATTGAACAGTCAGCGCAGAATGATTGAACAATCAGCGCAGAATGAATGACTAATCAGCGCAGAATGATTGAACAATCAACGCAGAATGATTGAACAATCAGCGCAGAATGAATTAACTAACGATCAGTGCAGAATGATTGAACAATCAGCGCAGTATGAATTAACTAACAATCAGTGCAGAATGATTGAACAATCAGCGCAGAATGAATTGACAATCAGTGCAGAATGATTGAACAATCAGCGCAGAATGAATTAACTAACAATCAGTGCAGAATGAATTAACAATCAGACGGCGTTATATCTAAAAGCAAAAAAACGGGAGTGAAGAAGGGTGGAGGGAGGGGGGGGGGGGGGGGGGTGGCATGGAATCTGTATTTTTCGCTTGATTCACGCCTTCTGTCCGTCACGTACGCGTTCTGTACATTACTGTCGTGTTCTGTCCGTCACTAACGTGTTCGGTTCGTTACTATCGTGTTCTGTCCGTCAATATTGTGTTCTGTCCATCACTATCGTGTTCCGTTCGTTACTATCATGTTCTGTTCGCTACTATCGTGTTTTGCATTCGTTACTGTCGTGTTCTGTCTGTCACTATCGTGTTCTGTTCGAAACTAATGTTTTCTCTCCGTCACTATCGTGTACCGTTCGTTACTGACGTGTTCTGTTCGTTAGTAATGCGTTCTTTTTGTTACTAACGCGTTCTGTCCGCCACTAATGCGTTCTCTTCGTTACTAACGCGTTCTGTCCGCCACTAATGCGTTCTCTTCGTTACTAACGCGTTCTGTCCACCACTAACGCGTTCTCTTCGTTACTAACGCGTTCTGTCCGCCACTAACGCGTTCTGTTCGTTACTACCGCATTCTGTCCGCCACTAACGCGTTCTGTTCGTTACTAACGCGTTCTGTCCGACACTAACGCGTTCTGTTCGTTACTAACGCGTTCTGTCTGCCACTAACGCGTTCTCTTCGTTACTAAAGCATTCTATTGCACGAACATGTCCGTCACTGACGCTTTTCTGTCCGTCGCCAACTCCGGGAACTGCAAACCAAAACGCACATACAGAAATTCATGCAGCGTTTAGATCGACATGTGAATTAGCGACACAATCAGATGTACGTGCGTTTGGACAAGTACTTTGTTTCAAGTCAGTTTTATAGTTTCATCACTTGGATAGGTTTGGATTGTTAGTCTTAGCATTTGAACTGGTACGTAGATTTGTGTTTCACTTGCTGGCAGCCATGACGTGTCCTCCATGGTCAGCCAGGCTATTTACGATGTGATGTACATCATTACAGAGTAACGGACCTGCCCCGGAAAAAAAAAATCAGGGGAAGACAACGCCTGTCATTCCGTTGCAAATCGAGTTATCTTTTCTCAGTTCATGGGTCAAGCAAATAGTCAAATATTTTTTTATTTGAAGCGCACACTAGGATAACGATCTCGATGTCGACTGTCCGCATTACAGGACCACAGTGTCACACATGTTTTTGCATTTTCTCTCTCGGGTTGAACTGTGAAATCGCCTGCTGGGGTAAGATTGCTTTGGACGTGCACGCCATCGGCAACTGTCCCATGAAAAACGGTGGCGTCATTCGAGCTGAACGCGAGCTCTGACGTGGATTACCTCCCTTTTGCGAATTTCCGCACATTATCTATTAGACGATAGTTTTTTTTTTTAACTTCTCGCCCTTAAATACATTGATTTTGTCTTTATTAAAGAAGTGGATTTGAAACAAAGAAGGTGAAACAGACACTAGGTTGTTCATGTTTTGTTGTTCGTGCCTCTCTGTCTCTTTTGTCTCCCCCCCCCTCCCCGTCTCTCTCTCTCTCTCTCTCTCTCTCTCTCTCTCTCTCTCTCTCTTTGTGCATAGATGTATCAATATTTACCTTCAAAGTTTGCTGAGGGTATGATGAGCACACTGTAGGCACGGCAACTCTCTCAATGGGGGAGGCCGCGAGGGTGGAGGGGAAGGATATTTACGGATAAGGCTTACATATTATACAGAATGCTTCAGTTCAACGCTTGTATGCAACAGAGATGGAAATGAGCACAGTGACCCTTCTCTCTGTTTTTAATAGAGGTATGTCATCGCACTGTACTCACGTTGCAATGTATAAAGCCGTAATATATAGGGGGGCGCTGTTGGATTCTTTTTTCAATCCTTGGTGGTGAGAACACTACAGAGTTATGTGGACTATGGTGTGTCTCTATTTGACGCCAAGAGCACAGACACAATCAGCCGTGTCTCCCTGATGAGTCCGATCCAGCGGACGAAAGGCCTAGGAGCAGGCAATACCAGTAGTTCTGCCTTCGGGAGGGATTGTGATGGTTCCCTCCCTCATGCAGCCAGTGAAGGGTTTTCATATTTACAATATATTTTCTTAATTTTATGTTCCCATTTTCTTCACGTTTCACCCCCCCCCCCCCCCTTTTTCCGTTTTTTTTTAAAAATTTTTTTATAGTTCAAATCTTTGCCAAGCCATTACTATAATGACGGAAGAATTGTTAGCCTGCAGCAGATGTATTGACAATGCGAGTCGTCGATTTCTGTCAATTTTTCTTGCGAGTGATTATGACCAGTAAGACCTTTTGCTCACTGAAGACAACAACAACAAGAACAAAAAGGAATTCTCTCTATGCAACTAGACCTCTGCTCCTCTTTGTTTGTTCTCGTAGTTAGTTCCTAACTTTATCACTTCAGGACCGGATCAATTTATATGAGAAGTGAAAGAGAGACAAATGGAAACCTTGGGACACTTTTCCAGTGGAGAAAGCAACGTAACATGGCAATTACGCAATCTTTGCCAGCCAGAGGGGAAAGAACAGGGGGGGGGGGGGGGGGGGGGGCAGAAATCCCAAAATCCTCCCCCCTCTTCCCCCCCCCCCCCTCCCCTGCTTCTCCGTCCAGCCCTGGAGTCTCTTCTTCTACCCCCTCCCTCTCCCCATCATTTTGTGATACAATCTGGTGAAAATATTACCTACCAGCGGTAGTATTATTGTATCGTGGTCGTGCAAGTTCGTGCATGCTGACAAAGACCGTACGCTTTGTGCTGCTGTTTTTTTTTTTTTTTCACTTGTTTGCACGGCGTTGAATCTCATCATTCAATAAAGGACAATCTTAGAGAGAAGAGGGCAGGAGACACTAAAAAGAAAAACACCCCGCAAAACAACAAAGATTTAACTGTTAGCCGTATGATCAAATTTGTTACAGGGCCCAAACTAAGAACCTGCTTACGCCACCATAATGAGATATTTTGACACAGGTTTTCCCTCCCTTTTTCGCGCAGTCCCCCGACCAGGAGCTACATCTGCCCTGGGTAAATTGGTGTGTAACAGTATTCGTTTGGGGGTGCGGGGGGGGGGTGGGGGGGGGGGGGGGGGGGAAATTATTTGTTTAAAACCAAGGGGGACCGACAAATTATGTTTCTCATTCGCTACGTATGATTGTTTTCGTGTCGGGCAAAAACTGAAATTACGTGATGTGTTATCATTTTTATAGGGTGTTTCTCTCTCTCTCTCTCTCTCTCTCTTCTCTCTCTCTCTCTCTCTCTTTTGTGTGTGTTTTGGTGTGTGTGTGTTGGGGGGTTGTGTGTGTGTGTTGCCTCGTTTCCTCCCCTCTCTCTCTCTCCTCTTCTCTCTCTCTCTCTCTTTTCTCCCCCCCCTCTCTCTCTCTCTCCTTTCCCTCTCTCTCTCTCTCCCCCCTCTCTCCCCTCTCCCCCCCCCTCTCTCTCTCTCTCCTTTTTTTGTTTTGGTGTGTTGTGTGTGGGGTGGTGTGTGTGTGTGTTGTTGTGTGTTTTGCATTTTTTCTCCCCCTTCTTCCCCTCTCCCCCCTCTCTCTCTCTCTCTCTCTCTTCCTCTCTTGGTGTGTGTGTGTGTGTGGTGTTTGTTGTGTGTTTTGGGGGTTGTGGTGTGGCACTCGTATTCTCTCTCTCCCCCTCTCTCTCCCCTCTCTCTCTCTCCCCTTTTCTCCTCCCCCCCCCTTCTTTTCCTCCTTTTCCCCCTTTTTTTGTGTGTGTGTGTGGTGGGGGTTTGTTGTGTGTGTGGTGGGGGTGTGGGTTTTTCATGTTTTCTCTTCTTCATTTCCCCCCTCTCTCTCTCTCTCTTCTCTCTCCTCTCTCTCCTCTTCTCTGGTGTGTGTGTGGGGGTTGTGGTGTGGTGTGGGTGGTTGTTGTGTGTTTTTCACTGTATTCTCTATCTCCTCTCTCCCCTCTCTCCTCTCTCTCTCTCTCTCTCTTCTCCTCTCTCCTCCCCCCCCTCCCCCCCTCTCTCTCTCTCTCTCTCTCTCTCTCTCTCTCTCTCTCCTTCTCTTTTTTCAATTTTTGTTGGAAAGAAATGCCATTAGACAAGTTTGACCCAAGATAAAGCACGACGAGAAGGAAACCCGGGCCAAAAGTCGGTCATTTTTAACTTTTCAAATGGCATTTCTCAGAGACAGAGGAGAGAGAGAGAGAAGAGGAGAAGAAACGGGACGACGACAGAGGGGGGGCCCCAGTGGGGGCGTAAGTGTGTGTGTGTGTGTGTGTGTGTGTGTTTTGTGTGTGTGTGTGTGTGTGTGTGTGTGGGGTGTGCTGTGTGTTTTGACCACACTAAAAACCCTTATTTAACAACCCAGATTCGTAGACAGCGGACTGGTAAATTTAAAGGGAAATGAAATTGCTTTTCACACGTTCGTAGAAAAACTTTCAAAAAAAAAAGTTTTTGACATTGACCGTTACTTGGGCATTAAAATTTTTTTAAAAAGCCAGGAGAGGAGAGAGAGAGAGAGAAGAGAAGAGAGAGGAAGAAGGGGAGAGGATTTGGGAATAATAAAAAAAATGGGGAAATAAATTTATTTAAAAAAAACTTCGTAAAGGACGACGTGAAAAAGAGTGACGGGCCTTTTTTAAACCAGGAGAATGATGGAAGAAAACACTCACACTGAAATCATAAAAAATGAATTGTTGGGTACAATTTTGTTGAAAAAACAACCTCAAGCAAAACAGCGAAGGGGAGATTTTTTGTTTAAACACATTTGCACCAGCAAGTTTTCGCGATCGTTAGTAAAATATTTTTAAATGAAGGGCCCGATTTGGGGAATCTACGCGCACTTTTATGTTGCAAAAACGCTTTAACTTTGTAGATTTGGTTCGATTATCTGCGTTTATCTCCCTGCTTTAAAATGTAGATTTTGCTACTCCCAAGGTTTTCAGTTTTAAAAAATAAAAAAAGCTGGGTTCGTTGCTTTGTAAAGGGTTTTAGGCTAGCTGCTTTCCCCAAAAAAATTCAACTCTCAAGATATTATATCTTTTTATTTCAAAGGTGGTAGTATTGCTGAAGGACTTTCATTGCGATATTAACTGACCGGCTTCGGTTTTTAGCAAGTTAACACGGCGAATTCCCGTGACGATTTTTAAAAACAGCGACCTCCCAAACAAACACAACCCCAAAAAGAGAGAGAGAGAGAGAGAGAGAGAGAGAGAGAGAAAGGAAGAAGAGAGGGGAGGACGGTGGGAAAGAGGAAAAAAACTGGCAAAAATTGCAAACTTTCTATTTGTCTTGGTTTTCTCTCTTTTTTCGTTCTTTTCAGTTCAAGGTTCATTTTTGACCGGTTGTTGTTTTTTTTTTTTTTTAAAATAATCTTTCTTATTTTTTTTTTTTCAGAATGGAGAACGGGACCGTGCTTGTTTGGGACTTTCCCGTTTACTATTTTCCTGCCCCATTTTAAATTTTTTATTAGGTTAAGGTCTATTGTGACCTCTCTCAGGAAATTTTGGTAAAATTTCCTTTCTCTGTCACGTCTTTGATGTTTCTTTGTATTTCCTTTACTGTCCCAAATTGCCTTTGTCTTTGTGTTGTCTTTGTTCTTCCTTATGTCTCCAATTGGTCCCGTCTTTGGGGTCCCCTCCCCCTTCACCCGTTTTTGTTTTTTCGAAAAATTTTCCCACCCTTTATCTGTGTTAAAAGTTTCGACACTGCTGTGTGTGTTTTGGGCGGGTGGGAGATTTTGAACACCGGGGTTAGGGGAAACTTTTTTCTTGTACTAATGTTTGCTAGTGAGGGGCTTAAAGGGTTTATAGTTGTAGCTCAACTTTTTTTTGATTTATCTTTTAGGCCTTTTTTTTTTTTTTCTTCTTGATCTGAAAAAAACAAGCGGACCAATCTGCCATGGTACAACCCGGCCCCATTTGGGGCAGTGGTTTGCATCACGGTTCTCGGCTGTGGGATTTGTGTTCGATTCCCGTCAATCCTTTTATTTTGTGGGATTTTTTTTTTGGCCCCCTTTACCGCCCACCCCCCCCTTTCCCCGCGCGGCGCGCCACACACACACACACCACTCCACACACACACACACACACATCGGGGAAGATAATGCTATTTTTCTTGCAAATAGGGTTTTTTTTAGGTTTTTGGTCAAAACCATTAGCAATTTGTTATTCGGTTTTTTGGGTTGTTTTTTTTTTTTTTTAAAAAACGGCGATTCAAACCTGGGGCATTTAGTTTGAACCATCGATGTGATAAAAAAAAAACAAGAAGTGTAGAACTGTTTTTAACCAGTGCGGCTTTCATCACCATTTTTCACCCATGTTCTGGTTTTCCCCTTTCCGATCAAGTTAAGCTGATGTTTGGGTAAATTGCTTTGGCGAGGTCACCAGCGCAATTCGTCTTTATGAAAAAAGCGAAGTCATCTCCCTGAACACGAGCTCTGACACAGATACCTCCATTGCTCAAATTCCTAACCAGCTCGAGGTGTCTGATCTCCAGGCCTGGTCGACCCGGAATACATTAATAACGTCAGCAGTATCATGCAGTCTCAGACAAGAATGGACCTCCATTGCACCATCTTCATCATCCTCATCCTCATCGATCTGCATTAAAAAAAGAATGCCTGAAATACAGAGGCCCTTGATGCCTTGCTGTCCCTGCTGTCATGGTGACCCCATTTTCGATATCCTCTCCACATCTCTGCCCTGGGTGAGCTCATGTCGAGTCGCCGGTATTGGCGTGCACATAGGAGATGTCGTTGGATGGACGTGATGGCGGCCTCTGGAAGGGGCGTGTACATAGGAGCTGTCGTTGGATGGACGTGATGGCGGCCTCTGGAAGGGGCGTGTACATAGGAGCTGTCGTTGGATGGACGTGATGGCGGCCTCTGGAAGGGGCCGCTCACTCAAGCCGGCTCCGCAGCTAAACAAGTATCACCGTCAGCAGGAGACATAAGCCATTATGAGAAGACTGGGCCAAAGTTTGACAGCTATTAGTTTGTTGAAAAGTGTAATGACAGCAGTCGAAAGTGACATGATGGAAATAAATGGTAAGGCTCTGAACCGCCAGATGATGAAAGCAACAAACATTGAACTAACGCGGTTCGACCTATCGGTCTTCTTCAGGCCGGGATAATAAGTGAACAACGGAAATAAATTTGTTAATTTTTTTTTTTTTTTTTTTGGGGGGGGGGGGGGGGGGGAAGGGGGGGGGGGGGGAGGGAGAGCATGTGAACAAGTTCTCCGTCATTACAACTTGACTTCACAGAGATGGGGTCGGGAGGAGGGAGGAAGGTAACAGAAAAGATGGGAGGAAAAGGACGACATTGAAATAGAAGTATTACATCCTTTACAGACAGCAGCTATTCATGTATGTTTGTGCATTTCTTCCACATTTTTTGTTGTGTAGTTGCGTCAGGTCACGAGGGATATGCGCGGAGCTTGGAACGTTCGTCTCTTGGGAGGTGTATTGGTTTTGTTTTTGTTTTTCTTCATGTGCCTGTTGTCTGCAAGTGCTTGGTGAATAGGTGGGCATACTGTCAGCCGCATTAATTTTTCAGCTGTGTTTGCGTAAATCTTTCACTGTGCGAATGGACGTGGCTCCCTTGTTTGTTATTTTGTTTGTCTACGTGACCCCCCCCCCCCCCTCCCCCGCCCTATGCACGATGTGAACAGAATTGTCACAAACAGGAATGCTGCAACTGGATTGTTGTTGTTGTTGTTGTTGTCGTTGT
>CM031611.1:32425917-32435917 GCA_018398815.1 Conus ventricosus | reverse complement strand
TACATGCATACATACATACAAACATACATACATACATATACCTACATAAACAATCACATATAAACGTAACTCTATGCTCACCCACCATCATCCTTTGATGTATGGAAGCCCACACAACTTCTTGCGAAAGCAAATAATCAGTGTTTCGTCAACAGATTCATGAGCATGTTATAAATCCTAGAATACAACGTCAAATATAACTTTTAGTGGAGAGACGTTAACTTGAGCATAATGACTACGATGACGACGACGACCACCACCACCACCACCACCAACGACAACAACAACAATAACACATGCACACAATTCAGAGAGAGAGAGAGAGAGAGAGGAGAGAGAGAGAGAGGAGAGAGAGAAGAGAGAGAGAGAGAGAGAGAGAGAACAATACCTTGCCCTGTAAGATGATGGATGATATGTATTGTGATAGCCCAGAGTCTCTGGTGCATGCAAGAAGTTCGAATCCAGCTGCTGCACTTGCGTGATGGCTAAAGACTGGAGATCGGTTTCAGGGTCAAGGTCATCCCATGAGCGAACCTGAACTCCTAGCTCAGTGTAGGGATACAGCTCAGTGTAGGGATACAGCTCAGTGTATGGATACAGCTCAGTGTATGGATACAGCTCAGTGTATGGATGCATAATAATAATAATATAATAATGAATGGATTTTATGTAGCGCAATTCTTGGGATCAACTCATTGCGCGCAACACACACTCAAACACTCGCACTAACATGTGTTCACAACACACACACACACACACACACACACACACACACACACACACACCACACACACACACACACACCCCTACCGACACAGGCGCACTTATTAAGTTCATCGGTTCAAGCGTAAACAATACAATTTTGCATGCAGTACATAAAAAGTCAGGTCAGAATAATACACACAGCATTTAGATATTATGGTTGAAGAAGGCTTTCCTAAAGAAGTATGTTTGTAACTCTGACTTGAATTTAGATAATGTAGGCAGATCACGTAAGCTGTCAGGAAGAGAATTCCAAAGAGTGGGCGCACTAAAGCTCTCTCACCGACTGTCTTTAACGAGCGCCTAGGAATTTTCAGAAGTTTTTGAGAAGATGAGTGAAGAGACCGAGAAGTTTGATAGGTGGACAGAGAAGCAGAAAGATACTGTGGGAGTGTCCCATCAAAGTAACGATAGGCAAAGACTGCAATTTTGAACTGCCATCGATATTTGATGGGAAGCCAGTGGAGTTCACGTAACAAAGGTGTGATATGCTCATTTTTACGCTTTTTGAGCACAAGCCGAGCTGCACTGTTTTGCACCCTTTGTAATCGTGCAAGCTGTTCTGAAGGAAGTCCTGATAACACAGAGTTACAGTAGTCTAGTCGGGACATTACCATGGCGGTGATGAGTCTGATTGTTGCTGTGTGGAGAGGTAAGACAGGATAGAAGCAATACGTCGCAATTCCAGGAAGCATGCACGACAAACATTAGATATTTGGTTCTGCATAGAGAGGGTTTGATCAATGCTGACACCTAAATATTTCACTGACTCTTTGAAAGGTTAAAACAACACATCAATTTCTGCCGACTCAGCTTTAACCATCTTGACACGAGAGGAGGTACCAACTCAGCTCAGTGTATGGATACAGCTCAGTGTAGGGATACAGCTCAGTGTAGGGTACAGCTCAGTGTAGGGATACAGCTCAGAGTAGGGATACAGCGCAGGGCAGGGATACAGAGAAAAAGCACTGGAAACCAAGCGCAGGCTGAGGTCTCTTGGTTGACCTATTTTCCAGTTTACTGGGTCATGGGAGGAGGGGGGGGGGGGGGGGAGGGGGGCACAAAATCACCTGTCTCGCACCGCCCCTCAAAATGGAGCACGGCGGAAAGAGGACGGTGTAGGGTTGATGATGAATACTGGGGTAAGTGAAGTTGACACACACACACACACACACACACACACACACACACACACAGAGGGGGGAGAGAGAGAGAGAGAGAGAGAGAGAGAGGAGAGAGAGAGGAGAGAGAGAGAGAGAGAGAGAGAGAAGACAAGACAAGACAAGACAAAATTCTTTATTTACGAGGATAATAGATAAGCACTAACGAGGAGAGAGAGAGAGAAGAGAGAGAGGAGTGAGAGAGAGAGGAGAGAGAGAGAGAGAGAGAGAGAAGCATGTGCCTGGAGCGGGAAAGAGGGGGGAAGGAGGGGTATTAAAATACAAAGAAACAAAGAAACAAAAACGACCCAGCACTCGAAAAGACAAGAAGAAGAAGAACACAACAAACAAACCTAGTCGAGAAAAAAAAACAAACAACGAGAGCGTTGTTAGGCTAACAGCCAGGGAAGCAACGAGAGCGTTGTTAGGCCTAACAGCCAGGGAAGCAACGAGAGCGTTGTTAGGCCTAACAGCCAGGGAAGCAGAATGAGAAGATGATGGGAGAAGGAGGAAAAGAGGAAAGAAGAAGGATGAAGATGTTTGGCTTTGACAGGAAGCACCGAGGACAATTTATTCATCATCAGGTCACGTCACGCTTTCATCCTGTCGGTATTAAGTTTGGTCAAGAACTGTTTAGTTTTCTTCTCCGATAGCATCAGTCCCCATCCTACTACCAAACGGACCATTCCCCTTTTTCTGTGTACATTCGAATATAGCTTACCATCAATGTTTCATCAAAAGCAGTATCTTTCCTGTCAGGCGAGTTCTACAAATAAAGGTGAGATCGCTCCTTCACAAGGGCTGTACTGCTCACAATCTTCCTCCGTCTCTTCAGTTACCTTGAATGTTGGTATGGAATTGTGTATGAAGGACTGCTGTGTGGTCTCAGATACCTAGAGGTTCTTTTTTCTGTTTTTGTTTTGTTTTGTCTTGTTTTTGAGGACAGCTTCGGAAGAAATCTTCATTGACATTAAAAAAAACACCTGCTCCCCCCCCCCCCCCCCGCCCCCGCCCCCCTGAAGCCCTGCACACAAAGAGAATAAACGCCGCAGCATTCAAGAACTCCCCTTAGCTTTTCTCCATTCTTGAGGTACAGAAGGTATGCAAGGATAGTCAAAAGACCACATGACCGACTTTCTCTTTTGTGTCAAACCGGGCCAGAAAGAAGGACTCCCAGTGTGTTTGAAGGATAGAGAGAAAGAAAGATGGGGAAGGGGAGTGGGGGGGGGGGGGGGGGGGGTGAACTGGGTCTCTATGTCAAGAAGGATCAAAGCTGAATACAGTATTTCTGTGAGCCTTACCCTTGAGGGACGCACCACGCACACAGGTCGCGTGATCATCTCACTCAGCGGGGACACCTGGTGCCCAGGTACGTGCTTGTTCCCACGTTGCCCAATGTTTACTTGGTCTTACGAAGCGAGGAGGAGAAGAAGAAAAAGAAAAAGACGCGTTCTTTCCAGGACGACAACACTTCATCTTCTCCGTTTTCGAAGGCGGACCGTGTGATGGGTCCTCACATGTCATGTTAGCCTTTTATTGCTAGCCTTGGATATGATTTGGTACTTTGCCGTTGTTGTCATTGTTGTCGCCATCATTGTGGTTGTCATATTCGTTGTTGTTGTCTTCATTGTCGTCTCCTCATCCAGGTCTTTGTCTTCATCGTTGTGTTTGTCAAGGTCGTCGTCGTCATCAACATCAACATCATTATCATCATTATCATCGTCATCCTCCTTCTCATAGCATCACCATTATCATCATCATCATCATCATCATCATCATCAACAGCAGCAGCATCATCATCATCATCATCATCATCATCATCATCATCATCATCATCATCATCATCATCTTCTTCTTCTTCTTCTTCTTCTTCTTCTTCTTCTTCTTCTTCGTCGTCGTCGTCGTCTTCTTTTCTCTCTCTCCTCTCTCTCTCTCTCTCTCTCTCTCTCTCTCTCTCTCTCTCTCTCTCTCTCTCTCTCTCTCTCTCTCTCTCTCTCTCTCTCTGACATACTAAGTCACTCACCAGTAGAACTAAGAATTGGAATAAGTGATCACCTCTGACGGCTTGTGCCCATCATCTCAGTGAAACAATGCTGTGTCCATCCTAGCTTCAAAAATACACATTAGATCTGCTTCTTCTTCACGCAGATCGCAACACATTTCCAACGAAAAAGATATCCATAGATGGGACGCAAATCCTGTATCCACAAATGGAAACGCTGTCCCCCTTGGACTTATCAATTTATTTCAGCTGAGTCAATCTCTTCACTCTGCCTTTTTCCTCTTTGGTGTTCGACTTTTTTTTTAACAGTTGTGTATTGTTTGTGTGTGTGTGTGTGTGGGGTGTGGTGTGTGTGTGTGTGTGTGTGTGTGTGTGTGTGTGTTTCTATTGTCGGCGATTTCCTGTCTTTGTTCAGGAAAGTGTTTTACATCGATAATATACTTCTTCACACGGTATTTGTATGACATGCCAGCGGTTTTTAAATTTTGTTTGTTTCTTTGTAATTGTACAATCTGTCCAGAATGCACACTAGCTTCCGTACGGTGGTATTTGTTATGAGAGCCTTTATAAACGCGCGCGCGCGCGCGTGTGTGTGGTGTGTGTGTGTGTGTGTGGTGTGGTGTGGTGGTGGTGTGTGTGTGTGTGTGTGTGTGTGTGTGTTGTGTGGTGTGTGTGTGTGTGTGTTGTGTGTGTTTGGTTGCGTTTAGACTTTATTCTAGTTTTTCTTACGATAAGTTTCAATTTGCGTTCGAAAAATCAACTTGAATTGATGACACTCCGAACACGCTTTGCCTCATCCGCCGAACAGAATGTCAACATGATTGATTTAATTTAACGTCTGTTCACAACAATGGTGATATTAGACTAGAAATAAACCAATCCCCCCAACAACAAAAACCAACCAAACAAACAAACAAATTAAAACGGGCTGCGTAAGAGTTTGTGTCTGTGTTTGCGCGCGTGGCGCGCGCGCGCGCGCGTGTGTGTGTGTGCGCGCGCGTGTGTTTGTGTACTGTGCGTATGCATGTGTGTGCGCGTGTGTGTAAGTGGTGTGTGTGTATGTGTGTGTGTGTGTGTGTGTGTGTGTGTGTTGTGTGTGTGTGTGTGTGTGTGTGTGCGTGTGTGTGTTTAGTGTGAATATGCACTTATGTGTGAAAGGCTCCGTATAAACATTCATACAATAACTATAAATGATATAATGTTTACAATAAATTTGCAAGTATGGTGCTGGATAAAACTGATGCAATTTGTATCATTTCTTCGCTGTAGATTATATCATTTAAAGATCTCATTTCTGCTACATCTATCCCAGATATGTTGTATAACAGGGATAGCAATGGGCAATCAAAAAGAATATTCAATTGATATTGGATGACCACAAGCACATTCTACATTTTTGAAAATTTAGTCTTCCATGAATTTAATCGAATTTTGTAAATGAGACTAGACAAGCATCTCGAACACGTAATATTTTTGACTTTGAAGGAAGCTTTTCTGTCATTATACGACTTTCTAACATCGAACTTATTTCATGTTTTTCTAACTTTAGTGTACTGTCAGGATGTTTCTAATAGCTCCTTCTTTCGCTGATCTATCAGCCATTTCATTCCCCCAAATACCACAGTGAGATGGAATCCAACAAAATTCTACATTAATACCTTTACATATAATTGAATGTATTAAGTATTTTACGTCAAATATCAAGTCTTTTCGAACTTTGCATTCCAGTTTTGCAGACCGTAAAGAACAGATTTTGAGTCAACACAAAGTAAAATGCTATAAATCGCAGTATCAATATCAACTATGAAGGATAAGGCCATAAGAATTGCATATAGTTCTGCAGTAAATACAGAAAAGCCTTTTCCTAGACAAAAGGACTTTCTTATCTTGAAAGCAGGAATAGCAAATCCAGCCCCTGTGCATGATTCCAAAACTGAACCATCTGTAAAAATCTTTAAATGATTTGGATACTTATTTTCTAGATGTTCTTTTGCTTGAACGGATATAAGATTGATGTTATCCTCTTTTTTTAGAGTTGTATAATCTGTATCGAATCTAGCAGAAATATGCTCCCATTGAGGAATAATGGGTATTATGGGACTACTTGAAATTGATGTAATATCAATATCACAACTCTTAAAAAGATCATCTGTATAGTTTCTAATAGGTTGAAGATATGAAATTTTTGCGCTCTTTCGGGAAATCCTGTCTTGAGTCAAGAAAAATGTCATTTGTCACTGAATTAGAAACTGAAAGACATCTAGTCACATACTTTGCGGTGGCCAACTTCCGTTGGTCCTCAAGAGTTAACAGATTAGCTGCTCTGTATGTTTTGAGCGTATTGTGTGTACTGGCACACCAAGTGCCAACCTAACAGCCTTACTATCTACGCTTTGTAATTTTTTAGCAGCGTCTGTGAGCTGAGAAATAAACCTCTTGACCATAATTAATTTTGATCGAACTAAACTGGTAGCAAGGTGTAAAAGTGTTTGAGTATCTTGTCCCCATGACTGAGCATTAATTATTTTGAGAAAATTTAATCTTTGTCTAGCTTACTTATTATGTGTTCAATATGATATCGCCACTTTAACTTAGGGGTTAAATAGACTCCTAAAAAATTTACAGCTTTTGAATATTTAAGAGTGTTGCCTTTTATAACAAGCTGAGGAGGATGCTTTGGAGTATCACCATTAATAAAAAGCATTAATTGTGTCTTTTCTCCCGAAAGTTCTAAACCATTTTCTTTCATGTATAAATCTAACTTATCTAGCTCAACTGGGTATAGTTTTTGAACATGTGTAATAACTCTTTATTTGTTTGTTTTCTGACGTTTGTATTCATCCATATAGCAATGTCATCAGCATATTGAACGAGATGGATATTGTTAGATGAACGTTTGGGAGATCATGAATAAGAATAGTAAAAAGAATTGGAGCAATGATAGATCCTTGAGAATTCCAATATCAATATCCTTGAATGACGAATAGCATGTGCCAATTCTTGTACAATAGATCTCACAGACAAGAAACATTTTACAAATTGATACATTGCTCCACTAATTCCAATATGTTTTAGCTTATAAAGCAACGAGCATGCCATACACTATCATAAGCTTTTCTAATATAAAAAAAGTAGCAAGTGTACTTTTTCTTCTGCAAAACTGTTTTTTAACTTGATTCGTAATTTTGACCAGATGATCAGTTGTACATCTTCCTTTCCTGAAACCTGCTTGGTTGTTTGGAATAATATTGTTCTTTTCGCAGAAATGTAAAATACGACGTTCAACAATTTTTTCCAATAATCTTACCAACTTGCGATGTTAAAGCTATTGGACGATAACTGCCAATTTCGGATCTACGTTTACCTTGCTTTGGAACTGGTATTACAACCGTCCTCATTTCAGATAGTAGGAGAGTTCCATTTAACCAACATTTTTGTAAAATGAAGAAATAATTGCTTCCAGGATAAGGGCAAATGGGCAAGAGCAATTGATATGAAATACCGTCGATGCCAACAGCATGGTATTGCAAGTAAAACACTCCAATGAATCATTAAATTCCTCAAAGGTTATAAAGAGTTTAAGTAATGATTTTCATCTGGAGGAGGATCACAATAAATATGTTTTTCTCTTCCTCTTCTCGGTAGCTTCTTATATTTGATGTAAGACTTGATGATGAATTATTCTTTGAAAACACTCAACAAATAACTCTGCTTTTTCTGCTGATGGGGATAGCGTTGTTGTCTAATTTAATGGGATAGGATGGTAAATGGCATCTGTTCTTTAATTCTTTAACCTTCTTCCATACTTTGTGCATGTAGAATGTCAACAGTTTAAACCTTCCATGTCATGACTTTCATGTTGTTTCTTTGTCAAGGTAAAATCTTCCTCAGGATCCTAACCTTTCAAGATATGACCCTCATTTTTCCCCCTATGATTTTGACACAATGCCCTGAATTGACCCTATGTGACTAGCTGAGCTGGAGAACGATGAAAAAGTTACAGGCATGCGATATACAACATATTGCTTTCTCGTCAATGAAGTTCTCTGTGCGAGACTGGGGCCGCTCTTCACGGGAATAACGTTCCACCTGGCTCTCTTCTGGCTCTTCAGATTCCTGCTTGGCATGAGCTTGTATGATGAACTGCTGTGAGGTCTGTGACATTCGCAGTGGGTTCGAGGGACGGCTCTGTGGCAGCATGTAATGACATTGAGCAATACCCGCTGGCTTCCTACACACACGTACGTACGTACGTACGCACGCGCGCGCGCGCGCACACCACACACACACACACACACACACACACACACACACACACACACACACACACACACACTCACACACACACACACGGGCGTGCGCGTGCACGCACACACGCACGCATGCACCTACGCAGGCGCATATACACCTACGCACATACCACGTGCGCATACACTACGCTACACACGCGCGCACACAAACACAAACACGCACACACGCACGCACACACGCACGCACACACAAACTCTCTCTCACACGCACACATACACACATACACACACGCACGCACACACGCACGCACGAAAGCATGCACGCAGGCATGCACCTGCACATGCCCTCACTTGCGCACACGCACGCACGCACAAACTCGCACCATACACACACACACCACACACACACACACACACACACACACACACACACACACACACAACACACACACACACACACACATTACTGAAAGCCAAGCATTCAATCCATCTCGCTTCTTCCCACTCCAGTATGGGTGGTATGCAAAGACAGTCGGAGACCACCACTCAAGAGACTTCTTTTACTTGTAGAATACCAGTGCAAAGAAGAATTCGCCTGTTTTGTTTGGAATAATAGAGAGAAGAGAACTGAGGAGGTGGGTGGGTGTGTGGGTGGGTGGGGGAATGGGGGTGATCGTGAGAGAAGGAAGAGTTATTGAGTGTGGTGGGGATGGGAGGGGAGGAGGTGGTAAGAGGGGCGTGTGTGTGTGTGGGAAACTAGGTCTCTGTGTTAGGAAGTGTCAAACATGCAAATATACTTCGCTTTTAGCCCTATCCTCGACTGGTGTGACTCTTCTTGCTCAGCGGGAAGACTTCGTCCATAATGCACGTGCTCGTTCCCACGTTCCTACTGCTTACTTTCTTCTTAATAAGCGGAGGGGAGAGAGAACAGGTAAAGGCACGGCCAGTGTTTCTGTCAGAATACCAAAAGGTAAAGACACGGCCAGTGTTCCTGTCAGAATACCAAAAGGTAAAGGCACGGCCAGTGTTCCTGTCAGAATACCAAAAGGTAAAGGCACGCCAGTGTTCCTGTCAGAATACCAAAAGGTAAAGACACGGCCAGTGTTCCTATCAGAATACCAAAAGGTAAAGACACGGCCAGTGTTCCTTTCAGAATACCAAAAGGTAAAGACACGGCCAGTGTTCCTGTCAGAATACCAACACTTCATCTTCTTCACTGTAACTAATTCGTTATTAGAAAAATGCGTGAACAGTGAACACCTTCCAGAGAAGTATGAAATCTTATCCTTTACACGATATTTGTCATCTTTGATATACAAGCTTCGACTGAATTCGTGGAAAACCAAATTTTCCCAAAATATGTAGCATGCAATTGTTCAAGTGGACCATATTCTTTTTCATCGTTCAATGTTAATTTCATTATATAAAGAATTGAACATGCATGTGGCTGTACATGATTCTATCAAAACAATAACCCACATATCAGGAATAGTGCAAATAGCAAAAGCGTTTTCCATGCATCAAATTAATAGATTTTTATAAACGCTTCCCTTCCCCTCGCTCCTTTTTTTTAAAGTCTAATATCACCATGTGTGAACAGACTTTAAATCAAGAAACTCACGCACTCACTCTTCTTCCTTGTGTGAAAGACTTTCTGTATGTTTGTATGATCAACGACGTTTGAGCATTCTTCCCTGTGTGAAAGACTTCTGTATGTTGTATAATCAACGACGTTTGAGCATTCTTCCCTGTGTGAAAGACTTTCTGTATGTTGTATAATCAACGACGTTTGAGCATTCTTCCCTGTGTGAAATACTTTCTGTATG
>CM031611.1:32408417-32415917 GCA_018398815.1 Conus ventricosus | reverse complement strand
CCGTTGGTATGGATGACACGTGACACACAGCATGCACCTTCCCGAAGATGGAGTATGGCTGCCTTAATGGCGGGATAAAAAAGGGTCATACACACAAAACTCCACTGCCTGGCTATACAGGGAGTGTCCGCAGGAGTTATCAGCCTGCGTACGCAGAAAGAAAGAAAGAACACTATATGCAGATTAGACTGTGTTGAGTGCGACGCCCACTCCGATTAATGTATTACCTTTTATTCAAGAGAGAGAGAGAAGAGAGAGAGAGAGAGAGAGAGAGAGAGAGAGAGTTAATGGGGAAAATAACCGCATAGGATCTACGAAAAACATATTGAAAAGTCCGTATCTGTGAACAGATACTGACGAATGGACGGTCAGTTTTCACTCGAGATTCGTGAAAAGCTGGTATGTTACAGTATGAACGAAGGTAAAAACGATTTTCTAGAATAAAAAAACGGATGTACATGGGATACGAAGGCTGAGAAAAAGAAAAAAAAAAAGGAGGGGAGGGGGAAGAGGGGGGGGGGGGGGGGGGGGGGGGGGGCAAGGGTGAACGTCTACAATGATGAGGCAAATAAAGCCTCTCCTCTAAAGAAATGCACTCGTTGACCTGTCATTTGTGAGGGTGCGTTTAATGTCTCCACCTGGCCATCCCTCTTGCATTTAGCTGGGGAAATGCTTTCAAACAGAAACATTAATGTTAAAAGTTAAAGTCCTAAAGTAGAAAGACCTAGTGGCAGTGAGCTGTTACAGGTTCACCGTGTCTATGGCATGGCATGACAGAAAACGGAGCCCATCCCATCCTTCTGCTGCCTTAACACTCCTGAACTGAATCAGGTATTCATGACTGTTGGGTGGTTTAAAGAGAGGTTCCACACCGACCGCATGAGTGATTTGAATCATGACTGTCCGCTTCACAGTCCAATTGTTAGAGTAACAATCTGAATAAAAGCTATCTAAACAACATGCTCTCTTCTAAACTGCATTCGAGGTCACAACTACGTATTTGCTGAACAATTAAGTAGTGGGGGAAAACAATGCAGGTTAACAATTGTTCCATCATTATAATAATGACTTGGCAAAGATTTGAAAAAAAAGTTTAAAGATGAAGAAAATGGGAAAATATATGTTTTAAATATGAAAACCCTTCACTAGCTGCATGAGGGAACCATCACAATCCCTCTCGAAGGTAGATTTATATGTATTGTCTGCTCCTAGGCCTTTCGTCCGCTGGATCGGACTCATCAGGGAGACACAGCTGATTGTGTCTGTGCGCTTGGTGTCAAATAGAGACACACCACAGTCCGTAATTAATTCTGTGGTGTTCTCACAACACAACAGAATTGAGCAACTACTTATGTGACACGCACGAGACACTCCGGCTGGTGGTGGGACCCACATAGCACTGCAATGTGTTCAACTGCATTATGTTACTTGATTTTGTAATAATCAACGCACTGAGTTGGTTTTGTTACAATGGATGTTTCGAACGATATCTCTTCGAATGTTGTGTTAGTTGTCTGGTCTTCAGCGCGTTCCGAAAACCTCAAAGCAATTTCTTGGGTGTACATTTCATGGGCCTTTCAAAAGTTTGTTTTGTGTAGATAACTGTGCTAAATCTTTTACAAATGGTTAGGTATATTTGTTGGTAAATTTCGCTCCTGTAGCCATACGCTGCCTTTCCAACGGTCAGGGAAAGACAATGCATCGACGAGGGAAAAAATCCGCACTTAACCTGTACAAATTCTGGCATGAATGCTCGATAATTAGGGTATAATAATGATTTCATTGTAGAAAGGATGTCCTAAACAGCTGATCATGGAGTCTCTTTTGTTCAGTGGAGACCTTTTTTGTAAACTCTTGTCAACCTTAAAACAATATGTATATAAGTACACACACACACACACACACACACACACACACACACACACACACACACACACACACACACACACACATCTTTCTCTGTATTGAAATATATCATCTTTGATTCACACAAGATAAATGTTGAAAAACTGGATTTTACACAGAAATAAAAAGATGAATCAGAATCTACATATCTGAAAATTTGTCCGAGCCGAGTTCACGTAGTAAGCAAAATATGCACAGAATGGGAATAGTGCAAGATTAAAAATCATGTGTAATACATGCACTACATGCAAGCCGCATACTACCACATTCCAACTGGATAGGTCAAGCACGAATAAATCCAAAGTCAAAACAGTGACTTAGGCAACATCCGTGACGAATCCCACACTGTCCTCACGTTACCAGTCCATTAGCTGGAGGCGTTGAACTGGCAACAGATGAAGGACCAGGGACACCAGCCAGGAGAAGTTCAGTGTAGGTTTTCAGCCACTTGACGAACGCACCCGCCTTGACCTCAGACGATCGGAGCCAGAGGCTGTCTCCTCCTGTTTGATCAGTGACACAGGAATCAGAACTGGGGGGTTGGGGGGTATCATGTCGCTCATCACACCTGATGTACCCCGTGCAGCCCAGGGGAAGGCTTAGGAGAATAGGTAGGATATGTAGGGAAGGGGTGGAAAGGAATGTGTCTTGTCTTTTACCTGTCCATCGTCTATAATCTTTTTTTCTTTCGGAAGTTTTTCACTGGATGTACAAACATATCAAGATGGTTATTATGTATAAACATAGGCAGAAACATGTGTTGAGAGAATTCTAAAATGACAGTTAAGAAAAAGGCTGCTTTATTGTATTGACAGCTGTATTTTACAGGTTGTCAGAAAGTTCTTTGAACGTGGATGAGAATTTTGAAAAACGCTAAAACCATGAACTGGCCTCAGACTGAAAATGTTACACCAAAGAAGGCATGAGAGGCAACGTATGAGTGACAGAGAAGGGACTGGAGTTGGGGGGAGTGTCGATTGGAGAAGGGAGGAGGGTAGGGCAGGCAGGGATGAGTGACGTTAGGTAGGCAGATAAGCTTTGGGGGGTCCTAAGCTTATTCTCAAGATCCCTCAACAGTGAAAGAGGAATGTGTACTGCAAATGTTTGAAAGAAAAACATGGATTGTCACAGCCATTTACACCAGTTTTTGCTAAAATCTGAAATGCTTCAACACACAGCACAAACTCGGTGGGTATAAACAACTCTGTAAAATCGAGGAGCCGTATAAGGAATACATGCATACATACATACATACATAATATACAAACATACATGCGTACTTCCATGCAAACGTCTGTGTATTCATACGTCCATCCACAACTCTTTAAAATCAAGGAGCCAAACAAGGAATACATACATACACATATTTGTTTGTACATATGTACATACATACATATATTCGTACACACATACATATATACTCACATCCATACATTTGCCCATGAATGCGTCCATCCATACTTAGCTACACAAGATACACACTCAAACATGGCAATATATACATTACAAAGCAACCATTCCATACCCATTTACAATGGACAGGCCAAGCACAAATACACAAAAAGTCATGGCAACAAGGAAAGCAACAATTTGATGGGCCCGGCGCCCCCTCACTGTCCTAGCATTTCAGGGCTAACAATCCACATCACACGACAGGTAAAGGACCCAAAGTCGAAAAAACAAACACAAGTCAAGACATTTGCTTAGGCAACATCCGTGACGAATCCCACACTGTCCTCACGTTACCAGTCCATTAGCCGGAGGCGTTGAACTGGCAACAGATGAAGGACCAGGGACACCAGCCAGGAGAAGTTCAGTGTAGGTTTTCAGCCGCTTGACGAACGCACCCGCCTTGACCTCAGACGATCGGAGCCAGAGGCTGTCTGCTCCTGTTTGATCAGTGACACAGGAATCAGGACTGAGGGGGTATCAGGTCGCTCATCACACCTGATGTACCCCGTGCACCCCAGGGGAAGGCTTAGGAGAATAGGTAGGATATGTAGGGAAGGGGTGGAGAGGAATGTGTCTTGTCATTTGTCTGTCCATCGTCTGTTATTTGTGGAAACTTTGTCGAATTGGACTGGTAGGGCGTGTCTGGTGTTTTTGTGTAGTGGGGATCCAGATGTCAGATGTGGTGGTTTTGTTCCAGGAGAGACAACAAAAAGTCTTTCTGTGTTTTGTCTTGTAGTTTGTCTCTTTCATTCAGCGGAACAGTAATTTTTCTTTTTTTAAAAAAGTCTCTGGTTTAAGAAAGCCAGGTGTGAGGAAGAGACATACGCTAAATTCAACAATGAAGATTATGGTAAGCCTTGAATAACGAAACAACTAATGTGCTCTTCGAATTTCTGAAATCATATTTCCTTTTGTGAAACTTATTTCTGAAGGTTGTATTAAAAACATTCGTAGACAGACAGACACAGTCAGTATGCCCTTGGGGGAGGGGGGGGGGGGGGGGGGGGGCGAGAGGGGAGGGGGTCTCCTCCTCCCCCCTTCTTTTCTTTCTGTAGAAAGTAATGCCTACCATGAAATTCATCCATGACACAAGATACAGACTGAGGCACAACTGATGTGCTTCCAGATTCTCCTCCGCCGATGTGTCCTGCAAGGTATATAATAGGAAACTTCTAAGCAGATCATCTAACCTTAATGGTACGGGACTGTAACAGAGATCTTCACGTTGCTTCCAGATTCCCCTCTGTCGATGTGTCCTGCAAGGTATATAATAGGAAGCTTCTAAGCAGATCATCTAACCTTAATGGTACGGGACTGTAACAGAGATCTTCACGTTGGTCTAATTCTCAAGCTCATGGGTGAGATAGCTTTGGCTGACGATCAAAGAAAGATTTTGACGCGGTCTTTGCTGAGGGCCTGTATGTTGCTGTGGCTCTGAAGAGACGTGCAATAGACGTGTTTCTGAGTTGGGGATGGGATAGAGATATAGCTGTTCCAGATCTTTGATGCAAAAGGACGTCGTCCATGCAGATGTCTGCTGGCTGTGACTTTCATTTCAGTGTCATCGTCGTGTCCAGGCTTGCGGACGAGTCCTCATGAAAGTCCTCCACACCACGTGTGCTAAGCCTGAGAGTACAATGTGCAGGTTTTGCAGTTGGATGGCTACATAAATCAATAACTTGAAAAGATTGATCAGAGGGTCTCATGGACAAGATTGAGCTGGTATCTGACCTGCACTTTAACCCAACGCGCTGGCTGGACCTCGGATAATCAACTACTATTGTCTGCGCTACTTCTACAGGACTACTTTTTATTCTTATATATATATATATATATATATATATATATATATATATATATATATATATATTATATATATTTATATATATATATATATTATATATATATATATATATATTGCATATGAGATACTGGGTTCTGCCAGTCAACCCTCATGTGTGTGTGTGTGTGTGTGTGTGTGTGTGTGTGTGTGTGTGTGTGTGTGCCTTTGCACGTGCCAGAATGTGTGTGCGGTTGCGCGTATGACTACGAATTCGTTTAATCAAACAGGGAGACAGAGAGGATGTGTACTGTCTCAGGGAGAGGGTGTGATATCACAGGGAGACAGTGAGGAAGATGTGTACTGTCACAGGGAGACAGAGATGATTTGTACTGTCACAGGGAGACAGTGAGGAGGATGTGTACTGTCACAGGGAGACAGAGATGATTTTGTACTGTCACAGGGAGACAGGGAGGAGGATGTGTACTGTCACAGGGAGACAGAGATGATTTTGTACTGTCACAGGGAGACAGGGAGGAGGATGTGTACTGTCACAGGGAGAGGGTGTACTATCACAGGGAGACAGTGAGGAAGATGTGTACTGTCTCAGGGAAAGGGTGTACTATCACAGGGAGACAGTGAGGAAGATGTGTACTGTCTCAGGAAAGGGTGTACTATCACAGGGAGACAGAGATGATTTGTACTGTCACAGGGAGACAGTGAGGAAGATGTGTACTGTCACAGGGAGACAGAGATGATTTGTACTGTCACAGGGAGACAGGGAGGAAGATGTGTACTGTCTCAGGGAAAGGGTGTACTATCACAGGGAGACAGAGATGATTTGTACTGTCACAGGGAGACAGAGATGATTTGTACTGTCACAGGGAGACAGGGAGGATGATGTGTACTGTCTCAGGGAAAAGGTGTACTATCACAGGGAGACAGAGATGATTTATACTGTCACAGGGAGACAGGGAGGAGGATGTGTACTGTCACAGGGAGACAGAGATGATTTGTACTGTCACAGGGAGACAGGGAGGAGGATGTGTACTGTCACAGGGAGACAGTGAGGAGGATGTGTACTGTCACAGGGAGACAGAGATGATTTATACTGTCACAGGGAGACAGGGAGGAGGATGTGTACTGTCACAGGGAGACAGAGATGATTTGTACTGTCACAGGGAGACAGGGAGGAGGATGTGTACTGTCACAGGGAGACAGTGAGGAGGATGTGTACTGTCACAGGGAGACAGAGATGATTTGTACTGTCACAGGGAGACAGTGAGGAGGATGTGTACTGTCACAGGGAGACAGTGAGGAGGATGTGTACTGTCACAGGGAGACAGAGATGATTTGTACTGTCACAGGGAGACAGTGAGGAGGATGTGTACTGTCACAGGGAGACAGAGATGATTTGTACTGTCACAGGGAGACAGTGAGGAGGATGTGTACTGTCACAGGGAGACAGTGAGGATGATGTGTACTGTCACAAAGAGACAGGGAGGAGGATGTGTACTGTCACAGGGAGACAGAGATGATTTGTACTGTCACAGGGAGACAGGAGGAGGATGTGTACTGTCACAGGGAGACAGTGAGGAGGATGTGTACTGTCACAGGAGAGAGAGATGATTTTGTACTGTCACAGGGAGACAGGGAGGAGGAAGTGTACTGTCACAGGGAGAGGGTGTACTATTACAGGGAGACAGGGAGGAGGATGTGTACTGTCACAGGGAGACAGAGAGGATGTGTACTGTCACATGGAGAGGGTTGTACTATCACAGGGAGACAGGGAGGAGGATGTGTAGTGTCACAGGGAGACAGAGAGGATGTGTACTACCACAGAAAGACGGGGAGAGGGTGTACTATCACAGGGAGAGGGTGTACTATTACAGGGAGAAGGTGTACTATCACAGGGAGAGGGTGTACTATTACAGGGAGAGGGTGTACTATTACAGGGAGACAGAGAGGATTTGTGCTGTTACGGGGAGACAGAGAGGGCTAGTACTGTCAGAGGGAGATGAGGAGGGGGAGTACTATCACAGGGAGTCGGGGAGAGAGTGTACTACCATAGGAATACGGAGAGAGAGTGCACTATCACAGGGAGACACGGAGAGGGTGTACCACCACAGGGAAACAAGAGGGCGTTTTACCACAGGGAGACAAGGAGATGGTGTACCACCACAGGGAAACAAGAGGGCGTTTTACCACAGGGAGACACGGAGAGGGTGTACCACCACAGGGAAACAAGAGGGCGTTTTACCACAGGGAGACAAGGAGATGGTGTACCACCACAGGGAAACAAGAGGGCGTTTTACCACAGGGAGACAAGGAGAGGGTGTACCACCACAGGGAAACAAGAGGGC
>CM031611.1:32383417-32395917 GCA_018398815.1 Conus ventricosus | reverse complement strand
GGGATAGCAAGGTGCAGGGGGATAGCAAGGTGCAGGGGGATAGCAAGGTGCAGGGGGAATCATAGCAAGGGCGGGATAGCAAGGTGCAGGGGGATAGCAAGGTGCAGGGGTATCGGATTGCAAGGTGCAGGGGAATAGCAGGGAGGGGGATAGCAAGGTGCAGGGGTCCGGATAGCAAGGTGCAGGGGGAAAAGCAGTGAGGGAATAGCAAGGTGCAGGGGGATAGCAAGGTGCAGGGGAATCGGTAGCAAGGTGCAGGGATAGCAAGGTGCAGGGGAAGCAAGTGCAGGGATAGCAAGGTGCAGGGAATAGCAAGGTGCGGGGATAGCAAGGTGCAGGGGGATATCCGGATATGCAAGGTGCAGGGGAATAGCAAGGTGCAGGGGGATAGCAAGGTGCAGGGGAATCGGATAGCAAGGTGCAGGGGAATAGCAAGGTGCAGGGGATAGCAAGGTGCAGGGGGATAGCAAGGTGCAGGGGAATATCAGGATAGCAAGGTGCAGGGGAATAGCAAGGTGCAGGGGGATAGCAAGGTGCAGGGGGATAGCAAGGTGCAGGGATGCAAGGGGATAGCAAGGTGCAGGGGGAAAAGCAAGGTGCAGGGGGATACATGCAAGGTGCAGGGGAAAAGCAAGGTGCAGGATGCAGGGATAGCAAGGTGCAGGGGATAGCAAGGTGCAGGGGAATAGCAAGGTGCAGGGGGATAGCAAGGTGCAGGGGAATAGCAAGGTGCAGGGGATAGCAAGCAGGGTAGCAGAGGGAATAGCAAGGTGCAGGGGGATAGCAAGGTGCAGGGGATAGCAAGGTGCAGGGGATAGCAGGTGCAGGGGAAGCATAGGCACAGGGGGATAGCAAGGTGTGCAGGGACGAAATAGCAGGTTTGCAGGGGCCATACGCAAACGGTGCAAGGGACTTGCAAGGTCAGGAGGAAAGCAATGGAGGATTAGCAGCGTGAGGGGTACCAGCATCAGTTGCACGGATAGCTAGTGTGCAGAGATAGGAAGGTTTTGCAGGAGAGTTAGAAGGGAGGGCGGATAGCGGTGCAGGGAATAGCAAGGTGTAGGGGGATAGCAAGGTGCAGGGGATAGCAAGGTGAGGATGCAAGTGTGGTGCGGACGTTTAACATAGCAGCGCAGGGGATAGCAAGTGTCGGCCGATCGTTTAAATCCAGCCCTGTGCTCCTTTTCAGTCCCCTGGCGGCCCATAATCCCACCAACGGCGGAACTGACCTCTCCACGATCCAGGGAAGAAACCCAATCACACTGCCACTGTCAGCGCACTCTACTCCACCCTGAGAAACGCATCAGCCAGGCCATTCCATTTCTCTCCTGTTCTCCACCGCTGGTGTGTGGTTGACAGAGAAAGGGGAACGGTTTTGTCTGGAGAGTTAGGAAGAGGCCGGACCTACCTACAACCATAACGCCAACACATGCTTGACGTTGCCAAGGGACCGTATCATTGGTATCGAGTAATGATTGGTAGGAAGGAGATGCGTAAGGAAAGGTTAGTGTCGATCAAGGGAGGTTACGCAGGCATCACTACGCATCTAATATGTTCAGGACAGCCATGGATTGGTGCGAGTAGGGGAAGTTTATTTCCGGTTCTCAGAACACAGACTTTACGTGAGTAACATCGAAAAACCGCTGGTGCCTGGGAACTGGGGGGGAGGGGGGGGGGGGGGGGGGTGTTGTCTCGTAGTACAATTCTAGGTTTCACTTCTTAGAATGTAAAAGACAAAGACCTCCCTTGTATGAAATAGCAAATAAAGGAAAAAAAAGATAAATGGACAGACTAGGGAGTATGGTAGATGGGACACGTAGATTCAATTGCGCATCCAGTATGTCCAGAACAATAGTGGGTTGGTGTTATGTCCAGAACAATAGTGGGTTGGTGTTATGTCCAGAACAATAGTGGGTTGGTGTTGTTGGTTGGGAAAATTTGCTTCCGACTCTCCTTTCCTAAAGTGTGTTCTGTGTGTTTATTTTGTAATTTGACTCATTTTCAGCAAAGCTTCGATGTGTTTCTGTCTTCTCGTCACAATTTTGCATACGATTGCTAACCATCACACAAAACGTGACACGTGAGAAGAACATCATCTCTTAATATTTACCAGTATACCTGTTTTCAAAACATTTTTTCTTTCTTTAGATTTGCTAATATCATACTCGCCTCTGCAAGATGATCGACACACTGCGTACTGCAAACTTCAGCACCGGAAGCAATTTTACCAAAGGCGTATTTAAAGAAAAAAAGGGCAAACACAGAAATGGCCCGTAATGGATACTATAGATAGACGTTCTCAGAAAATGTCATTGGCCTCTAATACGAGAGAATGTCGCTCAAGAACCTCTGTGTGTGTGTGTGTGTGTGTGTGTGTGTGTGTGTGTGTGTGTGTGTGTGTGTGTGTGCGTGTGTGTGTGTGTGTGTGTGTGTGTGAGAGCGCGCGCGCGCGCGTGTGTGTGTGTGTGTGTGTGTGTGTGTGTGTGTGTGTGTGTGTGTGTGCGTGCGTGCGCGTTTGTGTGCGTTTGTGTGTGTGTGTGTGTGTGTGTGTGGTGTGTGTGTGTGTGTGTGTTTGCATGCGTGCGTGCGTGCGTGTGTGTGCGTGCATGCGTGCGTGTGTGTGCGTCCATGCTTGCGTTTGTGTGTATGTGTGTGTGCGTGCGTACGTGCGTGCGTGCGTGCATGTGTGTGTGTGTTTGCAGGTGGCTGCGTTAAGAGGTCTAATAAAACATGAGCAGTGTTTACTTCCATTGTTAGCGCACTTCTTAAAAAGCTGTTTGTCTCATCGCCCACTGTCGCAAGGATTTCTACAATCGTAGGATAACAAAAGAAGAAAAGAAAGAGAGAAAAAAAGAACAGATGAAAACATTCCAGACGGTGCACTTACATTGCGCTCGTTTATGCTTTAATCTCAGGTATTTGCGACTGATGGGTGGTGAAGTGCGGTTATTTTTTCTATTCAAAAACTGCTGAATACGCATACAACCTATTTTCTGGTTGTTATTGCTCTAAACCTGGGGTATGGGAGATGGGGTGGAAGTGAATAAAATCAAACAAAATAAACAACCATGAGATTCGGCCACTAAGTGTTCATAGGCACAAATAACACATTCGCTCCCCAAGTCAGAATCAAACTTAATCCATTCCTTGGGTGGAGAGAGAGAAGCGTGGGGGGGGGGGGGGGGGGGGGGGGGTCTCATTTTTAGTGCCCCCCCCCCCCTCCCTCCCAAATGTTATTTCTTCCCCATTCCTTATTCTGGCCGTCCCAGAGAGCATAGTCCGGTTTGCCTGATTACAGCCCCAGGCACTGACACACCGCAGGGAGCAAGCAATCCATATTCGTTCAAGACACCCCAGTAGAAGAGACACTGCATAGCTGTTGAATCACTTCGGTGATGCTCCGTGGTATCTGTTCTGATGAAACATACATAGGACACTATCTAAGAAGCCCCCTGCTGAGAATTAACATATACAAGTCACAGAGCCAGCGTGAGTGAGAGTTCGTTCCCCCTCAGAAGGGCGAGATATCAAGAAATCCCTCGGCCTCAAATACTGTGTGGACATTAGGTACTGTCCGAAGCTTAAGTGAAAAGGTTTCGAGTGAATAACGTTAGCGAGATATGCAACCGTCCGTGTGATCAGTGGCGCAAACAAGGATTAAAAACTCACCCAAAACACGCACTACCAGTTTCGCAAGGTACAGATTATCTATAAATAATAACCCACTTTCCTTTCTCCCGTACTACAACTGCTATTGCCATATTATCACCCTAAAAGTGGTAGTAATCCTGTCTCTCTCTCAGTCTTGATTCATTTTAATATTTTGATCATCATCATTATCATTATTCCTATCAGTAATATAATCATCATCATCACTACCTCGACTCATACATGTCTCCTTCTTGACAGCCTCGTTTTCATTCAACGCCTATCTTGCGCTGAAGTGGGCGAAGAGAAGTGATTGCTCGTTCATTTTCGTTGTCCCGAGTGTTTTGTATCTTGCCTGAAGAAGACCTAAGAGGTCGAAACGCGTCGTGTTTTGTCTTGTGATTCGTTTGTCTAGGCTGCGTTTTCTTGGCGGTTCGCTATTAATTACATTATAAATAATAGATCAGCACAAGAACGTTTTTACAACGTATTATAAATAATAGATCAGCACAAGAACGTTTTTACAATGTATTATAAATAATAGATCAGCACAAGAACGTTTTACAATGTATTATAAATAATAGATCAGCACAAGAACGTTTTTACAATGTATTATAAATAATAGATCAGCACAAGAACGTTTTTACAATGTATTATAAATAATAGATCAGCACAAGAACGTTTTTACAATGTATTATAAATAATAGATCAGCACAAGAACGTTTTTACAATGTATTATAAATAATAGATCAGCACAAGAACGTTTTTACAATGTATTATAAATAATAGATCAGCACAAGAACGTTTTTACAATGTATTATAAATAATAGATCAGCACAAGAACGTTTTTTACAATGTATTATAAATAATAGATCAGCACAAGAACGTTTTTACAATGTATTATAAATAATAGATCAGCACAAGAACGTTTTTACAATGTATTATAAATAATAGATCAGCACAAGAACGTTTTTACAATGTATTATAAATAATAGATCAGCACAAGAACGTTTTTACAATGTATTATAATAATAGATCAGCACAAGAACGTTTTTACAATGTATTATAAATAATAGATCAGCACAAGAACGTTTTTACAATGTATTATAAATAATAGATCAGCACAAGAACGTTTTTACAATGTATTATAAATAATAGATCAGCACAAGAACGTTTTTACAATGTATTATAAATAATAGATCAGCACAAGAACGTTTTTACAATGTATTATAAATAATAGATCAGCACAAGAACGTTTTTACAATGTATTATAAATAATAGATCAGCACAAGAACGTTTTTACAATGTATTATAAATAATAGATCAGCACAAGAACGTTTTACAATGTATTATAAATAATTAGTTCAGCACAAGAACGTTTTTACAATGTATTATAAATAATAGTTCAGCACAAGAACGTTTTTTACAATGTATTATAAATAATAGATCAGCACAAGAACGTTTTTACAATGTATTATAAATAATAGATCAGCACAAGAACGTTTTTACAATGTATTATAAATAATAGATCAGCACAAGAACGTTTTTACAATGTATTATAAATAATAGATCAGCACAAGAACGTTTTTACAATGTATTATAAATAATAGATCAGCACAAGAACGTTTTTACAATGTATTATAAATAATAGATCAGCACAAGAACGTTTTTACAATGTATTATAAATAATAGATCAGCACAAGAACGTTTTTACAATGTATTATAAATAATAGATCAGCACAAGAACGTTTTTACAATGTATTATAAATAATAGATCACACAAGAACGTTTTTACAATGTATTATAAATAATAGATCAGCACAAGAACGTTTTTACAATGTATTATAAATAATAGATCAGCACAAGAACGTTTTTACAATGTATTATAAATAATAGATCAGCACAAGAACGTTTTTTACAATGTATTATAAATATAGATCAGCACAAGAACGTTTTTACAATGTATTATAAATAATAGATCAGCACAAGAACGTTTTTACAATGTATTATAAATAATAGATCAGCACAAGAACGTTTTTACAATGTATTATAAATAATAGATCAGCACAAGAACGTTTTTACAATGTATTATAAATAATAGATCAGCACAAGAACGTTTTTACAATGTATTATAATAATAGATCAGCACAAGAACGTTTTTACAATGTATTATAAATAATAGATCAGCACAAGAACGTTTTTACAATGTATTATAAATAATAGATCAGCACAAGAACGTTTTTACAATGTATTATAAATAATAGATCAGCACAAGAACGTTTTTACAATGTATTATAAATAATAGATCAGCACAAGAACGTTTTTACAATGTATTATAAATAATAGATCAGCACAAGAACGTTTTTACAATGTATTATAAATAATAGATCAGCACAAGAACGTTTTTACAATGTATTATAAATAATAGATCACACAAGAACGTTTTTACAATGTATTATAAATAATAGATCACACAAGAACGTTTTTACAATGTATTATAAATAATAGATCAGCACAAGAACGTTTTTACAATGTATTATAAAATAATAGATCAGCACAAGAACGTTTTTACAATGTATTATAAATAATAGATCAGCACAAGAACGTTTTTACAATGTATTATAAATAATAGATCAGCACAAGAACGTTTTTACAATGTATTATAAATAATAGATCAGCACAAGAACGTTTTTACAATGTATTATAAATAATAGATCAGCACAAGAACGTTTTTACAATGTATTATAAATAATAGATCAGCACAAGAACGTTTTTACAATGTATTTATAATAATAGATCAGCACAAGAACGTTTTTACAATGTATTATAAATAATAGATCAGCACAAGAACGTTTTTACAATGTATTATAAATAATAGATCAGCACAAGAACGTTTTTACAATGTATTATAAATAATAGATCAGCACAAGAACGTTTTTACAATGTATTATAAATAATAGATGAGCACAAGAACGTTTTTACAATGTATTATAAATAATAGATCAGCACAAGAACGTTTTTACAATGTATTATAAATAATAGATCAGCACAAGAACGTTTTTACAATGTATTATAAATATAGATCAGCACAAGAACGTTTTTACAACGTATTATAAATAATAGATCAGCACAAGAACGTTTTTACAACGTATTATAAATAATAGATCAGCACAAGAACGTTTTTACAACGTATTATAAATAATAGATCAGCACAAGAACGTTTTTACAACGTATTATAAATAATAGATCAGCACAAGAACGTTTTTACAACGTATTATAAATAATAGATCAGCACAAGAAGTTTTTACAAGATTATAATTAGATCACACAAGAACTTTTACAACGTATTATAAATAATAGATCAGCACAAGAACGTTTTTACAACGTATTATAAATAATAGATCAGCACAAGAACGTTTTTACAACGTATTATAAATAATAGATCAGCACAAGAACGTTTTTACAACGTATTATAAATAATAGATCAGCACAAGAACGTTTTTTACAACGTATTATAAATAATAGATCAGCACAAGAACGTTTTTACAACGTATTATAAATAATAGATCAGCACAAGAACGTTTTTACAAACGTATTATAAATAATAGATCAGCACAAGAACGTTTTTACAACGTATTATAAATAATAGATCAGCACAAGAACGTTTTTACAACGTATTATAAATAATAGATCAGCACAAGAACGTTTTTACAACGTATTATAAATAATAGATCAGCACAAGAACGTTTTTACAACGTATTATAAATAATAGATCAGCACAAGAACGTTTTTACAACGTATTATAAATAATAGATCAGCACAAGAAACGTTTTTACAACGTATTATAAATAATAGATCAGCACAAGAACGTTTTTACAACGTATTATAAATAATAGATCAGCACAAGAACGTTTTTACAATGTATTATAAATAATAGATCAGCACAAGAACGTTTTTACAATGTATTATAAATAATAGATCAGCACAAGAACGTTTTTACAATGTATTATAAATAATAGATCAGCACAAGAACGTTTTTACAATGTATTATAAATAATAGAATCAGCACAAGAACGTTTTTACAATGTATTATAAATAATAGATCAGCACAAGAACGTTTTTACAATGTATTATAAATAATAGATCAGCACAAGAACGTTTTTAACAACGTTATTATAAATAATAGATCAGCACAGAACGTTTTTACAACGTATTATAAATAATAGATCAGCACAAGAACGTTTTTACAAGTATTATAAATAATAGATCAGCACAAGAACGTTTTTACAATGTATTATAAATAATAGATCAGCACAAGAACGTTTTTTACAACGTATTATAAATAATAGATCAGCACAAGAACGTTTTACAACGTATTATAAATAATAGATCAGCACAAGAACGTTTTTACAACGTATTATAAATAATAGATCAGCACAAGAACGTTTTACAATGTATTATAAATAATAGATCAGCACAAGAACGTTTTTACAATGTATTATAAATAATAGATCAGCACAAGAACGTTTTTACAATGTATTATAAATAATAGATCAGCACAAGAACGTTTTTACAATGTATTATAAATAATAGATCAGCACAAGAACGTTTTTACAATGTATTATAAATAATAGATCAGCACAAGAACGTTTTTACAATGTATTATAAATAATAGATCAGCACAAGAACGTTTTTACAATGTATTATAAATGATAGATCAGCACAAGAACGTTTTTACAATGTATTATAAATAATAGATCAGCACAAGAACGTTTTACAATGTATTATAAATAATAGATCAGCACAAGAACGTTTTTACAATGTATTATAAATAATAGATCAGCACAAGAACGTTTTTACAATGTATTATAAATAATAGATCAGCACAAGAACGTTTTTACAATGTATTATAAATAATAGATCAGCACAAGAACGTTTTTACAATGTATTATAAATAATAGATCAGCACAAGAACGTTTTTTACAATGTATTATAAATAATAGATCAGCACAAGAACGTTTTTACAATGTATTATAAATAATAGATCAGCACAAGAACGTTTTTACAATGTATTATAAATAATAGATCAGCACAAGAACGTTTTTACAATGTATTATAAATAATAGATCAGCACAAGAACGTTTTTACAATGTATTATAAATAATAGATCAGCACAAGAACATTTTTACAACGTATTATAAATAATAGATCAGCACAAGAACGTTTTTACAACGTATTATAAATAATAGATCAGCACAAGAACGTTTTTACAACGTATTATAAATAATAGAATCAGCACAAGAACGTTTTTACAACGTATTATAAATAATAGATCAGCACAAGAACGTTTTTTACAACGTATTATAAATAATAGATCAGCACAAGAACGTTTTTTACAATGCATTATAAATAATAGATCAGCACAAGAACGTTTTTACAATTTATTATAAATAATAGATCAGCACAAGAAAGTTTTTACAATGTATTATAAATAATAGATCAGCACAAGAACGTTTTTACAATGTATTATAAATAATAGATCAGCACAAGAACGTTTTTACAACGTATTATAAAATAATAGATCAGCACAAGAACGTTTTACAACGTATTATAAATAATTTGATCAGCACAAGAACGTTTTTACAACGTATTATATAATAATAGATCAGCACAAGAACGTTTTTACAACGTATTATAAATAATAGATCAGCACAAGAACGTTTTTACAACGTATTATAAATAATAGATCAGCACAAGAACGTTTTTTACAACGTATTATAAATAATAGATCAGCACAAGAACGTTTTTACAACGTATTATAAATAATAGATCAGCACAAGAACGTTTTTACAACGTATTATAAATAATAGATCAGCACAAGAACGTTTTTACAACGTATTATAAATAATAGATCAGCACAAGAACGTTTTTACAACGTATTATAAATAATAGATCAGCACAAGAACGTTTTTTACAACGTATTATAAATAATAGATCAGCACAAGAACGTTTTTACAACGTATTATAAATAATAGATCAGCACAAGAACGTTTTTACAACGTATTATAAATAATAGATCAGCACAAGAACGTTTTTACAACGTATTATAAATAATAGATCAGCACAAGAACGTTTTTACAACGTATTATAAATAATAGATCAGCAAAAAGAACGTTTTTACATGTATTATATATAATAGATCAGCACAAGAACGTTTTTACAATGTATTATAAATAATAGATCAGCACAAGAACGTTTTTACAATGTATTATAAATAATAGATCAGCACAAGAACGTTTTTACAATGTATTATAAATAATAGATCAGCACAAGAACGTTTTTACAATGTATTATAAATAATAGATCAGCACAAGAACGTTTTTACAATGTATTATAAATAATAGATCAGCACAAGAACGTTTTTACAATGTATTATAAATAATAGATCAGCACAAGAACGTTTTTACAATGTATTTAAATGTATTTATATATAGATCAGCACAAAACGTTTTTTACAATGTATTATAAATAATAGATCAGCACAAGAACGTTTTTACAATGTATACTCAGAGGCAAAAAAACGCGAAAACAAACTGTATAGAATATTTTGATGTAATTTGGCTACCGATTCCTTTGAACTGGTAATAGAAAGTGAGAAAAGCAATCGAACACCGCAAAAGTGTCCTTTCAAAGTTCATTCTGGTAGAAAATAAGGTCACATGAACTTGACCTTGACCCTGTGTTAACAGCAGAATGTCAGTATCTGGTGTGACCACCTCGAGCATTGATCACAGCTGTGCACCTGCGGACATCGAGCGCACCAGAGTTTTGGGGCCCCTCCTCTGGGGACTTCCCCACCCGGGGCCCACAAAAACACAAGCTGACGCTGTCGGGGGTCTGGGTGAGCGGTTCAACTGCCTCTGAAGGCCCCCAAAAATGCTCTATTGGGGTTTAAAGGGGTGGGGAGAACGGGCGGGGTAGGCAGCAATTGATGTTTTTCGCCTCAGGAATTTTCTGCAGCACGGGCGGGTTGCCCCTTTGCGTTTCCGCTAAACAGGTTCGTGGATGCCGCGGAAATGGGGCAGGTGTGGGCCTCAGACTTGGTCAGTAAAACAGCAGTCCCCCCGTTACCACCCGGGGACCCCAATTCGGGGAAGATGAGGCCCAAATAGGGCATTACCCATAGCCCCCCAGACAGATCTTTCACCACCCCATGGCCCCTTTTGGGTGATGTTGCAACCGTGAAGCGTTCCCCCCCTCTTCCCCAATCCGATGCGGCCATCCCCGGGGTCAAACGCGAACCGTTTTCATCACGAAAGCCCGGGCCCCACCCCCCCGATGGCGCCAATCACGTGGTCTGTGCCCACTGCAGCGGTTTGGCGATGCTGGAGGTCGGGAAGGCGCCGGGCTGGCGCCTGCTTGGAGACCAACTGGTTAAATCGGCGACGCACGGTCCGTTCTTTTGGCCTGCCATGGTTGCCAGGGTGTTCCGGGCTGTGTTGGCAGGGGTTTTGGTAAGGCTCCCGTCGAGCTGACGAAGAAAAAGGCGGTTTGGGCTGCTGGGGTGACCCTCGGCTGCCGCCCCCCGGGTCGTCATCGTGGGTTCTTGCTTGAAAGGGGTCCAAAAGGGCGTAGACGGGGGAAAAATGTGACCCGAAGCATAGGGACCTGCCCTTTTAAACCCCGGGCCTGCAGTTCCCCCCATGTTTTGAAACATCTTGACGAGAAATCTCGCATTATTTGGCGCCTCGGGAAGGGGAGATTTGAACTTTTTGGGGTTTGGAAATTTTATACCCCCCACAAGGGGGGCCACACTATTTTGCAATTCACATTGATGCACGTGGCGTAGTATCCAATGGCAAATCACTCCTCGTGCCAAAAACGCTGACCCGGCAACATTCACCCACGTTACGGGGTTACAACCGGCCAAGACACCACGTACGCAAAGTTGCACGTGCCAACGACATTGCTTACGTCCTGTTCACAATGAAAAATCGTGCACTTTCCTTTTTTTTTTTCCGTTTTTTATGCCTCTGGTAAAATTTTAAATAATAGACCACAAAACGTTTTTACAATGTATTCTGAGTGGCAAGAAGGGGGCAGTTTTTTTTGGGGGGGGGGGGGGGGGGGGGGGGGGGGGGGGGGGGGGGGGGGGGGGGGGGGGGGGGGGGGGGGGGGGGGGGGGGGGGGGGGGGGGGGGGGGGGGGGGGGGGGGGGGGGGGGGGGGGGGGGGGGGGGGGGGGGGGGGGGGGGGGGGGGGGGGGGGGGGGGGGGGGGGGGGGGGGGGGGGGGGGGGGGGGGGGGGGGGGGGGGGGGGGGGGGGGGGGGGGGGGGGGGGGAGGGGGGGGGAATCATTTCCTCTCTGTCGCCGGGTTTTATGGCTCTGAAATGCATCGCACATTTTCATTGTAATTTTTTTGTTTTGCCTTGCATTTCTGTTGGCAATTGTTAATTTCATTGTATTTCATTGCAAAAATCACATTTATTTTCCCCATATTGTAAGATTGCATGCCTTTCATTACAGTTTTTTTAATTTATCGATTAATGTATTTCTTGCAAAAATCCTTTTTTTCCTCAAATTTTATAATGCATGCCTTGCATTTCATGTTGTGCTAATTTTATCGATTTTTAATGTATTTTTATTCTAACACATTTTTCCTCATATGTATAGATTGCATGCCTTCATTCGTTTGCATATTTATAGATTTTTATTGTATTTCATTTCACAGTCCATTTTTTTCCTCATTTGTAAAGTTTTATGCCTTGCATTACATTTGTGCTTATGTATAGAATTTTTATTTGTATTTCATTGCATAGATCACATTTTTTTCCTCATATTGTATAGATTGCAT
>CM031611.1:32380594-32383317 GCA_018398815.1 Conus ventricosus | reverse complement strand
GGACGCAGGTGTGAGAAAGCAAATACTTGCTAGCACTCGCTCCGATCTTCTGAAAGCAGCCAAATGACGTATGACGAGGTGTGTATACTAGCTGTTAAACAAAAAGCAACAATTGCACTGATTTGAGACATACTCACACACTTCGGTTCGGCTCATTGACAAGAGACTGAACTTCTCAAACTCAGTTATGTTTGGTATAAACTGTCCAAGTCCAAGCCTTAGTCTCATAAAGTATTTGTATTGTCTATGAGTTTTAGGATCATTAACTGCAATCAAACAAAAGTCTGCCTTACGATTTTTTGAAAGGCATAGTTTGTGTTATTGCTGGATTCACTGTAATTTCTCCTTTTTCTTTGATCTACTTCCCATTACTACCACTTCTGCTTCTGCTTCTACAACAACAACATCAACAACAACTACTACTACTACTTATACTACTACTACTACTACTACTACTACTACTACTACTACTACTATTGCTTCTTCTTCTACTTCTATCACCACTACTACTACTACTTCTCTCTCTCTCTCTCTCTCTCTCTCTCTCTCTCTCTCTCTCTCTCTCTCTCTCTCTCTCTCTCTCTCTCTCATATCTTCTGATCGGAATATACACCTGACGCCCCTCAGAATGCAAGAAAGTATTTTGATAACACGGCAGACGGGAGAGTACAGAACCGCACCAAGGTCAGACGGGTCCTATATTTGCCCTTGTATCCGGATCCACACTTTGGATCGGCACCAAACGTTAAGAGAAACGTGATCCATCTTCACACCACGTTTCGTGAAAATCGTCTGTGTAGTTTTAGCGTTATTTTGCTTACAGACAGACAAACAAATCAACATACACAGGTGAAATCATAATTTCCTCGACTGGGGTAACCGGCTGCCAGGATAAGTGCCAGAGACTACTGGCTGGAAGGTCCGGCTGGGTTTGGATCACTTTGAAGCCAGTCGTGCGTGTGCCACGAATTGCGTTGTAAGTGCGCTGTAGGGTTTAATGGGAAGACTGAAGTTAATAAGTCAAATGCAATCCACTCAACAAATGCGTAACTGAAAGAGATGCTCAAATTTCCTGACCAAACTGCAGGAGGCTCTGTCTCGTGGACGTTCAGAAAGAAGGCGTAAGGCGATCAACGGCTATGTCCTGTAGTCTACCACCAGGACAGAATTCCTTAACATCGACTTTGTTATCTTAGAAGTATTGGTGTACACTTCTGTTGGGTTCCATCACGGTGTTGTTTAAAGTGGAATGAAATATGCGATTCTCTTGCAAAAACAAGCGGCGAAGAAGTATGGAAAATGTTTCAAATTGTTTGTACATCATCTATGCAGCTAAACAAGTCACCAGTATCAGAGGAGGCACCAAAAGACACCCGTCAAAGGAACCCAGCGCTGTGTTTTCTCTGGATGGTGACCTCACAGCGGCTGAGATCTCATTGTTCCCTGCAGGTTGGTGGGTCGAGGACTGCGAAAGATTGAGCGTGGCTTTGAATGGAGGGGGGGGGGGGGGGGGGGGGGGGGGGGGGGGGGGGGGGGGGGGGGGGGGTATGTGGATTAGTCGATGTTCTGATCATGTTCACGACAAATCGGAATGAATAACTTGAAAACAAATCCTTATTTCACGACCAAAATCTGACAGAAGTGAAATGAAGAAATGAATGAACAAATCCACCAAAGTTGATGAGTAAATGTATAAATTTGGGATTAACTGTCGTTTTCTTGGACAGAATAATCGAAAGATTGTTCGGTGCTCAGCCGCTTTATCATAGCCATCAAAACAGTCTTTGGCTCAGCAAACTTCAAAAGCAGGCGACTGATTCGATTTCTTCGCTGTCATTAGTTTTCTTCCCTTCACTTTCTTACCAAACAGAAGACAAGTCTCCAAACATCTGTTAACTGTGGAATGCTAGGAAAATATTAATAACATGCATAGAAAATGGATTTCAAAATCTTAGCGAGAAAGGACAGTGAACAAAAGATGAAAAGAGCGACCAACAGTCAAAAACAGCCAACCGAGAGACAGACTGAGAAAGGGAGGGCTCAAGAAGAAACCATTTGCTAAGAAGTCTGTGCAGGCAATGACAAGCCATTTTCAAAAGCTTCGAACTTCAATTGATTTGAAGAGGCAAGATTTACTGCCCTTTTCGCCGATCACCTTTCAGGGGCAGACAATACAGTGGTGGCGCGAAGAAATCCAACAGAGGAGCAAACGAGGGCTGTTTGTCATCCAAACAACATCAAACGGATGGATATCCCTTCCCGTCCTCTGAAGTGACTATCTCTCCCTGGAGGTCTATAGGTTGTACCCTGGGTTGCCTGGAAATTGAATTAAACCGTGGGGGCCGAAATAGCTCAGTTGGTAGAGCGCCGGACTCGTAATCCAAGGGTTGCGGGTTCGAATCTCCGCCGGGCCGTTTCGGTATAGGTGGATTATTCCCTCGGAATGAACATTGGTTCTGACTCCATTTCCCTTACAGTCCTTCAAATGAGACTATAAACCGAGGCTCCGTGTGTGAACGCACGCACAACATCTTGCACACATGTAAAATCCCATCACCAACTTTCGGAAGAGAAGGCCAGTTTGGCCGTTGGTATGGATGACACGTTACACATAGCATGCACCTTCCCCGAAGATGGAGTATGGCTGCCTTAATGGCGGAATTAAAAAAACGGTCATGCACACAAAACTCCACTCCCTTTGGTGGGCAGAAGGGATTAATCCT
>CM031611.1:32373094-32375594 GCA_018398815.1 Conus ventricosus | reverse complement strand
CAGAACACCGGGAAAACTACATCACTGAGGCCAAAAGACTACTAAACAACCAGTTGCATTACAAGCAGCTCCCAAATGATCCTACCATCCAAATAGCAGAGATTTCAAACGAGTTGGTAGAACATCTCCACAGCGACGGCCACATTGATGACAACACCAAGCGATGGGCGCTAGTGGAGCTAAAGGCATGCAGGACTCATCAGTTCTACCACTTGCCAAAAATACACAAGACTCTGCAGAATCCTCCAGGTCGCCCAATCGTGTCGGGAGTAAATGGCCCAACTGAAAATCTCTCAAAACTGGTTGACTTCTGGCTTCAGGATATCGTAACCACCCTCCCAAGTCACGTCAAAGACACAACTCATATGTTAAAAACGCTACGTGACTGGAATACGGCTCATGGGCCTTTCAACAGTGGCACCTTGCTCGTTACCATTGATGTTGTTGGCCTCTATACGAACATCCCACATGGAGACATGGAAACCGCCATCAGGTACTTTTTACAGTCCCATCTGCAGACAAAGACCCCCCCCAATTGAAAGAGTCCTTGAAGTGGTGAGACACATTTTACAAAACAACGTGTTCCACTTTGAGGACATCATCTATAAACAAGAATTCGGGACAGCAATGGGAACCCCTATGGCCCCCACCGTGGCAAACATCTTCATGGGATGGTTAGAGGACAGCCTGCTCACTCAGAGCCCCATCATCGTCGACAGCTGCTTCTGGAAACGGTTCATAGATGACATTTTTCTATTGTGGACCAAAACTCAGGAGGAACTTGATCAGTTCATTGAATTCATCAACACTTTCCATCCCACTGTCAAGTTCACCTATCAGTCATCACCTGTCTCCATCCCTTCCTGGACATCAACATCATCCTCAAGGAAGGCTTCCTCCATACAGATCTTTTCTCAAACCAACAGACGCCCATGCATACCTACATGCTTCCTCTTGTCATCCCAAGGTATGCAAAAAACAACATACCATTCAGCCAGATGCTACGCGCTCGCAGGTTATGCTCGACAGACGAAGCCTTCACCCTTTCGCTGCCAAGAGATCGCCAAGCACTTTCAACGTAGAGGGTACAGTAACCTACACCATCCAGAAAGCCATGGAAAGAGTCAGCAGCATCCCACGTAATGAGACCCTCGAATACAGGCCCCAAACTCCCAAGAAGAGGGTCCCGTTCATCATCACTCACAACCCTGCCAACCCCCCTCTACGTCAGTGGCTGCAACAACAGCAACCAGCTTTACATGAAAGCAACAAGATGAAACAAGCCATGCCAGAGCTCCCATAGTAGGAGAAAGAAATTCAAATAGTCTACGAAACATCCTGATGCCTTCCATGCTTCCTCCACAAGAACCATCCACTGACAACCCTGGAAGCCACAGATGTATTCGAAAACGCTGTGTCATCTGTAAGGAGCATGTAGTAGAGACAAGTCAGTTCACCAGTGATGTTAGTGGCGAGACATTCACCATTCGCCATGAGATGTCCTGCAGCACAAGAAACATCGTGTACCTGCTCTACTGCACCAAATGCAAGGGAGCTCAATACGTAGGAGAAACACGCAACTCGCTCAAACAACGCTTTTACTTACATAGGTCACACATCCAGAACAATACAGGCACCCACGTCCACATCATTTCAACATGCACAACCACTCACTTCAAGACATGCGTTGTATGCCAATTGAAAAACAGTACATAGACAGTGACATTCATAGAGACCTCAGGGAAAAATTCTGGATTCGTAAACTACAAACAAAGCACCCAAGGCCTGAACACACATGACTAACTATTAGTGACACGCACGAGTTCCCTTGCATTTGATAGTGACTCAGTTGTTCCCTCTGGTACAACTAACAAAGTGAAAACCTGAGAGAGAGAGAGAGAGAGAGGAGAGAGAGAGAGAGAGACAGAGACACAGAGAGAGAGAGAGAGAGAGAGAGAGAGAGGGCCGTCAGTATATTGGTGGGGGTGGGGAGTGACAAAATAATAACAACAGGATGGTGTGTTAGACTTTGCATCACTTGGTGATGACATTACTGTCATGACGTAAGTTTTCTTTTAGCATCGACCTGATGATGTCACTCCACTTTTGACGTGACTACACAGTCTGTCGTCCTTGAAAAAGACAGCCGCTCGAAATATTGGATTATATTTGTTTACATTGCTTGTTTGCCTTTTACTTCAATTGTGTCTCTCTCTCTCTCTCTCTCTCTCTCTCTCTCTCTCTCTCTCTCTCTCTCTCTCTCTCTCTCTCTCTAATATATATATATATATATATGTGTGTGTGTGTGTGTGTGTGTGTGTGTGTGTGTGTGTGTTGGTGTGTGCGCGCGCGCGTGTGTGTGTGTGCGCGCGCGCGCGTATGTGTGTGTGTGTGTGTGTGTGTGTGTGTGTGTGTGTGTGGGTGTTTGTGTGTGTGTGTGTGTGTGTGTGTGTGTGTATGTGTGTGTGTGTGTGTGTGTGTGTGTGTTGTGTGTGTGTGT
>CM031611.1:32335594-32368094 GCA_018398815.1 Conus ventricosus | reverse complement strand
TGAAGGTTCTTATTTAGTTTTGAGAAAAAGGGAATCTTGGACGTTTTTTTTTTTTTTTTTATTTTATTTTTTCTTTCTCTTTTTGTGGTCCCTTTCTCTCTCTGTTTGGGGATTGTACATTTTGTATTCGACTTTCCAAATTAAATTCATTGGGGTTTTTTTCCTCTTCTTTTATTTCTTGTTCCTCCCCTTCTCCCTTTGGTTTCGAACATTCTTTATTTAGTCTTTTGAATACGGATTCATCGGATGTCCTTCTCTCTCTCTCTTCTCCTCTCTCTCTCTCTCTCTTCCCCTCTCTCTCTCTCTTCTCCCCCTCTCTCTCTCTCTCCTTTTCTCCCCCTCCCCCTCTCTCTTTCTCCCCATCTCTCTCTGTTTGCAAAGGACAGTGCGTCTTTCTCCTTCCATAGTTGCCACTCTCTATTCCCAATCCCTCTCCCCCCCCCCCCTGTCCTTTCTTCCCCGAGAGCATTTTTAATTTTTTTTAAATAAAATCTCTCTCTCTTCTCTCTCTCTCTCTCTCTTCACACACTCACACACACACACACACATACACACACACACACACACACACACACACACACACACACACACACACACACACACACCACACGCACGCACACACACACACCCACACACACACACACACACACACACACACACGACGCACCACACACGCCGTACACACACACACAAAACCACACACACACACACACACCCACACACCACACACACACACACACACACACACCGCCAGCAACTTTCGACTGTAACCAATAAGATGTCATTTTCAAGTGCCTTGATTTTGCTTGGGGTGTTGCTTTTGGTCAAGCTTTCTTGTATATTGGAATCTATCAATAAGTGCCAGTCTCGAATCGAATCGTGAGAGCGCTCAGACTCCAACCTGGGTACTCCGCGTTCAAGTCTAGCGAGTACCTGGTGAATGAGCGGGGGGGGGGGGGGGGGGGGGGGAAGGGGACAGGAGTTTTACTGTTCACAAGGTGTCACAACACACTTCCCGACCTGCCAGTGCCGACACTTGCTGGAAGTGTCCACAACATATGCATTGAATTAGATACCCACGTAAAAGTCCCAGGGTCCATGTGGGAAATTTGGAGGGCTGTGGGGGAAAGAAAGCATTGACCAGGATCTTTCAGAGAGGACTGACTGACTGACTGACTGACTGACTGACTTTTTCCTTCCTCTTGAAGAATACCAAGCGAATGAAAGGACGAATTTTATTTGAAGAGGGTAATGGATTAAGCATGGATACCTTTTTTTTTCTTTTTTTTTTTCTTAACTTCCAGCCCTCTGGGCAAGAACAAAACATACATGTAGTAAGAAACAAAGCCAAACAATAAACATGAACAAAGCAACAATCAATGCGTGAATACGTTTGGGAAAAATCCAAGCAACCAAAAATAAATGGAGAGAGAGAGAGAGAGAGAGAGAGAGAGAGAGAGAGAGAGAGAGAGAGACAGACAGACAGACAGACAGACAGACACACAGACACAGACACACAGACACACAGACAGAGAGAGAGAGAGAGACAGACAGACAGACAGAGACAGAGACAGAGACAGAGACAGACAGAGACAGAGACAGAGACAGACAGACAAACAGACAGACAGAGAGGCCGACCGAACGACCGACCGATAGGTAGTAAGGCGGGAATGAAGGGTGAGAGAGACGGGAGCTGTTCAGCGGACTGGGCTCTGGGCTGTCCTTCCTGCCCCTGACCAGTTCATTCCTTGCCTCCAAGCACTTCCCATTGAGCCCCACAACAGGCACCGATGGACATGCAGGCGGCATCAGCAACCCTATGATGACTGCAGCCAGCTTCTGGAATCTCTAAGAACAACTATCATAGGATGATGCGTTATGGTGACGTAGAGTTAACGGCATCTTGTATGACTTGGGACCAGAGCGGAGGAGAAGAGAAGAAGGCGATAGTACCCTGGTCTCTCAAAATCGTTTTGAACTGGTGAAACGGACTTTGTTAGTGTTCAAGAGCCACGATGGTGTAGCTGCACAATCTCTACGATCTCCACAATGCTCGTCTCTGTTCTGCAAGGCTGTTCTTGTCTGGATGAACCATTAGTTCACGCCGTTAGATCGCTGACTTACCATTGTTTTTCTCTCGTGGTCCAAGTCCGCGGACATGGCGGATTTAAGACGAACTACAGACTGATGTAAACTGAAGGTTGAACCATTTGGTGCTCGATTGACGTTTACCATTTGGTCTACTGAGCCTTGAACTATTTTGAATATGCTGTGAAACTGATTTGAGCAAATTCTTCATACAGAATTTCCGAAGCTTTGTGAACTTGAGTTTTATGGCCGTACGAAATGAAATGTGCATATACGAAGCTAAAATGAGCTTCCTACGAACCAGTCTTCATTAAACGAAAGTTTTTCAAAAATTGATTTCATGTGTAGGAGAGTTTTTTATCTGGTTACTTCCCTTTGCGCCAACCCAACAGTTCTGGGAGCACGCTGAGTCATTGCTTTTCCTCTGTGAACCTAAGACGCAAACTGACGCGTAATACAACAATCTTGGATCGCGAATTAAAAGATAAAAAACAAAACCAAGGCTCAAGGAGATCGCCAAAATGACGAAACTGAACAATCTTGGTCAGCAATCCGAGGGTAATCCAGTCCATGAATCGTTCCGTTTTTCATGCATTCTTTCATTCTGTCGGTGCATGCTATGTGGGGCTTGTAGCCCACATGTCATGCATACCAACGGCCAAACTAGCTTTCTCTTCCAAAAAACGATGATGGGAATTCAGGCGTGTGTAAGATGTTCTTGCGTTCCCACACGGAATCTCGGTTTGTAGTCTCATTCGAAGGACCTTTTGAGAAATTGAGTCAGAACTAGAGTTAACTCGAGGAGAAAATACCCATGTACTGAAACGGCCCGGTACCCCAGGACACCAGGATCACGCTGTACCAGCTGAGCTATTCCGGCTCCAAAGTAGGGGATCTGACTGCAAACTCTCTTTGCTCCATACTCACCAGGCACCATCTCCGTTCTTCCAAAGCATAGAGTCTGACTATAAACGATTTTTGTTCCTGATTTACTAGGCCGGAACCATCTCACCTCTCTCAAAGCACGGTATCCGACTGCTAACCGTGGTCATTCCAGATTTCGATGATGACACCAAAAACAGGGATCCCACTGCCGTCAGCTTATCAAGTTATCCATATTTCGTTCTGGCATGAAGAACGTTCAAAGCTTGCACACAGCACACAGTTGTTGATGCACCCGTACACGTCAATGACTTTTACCCACTGGAATGTTCTTCGTATTTGTAATGTAAACACATGGTACGTATCGTTATATATAAAGATCGAGTTACTCAGTTTACTTGACATCTACTGCTCCTAGATGACGAACGAAAGGCCTCTAAAGGAACCCTCCTTTTTCACATGTCTTATTCACGTGCTCTTGAAATACTGTGTGCCACTTTCGTTACTGGAACATGCAGAGTCGAGGGCCTGTGAATGTAAAATGAATCAGAGGGGTGTCGATGGGTGGGTCGGATCGAAGTCTTTCAATGTGTTAGAAGCGTGAGTGATGATGGTCACATCTCTCATCTTCTGTCAGCATGTTGATAACTTCTGACCACAGATTGAAGCCCAAAGGAAAAGGCGTTTTTACACAACACACACACACACACACACACACACACACACACACTCTCTCTCTCTCTCTCTCTCTCTCTCACTCTCTCTCTCACACACACACACACACACACACACACACACACACACACACACACACACACACACACACATACACACACGCGCGCGCACACACACACACACACACACACACACACACACACACGCACACACACGCACACACACACACACAGTGATACACGCAAACCCTCTCTCTCTCTCTCTCTCTCTCTCTCTCTCTCTCTCTCTCTCTCTTGAAACCATTTCTGGGCAATATTAATCGTCGATATCGTTCTATCACAGAGAGAGAGAGAGAGGAGAGAGAGAGAGAGAGAGAGAGAGAGAGAGACAGAGACAGAGACAGAGACAGAGAGAGACAGAGACAGAGACAGAAGCAGAGACAGATGAATGTTTATACAAACCTTTCCCCCAAAAGTGACATTGAAAGCTTTCCTCAATACACCCACACTGGCCCCCCCCCCCGCCACTACCACCACCACCAACCACCCCCCCCCCCCCCCCCCCCCCCCCCCCCCCCGCTACACACACACACACACCCTAACACAAAAAATTACCCTGTTTGCCAAGGTGCCTACGGCCAGAGACGCTTCGATAAAAAGAAGACACAGTGGACTTGCCGCTCTGCTACATCTCTTTGGTCCCAGGTTCGCGCCTTGGAGGCAATTGACGTGGCCTATGAACGGACGAACAATTAGCTCCCTTCTGTCAATGACTTCACTCTTATCTGATAAGCCTTCCATTAAAAAAAAAGAAAAGAAATGAAACCAGGTAGGTAGAAGGTAAGAAAGAAACCAGTGGTTGGACATTCGTCGACATGGTAACAGTTTTCTATCGGCAAATCTCACGGCTCTAGTCAGCCTTTGTTTGTGGGAGATTGTAGCCACGATTATGAGATACAATGTGCTTTGGTACATGGGTAGTTTGAAAACAGACAGAGAGAGAGAGAGAGAGAGAGAGAGAGAGAGAGACTGTAACCATGTGTAGGCCTACGTTAGTGACGGGTGAGGAAGGGCGTCCCAAAGAGTTGGCCGATCGTGGATCATGATAAATATGAAAGAAGGTCTTTAACAAGAGAGGCAATTTGCCCATTGGATTCACATGGGACGAATACACGCCAAGGAAGTTGAAGGCCACAGGGTGGGTTGGATGAATGGGAAAGGAGAGGGGCATGTCGCTATAAAATTCCAACAACAGTAACAATTTCTTCTGAAGGACGATGAACATCAAGCTGTAGATGAAACACGTCACTTACGAGAGGTTGTCCCGAAAGAAGACCAAAAAAAAAAAAATGAACAATTGAAAGAAAAACAACAGCAGGAATTTGCTTATTTAATTTACATATAATGATTCCCGTCACAGAAGGATGAAGGTCTCCTCGTTTAGTAAGCTGCGTGGGAAGGTAAAGGGCATATACGTACAATTCCAAGAACAAATTCTGTAGGACGACCAAAATCAAATTACACAAAGAAACAGGTCACATTTTAGGGGTCATCTCAGAAGAAGAATGGAGTGATTACAAAAAAGAAGAAAAAAAAAGTAGCTAGTGTCCCATCGGCCTCTTGACATCTCCACTGACACCATACTGTCATTCTATGGGTTCCTGGAAATGCACCCAATTAAAAGCTCAAAACGTATTGGAGGCCGTTAGCACCAGAAATGGGAAACCTTGATGTACTTATGTTGATAACGGCTCATTGCTCTAACGTCCTTCAGCTTTCTACGCCGTCCCTATCCCATATTTTCCTTCTCTCTCTCTCTCTCTCTCTCTCTCTCTCTCTCTCTCTCTCTCTCTCTCTCTCTCTCTCTCTGACATGATCAGAGAACTACTCAACCATAGATCATATATTTACACTGTTTTCCGTTATTCAGAAACAACTGTCTCGAAATCGTAAATTATATGTCGCATTCATTGACTTCGAGAAAGCATTCGATTCTATTTCAAGGAAATTGTTATGGCCTATCCTACAGAAAAACGGAATTCGAGGTAAATTATTTGATTGTGTGAAAAGCATGTATACTAACTTAAAGACGCGGGTTAAAAATGGTTCATACATGACAGATTACATAAACTGCCTGCATGGAGTAAAGCAAGGAGATGTCTGCAGTCCTGTCTTATTCTCATTGTTTATAAATGAATTAGCAGCTGACATAATTAACAACGGAAGACATGGGGCTGTACTAACACCTACTCTTGTCGAACTTTTTATTTTGTTATTTGCAGATGATATTATATTAATATCTGAAACGCAAGCAGGGTTTCAAAATCAGCTGAATAATTTGTATGAATCATCAACTAAACTGAAATTAAAAGTTAATATGAACAAAAGTAATATAATTGTTTTTCGTAAAGGCGGTTTTCTTGCAGCGTACGGCCATTGGCATTTGGGCGGTTCTGAAATGAAAGTAGTCAACACATACAAATATTTAGAACTATATTTTTCTACAAAATTGAGTCTCTCACCCTCCTGTGGTGACCTCGCTGCACGGGGTAAAAAGGCGGTTATTGGTATATTGACATTATTATATAATAATGATATCCAGTCTATTGAATTGTTTTGTAAACTCTTTGATGCTAGAGTGCAGCCAGTACTTCTATATGGGTCAGAAATTTGGGGTCTTGATGAAAGCATAAAATACATAGAAAAAGTACACTTGTTTGCATTTAAACGCTTTCTAGGTGTCACAGAAAGGACTGCTAATGCGATGATTTATGGAGATACTGGTAGATTCCCATTTGTATGTGAATGCATACACTAGATCAATTAAATACTGGATCAAACTGACACGGATGAATGAAAATCGCCTCCCCTACAAAGCTTACCTGATGCTACTTAATTTGGACGAGAAAGGTAAAAAGAACTGGGTAACCAACATTCGATTAGTTTTGTTTCAGTTTGGATTTGGATATGTGTGGGAAAATCAAGGTGTAGAATCAGTTGACCATTTCATAAATTGTTTTAGACAAAGACTGATAGATTGTTACTGGCAGGATTGGGACAGTCGAATTTGTTCAAGTGAAAGATTTACAATGTACAGATCATTCAAAACGAATCATACCCAAGAACTGTATTTTGCAATTGACACAAACAGACTTGTAAAGCAAGCGCTTGTTAAATTCAGGTTTGGAGTGAGTAATACCAAATCGCACTCACTTCGATACAAAAATTATAGAGATGTAGAATTAATTTGCCCCATGTGTAATAATAACCAAGAAGATGAAATCCATTTTAGTTTGTGTTGCCCGCTCCTCAGTGACCTTCGACGTGATCTCATACCACTCAAATACTATAGAGAGCCAAATGCTTTTAGATATACATTGTTAATGTCTTCAAAGAATCCAAAAATAGTAAAACAGTTTGCGATATTTCTTTACCTAGCTTTTAAACGTAGGGATGCAACTGTGAACGACTAGATATGCTGGAAAGAACACGACTGACAAAATGATCGTAGGATGCCCGAGGTGTAATTTATAACTTTGTATGTCCTTGGTTCTGAGCTGGTTTATGTTGTTTGCCTCTTTTGTAATGTAAGAGTGTACGATTGTTTCTTTTCTATTTTCTTCTTTAAATGTCTTTGACTAATTCATATTATTGTTCAGCCATTTGTTGAGGCCTAGATGCTAAACGAATAAACCATTTATGTCTTATGTCTTTATGTCTTTATGCCTCTCTCTCTCTCTCTCTCTCTCTCTCTCTCTCTTTCTCTCTCTCTCTCTCTCTCTCTCTCTCTCTCTCTCTCTCTCTCTCTCTCTCTCTCTCTCTTTCTCTCTCTCGTACCTAATCTCACTGCTATTGATAGCAGCAGTCTGAATTTCCTGACCTTGATCAGCTCCGTTATCTCTGCCAATTACACAACGGACACCTGCACATTCCTTCTCTGGGGTGACACGTTCATGCCAGAGATCTAGTTCAACCAGACACTCTGATGTCAGTTCCCTTTAATTTGACTGACATGTTCTCTGCGTATGCCAAACATGCATCATCAAGAAAGAGACCGTGCGTATGAGGTAATAGTTTGCTCTAACGTACCTGCTGCTTCCCTATGTTTAACGCATCCAGTCCACATTTGCCCATGAAAAGCGCCTACCTTTGATCAGTTCGGAATGATATTAAGCTGACAATACGTTTCTAGTTAACGTAAAGGTCTGTTATTGTTTTAGGATAAGAAAGACTTTTATTTGCTTCTTCGTTGCTACTTCACATATTGCATTCACCATAATGACAAATTCCTTGAGTTTTACTTAGTTGTAATTAGAAAGTATATCTATATACGGTCTACTTTAATCCTATGTTCACTAATACCTTTTTCATGTCTGCAACTCTGTTTGTCAGAAATTGCATTATATTATCTGATCTTGACAGAACGTGACTTAGTACTTGTTACAGTTAGTATCTGCACTGGATGTCGCTGAATGTGTCTTTTATCAGTTTATTATAAGTTACTTTATCTGATCAAAAATTGGAAGACAATGTCCGTTTTGTTATATTGTAAAAGAAATTGCTGAAATGTTATGGTAGCTTGAATTAATCATTACTGTTTGGTTATTTCTTCATACAGGAATCTATGATATTTATCGTTCTGTCAGGCTCATTTATGCTAGATTTTCTGTCTGCTAAAAAAAAACCCTATAAATGTTAAAGTTTACCATGTAAACACACACACACACACACACACACACACACACACACACACACACACACCACGCTCGCGCGCGCAAAGACATACACAGAGACTCACACAGACAGCCACAGCCACAGCCATAGCCACACACACACACACACACACACACACACACACACACACACACACACACACCACACACACACATACACACACACACACACACGCGCGCGCGCGCGCGCGCGCGAATGCACACAATGACAAACACACACCCACACATAGGACCAAAGCTAGCTTTCATCCAAACAATCCTACACAAAGACACAGCAGGCAGGAGATTCGTCTGTTCATGTTAGCACATGAGATCAAAGCCAGCACAAGGCCGGCACACAGAGACACACACACACACACACACACACAGAGGAGAGAGAGAGAGAGAGAGAAGAGAGAGAGAGAGAGAGGAGAGAGAGAGAGAGAGAGAGAGAGAGAGAGAGAGGAGAGGGTGGACACAGAGACAGACAGACAAACAGACTGACTGACTGGCAGGCAGACACAGACAGATAGTCATACAGAGAGAGAGAGAGAGAGAGAGAGAGAGAGGAGAGAGAGAGAGAGAGAGAGGAGAGAGAGAGAGAGAGAGAGAGTGATTACATTCTAATTACTTTGGTTTGGTTTTGTTCTATTTCATTTTGCCTTTTTACTTCACGACACATTACACACACACACACACACACACACACACACACACACACACACACACACACACACACACACCACACACACCGAGACAAACAGACAGACAGACAGGCAGACATAGGAGGGAGAGAGAGGGGGGAGGCAGAGTTTCCACGCTCCCCCCCCCCCCCACACACACACACACACACACACAACACACACACACACACACACACACACACACACACACACACACACACACACACACAAGCGCACACACACACACATACACACACACACACACACACACACACACGCACACACAGAGGAGAGAGAGAGAGAGAGAGAGAGAGAGAGAGAGAGAGAGAGAGAGAGAGAGAGAGAGAGAGAAAATTTATTCGTCCAGTCCTTTTCTCGGTGCGGTAAATTGTTCCCAACACTATCTCCACACTGACACATACCTGAAAGCGTGACACAAAATCACCACTCAACGGGCCTGATAACATGTCTGACACGACGATAAAGACACGAGAAACAAATGGCCGAACGATGACGTCAGTTAGGGCTACCCCGCCGCAACCGCACAGAGCCATGTTAAACTCCAATCAGTCACTCACGTCCAGTCCTATAAACTGACTCTGGGACCTCGTTGAAGGCAATCAACCGAATGCCGCGCCGTTACTTGGATTCCAGCCGAGAACTATCGATCTAAAAGCTGACCACGCCGTGTTCTTGTCGCTCTGGCATGAATGCGGCACAACCGTGTGTTTAGAGCTTAATGTCTGAACGATGGATAGTATTCGGCTTTGTCATTTGAGACTTGTCACTTGTTTAATCTGAGGTCGAGCAGTCAACGGGTTTTATCACGTAGTTGGGCCGCCTGGAGTTGCTTTCGTTTTATCTTTCTTTCGTTCTTTCTTCATTTCTTGTGTTAAACGTTTGGCAGACGAAATTTTTTTCTACAGTCCATATGTTCGATTAGGAGTAGTAACATTTGATTATTGAATTGTGAAATTTCAAAAACGAATTGTCAGTTATTCCGCATGGCAATATAGACAAACAGATTACAAGACAAAACACGACGCGTTTCGACCCTTTGGGTCTTCTTCAGGTAAAACAAACAACATTCAGGACAATGAAAACGAAGAACGAGCACTCACTTATTACCACAAACGTTCTTCGTTTTCATTGTCCTGAATGTAGTTTGTTTTACCTGAAGAAGACCCAAGAGGTCGAAACGCGTCGTTTTCCCGTCGTCCGTTTGTCCATATTGACTAACTGACGATTCTTTGAAAGATCCGTTTCAGTTTCCGCCTGCAGTCTCACCTGACTTTGAAACAAACTGTTGAAGGGTAAGATTAGCCTCGCCAGTTATTTCTCGATGAGCTCCTGCATTCTACTACCTCAGCTTCATTTACCACTTCACAGACCAGCCTGGGCGAACTACGGTAGTCATGGCTGTCAGACTACGTGTGCTTGACGTTGAGGGTGAGTTTTACGTCCTATCGGTCTGAGGCCCTTAAGGACAAGGTTTCTTCAGACTGTAGTCTGTGTAGACTTGGTGCTGCTGTCCCCCGTAGTGGTTTGCTATCGTTGGTCGTCTGCTCCTTGTGGCAGTTACCTTTCCATTCCTTTTCCTCAGTTCCCTTCCAGGACCATTTGATGTGGATCCACACGATCCGAATTTTGGCCAGCTCGGGTGGGATACCCTAACTGATCAGCCCCCTCCCCCACCCCCCACCCCCGGCTGTGAAGCCAGAGGACAGGGGTGTGAGTCTCAGAGGTTCCACCCAAAGCGGGACTTTGGGGATCCTCTTTGTCTTAGCTGCGCTCTCGATCGCTGGGGGGGGGGGGGGGGGGGGGGTACTGGCTACACTGCGTTATTGGTATTTTGGAGGAAAGGACCAGTCTATAGTAGACGCTCAGCAGCGTTCTTCTGCTCCATAGTCTCAGCAAAGCGATGACGGCTTTCACTTCAAGTTCTCAACCATCAAGACGTTGAGTGTCCAGTTCTCACTCTCACAATCACTACCATGCTACTGTCCGTTGAAGGAAAGTGTATGTGTCCCCCGGGGTAGTCCACGGGGGTAGAGTGGTCGCAGTAGTACCTTCACAAGGGTTCTCTTCTCTGTGGAACTGAACGCTGTGTTGTGGTTGTGTAATTGCCTTTTTCTTTGGCTCTAAGTCTGGCAATCCGCTCCGTCGTCTGGAATCTCATGATGGATATGTACTCATTGCAGATTGGTTGTTGGTGTTGTTGGTGGTTGTGGGGGTGGTGGTGGTGGTGGTAGTAGTGGTGGCGATGTGTGTGTGTGTGTGTGTGTGTGTGTGTGTGTGTGTGTGTGTGTGTGTGTGTTTGTGTGTGTGTGTGTGTGTGTGTGTGTGTGTGCGTGTGCGTGCGCGCGCGCGTGCGCGCGCGTGTGATTGTATGTGTGTGTGTTCCACAAAGAGATATGTTTAAGTGTCCGAACTCACGATGGTCTTTCCTATAAACCATACCGAGGTTATACCTGTATTTGTCTGTGTTCGACAGTATATTCAAAAAGGCTAAAAGGACGTTAATCTCACCATCTAATGTATCCACAGAGTCGCTTTCATGACAACGAGGTGAAAGGCCCTCCCTGTTCCTTAGCCCCGTCTACAAGAAAGTTGACAGAAATCGGCTTCTTCTTCCTCTTCTTCCTCTTCTTCTTCCTCTTCTTCTTCCTCCTCTTCTTCGGCGCTCTCGATCTTGCTAAATGGTAGTCTGGTGTTGTGAGCGAAGTGCGCCGTATGACTCAGCGACATCGCTGGTCCTCACAGCTTCTGCGTCACGTCCACTGCACTGGGCCATTATTCTTCCTGTTCCAGAGGCTCAACAGGGTCGGAGAATGTGGATTGGTGTCTGTAGACCAGTTCCCACAGGCTGCACACCAAAAAATGAATGCTCCAAGGCCTTGCTTAAGGAGTCGAGTATTTATAGACTGGCGCAATGAGATAGCTTTGAGAATTCTTATTGTGTCTGAAAGCTGATTCTCCTCGTTTTCGTTCACATGGCCATCAAGGTACAAGCTAGGTGGTTCCAAGCAGACAGATTAAATCAAAGGAATGGGACTATTTTTGGGAAACCCCCTGGTGCAAAGATATAGGGTCACGGCTGAGTTCAAAGGCCTGAAATGTGTTGTCAACTAAGGGGAACATCATGTAATTGAAGATTGTTTGTGATTTCATCGGTGACCCCCCCCCCCCCCCCCCCCCCCCCCCCCCCCCCCAAGGGAAGCAGTTGGTAGGGAATTGTTTTTTTGATCAATTATCAGTTATATATGAAATGCTGGCTCAAATTTAACGTAGGCCTCAAAATGCTAACATCAATCATGTCATGTTTTAGTGCAGTTGTGGCCACGTGGGCACTAGTCCGTGTGAGAGATCTTCAGCCTGTAGGTATGATAGAGCATCTGATTTTGTCCCCTTCTCAATCAGAAGATGGTGACCTGCTACGACTTTTAAGCTTTGTAGATGCCATCCTCCTCAGCCTTATCGGCTGACACAACTTAAATTGACCTATGTTATAATATGCAAATCTTGGTCTGACGTAACTGAAGTGAAAAAAGCGATATAAACAAAAACAAACACAAAAACAAAAGAAAAAAAAGAGAAAAAAAAAAGGCGAAAGAAAAAAAATATCAGTGAGGAGAGGCAAATGATGCACATGAAAAAAAAAGAGGAAAAATAAGTGCTCCGTGATCTGAATATCACTGATATCAAGAAGAAGAAGAAAGAAAAAAAAGGGCGAGGGGGGGGGGGGGGGGGGGGGGGATGAAATAAAAAAAAATGAAAACACCTCCTCAATGTAACCATTTGAAAGCACCGCGAGCAGCGAGGCAGTTTCCTGAGTGCCCCTTTGGACACACTTTGAAAGATAAAAGATTTCGATACTATTTTGCGCGTGAACTCCTTTCACAAAGTGCTGTAAGATGACCAACATAACACACACTGAAGCACAAGGTACAAGTAATACTCATCTTAATGAACAATTGAGAAGCAAGTAAGCTTACATGCTCAACAGCTATGTCTTCTTTAGACAGTTACAAGCAACAGACATAAATTTAAAAAATTGTACGAAACGATACTCTCTATGAACACGCGCTGTAGTCTGACAAAACACATTTCTTGCATCGCGCATCATGGTAAGGTATGGTAATGCTGCCCAGCCGACCGCAAAGGGCCATAGCAGGGCTGTCACCGCGTCGAAGTCAACTCACAAGTCATTTTAAAAAAGGAATACTAATAAATTGTCACGGACAAAAATAGAAAACCGAATTCGTGGTTAGTCGCCAGCCAGTTTGTTTGGACATAAGCTCCAACTCAAATATCCTGGGCGCCAGGTAGACGGCCTCATGCGTCGGGCCGACGCCTTCAAGCATCGCCTCAGCCAATTTGGGCACAGCGAGGAGACTAATCCTAATCCTCCACGGAGACAGCACCGGCCCCCGTAGACAGTCGGAGTGGCTGACCAACGTCTCAATAGGTCTGGCCAAACGATCGCAACGTCTGGGCCAGACTGATCTAGCCAATTTACGACCAGTGTCCACAGTCAAAGCCAGACACCGCCAGCTAAAGTAGGAAGGGAAGGTAGTGTGTGGTGGGGGTAAAATCAAGCTAATTAATTAAATGACCCATTGACCACCACAGAGAGTAAGGCGTGTAGGCGTGACTGTCATGATTTGAATATCCAATGGAATTAGAGGGAGGTAACTTCGGGTACAAGGCGGTAAAAATACTGACCAATGGTACTCACCCTTGGACACATGGGATGATAATAAGAAAGCGATGGGACAGAGAGGACGAACGGACAGACAGAGAGAGGAAGAGGTTCTGGTGTAAGCTCTGCAGGAGAGAAGAGCAGAGAGATGAGGGGAGGAGAGAAGAGAACCAAGTGAGGCATTAGCACTGTCAACCTCGGGTGATGTCGATGGAGGAAGGACTAGCGCACAGCCCAAACACACTCACAGCTTGCTTACGATCTCATTCATATGTCATGCATTCGTCACATCAAACCACTAGTAAAGTCTATAACTTTACTACACATGATCATAGAACGAAACATCAATGCATATGGAATCAAACAAAATAAAACATTCTCTCTTTCCTGAACTTCACAAAATCATTTATCTAAAACATCATTAACTAACCCGGGTATAAATAGATTTCTACTTTACCTGGCCAGGTGATCTTAACTATTCACGAATCACTGTCTTTTCTTTTCTTTTTTTTTCTTTTCACTGTCACTCTCACAAGCACGACACAACTGCTGGCACTGGTCTTGGTCTGCTGGCGCCCTGGTCAGGTTAGACTGCTGGCACTGGCGTTGGTCTGTGGTTCTGCTTGACGAAGTGACACTGCCAGGTATGAGGTCGAACCCCGGTTAAGATGGAACAGTGACTAATCAACATCGATCTGTTCTCCTTTCTTTCTTCATGCATTAACGCATTGCACTCTCTCTCTCTCTTCTAGTCTGCTCTATCAAATGGACATGGTTGCTTTTCTTTTCTTTTTCTTTTCTTTTTTTCCTCTTCATTAGTTACAACTCTCTCTCTCCACATCTCTCCTTAGTCCTTCCTCTGCAGACTATCTCCTGCTAATCTCTCAACTTGGTTCTCTTCTCTCCCTCCCCTCATCTCTCTGCTCTTCTCTCCTGCACCCAGAACCTCTTCCTCTCTCTCTGTCTCTGTTCGTTCTCCCCCGTTCTCTCTCACTCACACATTACTTTATTCCCTACCTACGTGTCCAAGGGTGAGTACCATTGGTCAGTATTTTTAACCGCCTCGTACCCGAATTATCTCCCTCTAATTCCATTGGCTATTCAAATCATGACAGTCACGCCTACACGCCTTACTCTCTGTGGTGGTCAATTGGTCATTTAATTGATTAGCTTGATTTCACCCCCACCACACACTACCTTCCCCTCTCTTCGTTCCGGCGACGTCGTAAATTGGCTAGATCAGTCTGGTCCAGGCGTCGAGACTCGTCTGACCAGACATCGAGGCGTCGGTCAGCTACTTAGTCTGTCTGGGTGGACCAGACCGTCTCCGTGGAGGATTAGGATTAGCCTCCTCGCTGTGCCCAAGTTGGCTGGATGAGTCTGATCCGGGCGTCGAGACTCGTTTGACCAGACATCGAGGCGTCGGTCAGCTACTTAGTCCGTCTGGCTGGACAGACCGTCTCCGTGGGGCCTCTCAGCTATGCTTAATTGGCTGGACCCGACACGTGGGCCGTCTGCCTAGCGCTCAGAATATTTGAGTTTGAGCTTATGTCCGAACAGCCTGGACCACGACTTTGGTTGTTTATTTTTGACCGTGACAATTTCCCCCTTGCAAAAGACTATGCACCGCATTGTCTCAAAACAACGGTACAAAAAAGACAACAACCGAATTTGCTGACACACAGCTACACGCGCAAAGTTTGAAAAATACTTTACAACCAACGGTTTATAAATTATAAAATATACCATTAGTGAATACCACTCCAATGAGTTATCATTGACGTGCGCTCTTGCGTTATTTCAACTCATTTTATAACAACCTCTGTGCGCACTTATGCAATTCCCCTACCTGCGGATTTGCCATCTTTCCTCTTCACAATTCTTACGAAAAGCACAATATAATATGATCACGATCCATGACACTTCACTGAGGAATCTCCATCCTCACATATTGCAAATAATGCATCACTACACAAGCGACTGTATGCTCCAAGCATAACTACATTCACATGAACAAATCTCACACAAAAATATGAACCATAGCCAACTGGGAATGAACCCATATCCAATCAACATAACTGTAATCAACACCTATTATCAACAAAGCACCCTGGATATGACTGACTTCCTCTGAGTTGCAGCTTGCTAGACTACACGGCTTAAATAGTCAGCTCCGACATTCTGTCGACCTGGAATGTACTGCACTCGATACATGTAGGGCTGCAATGCCATTGCCCAACGCAGCACTCTGCTGTTTTTCAACTGCGCCTCCTGCAGGAATTTGAGTGGTTGATGATCGGTCTCTATCACGAACTCTTTCCCAACAAGTATTTGTGGAATTTTTGCACGGCCCACACAACGGCTAAACACTCCTTCTCCACCGTTGCGTACCCTTCTTCACACTTTGTCAACTTCCTGCTAGCATACATCACAGGAAACTCGACCCCTTCATGCTCCTGCAACAATACTGCACCTATCCCACCACCTGATGCATCCGTCCGCAACAAAAATGGTTTGGACATATCTGTAGCTTCAAGATGGGATGGGAACCTAGTCTTTCCAACACCGTCTGCAGTGCTTGCTCTGCAGCGTCTGACCACTCGACCACTGCCGTTTCCCTGCCTTGACCAAATCACTGAGAGACTCGTGATTGCTGCGAAATTTGGAACAAACTCCCTATAGAAACCAATAAAACCTAGCAGACTCCTGACTTCTGTTTTGGTCTTTGGTCTCTCTGAATTCATCATCTTCTCCACCTTTCCTCTTTTCCGGCTGCTTTGTGTCGCCTCCGACAACAAAACCTAGGAACTCCTACTGTCTAGCCCTTCATACAGTGACACATCCCTGTATGACTCTTCTGGAAACTTAGGCAACAAAATCTCCCCTTCTTCTGCTGGGTCTCCTTCACCTCATCAATGATTGCTGCTGCGCCTATGTGCTGAGTCTCACGCTGAATATATTTGCGGAGAAAATTCGCATGGAAAAGTTTTAGTTTCCCATTCACATCAATTCGGTAATCCCGACCGACCTTTTCAGTGATGGTGAATGGTCCTTTCCAATGCATCAGCAGCTTGTTGTGACCCGTGGGAAGCAGTACCAGGACTTGACCTCCCACCTTGAGGGATTGCTTCCTCACCTTCTTGTCATATTGCTTCTTCTGAACGACCCTAGCCTCCTGCAAACCTTCCTTTACAACCTTACATGTCTCATACCCGTGCCCACCTTTGGAACAGGGCGAGATTGGGCCCATCAGATCAACGGCCACTCTCCTGAACGGTGTGTCAATTAAAGGGGGATGTTTAAGAGGCGCCTTCCTCTTCACCCCTCTTGTGGCTGACCTTTGACACACGTCACATGACATGCAGAAACGCTTGATGTCTGCCATTGCCCTGGCCAATGAAAATCATCGAAGATTCGGTCAGCTGTTTTGCTGGTGCCGAGATGACCCGCCATGAGCGACTCGTGACCCACTGACATGACAGTGTCACGATAACCTGCTGGTACCTCTAACTGAGTGGTCACCTTACCTGTCTTCCCCTTGGTGAACACTCGGTACAACAGCCCGCCTTTCACAAGAAATTCTGTCTCACCTCCTCTAACCACCTGTTTCTCTCCACCCTTGCCAACTCCCAAGACTTCACGAGCGAAGGGTCTTGTTCCTGCGCTGCCCTAAACTCATCAGGCGACACATCTATGCCTGACTTCCTTGCTGGAACGACTAACGGTTTATCAACCTTTTCCTCCTTCTTGCTCCGTGTTTGAACTGCTGCCCCTGTAGCAGTCAACAACTCAGGATCCCCTGGATCCCTTGCCCCTGGAATATTTCCAATGATCAAATCATGAAGGGTTTCTCCATCACCAACGCAGACAACTCGCCTGAGAAGTAAGGGGTACGTACTTCTATCTTAGCAACTGGAAATTCCCTCACAGTGCCATCGATTAGAGTACAGGTCTGGATTTGCCCTGTCAAATCCCCTTTCTCGACCAGCGTTGTTCTCACCACAACCGCATGAACAACCAGTGTCTCGAACACTTTCACTCTCTGCTGGCCAATCCACCCTTCTTCCACTGTAACGAACCACTCAGCCTAGTGCCCTCCATCCCTGACACTGACTGCTGTCCAGTGCTAGCCATAGGCTGCACTCCACCCTCTTCAGACTGAATCCCTTTTGGTTCCACTGCAGGTCGTTTCCCCTGGCGACCCTTATCCACCTCTTGCAAGGCTGCTGCCTTCTGGAACCTCATGCGACAATCCCTCGCCACATGTCCCTTCTTGTGACAAATGAAACACCTAATGTCCCTTTGCCCTTCCTTCTGCCCCACCACTGGGTTTGCAGACTTTGCAGAAAACTCCCCTAGTCTCCTTGCACTCTTCTCACCTGTGCCTGGCACCTGTTTCTCTCTGCACCTTAGTGCCCAAACGTGCCTCTCTATACACCTCTGCGAACTTCAGCAACTCTCCTGCTGTCTCTGGCTGTCTCTCTTTCAAATGTATGTTAACTCAGGGCCGCAACCTGACAAAATCTGTTCCTTCATAACTAGCTCTTTCAACTCAGCGAACTCCTTCTTCGTACCGCTCAACTCTAACCACTTCTCAAAATAGTGATCTAAACGTGCACCAAACTGAGTGTACGTCTCACCTGCTTGTAATTTAGCTGAACGAAATTTCTTCCTGAACCCTCCTCTGTGAGGTCAAATCCTTTCATCAACGATTCCTTCACAGCGCCGAAATCAGACTGTTGTTCTGCTGGTAACGCAGTGAAAATCTGTAATGCCTTACCCGTCAGTAACGCTGACAAAATGACATGCCCACTCTTCTGGGGGCCAACCCTGACTGGTCGCAAACGTTTCGAAACGACTGATGTATGCATCAATCGAATCGGTTCCTTCAGAGAATTTGGGCAACTGGGTCGGGGGGCATAACTGCGCACAGAGTCACTGGAAAGTGAACTACCATCATCGGTGGTCTCCCTTTGTATTTTCACTCGTTCTAACTCTAATTGAATTCTTAATCTTTCTGTTTCCTGCGCTTCCTTTAGTCTTTCTGTTTCCTGCACTTCCCTTATTCTTTCTGTTTCCTGCCTTATTCTTTCTGTTTCCTGCGTAAACCTGATTATCATTAGCCTGAATCCTTAATCTTTCTGTTTCCTGCGCTTCTACTGCGATACGGCATCTTTCCGCGCGTTCATCCCTTTCCATCTTTTGCTGGTTTTCAAGAATGCTCGCAACTCTTCTCCCGAGTAGCCTAAATCATGAGCGACACTCACAAGTTGTTCAATAGGGGTGTTCTTTCTTCCGCCATTATATCTTCTGTTTCTCTTTTTTTTTTTTTTTTTCTGAACAAGATTTTATTACTACGACAGCCAAACTGGTGGTTACCGACACGAGTGACGTAATAGCACAATCCTATGAATGATAATATTAGCTTGGGACAACGTAATTAGTTTTATAAGACGCCCAGCGCCTGACCCAACTATGAGAGCGAATTATAGGCAATCTGTGCGAAATAAGTACTCTGGGGCTGAAATGCCAAGCCTAGTATTAACTATCTTGGAAGCAATGCCAAGCCTAGTATTTAACTATCTTGGAACATACAGTAAGACAACACCTTGTCTTAGGATTACAACACTTGAATCCCACCCAGCTTCCTCTCTGAGAAGTTGAACAATTATAATAAATGGGCCAGAATATCCTGGCAGGCTCGCCAATAAATTGTCAACCTCGGGTGATGTCGATGGAGGAAGGACTAGCGCACAGCCCAAACACACTCACAGCTTGCTTACGATCTCATTCATATATCATGCATTCGTCACATCAAACCACTAGTAAAGTCTATAACTTTACTACACATGATCATAGAACGAAACATCAATGCATATGGAATCAAACAAAATAAAACATTCTCTCTTTCCTGAACTTCACAAAATCATTATATCTAAAACATCATTAACTAACCCGGGTATAAAATAGATTTCTACTTTACCTGGCCAGGTGATCTTAACTATTCACGAATCACTGTCTTTTCTTTTCTTTTTTTTTTCTTTTCACTGTCACTCTCACAAGCACGACACAACTGCTGGCACAGGTCTTGGTCTGCTGGCGCCTGGTCAGGTTAGACTGCTGGCACTGGCGTTTGTCTAGTGTTCTGCTTGACGAAGTGACGCTGCCAGGTATGAGGTCGAACCCCGGTTAAGATAGAACAGTGACTATCAACATCGATCTGTTCTCCTTTCTTTCTTCATGCATTAACGCATTGCACTCTCTCTCTCTCTTCTAGTCTGCTCTATCAAATGGACATGGTTGCTTTTCTTTTCTTTTTCTTTTCTTTCTTTTCCTCTTCATTAGTTAGCAACTCTCTCTCTCCACATCTCTCCTTAGTCCTTCCTCTGCAGACTATCTCCTGCTAATCTCTCAACTTGGTTCTCTTCTCTCCTCCCCTCATCTCTCTGCTCTTCTCTCCTGCACCCAGAACCTCTTCCTCTCTCTCTGTCTCTGTTCGTTCTCCCCCGTTCTCTCTCACTCACACATTACTTTATTCCCTACCTACGTGTCCAAGGGTGAGTACCATTGGTCAGTATTTTTACCGCCTCGTACCCGAAGTTATCTCCCTCTAATTCCATTGGCTATTCAAATCATGACAGTCACGCCTACACGCCTTACTCTCTGTGGTGGTCAATTGGTCATTTAATTGATTAGCTTGATTTCACCCCCACCACACACTACCTTCCCCTCTCTTCGTTCCGGCGACGTCGTAAATTGGCTAGATCAGTCTGGTCCAGGCGTCGAGACTCGTCTGACCAGACATCGAGGCGTCGGTCAGCTACTTAGTCTGTCTGGGTGGACCAGACCGTCTCCGTGGAGGATTAGGATTAGCCTCCTCGCTGTGCCCAAGTTGGCTGGATGAGTCTGATCCGGCGTCGAGACTCGTTTGACCAGACATCGAGGCGTCGGTCAGCTACTTAGTCCGTCTGGCTGGACAGACCGTCTCCGTGGGGCCTCTCAGCTATGCTTAATTGGCTGGACCCGACACGTGGGCCGTCTGCCTAGCGCTCAGAATATTTGAGTTTGAGCTTATGTCCGAACAGCCTGGACCACGACTTTGGTTGTTATTTTTGACTGTGACAAGCACCAGATAAAGTCTGCAGAGGGAGGACTAAGAAGAGATGTTGAGTGAGAGAGAGAGTTGCTAACTGATGAAGAGAAAAAGAAAGAAAAGGAAAAGAAAAGAAAAGCAACCATGTCCATTTGATAGAGCAGACTAGAAGAGAGAGAGAGAGAGAGAGTGCAATGCGTTAATGCAGGAAGAAAGAAAGGAGAACAGATCGATGTCTGATAGTCACTGTTCCATCTGAACCGGGGTTCGACCTCATACCTGGCAGCGCCACTTTCAGCAGCAGTCCGACCTGACCAACGCCAGCGGTCTAACCTGACCAGTGCCAGCAGTCCAACCTGACCAGTGCCAGCAGTCTAACCTGACCAGTGCCAGCAGTTGTGTTGTGCTTGTGAAAGTGACAGTGAAAAGAAACAAAGAAAAAAAAAAAAAAGAAAAGACAGTGATTCGTGAATAGTATAAGATCACCTGGCCAGGTAAAGTAGAAATCTGTTTATACCCGGGTTAGTTAATGATGATTTAGATAAATGGTTTTGTGAAGTTCAAGGAAAGAGAGAATGTTTTATTTTGTTTGATTCCATATGCATTGATGTTTCTTTCTATGATCATGTGTAGTAAAGTTATAGACTTTACTAGTGGTTTGATGTGACGAATGCATGATATATGAATGAGATCGTAAGCAAGCTGTGAGTGTGTTTGGGCTGTGCGCTAGTCCTTCCTCCACTGACATACCCCGAGGTTGACAATTTATTGGCGAGCCTGCCAGGATATTCTGGCCCATTTATTATAATTGTTCAACTTCTCAGAGAGGAAGCTGGGTGGGATACAAGTATTGTAATCCTAAGGCAAAGTTGTGTCTTACTGTATGTGCCTATAATTCGCTCTCATAGTTGGGTCAGGCGCTGGGCGTCTATAAAAACTAATTACGTTGTCCCAAGCTAATATTACATTCATAGGATTGTGCTATTACGTCACTCGTGTCGGTAACCACCAGTTTGGCTGTCGTAGTAATAAAATCTTTTTCAAAAAAAAAAAAAAGAGATATAATGGCGGAAGAAAAGAACACCCCTATTGAACAACTTGTGAGCGTCGCTCGTGATTTAGGCTACTCGGGAGAAGAGTTGCGAGCATTCGTTGAAAACAAAACAAAAGATGGAAAGGGATGAACGAGCGGAAAGACGCCGTGTCGCATTGGAAATAGCAGAGCAGGAAAAGGCTAAAGAAGCGCAGGAAACAGAAAAGATTAAGGATTCAGGCTAATGCAACGCAGGAAAACAGAAAGATAACGCAGGAAACAGAAAGACTAAGGATTCAGGCTGAGTTAGAGAGCATGAAAATACAAAGGGAGACCACCGATGATGGCAGCTCAGTTTCCAGTAACCCTGTGCGCAGTTACGCCCCCTGACCAAAGTTGCCAAAATTCGCTGAAGGAACAGATTCGATTGATGCATACATCAGTCGTTTTGAAACGTTTGCTACCAGTCAGGGTTGGCCTTCAGAAGAGTGAGCAGTCATTTTGTCAGCGTTATTGACGGGTAAGGCATTACAGATTTTCACTGCGTTACCAGCAGACCAACAATCTGATTTTGGTGCTGTGAAGGAATCGTTGATGAAGGGATTTGACCTCACAGAGGAGGGATTCAGAAAGAAATTTCCATCAGCTAGATTACAAGCAGGTGAAACGTACACTCAGTTTGGTGCACGTTTAGATCACTATTTTGAGAAGTGGTTAGAGTTGAGTGGTACGAAGAAGGAGTTCGCTGAGTTGAAAGAGCTGGTTATGAAGGAACAGATTTTGTCAGGTTGCGGCCCTGAGTTAACCATACATTTGAAAGAGAGACAGCCAGGGACAGCAGGAGAGTTGCTGAAGTTAGCAGAGGTGTACAGAGAGGCACGTTTGGGCACTAAGGTGGCAGTGAGAAACAGGTGCCAGGCACAGGTGAGAAGAGTGCAAGGAGACTAGAGGAGTTTTCTGCAAAGTCTGCAAACCCAGTGGTGGGGCAGAAAGGAGGACAAAGGGACAATAGGTGTTTCATTTGTCACAAGAAGGGACATGTGGCGAGGGATTGTCGCATGAGGTTCCAGAAGGCAGCAGCCTTGCAAGAGGTGGATAAGGGTCGCCAGGGGGAACGACCTGCAGTGGAACCAAAAGGGATCCAATCTGAAGAGGGTAGAGTGCAGCCTATGGCTAGCACTGGACAGCAGTCAGTGTCAGGGATGGAGGGCACTAGGCTGAGTGGATCATTACCAGTGGAAGAAGGGTGGATCGGCCAGCAGAGGGTGAAAGTGTTACGAGACACTGGTTGTTCATGTGGTGTGGTACGAACAACGCTGGTCGAGAAAGGGGATTTGACAGGGCAAATCCAGACCTGTACTCTAATCGATGGCACTGTGAGGGAGTTTCCAGTTGCTAAGATAGAAGTACGTACCCCTTACTTCTCAGGCGAGTTGTCTGCGCTAGTGATGGAGAAACCCCTTTATGATTTGATCATTGGAAATATCCCAGGTGCAAGGGATCCAGGGGATCCTGAGTTGTTGACTGCTACAGGGGCAGCAGTTCAAACACGGAGCAAGAAGGAGGAAAAGGTTGATAAACCGTAGTCGTTCCAGCAAGGAAGTCAGGCATAGATGTGTCGCCTGATGAGTTTAGGGCAGCGCAGGAACAAGACCCTCGCTCGTGAAGTCTTGGGAGTTGGCAAGAGGTGGAGAGAACAGGTGGTTAGAGGAGGTGAGACAGAATTTCTTGTGAAAGGCGGGTTGCTGTACCGAGTGTTCACCAAGGGGAAGACAGGTAAGGTGACAACTCAGTTAGAGGTACCAGCATGTTATCGCGACACTGTCATGTCAGTGGGTCACGAGTCGCTCATGGCGGGTCATCTCGGCACCAGCAAAACAGCTGACCGAATCTTTGATGATTTTCATTGGCCAGGGGCAATGGCAGACATCAAGCGTTTCTGCATGTCATGTGACGTGTGTCAAAGGTCAGCCACAAGAGGGGTGAAGAGGAAGGCGCCTCTTAAACAGCCTCCTTTAATTGACACACCATTCAGGAGGGTGGCTGTTGATCTGATTGGCCCAATCGCGCCCTGTTCCAAAGGTGGCACAGGTATGTGTTGACGCTCGTGACTACGCGACCAGATACCCAGAAGCAGTTGCATTGAAAGGTGTAGATACGCAACAGGCCGCTGAAGGGCTGGTAGACATCTATTTCTCGCGTGGGTGTGCCGTCACAAATTCTCAGTGACAGAGGGTCACAGTTCACCTCAGGCGTGATGAGGGAGGTCAACAGGCTGCTAGGGATCACACAGCTTCTCACTAACCCCTACCATCCACAATGCAATGGCTTGGTGGAAAGATTCAACGGTGTGCTGAAGGCATCTTAAAGAAGCTCTGTGAGGAAAGGCCAGCAGATTGGGACCGCTACATTCCAGCGGCACTGTTCGCCTACAGGGAAGCCCCTCAGAGGAGAACAGGCTTTTCGCCATTTGAGCTGCTGTATGGGCGGACAGTCAGGGGACCAGTGTGTATTCTCAAAGAGCTGTGGTCCGGAGAACAGGAGTCAGAAGAGGTCAAAACCACTTATCAGTATGTGTGGACTTACGCAATAGGCTAGAGGAGACATGTAAGGTCGCAAGGGAGAGTTTTGCAGGAGGCTAGGGTCGTTCAGAAGAAGCAATATAGACAGGAAGGTGAGGAAGCAATTCCTCAAGGTGGGAGATCAAGTCCTGTTACTGCTTCCCACGGATCACAACAAGCTGCTGATGCATTGGAAAGGACCATTCACCATCATTGAAAAGGTAGATCAGGACTCCCGAATTGATGTGAATGGGAAATCAAAACTTTTCCATGCGAATTTGCTCTGCAAATATATTCAGCGTGAGACTCAGCACATAGGCGCAGCAGCAATCATTGATGGAGGTGAAGGAGACCCAGCAGAAGAAGGGGAGATTTTGTTGCCTGAGTTTCCAGGAGAAGAGTCATACAGGGATGTGTCACTGTATGAAGGCTAGACGGTAGGAGACAGGAGGAAGTTAGGGGGCTCCTAGAACAGTATAGGACGTCCCTGACTGATTAAACCAGGCAGGACAACTCTAGAGACCTGTACGGTGGAGTTAACATCACAAAAACCCGTACATGTGAAACCCTACCCGATCCCGTATGCCACCAAACGAGTGATCGAGGAGGAGGTGGAAAAGATGTTGGACCTTGGGGTGATTGAACCGTCCAAATCATCGTATAGTGCACCCGTCGTCTTAGTGAGGAAAAAGTCAGGTGAGCATCGATTCTGTGTTGACTATAGACGTCTGAACAATGTCACCAGGGTCGATGCAGAAGTCATTCCGAACGTGGAGGACCTCTTCGCTCAGGTCGCCACAAGCAAGAGCAAAATATTTCGCCAGAATAGATATGAGCAAGGGTTATTGGCAAATAGCCTTGAGTGAGGACTCAAAGGAAGTCACAGCATTCTCCACTCCCATGGGGCTATACCAGTGGCGAGTACTTCCTTTTGGCATGGTCAACGCACCTGCAGTTTTCTCTCGGATGATGAGGAAGTTATTGACGGGTTTGGAAGTGTAGTGAACTTCATGGATGACATTCTGATAGCATCTGAGACATGGGAGGAGCATATGAGGCAGCTAGGAGCAGTTTTAGAGAGGTTGAGACGAGCCAATCTCACAGCCAGACCAACAAAGTGCCAGACTGGTTTTCCAAGCCTGGAGTTCCTAGGTTTTGTTGTCGGAGGCGACACAAAGCAGCCAGAAAAGGGAAAGGTGGAGAAGATGATGAATTCAGAGAGACCAAAGACCAAAACAGAAGTCAGGAGTCTGCTAGGTTTTATTGGCTTCAACAGGAAGTTTGTTCCAAATTTCGCAGCAATCACGAGTCCTCTCAGTGATTTGGTCAAGGCAGGGAAACCGGCAGTGGTCGAGTGGTCAGACGCTGCAGAGCAAGCACTGCAGACAGTGCTAGAACGACTAGGCTCCCGTCCCATCTTGAAGCTACCTGATATGTCTAAACCATTTCTGTTGCGTACAGATGCATCAGTGGTGGGATAGGTGCAGTATTGTTGCAGGAGCATGAAGGGGTCGAGTTTCCTGTGAGGTATGCTAGCAGGAAGTTGACAAAGTGTGAAGAAGGGTACGCAACTGTAGAGAAGGAGTGTTTAGCTGTCATGTGGGCCGTGCAGAAATTCCACAAATACTTGTATGGGAAAGAGTTCGTGATAGAGACTGATCATCAACCACTCAAATTCCTGCAGGAGGCGCAGCTGAAAAACAGCAGAGTGCTGCGTTGGGCAATGGCATTGCAGCCCTACAGGTATCGAGTCCAGTACATCCCAGGTCGACAGAATGTCGGAGCTGACTATTTAAGCCGTGTAGTCTAGCAAGCTGCAACTCAGAGGAAGTCAGTCATATCCGGGGTGCTTTGTTGATAATATGTGTTGATTACAGTTATGTTGAGTGGATATGGGTTCATTCCCAGTTGGCTATGGTTCATATTTTCTGTGTGAGACTTGTTCATATTTTCTTTGTGAGACTTGTTCATGTGAATGTAGTTATGCTTGGAGCATACAGTCGCTTGTGTAGTGACGCATTATTTGCAATAAGTGAGGATGGAGATTCCTCAGTGAAGTGTCATGGATCGTGATCATATTATATTGTGCTCTTCAAAGTAGTTGTGAAGAGGAGAGATGGCAAATCCGCAGGTAGGGGAATTGCATAGGTGCGCACAGAGGTTATCAGAAAATGAGTTGAAATAAGGCAAAAGCGCACGTCAATGATAACTCATTGGAGTGGTATTCACTAATGATATATTTTATAAATTATAAACCGTTTGTTGTAAAGTATTTTCCAAACTTTGCACGTGTAGCTGTGTATCAGCAAATTCGGTTGTTGTCTTTTTTGTACCGTTGTTTTGAGACAATGCAGAGCATAGTCTTTTGCAAGGGGGAAATTGTCACGGACAAAATAGAAAACCGAATTCGTGGTTAGTCGCCAGCCAGTTTGTTTGGACATAAGCTCCAACTCAAATATCCTGGGCGCCAGGTAGACGGCCTCATGCGTCGGGCCGATGCCTTCAAGCATCGCCTCAGCCAATTTGGGCACAGCGAGGAGACTAATCCTCATCCTCCACGGAGACAGCACCGGCCCCCGTAGACAGTTGGAGTGGCTGACCAACGTCTCAATAGGTCTGGCCAAACGGATCGCAACGTCTGGGCCAGACTGATCTAGCCAATTTACGACCAGTGTCCACAGTCAAAGCCAGACACCGCCAGCTAAAGTAGGAAGGGGAAGGTAGTGTGTGGTGGGGGTAAAATCAAGCTAATTAATTAAATGACCCATTGACCACCACAGAGAGTAAGGCGTGTAGCGTGACTGTCATGATTTGAATATCCAATGGAATTAGAGGGAGGTAACTTCGGGTACAAGGCGGTAAAAATACTGACCAATGGTACTCACCCTTGGACACATGGGATGATAATAAGAAAGCGATGGGACAGAGAGGACGAACGGACAGACAGAGAGAGGAAGAGGTTCTGGGTGTAAGCTCTGCAGGAGAGAAGAGCAGAGAGATGAGGGGAGGAGAGAAGAGAACCAAGTGGAGGCATTAGCACCAGATAAAGTCTGCAGAGGGAGGACTAAGAAGAGATGTTGAGTGAGAGAGAGAGTTGCTAACTGATGAAGAGAAAAAGAAAGAAAGGAAAAGAAAAGAAAAGCAACCATGTCCATTTGATAGAGCAGACTAGAAGAGAGAGAGAGAGAGAGTGCAATGCGTTAATGCAGGAAGAAAGAAAGGAGAACAGATCGATGTCTGATAGTCACTGTTCCATCTGAACCGGGGTTCGACCTCATACCTGGCAGCGCCACTTTCAGCAGCAGTCCGACCTGACCAACGCCAGCGGTCTAACCTGACCAGTGCCAGCAGTCCAACCTGACCAGTGCCAGCAGTCTAACCTGACCAGTGCCAGCAGTTGTGTTGTGCTTGTGAAAGTGACAGTGAAAAGAAACAAAGAAAAAAAAAAAAAAAAAGAAAAGACAGTGATTCGTGAATAGTATAAGATCACCTGGCCAGGTAAAGTAGAAATCTGTTTATACCCGGGTTAGTTAATGATGATTTAGATAAATGGTTTTGTGAAGTTCAAGGAAAGAGAGAATGTTTTATTTTGTTTGATTCCATATGCATTGATGTTTCTTTCTATGATCATGTGTAGTAAAGTTATAGACTTTACTAGTGGTTTGATGTGACGAATGCATGATATATGAATGAGATCGTAAGCAAGCTGTGAGTGTGTTTGGGCTGTGCGCTAGTCCTTCCTCCACTGACATACCCCGAGGTTGACATTCATACACCCCTTTAGAATACACCTTCTAAAACACAGGAAATTTGGTTAAAAAATCTTTCGCCCGTAACACCTTAGATCAGATGAAAAATGTTTATCTTCAGAAATTCAAAGATCACATCAGGTGGGGACATCTCTAAACAAGATTTTCATGGATTTTTTTTTTTTTTTTTTTCTGTCCCAACCTCTGCGCCACCTCAGAGGCAGTGCACACACGCCGCTCATTTCGACACCCCGTCCACAGCTACAGCCCGGTCGGCCCCGCCGCAGCCCCGGCACCGACAATCCACAGGGGGCAGTCAATATCAAGTCGTCAAGAGGCAACCAACCCACCGGAGGAGACACTGCACAGCTGCCGAGTCACTTTGGTGGTGTTCAGTGGCGCCTGTTCTGATCTAACATACGCAGGACACCACCTACTAACCCCCTACTGACGGCAATTGCTTAGTCGCGGAGCCGGCGTGAGTGAGCTCTCTCTCCAGAGACCGGTGACCCCGACGGAACCAAACCAAGACCACAGAGGTGGAGAGGACATCGAAACTGAGGTCACCATGAGAGCAGGGCGTGAAGGGCCACAGAATTTGAGACATTTTTTGTAATGCTGATCGATGAGAATGAGGATGATTAAGATGATGCTACGGATTTCCATTTCGCTCTGAGACTACATGACAGGGCTGTACTCTACGCTTCCTTTCATAATATATCCCGGTGTCAACCAGGCCAGAGAGATACAGGCACCTGCAGTGTTGGTCAGGGAATTTGAGCAACACTCTCAGAAACGCATCCATTAAGTGGATGAAACTCGACTGTGTGGGTTCCCAGTCTTCCCAACTGAGTCCGCAGCAAACTCAACTCTGGGTAGGAGCCGGTCGGGGCAGAAAAACCCACATGACTCTGATGGGATTCGAACCCACGACCTCCCAGCCGGGAGTCCGCGACGCTAACCACTTCGCCACGGCGGCTGGTGATTTTCATGGAATTTACTGTGAAATGTTTATATGTCTCATGTCATGCAAAGTCCCAACACTCCGAAAGAGTATGTTTCACTGTGAGTGGTCCATGACATGGACCGCACCACGGAGCTTCTTCACCTACGGCGCTGTACTGTTAGTTGGCCCGGTGACTACTAGTCATGTTGACAATCAAACAGCAGACGAGAACCAGCGACCCTCACTTCCAATTCCTAGCATGATGAAAACTTCATTTCAGATTAATTTGATTTAGTGTAACTCAACATGTGGAGAGCAACACATAACACCGAAAAGCCACTAAAAAAAAGATAAGCAGGCGGATCTCGCTAATGTTTAATTTTGTGCACCAGTGTAGAAGTCCGTAGCTATAGAGAAAGAGGCCTGACGTGTGGCTATTGCCGTGGGTATATCATAACATGATCGTGTGACATGTCGAAATACTCTTTGTGTGGCCTCTTTGGAATAGGCGTAGTCGTGTTGTGTGACGTAGGCCTTACTGAAAGAGCAGTTTGCACGCAAGCAGTGGGGAACGAAATCGCTCATTTCGGATCCAAGAGATCAGCGTTTAGCTCTCGTCATCTTCCAACAGATCGGTTCGGGAAAACTTCGGAGGTGGGAGAGTAAAAATTCCGACTGTACTTCCTGTCACTCAGAGGACGCCACTATTTTGTGTGTGTGTGTGTGTGTGTGTGTGTGTGTGAGAGAGAGAGAGAGAGAGAGAGAGAGAGAGAGAGAGAGAGAGAGAGAGAGGAGAACGTCACTACTTTGCACATGTGTGTATGGTGTGTGTGTGTGTGTGTGTGTGTGTGAGAGAGAGAGAGAGAGAGAGAGAGAGAGAGAGAGAGAGAGAGAGAGAGGGGGAGAGAGAGAGAGAGGAGAACGTCACTACTTTGCACATGTGTGTATGGTGTATGTATGTGTGTGTGTGTGTGTGTGTGTGTGTGTGTGTGTGTGTGTGTGTGTGTGTGTGCGCGAGCGCGCGCGTGCGCGTTTGCATGAGTGTGAGCGAAAGTGCGAATATGTGTTTGTATGTATGCCCGTGTATGCAAACCTTCTGTGTGTGTGTGTGTGTGTGTGTGTGTGTGTATGCATGCTTGCATATATATGCGCGCACGCGAGCACGAGACCTGCACGTGCATAAACGTAAGGGAAGTACGTGTATAGACATACGTACACAATGGCAGTTCAGAGAATGGCAATAAGTAAGTTTGACAAACATAACTGATGTTTCTTTTCTTTTCTTTTTTCTTCTTCTTTTTTTTCTTCGTTCTTTGTTTTTCTTCTTTTTTCTTTCTTCTTCTTCTTCTATTGGTTCATCCTTCATTGAGCAGTGAATGGGCTGGCATGGTGGCAGTAAGCTTATGAAATGAAAATTTATTGAATTTTTCTTTCTTCTTGGTCTGACGCTAGTACCCTTACCCTTATGCGTGTGTTGATAAGAACAAACACCTGGTACTCTAAGCACTTACAACATTTAGATATACAAGCGTTTCTTAAGAAGAAAGAGAGAAAAGAATAGAACCCGATTATCATGTCTCGGTGACCCCAACCTCATGTTGTTCTTCGACACACGCCTTCCTCTCTCTCACTCTCTCTCTCTCTCACACACACACACAATATCCTCCAAATCCCTTAGCCACACCCCCTGAACAAACGATTGGCTCCCACCCCGCGAAACGTGCCTTGACACCCCGTATGACGGGCGTCTGGCACGCGACATGCCCTTATATGGTATGTGGGAAAACCCCGCCCCCTCGAGCGGCCGACTTGGCACGCCACCCGGAAATCTGTGGGTAGGTCGGTCTGTTTCTCTCTCTCTCTCTCTCTCTCTCTCTCTAAGCGGGTAGGTAGGAGAGAGAGAGGGAGAGAGAGAGAGAGAGAGAGAGCTGAAGTGTATATTCCGGTGGTTTGAGAGCCGGGTAGAGAAAGAGAAGATCAACATTCTCCTGCCGTGTTGGTATTTGGGTTGGGGGGTGGGGGTGGGGTGGGTGGGGTGAGGGGGTGAAGGGGTGTCGGCAGGGTAGATCGCTTCGCTCTCTGCGACCCGATCGTCTCAATATTGACCATGTGCAAGTTTTCTTTTTCCCCACCTGTGTTTTACTCACTCTCTCACTCATCCACCGACCGACCCACCCACCCACCCACCCCACTCCTACCCACACACTGCTCCCCTCCACCTCCCCACTCTACCCTCTGGCTCACCCCCCCCCCCCCCACCTCTCCCCAACACCCTTCTTTACCCTGCGGAGCAGGCGAAGTCTACTTAAAAGCGCGCATTTTGCGTGTGAAGACGTGTGTGTGTGTGTGTGTGTGCTTTCATTGCCACAAAGCGCGCACTTGTTTATGTGATGTTTGTGCGGAGAAAATGCGCATGGTTGAGGATGTGTCCACCCGGTTTAGTTAGAAATGAGAGTACAAATGATTAAATTGTTGTTCAGTTCACGCGTACATTTACTGCTGAATATATATATATATATATATAATATATATATATATATATTATATATTATATATATATATATATTATGATATCCAAGTAAGGGCTGTTCTGCACAATTCTTAGCCGCTGACAATGCTTGGGTTATTGAACAGCAGAGCTGACCACTCAGACTGTTCCATATCTTTTGACCTCCCTTGCATCCTTAAATTGATCCTCAAGCATAGGCTCAAAGATTGTCCCCTACATTTTATACTGTTTACATAATGTTTTCAGTTTTTCAGCAACTTTTTTCCTCCCCACACTTTCATTTTGTTTTAGTTTTACTTTTCGCTGGCTGCTTTGGGGGTGCTGTTGGATTCTTTTTTGAACTCTTGGTGGTGAGAACACCATAGAATTATGGACTGTGGTGTGTCTCTATTTGACGCCAAGAGCACAAACAAAATCAGTTGCGTCTCTCTGATAAGTCCGATCCAGCGGACGAAAGGCCTAGGAGCAGGCAATACATACCATTCTGTCTTCGAGAGCGGTTGTGATGGTTCCCCCATGCAGCTAGAAAAGGGTTTTCATATTTAGTATTTTGCTATTTTCTTCATCTTCAAATATTTTTTGGGTAAGTCTTTGCGAAGTCATTATTATAATGATGGACGAATTGTTAACTTGTACTTGTTCTCCCCCCCCCCCCCCCCCAATACCTAGTTGTTCAGCGTTACATATATATATATATATATATGTGTGTGTGTGTGTGTGAGACAGAGCATTTATTCATCAGCTCTCCTTAAAACAAGTATTAAGTTCAAGTTCAGTCGGGCGTAGTGATCACCCACAGATTGCGCTCTTTAGGTAAATAAACGAGCTGCCCGCCCTTCTTTAATGCGCGTTTCTCACCCCTCCTATA
>CM031611.1:32313094-32323094 GCA_018398815.1 Conus ventricosus | reverse complement strand
GAAAAGAAGTTCTTTCTTTTCTTTCTGCGTACGCAGGCTGATACTCCTGCGGACACGCCTTATATAGACAGGCAGTGGAGTTTTGTGTGTATGACCGTTTTTCATCCTGCCATTCAGGCAGCCATACTCCATCTTCGGGGAATGTGCATGCTATGTGTAACGTGTCATCCATACCAACGGCCAAACTGGCCTTCTCTTCCGAAAGTCGGTGATGGGATTTTACGTGTGTGCAAGATGTTGTGCGTGCGTTCACACACGGAACCTCGGTTTATAGTCTCATTCGAAGGACTGTATGGGGGATGGAGTCAGAACCAATGTTAACTCCGAGGGAAAAATCCCCCTGTACCGAAATTCGAACCCGCAACCCCAGGATCACGAGTCTGGGGCTCTACCAACTGAGCTATTCCGGCCCCAAAGGAGAAGTGAAGAGACAGAAAGGAGGAGGAAGGGGGAAAGAAGGGCGACTCCCTAAAACCACGAAAAACTGGACTGATAGCAACAATATGCAAAACAACACCAACACAGCGTGAAAGCTTCACGAAACGAGAAACCTTCGAACCGAGGTCGAACCTTGTCACGTCCGCAACCTGTCCAGCCAGGTACCCCCCCCCCCCCTCCCCACGCTGTTTATCAACCCTGAAACTGGATTCCCTGTCGTGAAGGACCTGGGAAGACAACGGTTTTGAAGCGTTCAACATTGATTTGGGATATCCGGCGAGTCAGTGACCTCCCCTTGTCTTAGCAATGCAACAAGAGGAGAAGGATCACACCGGGGGGGGGGGGGGGTGTACTTTCCCATGGGACAATGGGCAGGCAGGAGGAGCATCTCTTGACATCGCCGAACACCGCTCCCAGGCTTGAAGGGCGGGGAGACGAGAGTCTGGGGAGATAACTGCTGATTGCAAGATACTTCGGACAGCCGCTAGAGTGCTTCACCTTGATGAAGAACCGGGCTGCCATGTTGAATGAGGTTGAATGGCAAGAGGCAAGAAGAGGTAGCTCAGGGCTTCACTGGACGTGTTTGTAAGAGCGTGTGAAGCATGCAGCTTCAGGAGAACCCCGAGAGGGGGGAAGGAGGGGGTGCGAGGTGGGGTGGGGTGTGGGTGGGATGGTGGTGGCGTGGGATAGATTTCGTTTTGAAATGTGTGAACTTTGACCGCCAGTCTCAGTTTTTAAAAAGAAATGTCTTTGTCATCTGCACGTAGACATTGAAACACTTCCCATTGCTGACGAAACAGCTTGATACGTCTCTCTCTCTCTCTCTCTCTCTCTCTCTCTCTCTCTCTCTCTCTCTCTCTCTCTCTCTCTCTCACGTATACCTTATTGTACTTTCTATTCAACGTTTGTTTTCCGTTAAATAACCGCTAAAGATCGAATTTGACTAACAGCTTTCAAATGATAAAGGGCAAACACTTTGTGAAAGAAACCCTACTCATACCTTTAAAGTGAGTATGAAATACATCTCGGTCAACACAACATGACCTTGGTTTGATTTGAATTTAGAGTCTGTTGAAAAAATGCCTGTGCCCAAGACAACGTAAAATCTTAAATTCTGATGATAGATGTTAAATACTGACTCGCACAGCTTGCTGCACGCGCCATGATTCTTCACTGTTTAAGATAGTAAGAGGATAAGAACCGGTGTCTAGCATAATATAGAAGCACTGGTTCTTCTAGTTGATCGGCGAAGACAGATGGGAGAAAATCCTTTCAGCCTGGTCGAATTTGAAATAGTGGTTGAATCCGAACTGGACAGAGAAACATTTTACGATGAGAATATTACACAGCTGAAGAAAGTAGAACACAAGCCAGTATGGGAATCCCTGTCACCATGACGGCTTTACCACGTTCAGAATCGTTCAATCCGACTTGGACAGAGATGCATTTAACGAAGAGAATGAGGTATACAGCACAAGACAGAAAACCACATTCCAGTATGGGATTCCCTGTCACCGTTATGGCTTTACCACATTCTGGCGATCACTATCAGGGAAGAAGGAAGCCGACCACAAAGGTCAGGCCCTGACAAGGTGTCATTCCCCTCACCCCCTTCTTCGCCCCCCCCCCCCCCCTCCCCCTCCCGACCCCTCTCCTTTTTCCTCTAACACCTTCAATCTCCAGCCCATTGATCGACTTGTCCTTCAAGGTGATTTCCTTCACATGCACAGAGGCCATACCAGTGATAGTGACGTGTCAAATATCAGGTACAGGGTTGTACCCACGGCTGGAAGAGATTAAAAGTTGAGTGTTCGACAGACTCTGGACCGGTCTCTTCACAATGGTTTCCCGACCATTCATCTTTGATTACAAAGTTGGACTCTTGAATAATCTGTCCTTAACAGGACGGCCAATCCATGCTGACGTTCCGTGGTCTATGCTATACAAACTGTCATCCCCTCCTCTATACCCCTCCAAGTCTCCTAACCCTCGTTCCACCTTCTCCCCAGCCTCCATTCCCGCCCCCGCCCTCCCCTACGTCGCACCCCGCCCTCTCTAGCTCCTTCAGCCCGCTTCGAATTCCGACATCTCTCCGCTTCGCTACGTTGTCGCACCAAACAAATGCGACTAATGAGTCTGTCTGGCAAAAAGACAAAAAGAAGAAAAAGGGATTCGCTTTTGATTTGCTCAGTATGCTAGTAAGTTACCGGGCCAAATATTAAGAAGATTAAAATGAAAGCTGTGGCTTTGTATAAGGAGCAAGACGACAGACAGACACACTGACAATTGAACAAATTGAACAGTGCTTTGCGAAGCAGGTAAGGCTATAACAACTATACAGCCACCTTGCATGCTTTAGGCATGTAATGTCAGTGTTGATCAACTTGAACAAATTGAACAGTGCTTTGCGAAGCAGGTAAGGCTATAACAACTATATAGCCACCTTGCATGCTTTAGGCAAGTAATGTCAGTGTTGATCAACTTGAACAAATTGAACAGTGCTTTGCGAAGCAGGTAAGGCTATAACAACTATATAGCCACCTTGCATGCTTTAGGCATGTAATGTCAGTGTTGATCAACTTGAACAAATTGAACAGTGCTTTGCGAAGCAGGTAAGGCTATAACAACTATATAGCCACCTTGCATGCTTTAGGCATGTAATGTCAGTGTTGATCAACTTGAACAAATTGAACAGTGCTTTGCGAAGCAGGTAAGGCTATAACAACTATATAGCCACCTTGCATGCTTTAGGCATGTAATGTCAGTGTTGATCAACTTGAACAAATTGAACAGTGCTTTGCGAAGCAGGTAAGGCTATAACAACTATATAGCCACCTTGCATGCTTTAGGCATGTAATGTCAGTGTTGATCAACTTGAACAAATTGAACAGTGCTTTGCGAAGCAGGTAAGGCTATAACAACTATATAGCCACCTTGCATGCTTTAGGCATGTAATGTCAGTGTTGATCAACTTACACTAGACTATACATTGTTTAAGGAGGGTTTCTCTGGTATTCTGAACGATACCTTTTCAACTGTTTCTATGATCTATCTGATGGCGTGGCAATGGATTCTGAATCCTTCCTCAACGGCCCAGGTAGACAGAACGCCAAAAGAGGGGACATGCGGACAGACTGATGCAGGGTGGTCTTCCCCAAGAGATCTGAGTCCTTTGCTGAAGACAGAGTCCACTGGCGAGCCTGACCAACTGCTGTGCACGGAGTGGAGGCTAGTGCCTGCAGTCAAGTCAAGTGAACTCAAGTCAAGTCAAGTCAACTCACGTCCAACTTTGATTTGGGGGATGGTACATTGAATAAGCGTAATCTTAGTGCCGGCAGAATCAAGTCAAGTCAAGTCAAGTCAAGTCAAGTCAAGTCAAGTCAAGTCAAATCAAAATTTAATTTTGAGATGGTGTATTGAATAAGCAGATCTGATTCCCCCCCCTCCCCCCTCCCCCCCCCCCCCCCCCCCCCCCCTCCCCCATCAAGCCATCTGCAAAACCAGAACGAAACGACTGGTATGAAAATGAAAAGGACATGCAAACACATCCAAATGAAGAATATATGGCACAATACCTACACTATGAACCGATGACAAAGAATCTGTAAGTATCTTCACTCCACTCTTACGTATGTGGCTGTACATTGTACACCAACACATTATGCAAATATCATATTCATACAAAAAATAACAGAGCTGAATTCTTCACCACTTGCTGATATAGACTAATAAATAGAAGACAAATAGGTGATAAATCAATGAATTTGAAAATGAAACAAATAAATACACGAATGAATGTATAAAAGTATGAATGATAGATAAACAAATGAAATAGAAGAAAAAACAAGATTTGAAGGAATCATCAACGATTTAATCGCCAAACCACATATTCGGATTTGCTAGCTAGATGAACTGTTATATTTTTCTTATACTGGATTTTGCTTTTGATATTTTTCAGCGTTGTTAGTAAACTGTTCCAAACACAAATTCGAAGTATCATAAACCGGATTTTAGCGATCATTTTTAGTTCAGGGAAACCATATTACCTGTTTATTATCTGTGATGAATGATTTTACTATATTATATGTTTATATCTGATAATTCATTTGGAAAGCCTCTCTAATCTTTTTAGGAGCATTTACATTCATAATAATTATGGATGGTTAATGGTTTGTTGAAGACTTTGGGGGGGGGGGGGGGGGGGGGGGGTGCGGTGTTGCAGATGGTGTTGGCGCTAACTCTCCACAACCGTGTAACAGTTTCCTTCTTTGGTACTTCCTCGTGTTTAGTTCACCTTGCCATAAGTGCACGTTGGCAGACACATGGCTCAACCGCACAAGTTGTGGCGTCAGCATAGCATATCAGGAGGGGCAGAGTGCTCTTCATTCCGTCTGTGTCGACGGCAGATTCCAGCGCCCACAGAATACAGGAAGAAAGATGATTTTGACATCTATACCCTACACCCCTCCCCCCTTCTCCCCTCAACAAGACAACGAAAGGGGACTTATTTTTGACACTGTAACACTCCGAGTACACAATAACAAGCGCCTGTTCGCGTCGAAAAGACGCAAGATGCGCCACACAGAGAACAGCCCCACAATTGTAGGTAGTATAAACAGTGAACAGATTCATACACACACACACACAGACACACGGACACACGGACACACACACACACACACACACACACACACACACACACACACACACACACACACACACGCACGCACGCACGCACGCACACACACACACACACACACACACACACACACACACACACACACACGAGAGAGAGAGAGAGAGAGAGAGAGAGAGAGAGAGAGAGAGAGAGAGAGAGAGAGAGAGAGAGAGCCCCCACCGACATACAGAAAGATAAAGACAACCACACGCCAAAAATAATACGCCCTACATAGGGCGTACAATTTTTGCACACACACACACACACAAGAGAAAAAGACAGCCACTCGCTCAGACTGATAAACACACCGCTCACATACTGTGACAGAAAAAGAAAGCCACTCGCACAGACTGATGCACACACCGCTCACATACTGTGACAGAAAAAGACAGTCATACAGAGACACACAGAGAGACAGAAAGACAGAGACAGCCACACACAGAGAGACGGAAAGACAGAGACAGCCACAAACAGAGAGACAGAAAGACAGAAACAGCCACACACAGAGAGACAGAAAGACAGAGACAGCCACACACAGAGAGACAGAAAGACAGAGACAGCCACACAGAGAGAGACGGAAAGACAGAGACAGCCACACACAGAGAGACAGAAAGACAGAAACAGCTACACACAGAGAGACAGAAAGACAGAAACAGCCACACACACAGAGACAGAAAGACAGAGACAGCCACACACAGAGAGACAGAAAGACAGAGACAGACACACACAGAAGGACGGAAAGGTAGAGACAGCCACACACAGAGAGACAGAAAGACAGAGACAGCCACACACAGAGAGACAGAAAGACAGAGACAGACACACACAGAGAGACAAAAACACACACACACAAAACAGGGACAACCACACTCAGACGGACAGAAGGGACAACCAGCTAGCCACACACACACACACACACACACACACACACACACACACACACACACACACACGCGCGCGCACGCGCGCGCGCGCACGCACGCACACACACGTGCGGACACAGAGAGAGAGAGACAGACAGACAGACAGACAGACAGATGGAGACGGCCTCTCTCACACAAAGACGGAAAGATAGGAGATCCGCATAGAGAAAGAGAGGGACAATCAAATGGAAATAGACAACAACAAAAAAGATAGGTGAAGATAAATGTAACAAGAAAGATAGTGACACAATAGGAAAGCAGTGAAGAGATAGCCACACACACAAATGAAAGCGGCAACAACATACACACAGACACAAAGACAGAAACAGCAACATACAGAGGGTCACAAAGGTTTACAGACCGACAAAGACAAACGTAAACAGACACAAAGACAGAGACGATCACAGACAGACAGACAGACAGACAAACAGACAGATACAAAAACTTAGACACACACAAAGACAGAGACGACCACAGACAGACAAACAGACAGATAAAAACAACCATCATTGCCACCCACCCACCCCACACACACCCCTTCCCAACTTCCCCAACATTCTCTCAATCCCCCAACATCACCCCCTGCCGACTTCCAATGAAAATCCCTTGAAGCAAGCGTCAAATGTAGCAAACTATGTGTTCTTTTGGAAATCTCCTGTGTGTCGTTTCAGTGACAGGTGCTATTTGACTTGGCAAGAGCTGGCAGCAATTTTCGCAGGATAAGGTTGCATCAAATTATATTGGAATCCCAACCGCGCCCCCCTTTTTTCTCTCTCTAAAGCAACCGAACACGTCTGTCTATGCCAACAATGCACGCGTCTCTCTCTCTCTCTCTCTCTCTCTCTCTCTTCTCTCTCTCTCTCTCTCTCTCTCTCTCTCTCTCTCTCTCTCTCTCTCTCTCTCTCTCTCTCTCTCTGAGGCCTGCACTTGTTTTCCCCCACCACGCATTTGTTCAATATCTATCTATCTATCTATCTATCTATCTATCTATCTATCTATCTATCTATCTATCTATCTATCTATGTTTCCCCTCCACCATCCCCGCTTTCACTTTTTTTTTTTTTTTTTTTTTTTTTGGGGGGGGGGGTCCTGTCATCTTCTGTTTATCTAATAGATAGATCGATCGATAGATAGATAAAGAGATAAAGAGGTAAATAGATAGATATGCTCTGTGTGTGTGTGTGTGTGTGTGTGTGTGTGTGTGTGTGTGTGTGTGTGTGTGTGTGTGTGTGTGTGTGTGTGTGTCTGTGTGTGCGTGCGTGCGTGCGTGTGTGTATATGTGTGTGTGTGTGTGTGTGTGTGTGTGTGTGTGTGTGAGTGTGTGTGTGTGTGTGTGTGTGTGTGTGTGTGTGTGTGTGTGTGTGTGTGTGTGAGTGTGTGTGTGTGTGCGCGCGCGCGCGTGCGTGCGTGTGTTCGCCACTCTCTGGCGAGGAACTTTGCCCGGAAATGTTATCCTCTCACAAGAAGCTCACTGACACATGCCACAACTGTCAACGTACACTCTTAAAAAAATTAAAAGGAGGAGAGAGAGAGAGAGAGAGGAGAGAGAGAGGAGAGAGAGAGAGAGAGAGACAGAGAGAGAAGACATAAGACAGACAGATAGACAGAGAGACAGAGAGAGAAGATAGACAGAGATAGAGAGAAGAGAGAGAGAGAGAGAGAAGAGAGAGAGGAGAGAGAGAGAGAGAGAGAGAGAGAGAGAGAGAGAGAGAGGAGGGACAGACAGAGACAGAGATACAGAGAGAGAGAGAGAGAGATACAGAGAGAGAGAGAGAGAGAGATACAGAGAGAGAGAGAGGAGAGAGAGAGAGAGAGAGAGAGAGAGAGAGAGAGAGAGGAGAGAGAGGAGAGACAGACAGACAGACAGACAGACAGACAGACAGACAGAGAACGCGTGCACAGCCGGCCTTCACGCTGCACTCTGTCCCTCAATGGTATTGGCTTCCCGGCGCTGAGACCCCATTCAATTCCTCCAGAGATGACTCCAGTTTCGACCCCAGGTGGCGTGTCGTCAGGGGAGAGCAGCGATGACACAAACAATTAACTCTTGGACATCGGACCAGAGACGCTGGCTGACAACACGCTTCATGCTCCAGCCCCTATAGAAGGCCGACAGACCAAACCAACCTACCAGTAGGTGCGGGTGAAAGAGTAATCTCCCTTGAAGAAGTAAGAATACCTCCGAGAATTTGAAGGGATTACGAAAGGGAAACTATCAGTAAACAAGATGGTTGTACCGGCGTGATATGTCGTTTTTAAGTTTCGTAAACGTCAGCGTTGCATGCAATGAATACCCCTGACTTAGCCAAGTCCGCTCTATGTGTCTTAGCGACCAACAAACAATACTGGTGCAGTAGTCTAATATGTCCTTTGCAAGACTACAAATGCCAGAGCAGTGCACAATGAACTTACGAAGAGTGAGCCACGTGAGGGATTATTAAAGAGAAACTATCAATGAATGAGGTGGGAGCGCCGGTGTAATATGTCGTTTCCACGTCTGTAAACGTCAGAAGAAACCATGTAGGAAAGTAACGTGACAGAAAGAACGCAATAATCCCCAGGACACTACAGCGTGCAGGTATGTGTCTAATAATCCCCAGGACAATACAGCGTGCAGGTATGTGTCTAAGTTCATGAAATCCAGGCGTGAGAAAACAAACAAACACACGAACAAAACAAACAAGAAGACAGAAAGAAAGAAAGAAACGGAAGAAGAAATAATAAAACTGATGTCTGAATTCATAAAATTCAAGTGTGCAAAAGCAAAGAAACAGTACAGACAAGAAGAAAGAAAGAAAGAAAGAAAGAAAGAAAGAAAGAAAGCAAGAAAGAAGCGGAAGAAGAAAGAATAAAGCCGATGTCTGAATTCATAAAATCCAAACGTGCAAAAAAAAACAAACAAAACGAACAAGAAGACAGATGGAAAGAAAAGAAAGAAAGAAAGAAAGAAGAAGCGGAATAAAAAGGAATAAAACTCAAAATGCGTTTGGGAGAGTGCAGACATCCGCTAAGTTTAGACAATCCTCTTGATCAGTCCTTTCATCTGGATGCGCAGAGAACTTCAATAATTTCGGCATCGAGTGACATTCCATCTTCCACAAAAATTCGCTAAAAGCGATTCAGTACTTTATAAGTAATCTTACAGACAAACATAATTATGAACAAACAAAACAAACAACGAACTCAACAGTCGCGCAGCTGAAAAGATAGCCTTCACAACAGAGGTAACCAGAAAAAGAAAACGTTCGTCGGTGATGGAAACCTAACCGTCTTTTTCAGATCACGACCTCGCAAAAAAAAAAAAAAAAAAAAAAAAAAGCAGGCGTGATCCTCGGGTCAATCCGGATTAGTCCGAGATATGGAGATGAAATCTTCATGGGAGGTGAAGAAGACGGTCCTTGATGGTCTCCCCCTGATCAGCTGCTTGACCACAAGGTCATCCCTCGCTCACAAAACAAAACAAAAAATCCTCTTGACTTTCCCCGCCCCTGGAAAGCTTTGGCCTGAAAACCTTAAGTCAACACGACTAACGGATTTCAAGTCTTCTCCACTCTTTCTTTCGTTCATGATCTCCGGAGGACCAAGCCACAGCACGTGTCTGGAATGAGATCTGGAGTCTTCGGTCGAGGAACGGGAAGGATGTTAAGTGTGTGTGTGTGTGTGTATGTGTGTGTGTGTGTGTGTGTGTGTGTGTGCGTGCGTGCGTGCGTGCGTGCGTGCGTGCGTGTGTGTGTGTGTGTGTGTGTGTGTTTAAGACAGCAAGTGTGTGTGGTCATGGGATTAGATGTCTGACTCTGTTGTCTGGATCCCTGTTGATCCGGGTACAACACGGACAGGAGTGAAAGGATTTGGGGGAACAGCTTGTCATACGATATGTGGATGCTGGTCGACAGGACCAAAGCGAATGTATAGAGACAGCCATTAACAAACACACACAGTGGAGAGATAGAGAGATAGTCACTGA
>CM031611.1:32293094-32305594 GCA_018398815.1 Conus ventricosus | reverse complement strand
GAAAGGATTAAAGCTAGGGAAACGCAGGAAACAGAAAGACTAAAGGTTCAATTAGAGTTAGAGAAAGTGAGAATGCAAAGGGAGACCACCGAGGATGGGAGTTCAGTTTCCAGTGACTCTGTGCGCAGCTATGCCCCCCGACCCCAAATTGCCAAAATTCTCGGAAGGGACCGATTCGATTGACGCATACATCAGTCGTTTCGAAACGGTTGCGACCAGTCAGGGTTGGCCTCCAGAAGAGTGGGCAGTCATTTTGTCGGCGTTACTGACGGGTAAGGCGTTACAGTTTTCACTGCATTGCCAGCAGACACCCAATCTGATTTTTGTGCTGTGAAGGAATCATTGATGAAAGGATTTGACCTCACAGAGGAGGGGTTCAGGAAGAAATTTCGTTCAGCTAAATTGCAAGCAGGGGAAACGTACACTCAGTTTGGTGGGACGTCTAGATCACTATTTTGAGAAATGGTTAGAGTTGAGTGGTACGAAAAAGGAGTTCGCTGAATTGAAAGAGCTAGTTATGAAAGAACAGATTTTGTCAGGTTGCGGCCCTGAGTTAACTGTACATTTGAAAGAGAGACAGCCAGAGACAGCAGGGGAGTTGTTGAAGTTCGCAGAGGTGTATAGAGAGGCACGTTTGGGCACGAAGGTGCATGAAAACAGGTGCTAGCACAGGTGAGAAGAGTGCAAGGAGACCAGGGAGTTTTCTGCAAAGTCTGCAAACCCAGTGGTGGGCAGAAGGAAGGGCAAAGGGACATTAGGTGTTTCATTTGTCACAAGAAGGGACATGTGGCGAGGGATTGTCGCATGAGGTTCCAGAAGGCAGCAGCTTGCAGGAGGTGGATAAGGGTCGTCAAGGGAAACGACCTGCAGTGGAACCAACAGGGATCCGATCTGAAGAGGGTAGAGTGCAGCCTATGGCTAGCACTGGACAGCAGTCAGTGTCAGGGATGGAGGGCACTAGGCTGAGTGGTTCGTTACCAGTGGAAGAAGGGTGGATTGGCCAGCAGAGGGTGAAAGTGTTACGAGACACGGTTGTTCATGCGGTGTTAGTACGAACAACGCTGGTCGATAAAGGGGATTTGACAGGGCAAATCCAGACCTGTACTCTAATCGATGGCACTGTGAGGGAGTTTCCAGTTGCTAAGATAGAAGTACGTACCCCTTACTTCTCAGGCGAGTTGTCTGCGTTGGTGATGGAGAAACCCCTTCATGATTTGATCATTGGAAATATTCCGGGGGCAAGGGATCAGGGATCCTGAGTTGTTGACTGCCACAGGGCAGCAGTTCAAACACGGAGCAAGAAGGAGGAAAAGGTTGATAAACCGTTAGTCGTTCCGGCAAGGAAGTCAGGCATAGATGTGTCGCCTGATGAGTTTAGGGCAGCGCAGGAACAAGACCCTTCGCTCGTGAAGTCTTGGGAGTTGGCAAGAGGTGGAGAGAAACAGGAGGTTAGAGGAGGTGAGACAGAATTTCTTGTGAAAGGCGGGCTGTTGTACCGAGTGTTCACCAAGGGAAGACAGGTAAGGTGACCACTCAGTTAGAGGTACCAGCAGGTTATCGTGACACTGTCACGTCAGTGGGTCACGAGTCGCTCATGGCGGGTCATCTCGGCACCAGCAAAACAGCTGACCGAATCTTTGATGACTTTCATTGGCCAGGAGCAATGGCAGACATAAAGCGTTTCTGCATGTCATGTGACGTGTGTCAAAGGTCAGCCACAAGAGGGGTGAAGAGGAAGGCGCCTCTTAAACATCCTCCTTTAATTGACACACCGTTCAGGAGAGTGGCTGTTGATTTGATTGGCCCTATCTCGCCCTGTTCCAAAGGTGGGCACAGGTATGAGACATGTAAGGTTGCAAGGGAAGGTTTGCAGGAGGCTAGGGTCGGTCAGAAGAAGCAATATGACAGGAAGGTGAGGAAGCAATCCCTCAAGGCGGGAGATCAAGTCCTGGTACTGCTTCCCACGGGTCACAACAAGCTGCTGATGCATTGGAAAGGACCATTCACCATCACTGAAAAGGTCGGTCGGGATTACCGAATTGATGTGAATGGGAAACCAAAACTTTTCCATGCGAATTTTCTCCGCAAATATATTCAGCGTGAGACTCAGCACATAGGCGCAGCAGCAATCATTGATGAGGTGAAAGAGACCCAGCAGAAGAAGGGGAGATTTTGTTGCCTAAGTTTCCAGAAGAGTCATACAGGGATGTGTCACTGTATGAAGGGCTAGACAGTAGGAGTTCCTAGGTTTTGTTGTCGGAGGCGACACAAAGCAGCCAGAAAAGGAAAGGTGGAGAAGATGATGAATTCAGAGAGGCCAAAGACCAAAACAGAAGTCAGGAGTCTGCTAGGTTTTATTGGTTTCTATAGGGAGTTTGTTCCAAATTTCGCAGCAATCACGAGTCCTCTCAGTGATTGGTCAAGGCAGGAAACCGGCAGTGGTCGAGTGGTCAGACGCTGCAGAGCAAGCACTGCAGACGGTATTAGAAAGACTAGGTTCCCGTCCCATCTTGAAGCTACCAGATATGTCCAAACCATTTTTGTTGCGGACAGATGCATCAGGCGGTGGGATAGGTGCAGTATTGTTGCAGGAGCATGAAGGAGTTGAGTTCCTGTGAGGTATGCTAGCAGAAAGTTGACAAAGTGTGAAGAAGGGTACGCAACGGTGGAGAAGGAGTGTTTAGCCGTTGTGTGGGCCGTGCAGAAATTCCACAAATACTTGTATGGGAAAGAGTTCGTGATAGAGACTGATCATCAACCACTCAAATTCCTGCAGGAGGCACAGCTGAAAAACAGCAGGGTTCTGCGTTGGGCAATGGCACTGCAGCCCTACAGGTATCGAGTGCAGTACATTCCAGGTCGACAGAATGTCGGAGCTGACTATTTAAGTCGTGTAGTCTAGCAAGCTGCAACTCAGAGGAAGTCAGTCATATCCGGGTGCTTTGTTGATAATATGTGTTGATTACAGTTATGTTGATTGGATATGGGTTCATTCCCAGTTGGCTATGGTTCATATTTTTGTGTGAGACTTGTTCATGTTTTCTTTGTGAGACTTGTTCATGTGAATGTAGTTATGCTTGGAGCATACAGTCGCTTGTGTAGTAATGCATTATTTGCAATAAGTGAGGATGGAGATCCCTCAGTGAAGTGTCATGGATCGTGAGCATATTATATTGTGCTTTTCATAGAAATTGTGAAGAGAAGATGTGGCAAATCCGCAGGTAGGGGAATTGCATAAGTGCGCACAGAGGTCGTTATAAAATGAGCTGAAATAACGCAAGAGCGCACGTCAATGACAACTCATTGGAGTGGTATTCACTAATGGTTATATTTTATAATTTATAAACCGTTGGTTGTAAAGTATTTTTCAAACTTTGCGCGTGTAGCTGTGTGTCAGCAAATTCGGTTTTTTGTCTTTCTTGTACCGTTGTTTTGAGACAATGCGGTGCATAGTCTTTTGCAAGGGGAAATTGTCACGGTCAAAATTCAACACAACCAAAGTGTGGTCCGTCGCCGGCCACTTCAACTGGACATAAGTCCAAACGCAGACATCTTGGCGCCACGAAGACGGCTTCATGCGTCGCATCCAGCCAATTTAGCACAGCGGGGAGACAGCAGACAGTCTGAGTGGCTGGACCGACAGGTCTCGGTAGGTTTGGTCAGACGTCGTGGCGCCTAACCAGACTCATCTAGCCAATTTAGAGTGACCAGTGTCCACGAGTTAAGCCACACGGCGCCAGTTAAGTAGGAAAGGGGGGAAGGTAGTGTGTGGTGGGGGTGAAATCTAGCTAATCAATTAAATGACCAATTGACCACCACAGAGAGTAAGGCGTGTAGGCGTGACTGTCATGATTTGAATATCCAATGAATTAGAGGGAGATAACTTCGGGTATCAGGGGTAAAAATACTGACCAATGGTACTCGCCCTTTTGGACAGATCGGAACGGAATAAGAAGGATGTGAGAGTGAGAGAACGGCAGAAGGAGGGGAGAACGAACAGAGAGAGAGAGAGAGAGAGAGAGAGAGAGAGAGGTTCGGAGTGGAAGCTCTGGAGGAGAGAAGAGCAGAGAGATGAGGGGAGGAGAGGAGAGAACCAAGTGGGGGCATTAGCACGAGATAGTCTGCAGAGGAAGGACTTAGGAGAGATGTGGAGAGAGTTGCTAACTAATGAAGAGGAAAAGAAAGAAGAAAAAAAAAAGAAAAGAAAAGCAACCATGTCCATTTGATAAGAGCAGACTAGAAGAGAGAGAGAGAGAGAGAGTGCAATGCGTTAATGCAGGAAGAAAGAAAGGAGGACAGATCGATGTTGATAGTCACTGTTCTATCTTCACTGGGGTTCGACCTCATACTTGGCCAGCGCCACTTTCATCGACAGACCAACGCCAGTGCCAACAGTCTCACCTGACCAGGCGCCAGCAGACCAAGACCAGTGCCAGCAGTTGTGTCGTGCTTGTGAAAGTGACAGTGAAAAGAAACAAAGAAAAAAAAGAGAAGAAAAGACAGTGATTCGTGAATAGTTAAGATCACCTGGCCAGGTAAAGTAGAAATCTATTTATACCCGGGTTAGTTAATGATGTTTTAGATAAATGATTTTGTGAAGTTCAGGAAAGAGAGAATGTTTTATTTTGTTTGATTCCATATGCATTGATGTTTCGTTCTATGAACATGTGTAGTAAAGTTATAGACTTTACTAGTGGTTTGATGTGACGAATGCATGATATATGAATGAGATCGTAAGCAAGCTGTGAGTGTGTTTGGGCTGTGCGCGAGTCCTTCCTCCATCGACATCACCCAAGGTTGACAAATACCAAGTCGAAATATCATGAATTCTTTGCGAAATTTTGGAATTGTAATATCAGTTAAATATTTCTCAGGTTGCCATAAGATTTGAAGGAACGACATGTTGAATATCTGTCACTAGTAAATATTTTACTATCCCAATTTTGTCTATAACAGTCCATCATGCGTTGTTTAAGTTCTCGTAAAAAACAGTTTCTCGTAATTCACTCCACCATTTAACCGAACAAAAGAAAAGCCATAAGTATCCAAACCATGTTTTATCGAAGACACCCAATCTGTTTGTACACTCCAATTTCTTGTACATTGAAATAATGTTGACTTTGCCATTTCATATGTTTGTTTTGGTAGTTTAGCGAGTGACAGCTTTTGCAATTTGAACCAGCAGCGCATTGATTATATTGCACTATCTATATACAAAGGATACAGCCCTAGCTCACCGTATCCCATTGTATTTGGGGTATTTGGGCGTACATCTAAAAAGCGTTTGCATGCAAACAAGTGAGATAATTCAATAACAAGTGAGATAATTCAATAACAAGTGAGATAATTCAATAACAAGTGAGATAATTCAATAACAAGTGAGATAATTCAATAACAAGTGAGATAATTCAATAACAAGTGAGATAATTCAATAACAAGTGAGATAATTCAATAACAAGTGAGATAATTCAATAATAAGTGAGATAATTCAATAACAAGTGAGATAATTCAATAACAAGTGAGATAATTCAATAACAAGTGAGATAATTCAGTTACACGTAGATGAGACTATCCCCAAACTTTCACTACATATAAAAGCACAGGTTTCACTTGCGCATCAAAACGTTAAAAGATAGACTTCCATCCGTTGTTCCCAAACTCCTGACAGTTTTCAAAATTTCTACAATTTTGGCTTTAAACCTGCCTGCATATCCCTTGAGTGCAATGTCGTATGATAGCTTTGTGGTTAAAGTAAATCCCAAATATTTATAACTGTTAACAACATCGAATTCTTTTCCCTGATAGAACCATTTTTCTGAGAGAGAGAGAGAGAGAGAGAGAGAGAGAGAGAGAGAGAGAGGAGTCGATTTATTTATGTAAAGCCTTCAAGAAGAAGACGAAGAAGAAGGGAACAAACTGATACGGGTAACTCTGGTCTAAATGCCTTTCCAAACGAGATTATCACATCATCCTTAACAAATGGCAAGAAATTACTAGCTGTGATTTCAGTGGGCCTCAGCATATCAACTTTGTGAACACTGGCTTAATGGGGATTAGTGTTCTTTGCGCTTCATATGGTGGGTTCATTGACTGACCCGTGTACTATGTCAGGTGACAGATGACAACAGTTTGTATGCCCACACCGCTTTACTTCCTCTTTAATACTCCAGGGATTTAGGTCTGATCGACATGGAAATTAATCTCTCTCTCTCTCTCTCTCTCTCTCTCTCTCTCTCTCTCTCTCTCTCTCTCTCTCTCTTGGAGAACTAAGTTTGACTGAAAAGGAAACTGATCTCTATCTCTCTGTTAGGAATTTAGCTTTGACTGAAAAGGAAATTAATCTCTCTCTCTCTCTCTCTCTCTCTCTCTCTCTCTCTCTCTCTCTTCTCTTCTCTCTCTCTCTCTCTCTCTCTCTTTGGGGATCTAAGTTTGACTGACAAGGAAACTGATCTCTATCTCTCTGTTAGGGATTTAGCTTTGACTGAAAAGGAAATTAATCTCTCTCTCTCTCTCTCTCTCTCTCTCTCTCTCTCTCTCTCTCTCTCTCTCTCTCCTCTCTCTCTCTCTCTTCCAATATAATATGTACACACGCCCACAGAGTGAGAGACAGAGATTGGGGAGAGGAGTGGTAGGGGCTAAGGCTTCATCATTATCTCGTTTGAATTACTCCCTAAAGAGTGATATTCACTGAAGATGCAAACATATGACTGATAATAAAAGCAGAGAGAGAGAGAGAGAGAGAGAGAAAGAGATTAGTTTCCATGTCGGTCAGACCTAAGACCCTAGAGTATCAAAGAGGAATTAGAGCAGTGTGGGCATACAAACTGTTGTCATCTGTCACCTGACATAGTACACGGGTCAGTCAATGAACCCACCATATGAAGCGCTAAGAACACTAATCCCTATGAAGCCAGTGTTCACAAAGTTGATATGCAGAGGGCCACTGAAATCACAGCTAGTAATTTCTTGCCATTTGTTCAGAATGATGTGATAATCCCGTTTGGAAAGGCATTTAAACCAGAGTTACCCGTATCAGTTTGTTCCCCCTTCTTCTTCTTCTTCTTCTTCTCTCTCTTTCCCTCTCTCTCTCACCCTCTCTCTCTCTCTCTCTCCTTCTCTCTCTCTCTCACTCACTCACTCTCTCTCTCTCTCTCTCTCTCTCTCTCTCTCTCTCTCTCTCTCTCTCTCTCTCGTATGGATTTAAGCTTGAAAAAAAAGAGACATTTTCACTTCGTGATTTTTTTTCCTAATCATTTGTGTTTCGTTTGTGATTTAATTCCATTGTTCATGACTTTTGTGCTATGAATGTTCACACACCCCGTCATTAGGGGCCTTGGACTATTATATGAATAAATCATCTGAATCTGAATCTGTCTACGTCTTCGGATCTGTGTGTCTGTCTATATGTCTATCTTGTGTGGACGCTATCAAACAGCAGCCATAAAGAGTTTCAATCAGATGTTATCATCTCCTACATTCATGTCCGCCTATGTGATTTCCGTTTTAGCGTACACGAACTATTGAAAAGTCAACCGATGTCATAAAGACTGTATTAAAGCTAAACAATTTGTCATAGGATCGAGGAGGACAGAGAGCTGGGAGAAGTTTGCAGGCTCACAGCTGTCAAGTTGAAGTACCCATAGGGTGGAATTACGGCTTGTGACCCCTCTGTCCTCGAATCTGTCACACTGTGCCTGGTTCTTTCCAGGGAAGGTGACAAAGGCAGGAGGAAAAGGGTGGGCCCCGCCTTCTTTAGTGCCGTGCTCTACACACGGTGAACCTTTCACTGTTCCATGCCCTCACGTACACTGGGCAACAGGGTGTTAATTCTTTAACCTTTGACCGAGGACGAAATCTACGTATTGATCTCTTTATATTAGAATGATGGATAGAGGAATGTTGTTGATGCCTATGGAGGATATCAGTTTTATTTTTCTAAATTGAAATATCAGTCTGTTTTCTTGAACTTGGTCACACTAGTTTCACCCGTCAACTCCTATCTATGTCTGTCAACAAAAGTATTGTTTGCGAATTTGTCATCTCACGTCAGGATTATTGTAACGCTTTTTTCGCTGGCTCCGCTGTCCGTCTTATTAATCAATTTACAAAAGTCCAAATCCAGCGTGACCTTTTGCTCCTCAGTATTTTACCATATTGCTTCACTGTTGCGTTTTCTTCACTGGCTCGTTGTTCAGCAAAGGATTCGCAACACGCTTGCATTTTTCTGTAATTAATCTATTGAATCCACTTGTGATTAATATCTGACTGATCCGTTGCATCTGTATAACCCCATCATATGAGTTCGGTCTTTGCCAATTATTCATCTACTCCTTATTCGCTCTGTTCGTAGGGCCGGATCAGTCACATGAAAAAGGGGGGGGGGGGGTGTCCAAATGGGGGTGTAGGGGTATTTACGTAGCGGTGGGAAGAAGGGGGTGGGGAGGAGGGAGAGAGAGGGGAGGTAACGTGCCAACAATGCAATTTTGGCCAGTTGGGATCCAGAAACACTATGAACCTCCCCCCCCCCTCTCCCCTTTCCTTTTCCCTCGTCCGGATCTGGTTCGTGCTAAAACTTTTGGTCAAAGGATCTTTCCCTGTCAATGCCCATTTCATCTGGATCCGGCTCCCACATCACAATGGATACCAAGCCTCTCTACCTGTTTTAAAGCGAATGTCAACACCGTTAGTTTCCGTCACTGACTAAGACATGTGCAGAATATTGGAGGAACTGTTTGTGTTTAGACTGTGACGTGTGCCTGAAGAAAGGGGACTGGGAAGTGTTATGTTGGTAGTTGTGGGAGTGTTTGGTGGCGCCATTGGTGATGCATGGACGTTTGTTCTTCATTTGTGTTATTGTGTGGTGAGTATGTTCGGGGCCTGTCAACGATCTAGTGCATTTGTTTGATTAGGTGTATAAATGATTAAAAAAATGAGAAGGAGAATGATGACTCGAAGTATACATGATGATAATGGTAACCATCATAGAAATAATAATGACAATCATGAGAATTATTATACTGTCTGTTCTCGATTTGAAACCAGGCTCTCGGTGCTTTACAATCTATAGTATTTTTTACATAATTGCAATAAAAACAACAATAACAAATCAAGAAATGCTGCGACGATTCTTAAATCTGAAGCATTCTGTCATATGGATGTCAGAATAGTACGTTCTGTGCCAAAATATACGTACAGTTCGGTGTTTGATGCGTTTACTGTCTGACAGACTGATTAAAAAACAAACAAAACTAATAACCCACAGCAGCAACAACAAACGTTTTCGAAACGTGCTGTCATTCTATAACGCTCCCATATTCGACGAAATAGGCCTACGTTTCTTGAAGTTCCGCATTATGAAGAATAATGCGGAAATTCAAGAAATGTATTTCATTGAACTTGAGAGCGTCTCTCTCTCTCTCTCTCTCTCTCTCTCTCTCTCTCTCTCTCTGTGCGTGCGCGCACGTGTGTGTGTGTGTGTGTGTGTGTGTGTGTGTGTGTGTGAAGGAACCCTTTAAGCCAGTGATATACGTTTGGCAGTAAAACTCTAGATAACATTAGATAAGAGAATAGCAAGCAGGACACGCAAAAAAAAAAAAAAACCTAAGAAAAGAAGGAAAGAAATGTGGAAGGACACACAAGAACAGGTAACTTTCAAGTGGCCGATTAAGCTTCGCGCACACACATCGACACCTGTTGGAGACCTCAGCCAACAAGAGTTATCCCGCCGTCCGTGAAGAGATATATTCCCTGCCTAAGTTTGCCCGGCAACCAGGCTGTATGTCTTGTGATTTCTTTATAGATATGTCTTTTTTTCTTTTTCTTTTTAAGAGATTGCAGATCGCTGGTTATCAGTATGAAGCCAAAAGCTTGCAAGAGATCAGAGATTTATTGGGGGTGTGATCACGGAGCTTCCCCAAATGTGTGTGGGAAACGTCGTGATTAACGCTTGAAAGGCGACAACTTGCTTTTTCCTTCGCGGTCTTCTTCTTTTTCTTTCTTTCTTTCCTTCGTTCTTTCTTTCTTTCTTTCGATGTCGTTGTCGTCGTTCTCCGAATAATTCTTTCCCAGTTTTTATCGTGGTTTGACGAGGCTGATGACAAGAAGACAGCGAATAGATCAAAAACGGGGAAAGAGGTAAAGAAAGAAACACGCAGATTTCTGTCGATTTTTTTTTTAAAACATTGCATCGTCTTCGTGTTGATTTTGCTGAAAACATGCTCATTCTAAAAATATAAAAAAAAGAAGAAAAAAAAAGAAAAGTTAACTAACTTGCTATTAAACTGCACTAACATTTCATGAGCACGCCCGATCATATGAATGCTACAACTTTGGGGACTGGCTGTTTATTATTTGTTGGTGGTGGTGGTGGTGTTTTCTTTGTGTGCTTGTGCGTGCGCATGCATGTGTGTATGTGTGTGTTGTGTGTGTGTGTGTGTGTGTGTGTGTGTGTGTGTGTTGTGTGAGTGGGGAGAGAGAGAGAGAGAGAGAGTGGAGAGGAGAGAGAGAGGAGAGAGATGAGAGAGAGGAGAGAGAGGAGAGAAGAGGAGAATCCACGCAGCATATGAACACGTGAGTGAGTGAGTGAGTGAGTGAGTGTGTGTGTGTGTGTGTGTGTGTGTGTGTGTGTGTGTGTGCGCACGCGCGCGCGCACGTGCGCGCACGTGCGCACTCGCACGTTCGTGGCAGATACATGTTCACCACAGCAAGACAGAACAACGTGATGTCTTTTCTTTCTTTTCTTTCCTTGTTTCTTTTTCCTGTCAAGGGTAGGAGGGGGCTCTCTTCACTTTTCTTTAGCCTTTTCTGGAGAAAGATGACTTTGCCTAGCTCGTATTTTCCTTGCAGATAAAAGGGCTTCGCGTGTCTGTCTGTCATTCTGTTTTCTCCCTCCTTCCTCCGTTGTTCCTTCCGTTCAAGGCACCTTCTGAAAAGATAGACAGAAAGAAGACGAAAAAAGAAAGAAAGAAAATAAAAATGCTTGTTAACTGTTCTTTTGTGGCGAAGACAAGGGTCTCCTTGTTGTTCCTCCATTGACGTGTTTGGCCTGAAATAAACGGTCTGGACCAGTGGCAACAATGCCAGGTCTCTCCTTTCCTCCCGGCTCCCTCCGACAGGGGACTGTGAGTAGTCTGGCGCTCTCATAGGGGTCCGCGGCGTCCAGTGAAGGAGGGGTGGGAGGGGAGTCTTTGATGGAATCTCCGGAGACTGCGGGAGGGAAGACTGGTGGTCATCAGTGCTTTGGATGTCCAGATGGTTGGGGGTTGTACCCTGACCATTGTCGATGAGTGACCTCTCTCACTGTGTCAGTCTCTGTTTTCTCTCTCTCTCTCTCTGTCTGTCTGTCTGTGTCTCTCTCTCTGTCTCTCTCTCTCTGTGTCTCCCTCTCTCTCTGTCTCTCTCCTTCTCTCTCTCTCTCTCTCTCTCTCTCTCTCTCTCTCTTCTCTCTCTCTCTCTCTCTCTCTCTCTCTCTCTCTCTCTCTCTCTGCCTCTCTCCTCTGCGGATGTTCAATCCTGAACACCGTCATCGACGTATATGTTTTCCAGTTAACTATTTTAAGCTTTGACCTTTGTTAGTATGTGACCCTTGTCCTCTCTCACTCTCTCTGTCTCTGTCTGTCTCTGTCTGTCTTTCTCTCCCCCCTCTCCCTCCCTCTCTCTCTCTCTCTCTCTCTCTCTCTCTCCCCTCCTCTCTCTCTCTGTGCTGACGAGGTGCAACCCTGAACATCTGTCATCGAGGTATATGTTTTCCAGTTGACTATTTTAAGTCTTGACTTTTGTTAGGTTGTGACCCCCTTTTCCCCTCTCTCTCTCTCTCTCTCTCTCTCTCTCTCTCTCTCTCTCTCTCTCTCTCTCTCTCTCCTCTCGCTCTCTCTCTCTCTCTCTCTCTCTCTCTCTCTCTCTGTGTCTCTCTGTCCGCCTGTCTGTCTATCCGTCTGTCTGCCTGTTTGTCTATCTGTCTGCCTATCTGTCCGTCTGTCTGTCGTCTGTCGTCTGTCTGTCTGTCTATCTGTCTGTCTCTCTCTGTTGCCTCTGTGTCTTTGTCTCTGTCTTTCTGTATATCTGTCTCTGTCTTTGTCCCCCCCCTCTCTCTCTCTCTCTCTCTCTCTGTCTGTCTCTGTCTGTCTGTCTCCTCTCCCTATACTGTCTCTGTCTCCTCTCTTCTCTCCTCTCTCTCTCTCTCTCTCTCTCTCTCTCTCTCTCTCTCTCTTCTCTCCCTTTTCCCTATCTGCTTGTCTGTCTCTCGGTTTGTCTGTCTGTCTCTCGGTTTGTCTGTCTGTCTGTCTGTCTGTCTGTCTCTCTCTCTCTCTCTCTCTCTCTCTCTCCCCTCTCTCTCTCTCTCTCTCTCCAGCCGCTGTGGCGCAGAGGTCAGCGTCGCGGATTCCCCGGGTAGAAGGTCGTGGGCTGGATTAGTATCGGAGCCGTTAATTGTGGGACTTTCTGCCGCAGCGGCTCCTACCAGAGGTAGTTTGCTTGTGTCATCTAGCAGGTAGCCAAGTTAA
>CM031611.1:32285679-32292994 GCA_018398815.1 Conus ventricosus | reverse complement strand
CTCTGCATCTGTCTGTCTGTCTGTTTGTCCCACCTCTCTCTTTGCCTCTCTCCCTCTCTCTGTGTCTATCCGTTTGTCTGTCTGTCTGTTTCTGTCCGTCTGCCTGTCTGCCTCTGCATGCCCCAAACTCTATTTAACCAGCCATCCTTTACTTGCATTGTTGGTCCTGAAGAGAAATAAGAAGCGAACCTGTCTGGCGCAAATGAAACAATAAGCTTTATTTGTATCAAAGAAGAAACTGCAAGCTGCTATACAAACGAACAACAAAAACTACTGGTGGCGGCTGCACAGAGCAATGCTGCGACTCCTGCAATTCCTGAAAGGTCAGCCAGAATACAGATGGCCCCGGAAGAAAGGTCCTGCTTTTGCTGTCAATCAGAACACTAGCACCTGACACTGGCGGTGCCCTTCTAATTGGTGGCTGAAGGTAAGACCCGGAAGAGGAAGAAGAGGAGAAGAAGGAATGTGGACGAGGACGAAGAGGAGGAGTAAGAGGAGGAGACAAAATGATGTCTCCTCTATTCCAACACTGACTTGTCCCTTCACCTTCTGTCTTTCTTTCGTCTCCTCACCCTAATCGTCTCTCTTTTCATAAAGTCTTGTTTCCGTGTCTGTCTCTTGTCTTTGATTTCGATTTCTTCCTATTTCAGTCAATTTCTCTCTCTGTCTCTCTGTCTCACTGTCTCTGTCTCTGTCTGTCTGTCTGTCTCTCTGTCTGTCTGTGTGTCTGTGTGTCTGTCTGTCTGTCTGTCTGTCTGTCTGTCTGTCTGTCTGTCTGTCTGTCTCTCTCTCTCTCTCTCTCTCTCTCTCTCTCTCTCTCTCTCTCTCTCTCTCTTCTCCTCTCTCTCTCTCCCTGTGTGTGTGTGTGTGTGTGTGTGTGTGTGTGTGTCACGGTCAAAATTCAACTCAACCAAATTCGTGGTCAATCGCCACCAGCCCAGTTGGACTTAAGCTCTAACGCAAATATTCGGGGCGTCAGGCGGACGGCCCCATGGTTCGGATTCAGCCAATTTGGGCACGAGGGGGGAGGCTAATCCTCATCCTTCACGGAGAACAGTCCGACCCTTCCAGACGGACTAAATAGCTGACCGACGCATTCACCTGTCGCCTCAGCCAATTAATGGCTATTTTTAGCTCTCGTGGAGACAGCACTGTCTGCTGTTACGGACTAAGCTGTCTGGCAGAATGTCTCGAGTGGTCTTCCAGCCCAGTCTTGGCGCCTACCCAGACTCATCTAGCCAATTTACGACGTCGCCGGAACGAAGAGAGGGAAGGTAGTGTGTGGTGGGGGTGAAATCTAGCTAATCAATTAGATGACCAACTGACCACCACAGAGAGTAAGGCGTGTCAGCATGACTGGCATGATTTGAACATCCAATCGAATTAGAGGGAGCTAACTTCGGTGTATCAGGCGGTAAAAATACTGACCAATGGTACTCGCCCGTGTTGGAGAGATCGGAACACGATAAGAAGGATGGGAGAGTGAGAGAACGGGAGAACGAGGGGAAGAACGAACAGAGAGAGAGAGGGAGAGAGAGGTTCTGAGTGGAGCTCTGCAGGAGAGAAGGGCAGAGAGAGAGAGAGGATGAGGGGAGGAGAGAAATCGAGAGGGGAGGAGAGAATGAGAACAAGTTGAGAGAGTTTATTAGCACTGAGGATTAGTCTGCAGAGGTAGGACTGAGGAGGATATGTGGAGAGAGAAGAGGAAAGGAGGAAGGTGCTAATTTTTGAAGAAGAAAAAGAAAGAAAAAAAAAAAGAAAAGAAAGCAACATGTCCATTTGATAAGAGCAGACTAGAAGAGAACGACGAGGAGAAGAGAAGAGTGCAAGGCGCTTAATGCAGAGGAAGAAAGAAAGCGAGAACAGATCGAGGTTGATAGTCCCACTGTTCTACCCCTAACGGGGGTTCGACCTCATTACCTGGCAGCTGTCCACTTCGCAAGCAGAACACAGACCAACGCCAACAGGTTCCACCTGGACAGGCGCCATCAGACCACCACAGTGCCGGCAGTTTGTGTCGTTCGTGTTGTGAAAGTCGACAGTAAAAGAAAAGAAAAGAAAAGAAAAAGACAGTGATTCGTGAATAGTTTAGATCACCTGGCCAGGTTAATAGTAGAAATCTATTTTTACCCGGGTTAGTGAATGATGTTTTAGATAATTGATTTTTGTGACGTTCAGGGGAAAGACGAAGAATGTTTTATTTTTGTTGATTCTATATGCATTGATGGTCTTTCTTATGATCATGGATAGTAAAGTTATAGACTTTACTAGTGGTTTTGATGTGTCGAATGCATGATAATGAATGAGATTGTAAGCAAGCTGTGAGTGTGTTTGGGCTGTGGTAGATCCTCCTCACTGACTTTACACGAGGTGACATTTTAATTGGCGAGCTCTGCCAGGATATTCTGGCCCATTTATTTATAATTGTTCAACTTTTCAGAGAGGAAGCTGGGTGGGATTCAAGTATTGTAATCCTAAGACTAGGGGTTGTCTTGTTTTTCTGTATGTTCCCAAGATAGTTAAATACTAGGCTTGGCATTGCTCTTCCAAGATGTTAATACTAGGCTTGGATTTCAGCCCCTGAGTACTCATTTCGACAGATTGCCTATAATTCGTCTCATAGTTGGTCAGGGCTGGGCGTCTTATTTAAAACTAACTACGTGTCCCAAGCTAATATTATTCATTCATAGGATTGTGCTATTCGGTCACTCGTGTCGGTAACCACAGTTTGGCTGTCGTTGTTATAAAAATCTTGTTCAAAAAAAAAAAAAAAAAGAGAGATAATGGCGGAAAAGAAAAGAAGAAAAGAACACCCCTATTGGAACAACTTGTGAGCGGTTTCGTTCGTGCGTGAATATAGGCTATTCGGGGGAAGAGTTGCGAGCATTCGTTTGAAACCAACAAAAGATGGAAAGAGAGGAACAACAACGGGGGGCCCGGGGGAAAGACGCCGTATCGCGGTTTAGAGAAAGAGTAGGAAAGAGGAGGAAACAGAAAGAATGAAGCAGGAAACCCAGAAAGAATAGGGAAAAAAGGCGCAGGAAGCGCAGGCTGGGGAGGGAGGGGAGGAAGAGGAAAAAAAAAAGCGGCAGGGAGGAAACTGAAAGAAAAGAATAAGGGCAACGCAGGGGGAAAACAGGAAAATTTAAAGATTCAATAGCAATTAGAGAAAGTGAGAACACAGAGGGAGGACCACCGATGATGGTAGTTTATAGTTCAGTTTCCAGTGACTCTATGCGCAGCTATGTCCCCGACCCAAGTTGCCAAAATTCGGGAAGGGGACGATTCGATTGATGCATACATCAGTCGGTTCGAAACGTTTGCAACCAGTCAGGGTTGGCCTCCAGAAGAGTGGGCAGTCATTTTGTCAGCGATATTGAGGGTAAGGCATTGCAGAGTTTCACCTGCGGTTACCAGCAGAAATCAGTTGATTTTGGTGCTGTGAAGGACAGGCGTTAATGAAGGGATTTGACCCTCAAGAGGGAGGATTCAGAAAAAGAAAGAAATTTCGTTTTTTTTTTTTCAGCTTAATATCAAGCAGGTGAGAGCGTACACTCAGTTTTTTGGTTGCACGTCTAGATCACTATTTTGAGAATTGGTTTTTTAGAGTTGAGTGGTACGAAAAAGGAGAAAGGAGTTCGCCGAGTTCGAGTTGAGAAGAGCTAAGTTATGAAGGAACAGTTTTTGTCAGGTTGTGGCCCTGAGTTAACCATTACATTTGAACAAAAGTGAGACAGCCCAGAGACAGCAGCGGAAGTTGTTGGAAGTTCGCCAGAGGTGTATAGGAGCGGCACGTTTGGGCACGAAGGTGCAGGCTGGTTGAAAACAGGTGCTAGCACAGGGGTGAGAAGAGTGCAAGGGAGACCAGGGGGTTTTCTTGAAAGTCTGCAAACCCAGTGGTGGGCAGAAGGAAGGGCAAAGGGAAATTAGGTGTTTTCATTTGTCACAAGAAGGGCATGTGGCGAGGGGATTGTCGATGAGGTTTCCAGAAGCAGCCAGCCTTGCAAGAGGTGGATAAGGGTCGTCATGGGAAACGAACCTGCAGTGGAACCAAAAGGGATTTCAGTCGAAGAGGGTGGAGTGCAGTTATGGTAGCACTGCGACAGCAGTCAGTGTCAGGGATGGAGGCACTAGGGAGTGGTTCCGTTACCAGTGGAAGAAGGTGGATTGGCCAGCGTAGGGTGAAAGTGTTACGAGACACTGGTGTTCATGCGGGGGAGTACGAACTACGTGGGCGATTAAGGGGATTTGACAGGGCAAATCCAGACCGGTACTCTAATCGATGGCACTGTGAGGAGGTTTCCAGTGCTAAGTAGAAGTACGTACCCCTTACTTCTCCAGGTGCGAGTTGTCTGCGTTGGTGATGGAGAAACCCCTTCATGATTGGATCATGGGAATTCCCGGTGCAAGGGATCCTGGGGGATCCTGAGTTGTTGACTGCTACAGGGGCAGCAGTTCAAACACGGAGCAAAGAAGGAGGAAAAGGGTTGTTAACCGTTAGTTGTTCCAGGAAGGAAGTCAGGCATAGATGTGTCGCCTGATGAGTTTAGGGCGGAGCAGGAACAAGACCTTCGCTCGTGAAGTCTTGGGAGTTGGCAAGAGGTGGAGAGAACAGGAGGTTAGAGGAGGTGAGACAGAATTTCTTGTGAAAGGGGGCTGTCTTCTGTTTGTTACGAGTGTTACCAAGGGGGAAGACAGGTAGGGACCACTCAGTTAGAGGTACAGATGTTATCGTGACACTGTCATGTCAGTGGGTCACGAGTCGTCTCATGCGAGTCATCTCGGCACGGGTAAAACGGCTCCTGACGAGTCTTTGATGATTTTCATTGGGCCAGGAGCAATTTGCAGACATTCAGCGTTTCTGTATGTCATGTGATGTGTTTCAAAGGTCAGCACAAGAGGGGTGAAGGGAAGGCGCCTCTTAAACATCCCCGTTAATTGGACACACCGTTCAGGAGAGTGGCTGTTGATCTGATTGGCCAATCTCGCCCTTTTCCAAAGGTGGGCACAGGGTATGATACATGTAAAGGTTGCAAAGGGAAGTTTGCAGAAGGCTAGGGTCGTTCAGAAGAAAGCAATATGACAGGAAGGTGAGGAAGCAATCCGCTCAAGGCGGGAGATCAATGTCCTGGTACGGGCTTCCCACGGGTCACAACAGATGCTGATGCATTGGGAAGGGACAAGTCACCATCACTGATAAGGTCGGTCGGGAGATTACCGAATTGATTGTGGAGGGGAAACTAAAACTTTTCATGCGAATTTTCTCCGAAATATATTCGCGTGTGACTCCAGCACATAGGCGCAGCAGCAGTCATTGATGAGGTGAAAGAGACCAGCAGAAGAAGGGGGATTTTGTTGCCTAAGTTTCCAGAAGAGTCATACAGGGATGTGTCACTGTTATGAAGGGCATTGACAGTAGGAGGTTCAAGGTTTTGTTGTCGGAGGCGACACAAAGCAGCCAGAAAGGGGAAAGGTGAGAAGATGATGAATTCAGAGAGACCAAAGACCTAACAGAAGTCAGGAGTCTGCTAGTTTTATGGGTTCTATAGGGAGTTTGTCCCAAACTTTGCTGCAATCACGAGTCCTCTCAGTGACTTGGTCAAGGCAGGGAAACCGGCAGTGGTCGAATGGTCAGACGCTGCAGAGCAAGCACTGCAGACGGTGTTGGAAAGACTAGGTTCCCGTCCCATCTTGAAGCTACCAGATATGTCCAAACCATTTTTGTTGCGGACAGATGCATCAGGTGGTGGGATAGGTGCAGTATTGTTGCAGGAGCATGAAGAGGTCGAGTTTCCTGTGAGATATGCTAGCAGGAAGTTGACAAAGTGTGAAGAAGGGTACGCAACGGTGGAGAAGGAGTGTTTAGCTGTTGTGTGGGCCGTGCAGAAGTTCCACAAATACTTGTATGGGAAAGAGTTCGTGATAGAGACAGATCACCAACCACTCAAATTCCTGCAGGAGGCACAGCTGAAAAACAGCAGGGTTCTGCGTTGGGCAATGGCACTGCAGCCCTACAGGTATCGAGTGCAGTACATTCCCGGTCGACAGAATGTCGGAGCTGACTATTTAAGTCGTGTAGTCTAGCAAGCTGCAACTCAGAGGAAGTCAGTCATATCCGGGGTGCTTTGTTGATAATATGTGTTGATTCCAGTTATGTTGATTGGATATGGGTTCATTCCCAGTTGGCTATGTTCATATTTTTTTTGTGTGTGAGACTTGTTCATATTTTCTTTGTGAGACTTGTTCATGTGAATGTAGTTATGCTTGGAGCATACAGTCGCTTGTGTAGTGATGCATTATTTGCAATAAGTGAGGACGGAGATTCCTCAGTGAAGTGTCATGGATCGCGATCATATTATATTGTGCTTTCATAAGAATTGTGAAAAGGAGAGATGGCAAATCCGCAGGTAGGGGAATCGCATAAGTGCGCACAGAGGTCGTTATAAAATGAGTGAAATAACGCAAGAGCGCACGTCAATGATAACTCATTGGAGTGATATCCACTAATGATATATTTTATAATTTGTAAATCGGTTGTTGTAAAGTATTTTTCAAACTTTGCACGTGTAGCTGTGGTTCAGCAAATTCGGTTGTCGTCTTTTTTGTACCGTTGTTTTGAGACAATGCGGTGCATAGTCTTTTGCAAGGGGAAATTGTCACGGTCAAAATTCAACTCAACCAAATTCGTGGTCAATCGCCACCAGCCCAGTTGGACTTAAGCTCTAACGCAAATATTCGGGGCGTCAGGCGGACGGCCCCATGGTTCGGATTCAGCCATTTGAGCAGAGGGGGAGGCTAATCCTCATCCTTCACAGAGACAGTCCGACCCTTCCAGACGGACTAAATAGCTGACCGACTCATTCACCTGTCGCCTCAGCCAATTAATGGCTATTTTTAGCTCTCGTGGAGACAGCACTGTCTGCCGTACGGACTAAGCTGTCTGGCAGAATGTCTCGAGTAGTCTTCCAGCCCGCGTCTTGGCGCCTACCCAGACTCATCTAGCCAATTTACGACGTCGCCGGAACGAAGAGAGGGGAAGGTAGTGTGTGGTGGGGGTGAAATCTAGCTAATCAATTAGATGACCAATTGACCACCACAGAGAGTAAGGCGTGTCAGCATGACTGGCATGACTTGAACATCCAATGGAATTAGAGGGAGATAACTTCGGTTGTCAGGGGTAAAAATACTGACCAATGGTACTGGCCCTTGGACACGGGGTTAGAGCATAAAGGAATACGTGAGGAGAGAGAGGGGGAGGAGGAAAACAAACGGACAGAGAGAGAGAGGGAGAAGTCCGGAAAGTAGGCTCTCGCCT
>CM031611.1:32265679-32273179 GCA_018398815.1 Conus ventricosus | reverse complement strand
CAAACGGGCATTCCAAATAAATACGTTTCTTAGTTGATGATTTTTTCATCGCTGTAAGTTTGTCACAGTTCATCGGTATTATCTCTGCTTTCTGATGGTGCTTGAGGGTTTGGTCCAATCGGTAGTTGATAAGATGGGCAAAACTCCTAAAGCTGTCCCTTTATTGATGTGAGTGGGATTCTCTGTTTGTCCTCCACTGGTTTGCCAGTCTTTCGGAACCTACCGCCCAGTTTGTTAGTCACTATGTAAGGGTCTTCTTGATTTCCTGTCCAGCATCTTCCCTGCTTCTTTAGCCTGGCTGTCAACATGATCCTTTTAACAATCACTTTCTACGATTTTCTCGGTTTTTTTGTTTGCAGCGGTGTGCTGTTGCTGTGCCTTCACTTCGGCTGTTCATGTCCTGCTACTGTTCAGTGCAGATTTTATTCACTTTTCTCATGTCCACTTCTTGTATTGTTCTTTGTTTTGTGCCTTTTTTCTTGCAAAGGACCTTTACATAAGAGTCACGCCAGATGACTTATTTCGCTCCTGTTTGTTTTGTTTTACATACATAAGAAAAAAAATATAAATACATCGATCTCTCTGTTGCGTTGCTACTGGGTTTTCATGTCTGTCTCAGTGTCTCTGCATAGTTGTTGCAGGATCTGGAACCTGTTTTAAAGGATAAACCAGAACGTTGCCTCTGTCACTGTTTTCAGGCAGTCCTGTGTGTACATTATGTGTGCGTGTGGGTCACAAAGGTGTGCTGCGGAGTATTGTAGTCATCACTACAGGATGGTGTCCAGTGACAGCTTCACATCACGTACACATCTCTCCACGATCGCCTGAATCTTGCTTCATACACAAATGGTGAATCTGCTTCTCCGTGACGTAGTTTGGAGACCTTTACATGGCTCTGTGGATCCGCTTGTGAAGGTAGATGCTTCTACTGTTACCAGTTGATGCAGTAAACAACGGGTTCAGCATTTTCAATCATCTGGCTTAATCCATATGTCCCCTTCCCCTTGATCTCCTCACACCCTCCCCGCATCCCCCCCCCCCTCCACCTACCCGGATCCTCGTCCTGCCCCCTTCCCCCCGCAATGCCGGATCCTAGTGTTATCAATTGCTAGACCCTGATCTTTCAACAGATTACATAACTCGCACTCTCCCCGTGCCTTCAGTGGAAGATTCGGGGTTTTCGTCCACAGCACCAGTCCCGCAATCAGAGGCGGTGAAAACATTCCACCTTGCGAATCAGATCTGCTCTCTCCCAACTCCCTCTCTAACACGCCCACCTCCCTCACATTATCTCCCACCACCCACCACCACCGCGCAGCCCCAACTCTCACCTTCTCCTCTCCCACCTCTGGCCTCTTTGCTCTGTCCACCCATGGTTCAGAGGTCAAGTCCCACGCGGCCTGGGTGAGCGAGGAAGCGAGCTATAATCCCCAAATACCAAAAGGAAGGGGACGGACTGAGGGAAGAGAGAGAGAGAGAGAGAGAGAGAGAGGGGAGGAGGAGGCGGAAATGGGAGGGAAGAGAGAGGGAGGGAAGTAGCGGGGGTTGTGGTGGAGGAGGTTTACTTTACTGCCTTGCCTCTCCGTGGCCTGCTGATCCGTTGGAGGAGGCGGACTGGGGAAGAGAAGGCAGGAAAGGGGGGTGGGGGTGGGAGGGGACGAGAGGCTCGTGCCCATGTCCTTCAACAACCCTGGTTGTCAGAGCAGCACTCCTCTTAATACATCCAGAAGAACGCGGAGAAGGGAAAGGTTCGGGAGGGAGGGGGGAGGGGGAGGCACGCGGAGGGCAGGGATGGGGGTGGAGAGAGGGGCATAATTGGGGAAACTTGGACCTTTTCAGGCTGTGATGTATGGTTGTCTTGCGCCTGCAGGTGTGGAGGGATGTTACCAATATTCCACAATCCTTACCTACCGTATACTGACATAATGTTCTTTTCAGTTACTAAGATCCCATGGCAATATGACCTTGGGGTGTGATAAGTTGAGCGCTTGGGCAGTCAGCGATCTGTTCAGCTGTCTGCTGAGTCAAGGGCAACAGGCTGCAGATGGTGTGACCAGTCCAGTCCTTTATGTTGTCCATCCAGGACTTCTTTTGCCTGCTTCTGAGACGTCTACCCCCACCCCACCCCCCTGCTGTCCTGTTGGATGGTCTTGCACAGAGAACCTCGGGGATATACATGTGCAACCTCCATTGTGCCAGTCGGATGGCTCTGGACTAAGCGTTGCAGTGAGATAGTGTCCTCTCTGCACTGAACCCTGTAGAATGATCTTGGACAAGGAGTCTAGGAGAGATGAATACATGGCCACCTCTCCACTATGCCCTGTGGAATGCTCTTGGACAGGTGACACATGGCGAAATACATGCCCACCATTCTCTGTACCCTGCAGGATGACCTTGGTTAGGGGGTCTTGGAGAGAAACATGTCCACTTTTCACTGTTACCCTGCAGGATGATTTAGGCAGTCACGACAAAATGCATGCCCAGCCTCCATTGTCCCCAGTACTGTGATCTTAGACATGGGTGAAATACATGTTCATCTTCCATTGTCACCATCCAGTAAAGTGTTTGGGGACAGAGAGTCATAGCAAGATACATGTCCAGTCTCCACTATACTCTATGGGGTGGCCTTGAACAGCGAGTCGTGGTGAGATAACATGTTCACCTTGTGTTGTCAGCACCTTGTAAAACGTTTTGCGAGAGGGAGTCACAGCAAGATGCACGTACAATTCCTCTATGCTCTTTGGGGTGGCCTTGGACAAAGAGTCTTGGTGGGATACAGATCCGTTCCCCACAGTGTCCTTTGGGGGTGGTCTTAGGCATAGAGTCAAGGCTAGATGCATGCCTATGCCAGGAGAGTTGACATACTTGATAACCCGAGATGTTCTTGTCTGCAGGTGTAGGTCTCTCTCTCTCTCTCTCCTCTCTCTCCACAACACACACCACACACACACACACACCACACACACACACACACCACACCCCCACCACACAGTGTGGAACGGGGTGGGGTGGAAGAATTAGCTTCGCAGATAAACCTTGAGCCGATCCAGCCATAACGGTCCCTGCCATTCCCCTTCCCAAACACCTCCCTGCGATCTTTCTCCCCACCCCCACCCCCACCCCTCTCCCCCTCCCTTGGCCCCCATTCCCCGTCCCTCTCACGCCCTCCCGCTTCAGGGGCTCAGGAAGGGATCAGCGACTTGTGGCGGGCAGCAGTAATAAGGGAAGTAAGTGTCCAGACCCTCTCACCAGGCTTTGGTCCACCTCGCGCAGGTCGTAGACCCCACCCCTCCCTTCCTACGGAGATTCCCTCCGGGTGTGGGCCAGCCGTCAAGTCAGTGACCAGGGAATTCAATATTGACACTGGGGTCTGTCATTGATTGTGTTGACTGTTTGTTCTCCAGCTTGTCCAGACGCTTGGCGGGGGGGGGGGGGGGGGGGGGGGGGGGGGGGGGGGAGAACGTGGCTAAGTGGCCCATGCTGGAAACAAAAATCCCAGGTGGCTTTTCAGGGGATGGATGAGGAAGGGAGGGAGTAGAGGGACCTCCGAGCCAGAAGATTGCCGTGAGTGTTGTTAGGGAGCGTGCGTGTCTATGTGGAGGCGAAGGTTGTGTAAGAGATAAGGAGGTGAGTTAACCCCACGGGAGTTCCTTTCTTCACCCTGCTTTCACGCACAATGATGTCCACTTCGCGAGATGTTGAGGTCGAGATCAGTCCGTTTGTTTGTCTTCAACTGTTGACAGTTGTTGAGGGTGGAACAAAATGTCTCTTCCGCTGTTTCCCTTTCTTCTTTTGTGTTCTTTCTTTCCTTTTATTTCTTTTTCTTTCTTCTGTCCTGCCTTCTTTCCTTCCTTCCTACCTTCCTTCCCTCCTTCCTCCTTCTTTCCTTTTTTAACATCTTTTCTTTTTTCTTTCCTCTTTTCTTTCCTTTTTCTTTCTGTCTGCTTGTCTGTCTGCCTTTCTTCTTCTTCTTAGTTTCTGTATTTTCTTCCCCCTTATCTTTCTTTTTTTCTTCTTTTGTTTTTCTTCGGTCTGTTTGTATTTCTTTTCTTCTTCGTTTTCGTTCTTTTCTTTCGTCCTTGCCAATATTTCTCTCCTTTGGTTTTTCTTTCATTTCCCCGTGTTATTTTGTTAGGGAAAAAATGAAATCTTCCATTTTGAAATACTCTTTTCTAAGTTGTAAAATAAACTAGCGCTTTACTCAGTGGAACAATGTTAACCATAAATTTCTTCCTCTTTATCGTCGTTTTCTTCTCCTTTTTCTATTTCTTTGCCTCTAGCTCCGCAAGGACATTAGAACAGCACACTGACGACCAGTTCCCAAGGTTCCTCCTGTTGTGCCGCTTGTGTACCAAGGCTTGGTGATACAACATACTTATAAAGGAATCAGTCAAAAACGAAAGTCCCTCGCAGGATTCTGACCTGTGACTCCAGTCTTCAGCATACCATCCAGCGCTCCTGCCGCAGAGCAAGGGAACTCAGATGGAATTTCCTTTTGAACGTGTGCGTTTAACTCAGATGGAATTTCCTTTTGAACGTGTGCGTTTAATAACTCAGATGGAATTTCCTTTTGAACTTGTGCGTTTAAACCGGATGGAATTTCCCTTTGAACTTGTGCGTTTAACTCAGATGGAATTTCCTTTTGAACTTGTGCGAGTAACAACTATGGCGATCGTTAAGTCTGAAGCTCTGCAGCATAGCTCAGGTCGTTTTGAATCGTTCGGTGAAAATACGTAAAATTTGGAAGCACTAAGCGTTTGAACTTTGGTGTGAAGATGCATAAGAATGTGAACTGCACTTTCCAGGTCTGAACGTTTAGCCGATGTTACTGTATATGTATCTATAGCGATGAAAATGGGCTTGATTTTTTTGTTTTGTTTTGTTTTTGTTGTTGCAATTCCTGAAAGACAATTGTTTGGCAGTCGTCTATATGTCGTTAGTTGACACGTAGTAGTCGGGAAAGTCGACCGAATAAAGTCAGAGGTACTTACACATTGCTCTCCCCCCCCCCTTCCTCATTCCTTATTTCAATGTGCACAATGTTCTCTGCACAATGTTGGAAGAGGCACCTAATCTGAAACTTCTCTTTGCACACGAAGAAAAAAGTCACGTCTTTCCTGTCTTTTAAGGATCAGTTTGATTACAACAGCAGCCCTCTCCGTCAAACTGGTCCAACTTTCTGACGCCGTTTCCTTGACGATAAACCGAGAATTCAGTTCAGTTCAGTCCAGCCCAGTGCAACACAGTGACACGCGATGCAATGCAATGCAATGCTAAAGAACACAATGATACGCAATGCAATGCAATGCAATGCAATGCCAAAGAACACAATGATACCCGATGCAATGCAATGCAATGCTAAAGAACACAATGATACGCGATGCAATGCATGCAATGCTAAAGAACACAATGATACGCGATGCAATGCAATGCAATGCTAAAGAAACACAATGATACGCGATGCAATGCAATGCAATGCTAAAGAACACAATGATACGCGATGCAATGCAATGCAATGCTAAAGAGCACAATGATACGCGATGCAATGCAATGCAATGCTAAAGAACACAATGATACGCGATGCAATGCAATGCAATGCTAAACAACACAATGATACGCGATGCAATGCAATGCAGTGCAAAACAACACAATGTTTACGCGATGCAATGCAATGCAATGCTAAAACACAAGTGATTACGCGATGCAATGCAATGCAATGCTAAAGAACACAATGATACGCTATGCATGCGATGCAATGCTAAACAACACAATGATACGCGATGCAATGCAATGCAATGCTAAACAACACAATGATACGCGATGCAATGCAATGAAATTGCTAAAGAACACAATGATACGCGATGCAATGCAATGCAATGCAATGCAAAGAACACAATGATACGCTATGCAATGCAATGCAATGCTAAAGAACAAATGATACGCGATGCAATGCAATGCAATACTAAACAACACAGTGACACGCGATGCAATGCAATGCAATGCAAAACTAAACATCACAGTGACACGCGACGCGATGCAATGCAATGCAATGCTAAAGAACACAATGATACGCTATGCAATGCACTGCAATGCTAAAGAACGCAATGATACGCGATGCAATGCAATCCCAATACTAAACAACACAGTGACACGCGATGCAATGCAATGCAATGCTAAACAACACAATGATACGCGATGCAATGCAATGCAATGTAATGCTAAACAACACAATGATACGCGATGCAATGCAATGCAATGCAACACTAAACATCACAGTGACACGCGACGCAATGCAATGTAATACTAAACAACACAATGATACGCAATGCAATGCAATGCAATACGAAACAACACAATGATACGCGATGCAATGCAATGCAATACAAAAAAAAACCAACACAATGATGCGCGATGCAATGCAATGCAATACTAAAAAAAACACAATGATACGCGATGCAATGCAATGCAATACTAAAAAAAAAACCACAACACAATGATACGCGATGCAATGCAATGCAATACTAAAAAACACAACACAATGATGCGCGATGCAATGCAATGCAATACTAAAAAAAAAACACAACACAATGATGCGCGATGCAATGCAATGCAATACTAAACAACACAGTGATACGCGATGCAATGCAATGCAATACTAAACAACATGGTACAATGAAAGTCAACAAACACATGAGCAGGCAGAAAATTTCAGATGAGATAGCCTGTCACTTCAGTATAACAACGGGTTTTTATCGGGAGCGGTAGCCCAAATTCCATATTCAGAAATCTGTTGTGACCAAGAAAAAGTACAATAGAATCCAGTCCAATCCAATCCAGCCCAATGCAATACACGTATACGCAATATAATGCAATGCAGTACACAATCCAGCGCAATAAAGTACGATGGAATACAGCTCCACACGGCATACCACAGCACAACACAGCACAGCATAACACAGCACAGCACAGCACAGCATAATACAATGCAGCATTATACATCGCAATGCAACACAATGCAATTCAGTGGAATACAATACAATACAATACAATGTAATATTGACACAATACAATACGATACAATAAAATGTAATTTCGATACGATACGATACGATACGACACGAAACGATACGATGCGATACGATACGATACGATACAGGAAGTGCTACCCTTCACATGTTCACCCAGCAGTCTGTGTTTCCTGTTGGTAGGAAGCGGCAACGGACATTTTGCAGGACCGGATCTGGACTGCTGTGAGATAGCTGAGGAGGGGAGGAGAGGGAGGGGGGGGGGGGGGGGGGGAGCGGAAGAGCGAGGAAGGACAAAAGGGGGGTGGGGAGGTGGGGCTACAATTTGACGCCTTGGGTCCAAGGAGCAATGAAGTGTAACGATTATTGTTGTACCTTCTATGCCTATGTTTTCGTTCAGCTCTCGGAGATGTTTGAGTGGAGAGAGAGAGAGAGAGAGAGAGAGAGAGGTTGGGGCCGAGAGGGAAGGTGTGAT
>CM031611.1:32255679-32260679 GCA_018398815.1 Conus ventricosus | reverse complement strand
GAGATAGAAAGTTCTAAGAGGAGAGAGAGAGAGAGAGAGAGGAGAGAGAGAGAGGAGAGAGAGAGAGAGAGAGAGAGAGAGGGGGGGGGGGGGGTGGTGGCAGGGAGGAAGTGGGACGGTTGAAAGAGGTGTGGTATAATTCAAAAACATTTGAAAAAAAGGGAAGTGGGAGAGGGGTAGGAGAGAACCGGGAATTGAAAAGTTAAAAAAAAAATCAACTTATTTTGGCTCACCATCAGAATATTTATAAGTTAAAAAAAAAAATCAACTTATTTTGGCTCACCATCAGAATATTAAAAACGGGTTGATCCTGATTTTCTCCACAAAGTTTATTCACATCCTTACCTGCACCCCCCCCCCCCCCCTTTCTCTACACCCTCTACACCCAGTTTACATCTATCTTCCTTCCCCTGGGCTTCAATTTCCCCGAGTGTCAGCCTCCCCCCTCCCCCCCCCCCCCCCCCACCCCACACACACACGCGCGCACCCTTTCTCCCAGGACGATCTTTGTTGCTTCCATCATCATCATCTTGGTAAACCCGGTCACATAGCCATTTTGATGGGTGAGAAAGATACTGTGGCTCTGAGCCCAGCTAAGACCTGTGTAAGACTTTAATTCCGCCATTTTAGAAAATCACATCCTGGCAGCCCCTTGGGGTGAGGGGTCTGTGGGCTGGGGGTGGAGAGAGGGGGTGGGGGAGGGGGAGGGTCGAGCGAGGGAGGCGTGCTGGGGAAAAGAGTAAAGAGAAAAAGAAGAAGGGGGGGTGGGGCGGAGAGATGAGGTAGCCCCTGTTCGGCCCGTACCACACTTGGGGTGGTTAGCGCAGAATAAGTACTGATCGCTTCGTGGCAGCGCATATGACCCGGAGGCTTGAGGCCTTGGGATCCGATGTAACCTTCACCTTGACCTATGACTTGACCTCCACAAGTCGTGACCCACGTTAGAATGATAAGCTATGATTGTGGGGAAGTTTCCCTGACTAGTTTGGAAGAAAATCGGAAATGAAATGAGGTAGGGAACAGTAAACGATAAACAGTAAACAAGTGGGGTATGTTTTGCTCCATAAGGAAACCTAACACAGAGTAACTTTTATTCAAGACTGGCACAGCCTTGTTGGCCTGCGCTTGTTTTTCCCCCACTATTAGATTGTTCGTCTATGTATTTGTCTGACTTTATTCAAGTTTAAAAGGCTGTGCCAGTCTTGAATAAAAGTTACTCTGTGTTAGGTTTCCTTATAGTTTGGAAGAGTTTCAAAATGGAGTGACTGATGGCGGCGAACGAAGCAAAATTTAGAAATAGAGTTTGTTTCTTACCGCCAATGACATTGACAAACAAAGCACATGACAAAACACGATGCATTTCAACCACTTGGGTCTTCTTCAGGCGAAAAAAATAAATCACATTTAACATTTGGGACAGTACAAACAAAGAACGAAAAACGAAAAAAAGAACGAAAAAGACTCCTCTGTTGTTGTCCATGTGGTGGGGAGAATAGCCGGTAGGCGGAAATGACATGGGGGATTATGGGGAGAGGAAAAGGAGGGGGGGGGGGGGGTTGCGTAGGGGGAGGTGTGTGTGTGTGATATGATAGGGTTGTGTGTCTAGTTTATTGGGATGGTGTGATATCTTTGTGACGGTTGTGGTAATGGTGGATTGATAATAATGGTAATGGGGAAAAAAAAAGGGGGGGGGGGGGGGCTGCAGAAAAAAAAGGTTTAGGTGAATAAAATAATGATTTCGTTGGGTGATGAAAGAGGTAGTGGTTGTTATGTGTGGGTAGTTGTGAAGGTGTGTGGGTAATGTTAGGGAGGGAAGGGGATGGAAGTATAAATGGGTGATAAGGTATGATCGGGGGGGGGGGGGGGGGGGGGGGGGGGCGGAGGGAAAAAAGAGGGGGGGAATGGGGGGGGGGGAGGAGGGTAATGTGTTTGTGGGGGGAGGGAAGGGGGGCAAGAGAAGGAGAGCTCATATCTCTTCATCCACTATGGGGTGGGGGGTGGGGGTGGGAGGTTCATATATATGGTGTTGTTTAAAAAAGTGAACAATGCTGTGGGATGATGTTCATTGCAACAGGTGAAATAATGTGTTGGCATCAATATGCTGAAGTTTGTTGAGAGAGAAGATAGCAGTGATCAATGAAAAATAGGGTATCATGTGTTGCACACCACACACACACACACACGCACACACACACACACACACACACACACACCACACACACACACACACACACACACACACACACACACACACACACACACACACACACAAAAGGTGGGGGGATGGGGGGACCACATATAAACATTGTTCTGGGTGAGTTAAGATCATGTGATCATAGTGAGACTAACTGTGGAGAGTTTTCACAACATATTTACTCACACATACACTCATTCACACACACACACACACACACACACACACACACACACACACACACCACACACACACACACACACACACCACACACACTTAAAAAAATTATTATCATCAATCAGTCACTGATAGGTGATGATCATATGAAATCAATGGTAGTGTAGGAAGAGATTCTTCCGTTCCCTTAGGCAAGAATGGTGGAGGTACTGGCAAGGGCTTCTGTATGGTGAAGGCTCTCCAGTGGTCAATAAAGTTTTGCACTCATCGGTGTGTTGGCAGGCCAGGATTGTTCTTTTGGTGTTGTTGGGACTGTTCCACCATCATTGGGGCTGCATGGATAAATTGAAGACCCACCAGGGTGGAGTATTGCAGAGATGTGATGTCACAGTCTGGAGTGCCAGTTCTCAGTATCACAATGGTGGTCTTCTTCTTCGTTTACTTTGGTAGGAATCCTGGAGGTACTGACAGAGGTTGCTGTATGGTGAAGACCCTCAGTGGTCAGTAGGGTTTTGCACTCATTGGTGAGTTGGCAGGCCAGGTTTCCACTTTGGGCCTAGCTGGGAATGCTCCGCTGTCTCTTGGGCTGCACTGCATTGATAATTTGAAAGACTCACAGGTGTGGAGTATAGTGGACTTGTGATGTTGAGGTCAGGGGAGCCTTATCTTCAGTCTAACAATGTTCACTTGGTCTGATCGGGGCATCGGTAGTATGCATCCCTCTTGTTGAAGTCTGGGTGCTGCTCAAGTCATCTTCTATTTGTCTCCTTGGAAATATTTTAGATTTATTCCAAGGAGACTACCTTTTACAGTTGGGGCTGCTGTCCTCCTTCCTTTGTCAGTTAGTTGGCTTCTTCATTTCCATATAGTGCAGTATGAAGGTGTTCACTGGATGGGAGTCTCTTCAGTGACTGATAAATGGTAATAATTTTAAATAAGTAGTACCACAGGGTGGTGCCAATTGTTATACAAGTGGAAAAATGCAGTGGTGATGGTGCAATTGTGCAAGGTGGGGGGACATAGGAAAATATAGTGACCTGTGGGTGATGCTCACTGGCATGGGTGAGATCAATGGTATTGTAGGATGATAGTCACAGAGGTAAGTGGAATATAGGTGGCATTGGTATAATATTGCAGGTTGAGAAAGTGGGTGGAGGGAGGTTGGGGTAAATGACTGGTGGGTGATGGTCATGTTTTATTGGAGGTACTGTAGGATGATGATAATTGTTGTATAAGTGGGATGATGTTGTGGCATGGTGTAAAGTGCCGGTGGGTGATGGTCATGTTTCATTGGAGGTACTGTAGGATGATGATAATTGTTGTATAAGTGGGATGGTGTTGTGGCATGGTGTAAAGTGCCGGTGGGGGAATGGGGCAGGTGTTTAAAGATGGGTGGATGATGATGATGGTCAAGGTGTAGGTATGGTCACAGTGGTGTAGGATGATGGTCATTTTTGTAAAAGGGGTAGGAGAGTGCATTAGTAAGTGTGATATTATGCCAGTGGGGGAGTAAAGGAAATGATCAGTGACTGATGGATGTTGATAGCTGTGATGAGATCTATAGTACTATAGGGGGTGGCAGTTGTCATAAGTGAAATATGTTGTGGCATTGATGTAGTAATGCCATTTGGAAAAAAAAGAAAAAAGAAGAAGGGTATGATGAATAATGGATAATTGGTCAATGTCTTAAGTGGGACAAACAGTGCTATAGGATGTTGTTCATTGCCATAAGTGAAATAGTAAGTATGATAGCATTGGCATGATATGCCAGCTGAGTTAACTTGGGGGGGGGGGGGGGGGGGGGGGAGAGCAATGATCAATGACTCAATTGATGGTGAAGGTTGTATAGATCATGAAATAATCACCGTCTCACACACACACGAGCATGTATAATACATGCATGCACACACATGTACATGGCATGTACACAGGCCATCCACACACACACACATATATGCAAACATACACACATATGTTAAAAAAAAAAAAGAGTTATACATAGGATATCTTATGAGTGGTGGTAATAATGTAATGATGATGGTGGTCATATATTGGGAACACACACACACACACACACACACACACACAACACACACACACACACACCAACAACCACATGTACATACATCCAAGCATACCTGTATTGTCGAGGGGTGATCATGAGATACAAGGTACAATGGGGACAAAGGAAAAGAAGTGTGTAATGAGTCGGCCGAATGTTCTCGAGCATTTAGGCAAATTAAGGGTAGTTGCTGTTGTTGAGAGCACGTTCCTTGGGTCTTCAAGTGTGCGAATTCAGGCATCACCAGGGGGGGATACCCGAGTCGTATACTGAAGGAGGGAGAGTGCTGGAAGTGTTTCGCATGTCCGAGGGGATAGTGACAAGGAGTTGGCGACCTGCAGTCCTGGGTAGAGAAGAGTGTCCACTTTGGCACTGGCTATTCACTGGGCTCTCCCGTGGGCCTGAAAGGAAGGCGATCGTGTCAGGTGACGTCACGGGTAGGTGCCGTCAGCTGCCGGCAGAGTACAGCGACCATTCAGTCGTCCTGTTCTGAGGAAGGAATGGAAGGCTGCGGCCTATCGAGTGGTTTGCGCCTTGTTGTCTATAGAGGTAGTAAATACTTGAAGC
>CM031611.1:32248179-32250679 GCA_018398815.1 Conus ventricosus | reverse complement strand
AGACAGACACACACATACAGACAGACAGACACACACACGCACTCACTCACACGCACACACACACACACACACACACACACACACACACACACACGCGCGCGCGCGCGCATACACTCACACACCCTCACTCACACACACACACACACACACACCACACACACACACACACACACACACACAACACACACACACACGCACGCACGCACGCACGCACGCACGCACGCACACACACGCACACACACACACACCACACATACACACACACACACACACACACACACACAAGTATGTCATAGGATATAGCAAAAATTGAAATGTTGAGTAACCTATTTCCAGACCTCTGGGCCAATGAGACACCGCGACGCTTAAAGCAGGCTGACCTCTGGGCCAATGAGACACCGCGACGCTTAAAGCAGGCTGACCACTGGGCCAATGAGACACAGCGACGCTTAAAGCAGGCTGAAGGCAGAGCAACGAGTGTGCAGCCACACTTTGTGAGCACGGTTCTCGCTGTCACGCAACAGGAAAAAGGCCACATTCAGCACCCTCTTCCCGCGCTGTTGTTCTGGTGGTAATCGTGTAGTGAAAGACAAGGCCCAGTGCCGCTAGTTCTTTATGGTGAAGTAAACCCCGCTTGGCACCAACTAATAATCAATGGATGTACTGTAGTGCCACTTTTATTACGCGTGCGTGTGGGCAAGTTGCTGCTGTTGCTGGTTTTCTTGTGTACATTTAGGGTATAGCCTACACACTACAACCAAAATTAAGACCAAAGAGTAAAACTTGACATTCTTATCTAATTTCCAAAACCGTCTGGTATGGGTATCAAAATGTGTATACAGTTGACAAGGATGTTATTTCATAGGCAGCTATCCACTCACCAACGTTAAAAGTGCAAGAAAATGATGCCAGTGTGGCTTGAGAAAGGTTAAAAAAATACACGAAAATATTGCCATTATCTTATGGGTGTTACGTGGCTGCAGTTTTGCATCTTCCAGAAAATGAAGACATGGTATATTGTTTAGGAGAAACAGATTTCTTATCAGTCCTTAACTTTTGTTGAAATTTGTAGATCTACTATTTAGTTAACAAAAAAAAAAGCGAATCGTTCTTCATTTTCGTTGAAGTCAGTGTTGTTTATCTTGCCTGAAGAAGACCTAAGAGGTCGAAACGCATCGAGTTTTTGTCTTGTGATTCGTTTGTTCACGTTTAGCGGATTTATTACTGAAATTTTTTAAGATTCGATTTGACTGGAATTTAGTTTAATGTACCGTGACACGTGGGTGGTTGAAGGCTCTGAACTGAATCATTTCACTCTGTGTTTATTGATGCACAGAAAGAAGAAAAGAAACACAGACAGGGAGAGAGTGATGGGGGGCAACCATGTGCAAGGACCTAAAACTTTCCGCAATATGGGGAATATCTTTCATTATATGTCGTAACATAAAACATAAAGTATGAAACAAAAGACAAAGCGTGTGTGTGTGTGTGTGTGCGTGTGTGTGTGTGTGTGTGTGTGTGTGTGTGTGTGTGTGTGTGTGTGTGTGTGTGTGTGTTTGATTTACGGGTTTCAACAGAGTGAGGCTATGCAAACTCCCTCTTTCGTTTGTCTGTGTATGCATGTGTGCGTGTGTGTGTGTGTGTGTGTGTGTGTGTGTGTGTGTGTGTGTGTGTGTGTGTGTGTGTGTGCTTGTGAGTGTGTGAGAGAGAGAGAGAGAGAGAGAGAGAGAGAGAGAGAGAGAGAGAACGGAGAGAGAGGAGAGAGAGAGAGAGAGAGAGAAGAGTTGACTTTGCTGGCCGCTGTTGTGTAACTCTTAAAAAAAAGAAGAAACAAAAGCTACTTTTCATCGCTCCAGCGACCAACTGGCGATCCAATGGCTCTGTCTGACTGGCTGTAGCTGGTCTGCACTGCCAAGCAAGAGATCGAAGTGTGCCGGAAGCGAATTGGTAGATCGTATTTGAAGGTCGTTGAGGTGACAGATCGACGACAGGGCGGCGCAGCTTACTTTCCTGCCACATGGTGGCGCTGGGCCTTCTGGTGGTACTGCGTGGTCTGCTGGAAGACTGCTGTGCTCCTGCGGCAAAAAGGGACGGTGCGCCATTTTGGTGACTACCTCTAAGGCTACAGTGTGGTCTCAAAACTTAGTGGACGTGGTGCAGCGTATATGGACTAGTCCGCACGCAGTGACACCTCCTTGATGAAGCTGAAGCTGAAGCTCTTTTCAGGTGTCAGGCATCTTTACAACGCTCTGCCAAAGTTAGAGGAACCAAGACGTCATACCGCAGACTAGAGAAAACATCCAGGAGATCGGTACCCCACTGTATTGCCAACAACCAGCTGTTTATCAACATCTTTGGAAGGAAGGCCTTCAGAGACCTCATATGGAACAAGGATGACAGGCCATCGGACTTCATCCGAAAGCAACCAAAGGAGAATATGCAAACGAACACACAACGATCATGGACTTACCCTGGTCTGAGACAAGAAGAGAAGGCCACT
>CM031611.1:32233179-32243179 GCA_018398815.1 Conus ventricosus | reverse complement strand
TGGGCAGCCACACTCCGACTTCGGGGGATGGTGGCATGTAGTCAACAGTAGATTTAATCTTTTCTATCCCTTCTTCTCCTGTGAGAGACACCCACCCTCCCATCCAGGCACCAGTTGATTTCCGTCTTTGGCCTCAAATCTGGAGAAAATCCACCAAAAGTCAGCAAGTTTAGCTTTGTACACAGCCTCTGGGTTTGAGAAATGAGTGTCGACAACATTCAACTTGGGTCCTGCCTTTTCTTTTGCAAAGCAGGGTGGTACGTTTCTTGGTTCATACTGCACGGAGCATGCTGGTTTTGAGGAGCAGGGGGTAGTTTGTTTGAGAAGGAACTGTGTCATGCACTGTGTCTCCTGTAACCTCTTGATATAACTATGCATGAGTGGAGTGGGTGGTGTCAGCTCCTGAAAGGGTTTCTTCGTTGAGGTCAAAGTTACCCAGCAGAAATGAATCACCTTGTTCTGCCCCAAACTCACCGTTGAAGGCAGAAGACTAGCACACTGATGTACAGAGTTGGCCATATGCAGTCTCAAGTCGTACAACTGTTTTGTATCCAGCAACGTGCCCAAAACGATTCAAGAGACTTAGAATTTCAGAGCTACCAGTAACATGTCTGATAGACATTCCAAGTAGAAGATGTTTGGGCATTTCCACTTTCCCCCTGTCAAAGAGTAGCATATGTCCTGGCCAATGGAGGATGCCAATCTGGGGTTTTGTTTTGCTCCACAGTACTACTCTTTCCAGATAACAGATTTTGGAGAAAGTCTGTGAGAATAGCTGGAGGATTGACAGCATCAGACTGAAGGTACTCTGCAGATGGAGGCCATGGCATGTCAGGTGCAGTCTCTAAAAGCATCCATGATGTGCCGACGAAGGACTATGCAGACTCCTCAAGTCGCCTTTCTTCTGAAGCTGCTGACACAAACGCTGTCTCAAACTGCCTGACCTCTGGCAAGTTCGTCACAATAAACAAGTTCACTCGATGGTTTGGAGCCCAAAATTTTATTCTGAAGCCAAAACGTTTCATTATCTTTCTTTCAGTTTGTAAGTCTTGTATCTGGGTTGTAGAAGTCAGGGGAATGTTGTTGCATGTATCCACAGTACTTCTCTCTCAGCATGGTCATTCTCTCCACCTGTGCACCTCTGATCAAGGCATTTTCAATGTAGTCACATATGTACTCAAATGGCCCCTCATGTGCCTGTTGCTGCTCAGCAGATATCTGGCCTGTGGATGTTTCAGCATGCCTGCCTTCAGATCTTACATAGTCTTTCCTGCAACCCTCATGATAGTGAGCTTCACGTGCTACCAGATCTACATCTTGATAATGAGTGAAAATGTCATCTTGCTTAGTTTTTGCTGCATCCTTTATGGACTGTTCTGCCGTCTTGGTGACACATTTTACAAGTTTATCAAAACATGCAACTCCTTTTGAAGCTTTCTTCTTGAATTTTTTGTTGCAAAAAATGCATCCGTCGTTTGGAAGCAATGGGCCTGATGTAGCAACAGCAGTCCTCTTTGGTTTAGATGGTCCTGCAACTTCTTCACTCTCTGTCTCATGTTTCCTTTTCCTGGCAAATTTCACATTGGTAAACCGTGCATAACAGCTTCTGTGATAACCATGGCGAGTAAAGTCCATGTCTTCTGGAATACAATCACAAATCTGATCTAGTCTATGACATGCTACATTTGAAGCACGTCTCAAGTGGAGAGACTTCTGGATAATTTGTTTACTTTCTTCAGTTAGTGGGGTTATAGTCTTCTCTTTTCTGTTGTTTTTGAAATGAATTATACATGTTCTCCCATCTCTTGAACATTTCTTTTGCATTTGGGTGTGCTTTTAAAAGTCACTGGTTGTTCATCTACCATGGTGCAAATCTGACTTCACACAGGACGTGTCTCATGGAGAAGAGATGATGCATTTTTCATTACAGTGTAGTCAGAGACTGCACACCTGCCCATTCCCAATGACCTGAAACAAGACGGTTAAAAACAAATAGATACTATAATGCGGCAAAGCGGTTTGCCCAATTCATACACTTTTGGCAAACTTAGTGGTGAAGAACGCAGAACTAAAACTAGCAACGAACTCAAGCAGCGGTTTTTTTTTAAAGGCACGCTCAGCACGGAGTCTGGCCGAAATAACGAGACTCGCGCGCGACGTGGATGGGGATGGGCGGAGGTGTGTAGAACTGAGGTGTGCATGAACGCTTTACACAGAGAGAGAGAGAGAGACGAAGAGAGAGAGAGAGGTGGAGATGGGGTGAGGTGGGTTTACCAAGGACATGCATACATCATGCTGCAGACAGAGATCACAGTAGGCTAAAGCACGCAGTGACATGCATACATGACTGCTTTGCATGTTTTTTTCTTTACAAAGTCAACATTTAGATGTAGCGACATCATCATCATCATCATTCTCTTGCCCATGATGGGCGTAGAGGAGAGATGAGAGACACTCTCGAAGCCAGGCACCGCCATCCGGTCCTGTCTCTGCCTGTCGCATCAGCGTAGGGCCATCCATCCTGGTCCATTCTTTGATGTTGTCCATCCAGCATTTGGCTTGTCGTCCCCTTCGTCTGCCGCCTTCCAGGCGTGCCCTGGATGACTGTTTTGGGCAGTGAATTGTGGCGTATGACATGCCCGAACCACGACAGCTTCCTCTTCTTGACTGTTGCCAAGAGGGGTTCTTGGGGGCCTGCAAGTGATGTTATTTGGCTCCTCACAAGGTCGTTTGTCTTCCGGTCTTGCCAAGAGATCCCGAGCAAGCGCCTGAAGCATTTAGTTTCAAACGTCTGGATTCTCTTGGTGGTCTCTGCTGTCATGGTCCAGATGTAGCGACAAGAAGAAGAAAATACACATGCGCCTTCGTAAGATAGGTGTGACCAGTGAGAGACACCGATCAGACGCTAACGTATGTTACAGTACTTACTTTTCATAGACATTCTCTGTATCACAATGATCTAGGCCTAAGTAAACATAAACTGTTTTGTGATACACACTTGTGGAAACACAAACACTAGCAAGAAACGTGGAAAAGTGTCGACTGCTCGACTGCGCTGGAACAGAACATGCGCACAGCTGTGGTTGAGTGGTACGACAGATTTCAGCTGCATGCGATTCGGATGCCATGCACAAACATCATCACTGTATCTCTTTTTGTAAAATGCCAGCAGAATAGTGTGCAGATATATCGAGAAAAATTGTTTAAGATGCCATTCATGACAAACCTATGAGATATCAAGCCAGATTATGTGTGACAAACATATGAGTGAACACACCTACCCCACAATGCTAAATACAAGGGCCAAAGAGGAAAAAAATACACTATTAATGCAGCTCTCACTGCCAAAATAACCTGTTTACCAGAGGGTAACATGTCAAATGTTTCTTCCAATATCATAAGCTTTCTAGAAAATTAAGTCAAAAATTCCCCCCAGGGGGGGGGGGGGGGGGGGGGGGGGGGAGGTTTCCACTCCCGCAGACCAAGGTCTATTTCGTTACTAGAACCGTAACTGTGAAGAAAAAAACAAACCCACATCACTTTCGGAAACGTAACTATAGGAAGAGGGATTGTGGTAAAAGTGATTAGGGGAATCGTGATTATGGAAACATGGTTCACCGGGGTGCGTACAAACCCCCCCCCCCCCCCCCCACCCCCCCGCTACCTTTTAAGAGTGTAGTCGCTAGCATGACTTCGCACAATAGACGTTTTCTTAGATGGGAAATATCAGCGTCAATGACCTGGTCTGACCCACACACTGGGATAGCTGAGGGTGGGGTGGGGGGGGGGGGGGGGGGTGAAGGAAGGGGCAGTAGTGGTGAGGGCTGTGGAGGGTGGGGTGGGAGGAAGTCCCCCACCGTTCACACAAACACAACTTCCTCCCACGCTCTTTTCCACAGATCATCACAATACCCTGGCTTTCGCCGTTTTTATAAAAAAAAAGAAGCAAACAAACCAGACGATGAGTCAGATTGCGGTGTGCTCTCTCTCAAACCCGTTACTTCTCTCTCTCTCTCCTCTCTCTCTCTCTCTCTCTCTCTCTCTCCCCTCTAAAGTCTTTTACCTCTCTCCGTCTCTTTGTCTGTCCCCATCTCTCTCTGTGACACATTTTGACTCTCACACAGTTTATTGCCATTAACAAATAAGCCCTGTTGGCGAGAGGGTTACAATCATTGGATTAGTAGTCAGCGATAAAGACAGGCAATTGAAAGAAAGAGACCTCGTACAAATACTTCAAATCTACAGAGGACCACTGTGTCAGTGTCAGTCGCTCTCTCACTCTGTGTGTGTGTTGTGTGTGTGTGTGTGTGGTGTGTGTGTGTGTGTGTGTGTGTGTGTGTGTGCGCGCGCGCGCGCTTTCCCCCCCCCCCCCCTCGTGCATTTAAAGTCGACTGTTTTTCATGTTTTTGCTTGCTTCTTGTATTCCTCAGGGTTTTCTGTTTGTTTTTTAAAAAAATGCAATAGTGTTATATGCTTTCTCGCATCCCCACCTCAGCCTCTCTCTCTCTCTGTGTCTTTCTCTTCTTTCTTCTCTCTCTCTCTCTCTCTCTCTCTCTCTCTCTCTCTCTCTCTCTCTCCTCATTAAATCTCATTTTGCATGCTTTTACATTCATTGCCCTATCTTATTCTGAGCTGTTGACCCAACTAAGGGCGGGGACTGGACGTAAAAAAAAGGTGGACCGATGTTTATCTATTATCATGGTAAACAAAGAATTGTTATCTATTGTCCTGGTAAATAAAGAATTGTTATCTATTGTCCTGGTAAATAAAGAATTGTTATCTGTTATCCTGGTAAATAAAGAATTGTTATCTATTGTCCTGGTAAATAAAGAATTGTTATCTATTATCCTGGTAAACAAAGAATTGTTATCTATAATCCTGGTAAACAAAGAATTGTTATCTATTGTCCTGGTACACAAAGAATTGTTATCTATTATCCTGGTAATACAAAGAATTGTTATCTATTATCCTGGTAAACAAAGAATTGTTATTTATTGTTCTGGTAAACAAAGAATTGTTATCTATTATCCTGGTAAATAAAGAATTGTTACCTATTATCCTGGTAAACAAAGAATTGTTTTCTATTATCCTGGTAAACAAAGAATTGTTATCTATTGTCCTGGTAAACAAAGAATTGTTATCTATTGTCCTGGTAAAAAAAGAATTGTTATCTATTGTCCTGGTAAATAAAGAATTGTTATCTGTTATCCTGGTAAAAAAAGAATTGTTATCTATTGTCCTGGTAAATAAAGAATTGTTATCTATTATCTGGTAAACAAAGAATTGTTATCTTTAATCCTGGTAAACAAAGAATTGTTATCTATTGTCTGGTAAAACAAAGAATTGTTATCTATTATCCTGGTAAACAAAGAATTGTTATCTATTATCCTGGTAAACAAAGAATTGTTTTCTATTATCCTGGTAAACAAGAATTGTTTTCTATTGTCCTGGTAAACAAAGAATTGTTATCTATTGTCCTGGTAAAAAAGAAGTTATTATCTGTCCTGGTAAAAAAGAATTGTTATCTATTGTCCTGGTAAATAAGAATTGTTATCTATTATCCTGGTAAAAAAGAATTGTTATTATATCCTGGTAAACAAAGAATTGTTATCTATTGTCCTGGTAACAAAGAATTGTTATCTATTGATCCTGGTAAACAAAAATTGTTATCTATTGTCCTGGTAAACAAAGAATTGTTATCTTATTGTCTGGTAAACAAAGAATTGTTATCTATTGTCCTGGTAAACAAAGAATTGTTACCTATTATCCTGGTAAACAAAGAATTGTTTCTATTATCCTGGAAAACAAAGAATTGTTATCTATTGTCCTGGTAAACAAAGAATTGTTATCTATTTCCTGGTAAAAAAGAATTGTTATCTATTATCCTGGTAAAAAAGAATTGTTATCTATTATCCTGTACAAAAAGAATTGTTATCTATTGTCCTGGTAAACAAAGAATTGTTATCTATTATCCTGGTAAACAAAGAATTGTTATCTATTAATCCTGGTAAACAAAGAATTGTGTCTATTGTCCTGGTAAATAAAGAATTGTTATCTATTATCCTGGTAAAAAAGAATTGTTATCTATTATCTGGTAAAAAATGTTTCTATTATCCTGGTAACAAAGAATTGTTTCTATTTCTGGTAAACAAGATTGTTATCTATTGTCTGGTAAACAAAGAATTGTTATCTATTGTCCTGGTAAAAAAGAAATTGTTATCTATTGTCCTGGTAAACAAGAATTGTTATCTATTGTCCTGGTAAATAAGAATTGTTATCTATTGTCCTGGTAAACAAAGAATTGTTATCTTTTGTCCTGGTAAACAAGAATTGTTATCTATTGTCCTGGTAAATAAAGAATTGTTATCTATTGTCCTGGTAAACAAAGAATTGTTATCTTTAATCTGGAAAAGATTGTTATCTATTTCTGGTAAACAAGATTGTTATCTATTCTGGTAACAAGAATTTTATTATTATCCTGGAAAACAAAGAATTGTATCTATTGTCCTGGTAAACAAAGAATTGTTATCTATTTATGGTAAAAAGAATTGTTATCTATTATCCTGGTAAACAATGAATTGTTTTCTATTATCTGATACACAAAGAATTGTTATCTATTGTCCTGGTAAACAAAGAATTGTTATCTATTGTCCTGGTAATAAAGAATTGTTATCTATTATCCTGGTAAACAAAGAATTGCTGTCTATTGTCCTGGTAAATAAAGAATTGTTATCTATTATCCTGGTAAATAAAGAAATTTTATCTATTATTCTGGTAAACAAAGAATTGTTTTCTATTACCCTGGTAAACAAAGAATTGTTTTCTATTGTCCTGGTAAACAAAGAATTGTTATCTATTGTCCTGGTAAAAAAAAGAATTGTTATCTATTGTCCTGGTACATAAAGAATTGTTATCTATTATCCTGGTAAATAAAGAATTGTTATCTATTGTCCTGGTAAACAAAGAATTGTTATCTATTGTCCTGGTAAACAAAGAATTGTTATCTATTGTCCTGGTAAATAAAGAATTGCTATCTATTGTCCTGGTAAACAAAGAATTGTTATCTCTAATCCTGGTAAACAAAGAATTGTTATCTATTGTCCTGGTAAACAAAGAATTGTTATCTATTATCCTGGTAAACAAAGAATTGTTATCTATTATCCTGGAAAACAAAGAATTGTTATCTATTGTCCTGGTAAACAAAGAATTGTTATCTATTATCCTGGTAAATAAAGAATTATCTATTATCCTGGTAAACAAAGAATTGTTTTCTATTATCCTGGTAAACAAAGAATTGTTATCTATTGTCCTGGTAAACAAAGAATTGTTATCTATTGTCCTGGTAAATAAAGATTGTTATCTATTATCCTGGTAAATACAGAATTGCTATCTATTATCCTAGTTAATAAAGAAGTATCTATTATCCTGGTAAATAAAGAATTGTTATCCATTTTCCTGGTAAATAAAGAATTATCTATTGTCCTGGTGAACAAAGAATTGTTATCTTTTATCCTGGTAAACAAAAAGATGTTATCTATTATCCTGGTAAATGAAGAATTATTATCGATTATCCTGGTAAATATAGAATTGTTATCTACTATCCTGGTAAATAAAGAATTGGCGTCTCATGGTAAATAAAGAATTGTCGTCTCTTGGCAAATAAAGAATTGTCGTCTCCTGGTAAATAGAGAATTGTCGTCTCCTGGTAAATAAAGAATTGTCTCCTGGTAAATAAAGAATTGTCGTCTTCTGTCTTTGTCTTCTCTGCCACGTCTTTTACCCACTCTCTCTCTCCTTCCTTTTTCCCTGTGTGTGTGTGTGTGTGTGTGTGTGTGTGTGTGTGTGTGTGTGTGTGTGTGTGTGTGCGCGCGTGTGTGTGTGTATGTTAATATGTGTGTGTGTATTTGTGTGAGTATGTGTGTGCGTGTGCGTGCGTGCATGCGTTTCTGTGTGCGCGGTGCACGCAAGATAAACCAATCTAGTTTGATTTTGATGATTTCATTTATCTCTGCAGAGACGTGACTGATCGGAGGGTGTGTAAATATGGTTAGAATGCGTGGCTCTGTAAGTGATAGTCACATTAAAGACCAATGTTTGTCGAAAAAAAAAAAGCATAACCTGAAAGAACACAGAACAGACAGTGACAGTTAAATACCAAACGCATACCTGATGGGGTCAACTTTACTTTCCACCTTCCTCACGTTAACCCTCCACTTAACCCGAATGTTATTTTTTTTATTTTTTTATTTTTTGCTCCCCTTCCTGCGTGTTTCATTACGTAAATGACAGCGCCAGAAAGAAAGCCATGATCAAATGTCAACCCAGTCGGCCGGTGCACGTTACAACCGGGCCTGGATGTTTTAGAACCGTCCGTAAACTTTGGAATCCCAGTATTTCTCAGGTCCCGGTTTGTTTTACGGACCGCCCCGCCGAGTGCACTACATAGATGACTACATTTCATCCTCATAAACACCAGGCTGAAATCCGAGAGCGCGACACGAGCAAGCACGAAAGCAACAAGAAAGCAAGACAGAAAGAATGTGATACCCCTTTCTCCCCGATCCCGTAAGAACAGTGAATCCTATACTACCTTACAATGTGGAAGAAACAGCTCAAGAATGAATAGGAAACAAAACAAAAACAAAAACAAAACAAAAAAATGGAGAAAAAAAGAAAGGAAGGCTTATCCCCCATGGTCCCTGGCTTCAATGTAATTTTGATTCAAGAATAGCGGGTTATAAGAGTTACATGCTGTTGCACTGGACACATGTAACCCTACTGGATCCATTATAAAGGTAATCTTATTTTTTTGCACCCACCATTCTTTTTCCGTGAATCTGAAGGCGTTTAATCCTTTATTCTTTTTTGTACTCTCAGTTCTTATAGAACAGGGCTAGGGAGTACTTTACAATGGGAACAAAGAAATGCTGTCTGTGTGTCTGTCTGTCCGTCCGTGGTCAAAACGTTTTCACTCGCTCCAGACAAAACGTCTGGGCCGATCTTTCTGAAAATTTGTAGGTATGTTCATTATGGGTCATGGATGATGGCCGATGTTTTATTTTACCAGAACAGCCGTTCCTAACGGCTATAAATGATAATTTGAAAAAAAAATCAAGTCCGACAAGGGAAATAACCACCCCACTGTCGAGTTTTTTCTTCCACTAACTGGAAATTGTTTCTCCTGTCTGTCACTGTACTGGGGATACGTTTATATCCTTTGCATCTTGCTTATTCTTCAGTTTTTCATGTTTGTCCTTTTCTGTTTCGGGTATTATCAAAAGTTGGTAATCACTAGAATAGATTCTACCTATTTGCGTATTTTTTTTCGATTTGTGATTTCCCTGATGGATTGATGATGACTCCAGTTCAAACAGGTACTGACCGACTCGGAAGAGGGAACCATTAGATAACACGTAGGGCAAAGTCGGGGGCCTAAGCCAGGGAAACGCGTACAGATTAGTTTGCTCTTCAGGGCCAGGGAAGGTGACGGTTTCATATACACTATTGCAGCATTGTAGCGTTTTGTCAGCTCCAGTGTCAATGTTCGGTCATGATTTTAGATAAGACTGCATACAGCCTTTGGGTAACGTAGTTGTTTGTGGACTTTTACACACACACACACACACTCAAGGGCACACACCCACTCATACCCCCACGCACACACCCACAGAGAGAGAGAGAGAGAGAGAGAGAGAGAGAGAGAGAGAGAGAGAGAGAGAGAGAGAGAGAGAGAGAGAGACAATGACAATGACAAATGTTTTATTGTCATAGCATTACAGCCTTAAGACAAGGGGGTGAACATGAACAATTGTATGCACATTTCAATATTGTTTACCGATTTCACACATGCATGAACATACACGCACACACAAACGTGGGCGCGCCACAAACAGCACACACACACACACACACACACACACACACACACACACACACACACACACACACACACGCGCGCGCGCGCGCGCGCGCATGCGCGCGCGCACACACACACATATTG
>CM031611.1:32220679-32225679 GCA_018398815.1 Conus ventricosus | reverse complement strand
AGAGAGAGAGAGAGGAGAGAGAGAGAGAGGAGAGAGAGAGAGAGAGAGAGAGAGAGAGGAGAGAGTGGTGTGTGTGTGTGTGTGTGTGTGTGTGTGTGTGTGTGTGTATGTGTGTTCATCCCTACATTTTCTTCCTTTCCCTTTCTCAAAGACGTTCCTGTCTTTTTTGCCAGGTATTTCAACCCTCTATGTTCTTTCGGCTTTTGTTAAAAAAAAAAAATTCGGGGGAGGGGTAAGGCAAGGTAAAGTAATGTTGCTTATTGCCCAGCCGACCGCAAAGGGCCATATCAGGGCTGTCACCACGTTAGAATCAACTCACAAGTCATAAAACAACAACAACAACAAAACCAACCTTTCACACATCTCTTTAAAATACATCTAAAAACGCACCAGAAACTTCGTGAAAAATCTTTCTTTTGTAAAATCTTAAATCAGATGAAAAATGTTAATCTCTCTCAAAAACTCAAAGATCACGTCAGGTGGGACATCTCTGAACAGGGTTTTCATGGACTCTGCTGTAAAGTGTTTATGTCTCACATCGTGCAAGTCCGAACAATCTAAAAGAATGTTTCACTGTGAGTGGAACATGACATGGAATACACCACGGAGCTTCTTCACCTTTTAAATGATATGGGTATAAAACGAGTGGCCTGTGTGCAAGCGGCACAGGATGTTTCCTCTTTACGACGCCTCTGGAACATGGTAAAAGCTCGTTGAGGTTTGGACGGATTTTATATCGGGAAAGGGGGGGGGGGGGGGGGGGGGGGGGAATGCCGAATATCACATTCAAACACACAACCTTCATTCTTCTTGGACGCATTTCATAAATGGACATGTTCACAGAAACCATTGTTAACTTTCCCTTTCATTCTCTCGTTATCAATTTTCTTTCTCATCCTTAAGAGTGTAATTGAACAAACTTGACTTGACTTGATCCCTTAGACATCGGTCCGTGGGGGCACCCTGAAGCAGTGACAACCATCCTTCTCCATTCCTCTCTGTTCTCTGATCTGCCCTCCGTAATGTATTTCTCAGCCGCAGGCCTGTCCACTCCGTGTTGTTATCCTCCCATCTTTTCCTTTGTCGACCTCTTCGCCTTTGTCCTGGTACTGTGCCCTGCATGACTGTCTTGGCAAGGCCTGTTGATCGTATGATGTGTCCATACCATTTCAATTTGCGTCTTTTTACTGAGGTTAGGAGATCGACATATGGACCAATTTCATTCTCGATGCGCTTTTTAACTTCCACATTGCTGATGTGATCTCTGTATGAGATGCCAAGGAGTCGTCTGAAGCACCTCATTTCCATTGTTTGGATCTTTTTCTCTAGGTCTGATTTCAACGTCCATGACTCACAAGCATATAAGAATATCGCCATGACTAAGGATCGCATCAGTCTAATCTTTTGAGCTGATGGAGATGTTTTTGTTTCTCCAAAGAGGCGTTAGCTTAGATAGCGTGGCTGTGGTCTGAGCGACTCTTTGGATGATTTCAGGTCTTGATCCTTCATCTGAGATTGTTGCCCCAAGTACTTAAATGTGTTGACTGGCTCAAGCTTTCTGCTGTTGATGGTTATGTCTTGGGTAAAGCCGATTGGGTTGTTAGTCATGACCTTTGTCTTTTCCGCACTTATTTCCATACCATAATCAGCAGAGGTGTTGTCGAGTCTGTTGATCAGGTGCACTAGCTCTTGTTCGTGTCCAGCTAGTCCATCTATGTCGTCGGAAAAACGGAGGTTGGTGATGGTTCTCCCTCCAATATTTACGGTTCCTTCATGGTCTTCTAGCACATCGGTCATAATTCTTTCAAGGAAGACATTGAAAGGTGTGGGGGGAGTATACAGCCCTGTCGCACTCCAACGGTAGTTCGGAACCACTCGCCTATGTTGTTACCGAAGAAAACGGCACTGGTGGCTTTATTGTAGAGGCTTTCAATAATTCTGATGAGGTTGGCACTGATGTTGAAGAGTTTCATTGTTGCCCATAATGCTTCGTGCCACACTCGGTCGAAGGCCTTCTTGAAGTCTATGAATACGTGGTACAGATGTTGATGTTGGTTGTACTTCTCACACAGTATTCTTAGATTGAATATCTGCTCTGTGGTACTTCGTCCTGGCCTGAACCCCGCCTGTACTTCAGCGATGATCTTTTCTGCTTGTGGGTTCAGTCTATTCAGGATTACTTTCAGCATAACTTTGCTTGGGTGGCCGATGAGGCTAATCGTGCGATAATTTTGGCATTGCTGTAGGTTGCCTTTCTTTGGTAACGTGATGATAAGTGACTGCGTCCAGGGAGTAGGCCATTCCCCGGTTTCCCAGATTCTGTTGCATATTGTAAGTAACATGTCCACCATTGGATTCCTCCTGCCTTAATCAATTCTGCCGGTATGTTGTCAACACCGGGCGATTTTCCTGCTTTCATTGATGATAAGGCTCTAATGATTTCATCACGTGTTATATTATCCTTGCTGTTATTTGTTGGTTCCGGCGCGACAAGGATTGATGGATTTCCCTCAGCGTTGTGCGAGTAAAGCTCGGAACAAAGCTGACAAATTGCGTGAAAATCAGTATGTGTACATATGTGGTCATGCCCGCACACGCGAATTGCAGAGTCAAACATATGAAAGAAAGTATATCATTCACCCTTCACAGTACGGTATATTGCCGAAATATCCGCAATGGCGCATCATGGATAGGCCAGTGCAAACTAATGTTCGCCGTCATGTTTGCAATGGCGTACCGATGACGGGCCCTTGCAGAGACCTAGCAGCAATAAACCCTTTCATTGATAATAAACCCATTCATTGATAATAAACCCTTTCATTGATAATAAACCCATTCATTGATAATAAACCCATTCATTGATAATAAACCCATTGATTGATAATAAAACCCATTCATTGATAATAAACCCTTTCATTGATGATAAACCCATTCATTGATATCAAGGGAAGAACAAACCCACAAGCAATTAACAAGCACAAGTGATGGTACACGGAATATCAATTTAAAGATATCACCACTCTACTTCCGAACCGCACAAAAGATTTGAAAACGCAAGGGTAGTTTAAAACCAGAAGTTCCTTTCGCCCCTTCCATGTCCAACTCTCCATGGACAGACATGCACACACAGAGAAACGCACACATTCTCACTTTTCTCCACCCCCCCCCCCCCCCCCCCCCCCCCCCCCCACTCGCATCCCTCACACACATATGCGCATATACATAAGCGCACACTTGCAAAAAGAGACGACAGAAACGGACGGGGTAATTTTTAAGAAGCGGTTCTCACACGTTCTGTTTGCAATGACGTACCAGCGGTACGTGAGCCCCTGGAAGAAGTGACCAGCTTCAGGTACTTGGGAGCAACCCTGTCGAAAGATGGCACCTGCACAGCAGAAATTCGATTCAGGATCAACTCCGCATCAGCAGCGATGGCCAGACTGAACAGGATGTGGAAGAGCAACATCAAATTCCACACAAAATTCGGCTCTACAAGTCACTAGTGGTCTAGATGGCCGAAACAGAAAGAATCCAGGCGTTTGAGACCAGGTGCCTGAGGAAACTACTCCGCATCTCCTACAAAGAACACAAGACCAATGATTATGTGCGGAACCTGGTCACTAACCTAGTTGGGCCCCACGAACCACTTCTGGCAACCGTCAAACGACGGAAGATGGCATGGTTTGGCCACGTCATTCGTCACACCACCATCTCCAAAACCATCCTTCAAGGTACCGTTTAAGGAGGGCGCAGACGAGGACGGCAGAGAAAGAGTTGGGTCCGAAAATATAAAGGACTGGACCAAAATGACCATGCCAGATCTCCTCACGACAGCTACAAATAGAAGTGCCTGGAGAGAAACGGCGGCTGCCTCATCACGTCCTCCCAACGACCCCAACGGTCAGGGGACTGACTGACTGACCAGCGGTAGGTCCTTGCAAAAATATGACAGTGAAACAACCCATTTGTGCATATATTGGGATCATAAACAGAACCTGACATTAAAAGTAAATACAAGATAATACCTTTTGTCAATGACAGATATAATCACATCAAGAGAATTGTTTAGAATTTTTTTTCAAAACTTACATAACCCCCAAACTAAACATTCCCATTGACACCAAATATACAGACCAAGATGCTCACAGGGACCGGAAGCACATGAATACAGCCTCGATATAAAACACACACACACATTACAAAACTAAATCTGCTTATCAACCACCCTTCACAATGTGATATGTGGCTGCAATATTTGCAATGGCGTACCAAGGATAGGCCATAGCAAAGACTGGACAGCCGCACGAATCATTTGTAGGCACAAAAAAGTAAAAGACTATCTGGACTGAAAGATGTCAAGATATAGAGTACAAAATATCGGAGAAGTGTTAAAAACATTCAAATTCATTACAAAAAAAAGAAGAAAAACAAAGAAAGAAACCACCACACACAAAACATTCCACGAATACTAATTGATTCACCTCGACACAAACATGGCAGACACAGCGAAGGTGCCCAAATGCATACACATTTGTTTTCCAAGGTGGTGGGGGATTTTCATTCTCAATTTTCACTGCATGTTCCTTTTCTTTCTTTCAACATTATGTTTGTCTTTTTTATGTATCTCAGCTCTCCTATTTCTACCATTTTTGTAAGGAGAGAGAGAGAGAGAGAGAGAGGTGTGTGTGTGTGTGTGTGTGTGTGTGTGTGTGTGTGTGTGTGTGTGTGCGTGCGTGCGTGTTTGTGCGTGCGTGCGCGTGTGTTTGTGCGTGCGTGCGTATGCGTGTGCGCGCGCGTGTACGTGTGTGCATGCGCATGTGTATGTGTGTGTGCGCGTGCCTGTTTGAGTGTGTACGTGTGTGTACGTGTGTGCGTGTGCGTGTATACGTGTGTGTCCAAACTTTCCCTACATTTTCTTGCTTTCACCTTTTTACTATGTCGTTCCCGTCTCTTTTGCCAGGAATCTTAACCCTCTAAGTTTTGTTTTTGCTATAAAAAAA
>CM031611.1:32185679-32215679 GCA_018398815.1 Conus ventricosus | reverse complement strand
TTTGTTCCCGGCACTGCTACTGCAGCTATTTGTGGGGAAAGGTCATGTCTGTGGTGGACCTCCTGGCTCCATTATGAATACAGATGCCAGTATTCGATGCCTCTTCTTGGCGGATCGAGCAAACGGTAACGGCAATGTTGCTTATAGCCCAGCCGACTGCAAAGGGCCACATCAAGGCTGTCACCGTGAAGTCAACTCACTAGTCATATTACACACACACAAAAAACCTTATTCACGCAACTCTTCGGCTCGAGCGAAGAGCTTTTCCACGATACAGAAGAGGAACGTAATGGTAACCGTTGCAGTTGCTCCAGTCACTTTTGTTTTTTGTGCAGTATGACCACGTTCATGTCCCTCATGTCCTGCGACACATCAGTCTCCCCGGCAGAAGTTTTGCAGCTCAACGATGTAGAGACCCGCCCTGTGCAACATTTGAAGACCTCGGCAGAAAAACTCACTCTTTTCCAGCGGCTTTGCCAGAAGCAGGAGAGTCCATGGACTCACCGAATCTTGTCAAGGGCTAGTTTTCCATCCAACACAGACAAGGCACCACCCGATGACATTCAGGACGTTCTTCAGCCACCACGTGCTTTCCCTGGAATGCAGGTTGGAGCAGGCTACACATCCACTCAATGTTACCAGTCTGTTGTGCCCGGTCCTTGGGGGTGGGGGTTGGGGGTGGGGGTGGGGGTGGGGGGGGGGGGGGGTGGGGGGGTATCTTGCTTTTGTGGCCGACTTCAAAAGATGCGGCGTTTCGTCTGCGACAGACGCAGCAGCGCCTGGTTTGTTCAGTCCTGCAGTCACTTGATGTTGCACGTGTCGGGTGCGGTATGTGTCTGGACGCAGAGGTGGGGCCCACACTTGTTGGCGCATCGCCTGCCTGTCTGCTGAACGTGGCTGTCGGCTGCCCACACCTGTTGGCTCATGGCCTGGATGTCAGCGGCCCACACCTGTTGACTCATCGCCTGCCTGTCTGCTGAACGTGGCCGTCAGCGGCCCACACCTGTTGACTCATCATCGCCTGTCTGCTGAACGTGGCCGTCAGCGGCCCACACCTGTTGACTCATCGCCTGCCTGTCTGCTGAACGTGGCTGTCAGCGGCCCACACCTGTTGACTCATGGCCTGCCTGTCTACTGAACGTGGCCGTCAGCGGCCCACACCTGTTGGCTCATGGCCTGCCTGTCTGCTGAACGTGGCCGTCAGCGGCCCACAGAAACTGCACGTTCGGTTCATCGGAGCAGGCTCTATAGGAAGCTAGGGCCACTCTCCTTCGACATGACGTGTTTCACTGCCTCAGGCATCAAACCAGTCTGCTGCCACGTTGCTGGTCCTTTCGCCACCGAAGGTAGACAGGTGCTGTGTTGTATGCACCATCCCTGCAGTTTAGCGATACTGATTTAGTTAAGGAAAGGGTTTTTATTGGAGTTTTGTTTTCTTGCATTTAACTTATAGACGGCAACAAAAAAAGCGTCGAACTAAACCCCACGCCAAAACAAGGTCACGCACGCGTTTGTGCGCGCGCGCGCGCGCGCGCGTGCGTGTGTGTGTGTGTGTGTGCGCGTGTGCATGTATGCATGCGTGCGTGCGTGCGTGTGTGTGTAGATAGGTCAGTGTGTGTCTGTGCATATGTCCATGTGTTAGTAAAAGCAATGTTTTCTGCAATGCGTTTTCGACCAATCTAATACATTGCATACAAGTCTACATGGCTACTTCCAGATGAATCAACAATCAGAAAATCCAGGGGTTTTTTTTGTGTGCACTGCTGCTGCAATCGAAGTCGAATTTTCGAAACCTGTATTCTCACTTTTTCATTTGATTCAGATTAGAATGCCATTGCTCCCGTAGCGAGTGTTTGAAAAGTTATTTTTCTGTAGCGGATGAAAAAAAGGGGTCTTTTCTTCCCCACTGTTGTTTTTAGGGTGGAAAGAAAAAATTTAGTTTTTCCCTACATGGATAAAAGAATTAAAAAAAAAGATGAAAAAGACAAATAGAGGGGCGCAAAATGGGTAGTGAGGGCACTGTGGTGAGGGGGATGGGGCAACAGGGTTGTTCCAGACACACGCCCTCCTCAACACAATCAGTCCTGCACATTTTTCACCATCAGTATACACAGACTATAAATCTACCGTTAGTATGAGATCGATGCCAGTAACTTTTCTTCCCTGCTTTCCTTGGTCTGTACACGAGCTGAAGTTATAGGCAGCTCTGTTCCGTTGTGAAATTTTGGATGAGAAATGTCAGAAAATAGTTTATTCACATATTGCAGAATTGTAAGGAATGCTCGAATCTGACAAAGAAAAAAAGAAAAAGAAAAACATCGAGTGCTCAGCTTCCTATTCGATGTTAGTAGGCCGGCTACGGATCTGACCTGCATGTGCCGTCATCTTGCTCTTCACGAGTTCTGTCCCCTGGGCCGTCACCCTTTTCCTGGCATCTCCTCTGGGCTGTCATCCCTATTCCTGGCATCTCCTCTGGGCTGTCATCCCTATTCCTGGCATCTCCTCTGGGCTGTCATCCCTATTCCTGGCATCTCCTCTGGGCTGTCATCCCTATTCAAACCCAATTCCGATCAGTCAGCGTGCGTGCGTGCGTGCGTGCGCGCGATCGAGTGTGCGTGCATGCGCGCAGGAACGTGCGCGTGCGCATAAGATTGTTCTCTAGCCGTTGCTGCTTTCCGATATAATACGTGCGTATACAACTATGCTCAGGCACGTGCGCGTTTATGCGCGTGCACACGCTGTACATGCGTTTGGTATGCCTGTATATCTGATGATATAAATGGGGATGGTGTGTGTGTGTGTGTGTGTGTGTGTGTGTGTGTGTGTGTGTGTGTGTGTGTGTGTGTGTGCAACATCCGCATGTGTCCGTGTGCATGTACTCGTATGTTTGTACACCTGTGCATGTGCGAGTTTCTGTGTGCAAATGTCTGTGCGTTTACAAAGGGAGGGGAATTCACAGGCGCTTTTGTTGTAATGTTTGAGAGTGTGTTCCTTTCCTTAACATCTTGTTACTCGTACTAATTGTGCGTATACTCTTCAAAAAGTCTTAATTCGACATTGTATTGTATTGTATTGTATTCTCTCTCTCTCTCTCTCTCTCTCTCTCTCTCTCTCTCTCTCTCTCTCGCGCGCGCGCGTGCGCGCGCGCGAAAGGACACCCAAAACCTATGAAAGAAGACACATAACTCTATGAAAGAGGACGATACTTAACCCTACGTGGAATGGATACAAAATCTTTTCAAAGGATAACACTAAACCCGATGAAGGAACAACAGTCTAATCCAGTGAAAGAAGAGTAAACCCCTGAAAGAATGTGAAACAAAACCCAAACGACGACACTAAACCCGATGAAAGTAGGAGAAACCAATTCATCCAGCGAGGGCAGGACATTAAATCCTATGAAATAAGGACACTAAATCCTATGAAATAAGGAAACTAAATCCTAAGACATAAGGACGCTAAATCCTATGAAATAAGGACACTAAATCCTATGAAATAAGGACACCAATCCTATGAAAAAAGGACACTAAATCCCAAGAAATAAGGACAGGACACTAAATCCTATGAATTAAGGACACTAAATCCTAAGAAATAAGGACACTAAATCCTATGAAATAAGGACACTAAATCCTATGAAATAAGGACACTAAAACCTATGAAAGGATACTACAGCGCATGAAAGGTCACTAAGCCCCAAGAAAGATCGATATCAAACTCTATGAGAAAGAGACTAAGAAGATAATTCTAAATCCCATGGAAGGGGAACACAGAACAGTGTGGAAGAAGGGCATCAAAAACAACATGAAAGCATCTGCATGTTAACACCGATTACCATGTCAGACATACTGAGAAGTAAGGGTCTCTCAGATCAGGAGGTACCAGGTGCGCACAAGGAAACATTTCAGGTGAAGGATCAAAGACGTCCTCCGAAGCTCTGCAGCTCAGCCCCAAAGGATCTGAAAGTATGCGTCCATGTTCCAGATCCCAGAGGCATCAGACTCACTACATCACCGGTCACCCTTTGATGCCTTTCCTGAAACATTCCCTCTGGTACCCCCTTGTTCTGCATCCCTTGTTCCACAGAAGACATGACACAGGAAACCAGAGCAGCTACGTTGATTACACGAAACGAAGACACTAAAAACTCAGAAAAGACGACGTTAAAACCCCAAGGAAAGATGACAACTCTAGGAAAAGAGACTCTAAACCCCGTGAAAGAAGGCACTGAACCTTGCAAAAGAAGACCCTAAAATTTGTGGAGGAGGAGACGCCCAATCCTTCAAAAGACAACTAAATATCTAACCAGAGAATGGCAGAAGTTCCTAACACACAAAAAAATACACGAAAACCTGAGAAAGAAGATCAATAACACCATGGATGAAGACACTAGAACCAATAAAAGAAACACTGAAGTCCGTACACATGAGACGGTGAAGTTCACGACTGGACGCTGAAATGTAACACAAGAGGTGCACAGAACTGGAACAGTACAGGAGGACAAAGAAGAAAAAGAGGAGGTGGAACGATACTCACCGTTTAACAGTTGCATCCTCCGAGTTCACGTGACCTGGTCTCCGTTTTCCATGGCCGTTGGAGCAGTTCCTTGTCCCTGTTGATGTAAAAATCAATATTTTGGTATTGGACTTCAATTGCGGGCATCCAATATAATATCAATGTATCCGAATTTATTGAACTATGAGTGAGGGGTAGTTTCATTTGTCTGTTCTGCGAGAGATTCTTACGACAGCTCGAAGAAATACTTTATGAAAAATAAAAACCTTTTTCCTTTGTCTTTGGAATGCGTACAATATTACCATGTACACATCGTTCTTCATATATGGCGTGTGTGTGTATGTACATGCACACACTCAAAATCCTCAATTTCTTTCTTAGCTTTAGACTTTGAACGATATCTTGGACGTGTTGATTTTCAGTTCCACTACTGTTCAGAATGAATGTTACATATGACTGAAGAAGTGTGCGTGGAACGTGACGACTTCATCGCACCATTCAAACTTCCCATTACGTTGCGTCAGTGTGAGACCAAGCCTGTCCCGTCTTTCCAAACGATGCAGTTTCTAAACACCGATGCCTTAGCGCACGGTGGCGAACTTTGAGGCGACGACAATCTACGGCCGTGTGAAGAAAACGCGTCACCCCATGATATTGGAGGGAGACCCTTTAGATCACATCAGCCCGACGATCAGAGAATGTTAGTTTATATTGCATGGTGAGAAAATAATTATGGTACGTGATTAGAAAAGACTTCATTGATCACTTATAGACCTTCAAGACATCATGCGTCTTATTTTGTATTAAAAGCAAAGGGAATTTTAAACGGGTAAGAAGCTGAATCACGCGCCTATTCACGGATATTCTGTTTTAATCTATCACCTTTATTGATAGTAACATTAATGTGTAAGGCAAGCTATGCGACAGGCCGAATTCTATAAACCTGAACACCATTGGGAGATGGTTTGCATGTTGCTCACATCTTCAGCTGAAATTCGCGAAGTCAGGCTCGGACCTTTTGGGGCTCACATTTTGGCAAAACGTTGTGAACACGGAACTGGTTCAGCAACATTGAATACAAACAGTGACAATGGAAGCTGAGATACAAATGCTTGAGAAGCAAACTCGAGAACCAATCAAGTTCAAACCGACATATATGTGTGCAAAAAATCCATTAGAGATGCAAATGCTTAAGAAACAAATCCGACAGCCAATCAAGTAGTGGTACCTTGTGTTCCCTGTAATGCAGTCCCGAATAACAGATGCCCACTGTCTTCCGGTAGCTTGGCACCCAATCCTGGACAGTGGTCATCCTCAATAATCCTGCCATCAAACCAAAAAAATGCATAATTTCAGATCTGATTTGAACTTTACTAAAACGTAGTTGCAAAAACCTGAGACGGGAACACTAAATCCAAAAACGCACAAAACCCTGAAAAAGGAAGCACAACACACAGACACAGACGCACACACACAAACAAACAAAACAAAAACAAGACGATAGTAAAGTCTGTGAAAGAATACACTAAACTCCAAAGATGCACTTTCCCCGAAGTTGGGAGTATGGCTGCCTTAATGTCGGGATAAAAAAAACCGGTCATACACACAAAACTCCACTCCCTTTGTTGGGTAGATGGGATTAATCCTTGCTTGTCTATACAGGGTGTGTCCACAGGAGTATCAGCCTGCGTACAAATAAACAAACAAAAGATACACTGTTGCTTCCATAAACGAGAAAATCCAACAGAGCAAAAGATGGGCGTCAGGCGTTATGATACAGAGACAACAAATCCATGAAAAAAGGAGATTAAAACCTAGAAAGGAGTACATTAAGCATTCATTAAAGGGACGCTCAGGGTTAAGAATGTAGGCCAAGAACATGAAAAGCACAAAACTATGAAATAATGACACTAGTTCTTGTTAAAAACGATACTAAACCGTGTGGTAAAAAGGGAAACTAAACTAATCAGAAAGGATACTAAATTCCATGAAAGACAGATACCAAATCATAAGAAAGGGGCACATAATCCATGAAAGGAGAACACTAAAGTTTATTAAGTTTCAGATAACACCAATCCCTGCAAAAGATGACACGAAACCCTACATGAAAAAAGGACAAATCCTATTAAAGAAAAACCACTGAACCTCATGAAAGAAGACCACACTTAATCCTGTCGAAGAAGATAAGATAATGTTACTTATATATTGCCCAGCCGACCGCAAAGGGCCACATCAGGGCTGTATCCTGTCGACGAAAACGCTAAAGACCTTGAAAGAATGAGGAACTAAACCTCCTAGTAAGACGACACTTAACCATGAAAGAAGACACAAAACCTTATCAAGGACGACACTAAATTAAAGGAGGACACTTAAGCCTATGAAAGACGAACACTAAATTATATGAAAAGCGGACACTAATTCCTGTGCAAGGACATTGAATCCCGTGCAAGTTGGACGTTACAGGCTATGAAAGGAGGAAAGCTTGTGAAAGGAGGAACCTAAAGCCCATGAAAGGACGACTCCAAAACCTATGAACGCAAGACATTAAATCCAATAAACGGACACTAAAGTCCATGAACGGAGGACTCTAAGACCTATGAACGCAAGACATTAAATCCCATAAACGGACACTAAACCCTATGCTAGGAGGACACCAAGTCCTCAAAAAGATCGACATCAAACTGAGCGAAGAAAGAAGACATTAAGCCATATGGAGGTGTCACGAAGGCATATTAAAGGGCATTAAACAATATGCAAGCATCTGCATGTTGACACCGATCACCATGTCAGACAGTCTGAGAAATACGGGATTGTCAGACGAGGAGGTACCAAGTGCGCACCAGGAAACATTTCAGGCATAGGATCAAAGGCTGCGTCTGCAGATCTGCAGCTCAGCTTCAAAGGATCTGAAAACACGCGTCCATGTTCCAGATCCCAGAGGCATCAGATTGTGCTACATCTCCGAGTCACCCTTCGAGGCCTTTCCTTCCCTCTGGTACTCCCCGTTCTGCATCCCTTGTTCCACAGAAGACATGACACAGGAAACAAGAGCGGATATGTTGATGATACGCACGAAAGACATTAAACCCTGAGAAATACATCTCTTAACCCTGGGAAAGAAGAAAACAAGTACGGCAAAGAAGACTTTAAACCATGCAAAGGAAAGAAAATGAACACTGTGAAAATGATCGTAACATCCGCAGAGGAGGAGGCACACAACTGTAACGAAGAAGACCGTTTCTTACAGAAAAAGCAAGAATTCGTGAAAGAGAAACGCGTGGCAAGATAGAAGAAAACACAAATCCTTATCGAAGAAGACATTGTAGCCTGTAACAGAACGAAGCGCTGACTCCATACATGAAGACAAGTTCACGCCACAACACCAAAATATAACAAAAGAGCACTCCACTGAAACAGTACAGAGGGACAAAGGACAAAGACAGAGAGCAAAGAAGAGAAAGAACAAAACTGTCCTTATGTGAGCTGCATCCTCCGAGTTCACGTAGTCTGGTCTCCACTTGCTGCAGCCATCGGTGTCGCAGTACCCTGTCCCTGTTGATGTGAAAATCCATATCATGGCACTGGATTTCCAATGCCAGCATCTGATCCATCAGTTTCTGCCAAATCATTTTACAAAACTGCGAGGAGAGGTTTTGTTTGTTTTGCAGGTATGAGTGAGTGAGTGATGGTGAGTGAGTGAGTGATGTGGGTGCTGGGAGCGTGTGTGTGTGTGTGTGTGTGTGTGTGTGTGTGGTGTGTGTGTGTGTGTGTGGGTGGGGGGGGGGGGGGGGGGTGAATGGGGGGTGTCTTCTGACAACTCGACATACTTTGGGGAAAAAAAAGAACGTTTGGTGCTGTGTAGCGTGTTACATTATGTATATGCACAGGTACACGTCGTCCTACATGCATGGCGTGTGTGCATGTACTTGCGTACATTTAAAATCCTTAACATCTTGGTTTTGGAGTTGGAATTACATCATTGAAGGTGTTCGGTCCTGCCTCTGTTCATGATTGAAGAAGGGGTAGTGGAACTTGGTAGCATCACTACAATATTAAAACAATTATTTTGCTCAAACGTAAAACCAAATCTGTCACGTCTTTCAAAACAGTTTCTCAGTACTGCTCTCAAAGCGCGGAGTGTCAAACTTCAAGGCGACCACATCTATGTCCGTCTCCAGAACACACGTCACCCATGAATGCCTAAGGTGATACTCAAGATACCATGGATGGGTCTCTGAAAGTGTTGCTCAAATTTCCAACACTGCAGGTGTCTGTATCTTTTAGGCCTGGTTGACGCCGGGATATGTTGTGAAAGTAAGTGTAGAGTACAGCCCTGTCACGCAGTCTTAGACCACAAGGGAAATCCGAAGCATCTTCTTCACCCTCATCGATCAGCATTTTTTAAAAAAAGTCTCAAATTCTGCGGCCCTTCAAGCGCTGCTCTCATGGTGACCTCAGTTTCCAGGTCCTCTCCATGTCTATGGCCTTGGTTTGATTCCCTCGGGGTCACCGGTATCGGCAAGTTCATGGAGATGTCGCTGGACGGATGTGGTGGCGCCCTCCGAGAGAGCTCACTCACGCCGGCTCCGCGATTAAGAAATTTTTGTCGTCAGTAGGGCTTCTGCGTATGTGTCAACCTCGGGTTATGTCAGTGGAGGAAGGACTAGCGCACAGCCCAAACACACTCACAGCTTGCTTACAATCTCATTCATATATCATGCATTCGTCACATCAAACCACTAGTAAAGTCTATAACTTTACTACACATGATCATAGAAAGAAACATCAATGCATATGGAATCAAACAAAATAAAACATTCTCTCTTTTCCTTGAACTTCACAAAATCATTTATCTAAATCATTAACTAACCCGGGTATAAACAGATTTCTACTTTACCTGGCCAGGTGATCTTAACTATTCACGAATCACTGTCTTTTCTTTTCTTTTCTTTTTCTTTTCACTGTCACTTTCACAAGCACGACACAACTGCTGGCACTGGTGTTGGTCTGCTGGCACTGGTCAGGTTAGACTGCTGGCACTGGCGTTGGTCTGTGGTTCTGCTTGACGAAGTGACGCTGCCAGGTATGAGGTCGAACCCCCGGTTCAGATGGAACAGTGACTATCAACATCGATCTGTTCTTTCTTTCTTCCTGCATTAACGCATTGCACTCTCTCTCTCTCTCTTCTAGTCTGCTCTATCAAATGGACATGGTTGCTTTTCTTTTCCTTTTATTTTCTTTCTTTTTCTCTTCATTAGTTAGCAACTCTCTCTCTCTCCACATCTCTCTTTAGTCCTTCCTCTGCAGACTCTCTCTATGGTGCTAAATGCTACAACTTGGTTCTCTCCTCTTCCTCATCTCTCTTCTCTTCTCTCCTCCCATCTCTCTCTCTGCCCCTCTCTCCTGCAGAGCTTACACTCAGAACCTCTCTCTCTCTGTCTCTCTGTTCGTTCTCTTCCTCCTCTCTCCATCTCTCTGCCTTTTCTCTCGTGCAGAGACTACCCCCAGAACTCCTCACTCTCTCTCTCCCTGTTCGTTCTCCCTTCGTTTCTCCCCATTCTCTCTCACTCACGCATTACTTTATCTCCCAACTCCGTGTCCAAGGGCGAGTACGATTGGTCAGTATTTTTACCACCTCGTACCCGAAGTTATCTCCCTCTAATTCCATTGGATATTCAAATCATGACAGTCACGCCTACACGCCTTACTCTCTGTGGTGGTCAATTGGTCATTTAATTGATTAGCTTGATTTCACCCCCACCACACACTACCTTCTCCCTCTCCCTTTCCGGCGACGTCGACCTAATGGTGGGCACTGGTCGTAAATTGGCTAGATCAGTCTGGCCCAGACGTTGCAATAGGTCTGGCCAACCTATTGAGACGTTGGTCAGCCACTCCGACTGTCTACGGGCTGATGCTGTCTCCGTGGAAGATTAGGATTAGCCTCTCGCTGTGCTCAAATTAGCCAGATGAGTCTGATCCGGGCGTCGAGACTCTTTTTTGACCAGACATCAAGGCGTCGGTCAGCTACTTTAGTCCGTCTGGCTGGACAGACCTGTCTCCGTGGAGCCTCTCCGCTATGCTTAATTGGCTGGACCCGACACATGGGGCCGTCTGCCTGACGCCCACAATATTTGAGTTAGAGCTTATGTCCAACCAACTTGGTGGCGACGGACCACGACTTTGGTTGTGTTTATTTTTGACCGTGACAATTTTCCCCTTGCAAAAGACTATGCACCGCATTGTCTCAAAACAACGGTACAAAAAAAAGACAACAACCGAATTTGCTGACAACAGCTACACGTGCAAAGTTTGAAAAATACTTTACAACCAACGGTTTATAAATTATTAAATATATCATTAGTGAATACCACTCCAATGAGTTATCATTGACGTGCGCTCTTGCGTTATTTCAACTCATTTTATAACCTCTGTGCGCACTTATGCAATTCCCCTACCTGCGGATTTGCCACATCTTCTCTTCACAATTCCTATGAAAAGCACAATATAGTATGATCACGATCCATGACACTTCACTGAGGAATCTCCATCCTCACTTATTGCAAATAATGCATCACTACACAAGCGACTGTATGCTCCAAGCATAACTACATTCACATGAGCAAGTCTCACAAAGAAAATATGAACAAGTCTCACACAAAGAATATGAACCATAGCCAACTGGGAATGAACCCATATCCAATCAACATAACTGTAATCAACACATATTATCAACAAGGCACCCCGGATATGACTGACTTCTGTTTTGGTTTTTGGGTCTCTCTGAATTCATCATTTTCCCTCCACGTTTCCCTTTTCTGGCTGCTTTGTGTCGCCTCCGACAACAAAACCTAGGAACTCCTACTGTCTAGCCCTTCATACGTGACACATCCCTGTATGACTCTTCTGGAAACTTAGGCAACAAAATCTCCCCTTCTTCTGCTGGGTCTCTTTCACCTCATCAATGATTGCTGCTGCGCCTATGTGCTGAGTCTCATGCTGAATATATTTGCAGAGAAAATTCGCATGGAAAAGTTTTAGTTTCCCATTCACATCAATTCGGTAATCCTGACCGACCTTTTCAGTGATGGTGAATGGTCCTTTCCAATGCATCAGCAGCTTGTTGTGACCCGTGGGAAGCAGTACCAGGACTTGATCTCCCGCCATGAGGGATTGCTTCCTCACCTTCCTGTCATATTGCTTCTTCTGAACGACCCTAGCCTCCTGCAAACCTTCCCTTGCAAACTTACATGTCTCATACCTGTGCCCACCTTTGGAACAGGGCGCGATTGGGCCAATCAGATCAACAGCCACCCCCCTGAATGGAGCGTCAATTAAAGGAGGCTGTTTTAAGAGGCGCCTTCCTCTTCACCCCTCTTGTGGCTGACCTTTGACACACGTCACATGACATGCAGAAACGCTTGATGTCTGCCATTGCTCCTGGCCAATGAAAGTCATCAAAGATTCGGTCAGCTGTTTTGCTGGTGCCGAGATGACCCGCCATGAGCGACTCGTGACCCACTGACATGACAGTGTAACGATAACCTGCTGGTACCTCTGAGTGGTCACCTTACCTGTCTTCCCCTTGGTGAACACTCGGTACAACAGCCCGCCTTTCACAAGAAATTCTGTCTCACCTCCTCTAACCTCCTGTTTCTCTCCACCTCTTGCCAACTCCCAAGACTTCACGAGTGAAGTGTCTTGTTCCTGCACTGCCCTAAACTCATCAGGCGACACATCTATGCCTGACTTCCTTGCTGGAACGACTAACGGTTTATCAACCTTTTCCTCCTTCTTGCTCCATGTTTGAACTGCTGCCCCTGTAGCAGTCAACAACTCAGGATCCCCTGGATCCCTTGCCCCTGGAATATTTCCAATGATCAAATCATGAAGGGGTTTCTCCATCACCAACGCAGACAACTCGCCTGAGAAGTAAGGGGTACGTACTTCTATCTTGGCAACTGGAAACTCCCTCACAGTGCCATCGATTAGAGTACAGGTCTGGATTTGCCCTGTCAAATCCCCTTTCTCGACCAGCGTTGTTCTAACTACACCACATGAACAACCAGTGTCTCGTAACACTTTCACCCTCTGCTGGCCAATCCACCCTTCTTCCACTGGTAACGAACCACTCAGCCTAGTGCCCTCCATCCCTGACACTGACTGCTGTCCAGTGCTAGCCATAGGCTGCACTCCACCCTCTTCAGATTGGATCCCTGTTGGTTCCACTGCAGGTCGTTTCCCTTGACGACCCTTATCCACCTCTTGCAAGGCTGCTGCCTTCTGGAACCTCATGCGACAATCCCTCGCCACATGTCCCTTCTTGTGACAAATGAAACACATATTGTCCCTTTGTCCTCCTTTCTGGCCCCCCCACGGGGTTTGCAGACTGTGCAGAAAACTCCCCTAGTCTCCTTGCACTCTTCTCACCTGTGCCTAGCACCTGTTTCTCCTGCACCTTAGTGCCCAGACGTGCCTCTCTATACACCTCTGCGAACTTCAACAACTTCCCTGCTGTCTCTGGCTGTCTCTCTTTCAATGTATGGTTAACTCAGGGCCGCAACCTGACAAAATCTGTTCCTTCATAACCAGCTCTTTAAATTCAGCGAACTCCTTCTTCGTACCACTCAACTCTAACCATTTATCAAAATAGTGATCTAAACGTGCACCAAACTGAGTGTACGTTTCACCTGCTTGCAATCTAGCTGATCGAAATTTCTTTCTGAATCCTTCCTCTGTGAGGTCAAATCCCTTCATCAACGACTCCTTCACGGCACCAAAATCAGATTGTTGTTCTGCCGGTAACGCAGTGAAAATCTGTAATGCCTTACCAGTCAATAGCGCTGACAAAATGACTGCCCACTCTTCTGAAGGCCAACCCTGACGGGTCGCAAACGTTTCGAAACGACTGATGTATGCATCAATCGAATCGGTTCCTTCAGAGAATTTTGGCAACTTGGGTCGGGGGGCGTAACTGCGCACAGAGTCACTGGAAACTGAACTCCCATCCTCGGTGGTCTCCCTTTGTATTTTCACTCGCTCTAACTCTAATTGAATCCTTAATCTTTCCGTTTCCTGCGCTTCGCTAGCCTGATTAGCCTGAATCCTTAGTCTTTCTGTTTCCTGCGCCTCCCTTAGTCTTTCTGTTTCCTGCGTTGCGCTAGCTTTAGTCCTTTCCTGCTCTGCTATTTCTACAGCGACACGTCGTCTTTCCGCTCGCTCATCCCTTACCATCTTTTGTTGGTTTTCAACGAATGCTCGCAACTCCTTCTCCGAGTAGCCTAAATCACGAGCGACGCTCACGAGTTGTTCAATAGGGGTGTTCTTTTCTTCCGCCATTATATCTTCTTCCTTCTTTTTTTTTTTGAACAAAATTTTATTACTATGACAGCCAAACTGGTGGTTACCGACACGAGTGACGTAAATAGCACAATCCGATGAATGATAATATTAGCTTGGGACAACGTAGTTAGTTTTTTATAAGACGCCCAGCGCCTGACCCACTATGAGAGCGAATTATAGGCAATCTCTACGAAATTAAGTACTCTGGGCTGAAATGCCAAGCCTAGTATTAACTATTTTGGGAAGCAATGCCAAGCCTACTATTTAAACTATCTTGGGAACATACAGTAAGACAACACCTTGTCTTAGGATTACAACACTTGAATCCCACCAGCTTCCTCTCTGAGAAGTTGAACAATTATAATAAATGGTCCAGAACATCCTGGCAGGCTCGCCAATAAATTGGTCAACCTCGTTATGTCAGGGGAGGAAGGACTAGTCGCACAGCCCAAACCACACTCACAGCTTGCTTACAATCTCATTCATATATCATGCATTCGTCACATCAAACCACTAGTAAAGTCTATAACTTTACTACACATGATCATAGAAAGAAACATCAATGCATATGGAATCAAACAAAATAAAACATTCTCTCTTTCCTTGAACTTCACAAAATCATTTATCTAAATCATCATTAACTAACCCGGGTATAACAGATTTCTACTTTACCTGGCCAGGTGATCTTAACTATTCACGAATCACTGTCTTTTCTTTTCATTTTTTTTCTTTTCACTGTCCTTTCACAAGCACGACACAACTGCTGGCACTGGTGTTGGTCTGCTGGCACTGGTCAGGTTAGACTGCTGGCACTGGCGTTGGTCTGTGGTTCTGCTTGACGAAGTGACGCTGCCAGGTATGAGGTCGAACCCCCGGTTCAGATGGAACAGTGCTATCAACATCGATCTGTTCTCCTTTCTTTCTTCCTGCATTAACGCATTGCACTCTCTCTCTCTCTCTTCTAGTCTGCTCTATCAATGGACATGGTTGCTTTTCTTTTCCTTTTCATTTCTTTCTTTTTCTCTTCATTAGTTAGCAACTCTCTCTCTCCACATCTCTCTTTAGTCCTTCCTCTGCAGACTCTCTCTATGGTGCTAAATGCTACAACTTGGTTCTCTCCTCTCTCCTCATCTCTTCTCTTCTCTCCTCCCATCTCTCTCTCTGCCCCTCTCTCCTGCAGAGCTTACACTCAGAACCTCTCTCTCTCTGTCTCTCTGTTCGTTTTCTTCCTCCTCTCTCCATCTCTCTGCCTTTTCTCTCGTGCAGAGACTACCCCAGAACCTCCTCATCTCTCTCTCCCTGTTCTTTCTCCCTTCGTTCTCCCCGTCTCTCTCACTCACGCATTACTTTATCCCCCAACTCCGTGTCCAAGGGCGAGTACCATTGATCAGTATTTTACCACCTCGTACCCGAAAATTATCTCCCTCTAAAATTCCCTTGGATATTCAAATCATGACAGTCACGCCTACACGCCTTACTCTCTGTGGTGGTCAATTGGTCATTTTAAATTGATTAGCTTGATTTCACCCCACCACACACTACCTTCTCCCTCTCCTTTCCGGCGACGTCGACCTAATGGTGGGCACTGGTCGTAAATTGGCTAGATCAGTCTGGCCCAGACGTTGCAATAGGTCTGGCCAACCTATTGAGACGGTCAGCCACTCCGACTGTCAACGGGGGCCCATGCTGTCTCCGTGGAAGATTAGGATTAGCCTCTCGCTGTGCTCAAATTAGCCGGATGAGTCTGATCCGGGCGTCGAGACTTCGTTTGACCAGACATCGAGGCGTCGGTCAGCTACTTAGTCCGTCTGGCTGGACAGACCATCTCCGTGGAGCCTCTCCGCTATGCTTAATTGGCTGGACCCGACACATGGGGCCGTCTGCCTGACTCCCAGAATATTTGAGTTAGAGCTTATGTCCAACCAACTTGGCTGGCGACGGACCATGACTTTGTTGTGTTTATTTTTGACCGTGACAGTATGTCAGATCGGAACAGGCACCACTGAACCCCATCGAAGTGGCTCGGCAGCAGTGCAGTGTCTCCTGCGGTGGTTGCCTCTTGACGATTGACATCGACTGCTCCCTGTGGATTGCCAGTGGGCCGGGCTGCGGCGGACCGGGCCGGCTGTGGGCTGTGGCGAGTCATAATGAGGGGCGTGGGTGCAATGTCACCCAGGTGGTACAGAAGATAGGACATCGAAAATGATTTCTTTATAGTGGTCACAAAATCCCTCGAACCCTCCCATCTCTCCCCCCTTCCGATTTCTATCCCTACCACAACCCAATCCCTCCCGAAATTTTGTAATAGGATTATCCAACGGTTTGGGACATTTTGATGGATACAAAATGCCAGGAACTATATGCATTAGAGAATGGCTGGGTAAACAGAATTTGAAAAAAAAACACCCAAATATGTTTGTCCAAATATTTATTTCATGTCATTTCTCGTCAACATGTCTCGCCTGCACCTCTGTGATGAGGTCTATCGTTCTCTCACCTTCTCCCCGTTGTGCTCTCTTCACCAGGCTGACATCGTGTTCCCTGTCAACTCCACCAGGCTGTCATCCTGTTCCCTGTCAACTCCACCAGGCTGTCATCCTGTTCCCTGTCAACTTCACCAGGCTGTCATCGTGTTCCCTGTCAACTCCGCCAGGCTGTCATCGTGTTCCCTGTCAACTCCACCAGGTTGTCATCGTGTTCCCTGTCAACTCCACCAGGCTGTCATCCTGTTCCCTGTCAACTCCACCAGGCTGTCATCGTGTTCCCTGTCAACTTCACCAGGCTGTCATCGTGTTCCCTGTCAACTTCACCAGGCTGTCATCGTGTTCCTGTCAACTCTGCCAGGCTGTCATCGTGTTCCCTGTCAATTCCGCCAGGCTGTCATCGTGTTCCCTGTCAGCTCCGTCAGGCTGTCATTGTGTTCCCTGTCAACTCCGCCAGGCTGTCATCGTGTTCCCTGTCAACTCCGCCAGGCTGTATCTTATTCCCGGTGTATCCAGCAAGCTGTCATCCTCGTTCCGGTGGCTCCTCTGGGTTGTCATCCTATAGCCGTTTTCTCCCCCTATGGCCCCTTATCCTGTTCCTGGCGTCTTCTCCGTCCTGTTGTCATTGTTCAAACCAAACTGTGATTAGTCAGTGCGCGCGCGCGCGCGCACGTGTGTGTGTGTGTGTGTGTGTGTGTGTGTGTGTGTGTGTGTGTGTGTGTGTGCGTGCGCGCGCTCGCGTGTTAGTCATCGTGTGTGTGCGTGTGCGTGTGCATTCGAGTATGTGTGTGCATGCACGCGTGTGCGCGCATGTGTTCTGCGCGTGCGTGTGTTCTCCTGTGTGTGCGTATATCCCTCGGTGTGTGTGTGTGTGTGTGTGTGTGTGTGTGTGTGTGTGTGTGTGTGTGTTCCCCTGTGTGAGTGAGTGAGTGAGCGAGCGAGCGAGCGAGCGAGCGTGTGTGTGTGCGCGTGTGTGTGTATGCATGCGCGTGTGTGTGTTGTGTGTGTGTGTGTGCATGTGCGCTCGCGCACGCGTGCATGCCTGCGTGTGTGTGCGTGCGTGGTGCGCGCGCGTGGTGTGTGTACGTGTACGCATTCAAATCTATGGTGGTGGCGACAGATCTTATCCTCGGATCAGTGGACCGTGGTATCTACATTATTCCTAACTTTTGCCACTCTGGTACAGAAAAACATCGTGATCAAGTGGTAAAAGACCGGGCTCGGTGCTAAATTTGAAGTACATTTTAACACCTCAGGACAAGGAACCACTTAGACTGGCTCATTTACTTCAATGATAGCTGCTACCCGGGAAGAAAAAAAAGGTAAATCAGCGCACTGAAAAGAGGAACCACTTCGAAGCGTTTTCTCACGGCGCTGTTGCTGCAATTGATGTTCTTCACACTTTTCTACGAACTCGTACTCATTATTCTTTTACATTCGATCACATGAGAACATAATCGTTTCAGAATAACAGATGCAGCTTTACTGGTTCAATAACAATAATAACAATTTCTATAGCGCCCGTCCTAACGACGTAGGCTACAGGGCGCTTTACAAGTTTTAACGATTCAACATCTGAAAAATATATAAATAAGCAGAACACACACACAAATTCTGCGTTGACGAGTCATACACACACACACACACACACACACACACACACACACACACACACACACACACGCAGCACTCGCGCGTGCACACACATACACACACCCACGCACACACACACACACACAAACACAATGTGTTGTGGTACCTTGTCTCAGGAATGGAGTCGTGAGAGATACTGTCCCATTGTCTCCTCGTAGCCAGGAATCAAGCTCCGGACAGTGGTGATTTTCTATAACCCCGTCACCAAACGAAACAACTCACATTAAGTTTGAATCCTGTCTGAAGTTAAGTCGCTTAACCTTGAGAAAGGGACACTAAATCCCACTAGCACACTACATTCTCTGGAAGGGGACCATCAAACATCAAGAGAAAACGGTAAGAGGAACCCGTTTTAATGCAGACACTAAACTCCAAGAACACACACACACACACACACACACACACACACACACACACACACACACACACACACACACCCTGTATACCATACGAAAGAGCAACGCCAGTAAAGAGAGAGAGAGATGACACTGAACCCTATGGTAGAAGGGCTCTATATAAACACACGAAAAACCCATTACATCCTTACAAATGAGCTCACATAACAGGAAAAGAAGAATGCAGAACTCTGAAAAACAAGGGCCCTATTCCATGCCCAAAATAACACCAAGTCCTGTGAAAGAAGAAACTAAACCATAAAAAGGAGCGCTCTAAATTCCATAAAAGGAAGACATCAAATCATAAGAAACAAGAACACTAAATCCCATGAAAGGACACTTAGACGTACGGAGGATCGAAGAACACCAATCCCTTGGAAAGGATACCCTGAACCTGTACAAGGAATAAACTATACTGTATGAAAAGCGGATAGTAAGTCCAATGAAAGAAAGAAAATAATCCCTGAAAAAAAACAAGACATAATCCTACAAAAGGAGATTGCAAATCTTTGAAAGAAAAGCTCTCAAAATTGGAAAAGACATTAAATCCTTTGAATAAGTAAAAGGCATTTACACCTATGAAAAGAAAGGACACTAAATCAACGAAAGGACGTTAAAATCATAGAAAGGAGGAACTACATTTCTCCAACAGGGAGCCACTAATCCATGCATGAAAGAACACAAAATCCTAACATTCCGCCCGATGAAAGAACCTACTAAATCCTGTGAAAAAGAGACACTAAACTCCCTGGAAAACAATTGAGAAATGAAAACTCAAGACTACACTAAACCCTACGAAAGAACAGGACAATAAATCTTACGAAAGAAGAACTCTAATACTATAAAACAAAGACACTCACGCCATACGAGAAGTCACTAAACCCCGAAAAAGGTAGATATCAAACCTTATGATAAAAGAGGACTCTTACGAAAAACGATGGAACCAAACTCTACACTGAAACCTGTGAAAGAAGGGCATTAAACACTATGAAAAGATCCACATGCTGACACCGATTACCATGTCAGACATTTTGAGGAATAACGGACTCAAGTCAGGTGGTACCAGGTGCGCACAAGGAAACATTCCAGGAGCAGGCTCAAAAGAGTTCCCCAAAGCTCTGCAGCTCGGCTCCAAAGGATCTGAAAACATGCGTCCATGTTCCACATCCCCGAAGCATCAGACTTGCTGGCTACAGCACCCGTGTCACCCTTTGATGCCTTTTCTGGATTATTCCCTCGGCCTCTGGTACCCCCTGTTCTGCATCCTTATTCCACACAAAATACAGCATAGGGAAGCAGGTCAGCCATGTGGATAATAAGGAACACAGACACTAAGAAACGCCGTATTTCAGACATCAAAACCCTAACAAAAATTACAACTTTAGGAATAAGAGCTTTTTAGACTCTAGCAAAGAAGATACAACTCTAGCAAAGAAGATACAACTCTAGCAAAGAAGAATCGAAGCCTTATAAAATCAGGCACTGAATCCTGTGAATGAAGATCTTAAATTCCACGGAGGAGAGGTTAACAGCTCCATCTGAAAAAAAAAGAATAAATCTTAGGGAAAAGGGCACGATTTCCTTAAAACACACACACACACACACACACGCACACGCACACACAGAGAGAGAGAGAGAGAGAGAGAGAGAGAGGGAGAGAGAGAGAGGAGAGAGAGGAGAGAGAGAGAGAGAGAGAGAGAGAGAGAGAGAGAGGAGAGAGAGGAGAGAGAGCGTGAGAGCGAGAGAAAGAGAGAGCGAGAAAAAAGACACGAAAAACTGAGAAAGATGAACTGAACCTTTACAGAAGAACAGGGCTTCTGAAAACGCACAAACTGCGTTCAGTACGCATTAAAACTCTACGGGATGCACTGGGTGTCCGTGTAAGGGGTCCTAGGGACCCCTTCAAATTTTGGTGAAGTCAGACATAAAGTGAGAAAAGACTGCCTTCAACATCGTAAGTTGGGTGCCGTAACATCGTAGGTCTGCTACACTTCGGACCGAACCCATCCTTTTCAAGTTAGAACAGTAACAAAGCGAGTAGGGCAGCCTCCTAACAACGTCAGTCGGTCACTTTTGTCGTCTGCTGAGGTTGACTGACTAAGCTTAACGCTAGGCCACAGCCTCGTTTTCAGTTGACCGACTTTTCCACTTTGAGCCATGTGATGTCACGATGACGCTTTTCATTTTCCGGCAGGAGAGAGGCATTTATTTTGTTGTTTTTATTGTGGTGTAGGGACCCCTTAATGTTAGCCTGGGACCCTTAAAAATCTGATGAAGGGGTCCCTGGGACCGGAAAGATTTTCACCCCAGCAGAAGCTCTGGAAGAAGACGCTGAAACCTATGTGAAAAGACGCACCGAGCTCCACGAACGCAGACAGTTACGCTCACGGCACGACACTGAAATATGACAGGACAGGAGTAGGACACCGGAACAGCCCAGGAGGAAGAAGACGGAGAAAAACGATGAAGCACAGGAAGAACAAAGGACTCTCCTGATAACAGCGGCATCCTGGAGTTCACGTGGTGGATGACCTGGTCTCCGTGTTCCGTGGCCATCGATGTTGTACTTCCGTATCCCTGTTGATGTAAAAATCAGTATTTTGGCATAAGACTTTCAGTGCAAGCTTTAGATCCGGCAATTTCGCCGGAACGGTTCAACGAAAAGTTAACAGTGGTTTTGATCGTTTCTTTGTTTGTTTTGCGGGGGAGGGGGGGGGGGGGGGGGGGGGGGGGGGGGGGGGGGGGGGGGGGGGGGGGGGGGGCTCAAATCCCTTTGAGAAAAAGAACGTTTATCTTTGTTCTGTTACTATGTAGAGCATTGCACTATGCGCAAGTGTGTTGATACCCATCGTTCTACATGAATGCGTACGTGCTTAGTCCGTGATATCTTCATAGGTTTGTACTTGGAATGGTATCATGGAAGGTGCTAGTTTTCAGTTCTACCGTTCATGATAAATATTCCACATGATCAAAGTATAAACTGAGTAGTCACAGTTCATTGTAACCAGCTGCTATCTTATAACGACTAATGGTGGTTTTTTTTTTCGGAAAGACGTAATAACACCCCCCCCCCGCCCCGACCCTCAAAAAAGGCAAGATTTTTAGTCTTGGCTCGCACGACATCTTGCATTCTTAACAGCTGTGATAACGATAAAAAAAAACCCTCAAACCCTTTCCAGAAATCTCCCTCCCCCGTTCCATATTCCACCTTCAACCTCCACCACAAACCAGACTCCCCGAAAAACGTTTTCGCAACTAACATATCGGATCTAGGAAAGTTTTGATGAAGGATGCTCGTTCATTCGCGTGTTGCAGAAATAGAAGGAAAAATCAAACTAGAAAAAAAAGGGTTCGTATTTCCTGTCCACGTGTCTCATCTGCACCTCTGTGTAGCGGTCTTCTGTGTTGTCAGCTTGCTCCTGGTGGGGGTCTCTCCAGGCTGTTGTCCGGTCCCATGTCTCCTTTGGGTTGTCTCCCTGCTCCTAGGGTCTCCTCTGGGCCGTCATCCTGTTCCAGGTGTCTCCTCTGGGCGTTTCGTCCCTGTTCATACCGAGTTCGATTAGTTTCTTGTTGTGCGCGTGTGTTTGGATGTGTGCGCGTGCATGTGTAAACGCGCGTGCGCGCTCGTATATTTGTATCTGTGCGTGCGCGGGCGCGCGCGTGTATGTGTGTGTGTGTGTGTGTGTGTGTGTGTGTGTGTGTGTGTGTGTGTGTGTGTGTGTGTGTGTACGCGAGCGTATGCGCGTGTGAGCGTGTGTGTTATTTTGTGTGCGTGTGTGTGTGTGTGTGCGTGTGTGTGTGCGTGTGTGTGCGTGTGTGTGCGTGTGTGTGCGTGTGTGCGCGTGTGTGTGCGTGTGTGTGCGTGTGTGTGTGTGTGTGTGTGTGTGTGTGTGTGTGTGTGTGTGTGTGCGCGCGCGCGCGCAAGCGTGTGTGTATGCGTCTGTGCACGCGTGTGTGTGTGTGTAAATAAGTAACAGAGAGAGAGAGAGAGAGAGAGAGAGAGAGAGAGAGAGAGAGAGAGAGGAGAGAGAGAGAGAGAGAAAGAGAGAGACGGAGAGTCGACTCTTCTGAAAAACTGCTGTTATTGCTTATGGACGTCGGTTCTTGGCGCAGGCCCACTGCTTAGTGCACGTCGATTCCTAGACTGTCCAGTGCGCCTTGTATGTATCGGTGCTGACGAATAACTGCGCACGTAGGCCCAACAGCCAATGAAAATGTTCGGCTGCGAGTTGCTAGGTGATGTCGGGCTGCATGGTGCTAATAGATGTTTATGTGACCACTGACCAGCGCTAATCTCTCATATCTAAGAGCTGACACGCTCGGAGATTTTCAGACTGACTTCAACTGGGTGGGGAAGATTACCTGTACTGTACCTGTACTGTTCGTGCATGGCGATTTTCATTTTATGAAGGGTATACTTTGTCCCCTATATAATCCACACAAAAACGGACCGCATTTATATGTACATATTTTTACCTGTTAGTTCCACAGGATTGATTTAGAAACAACAGCTCGTCGCTAATAACTGTAAATCACGCGCTTGGAATGTGTCTAACTTGGTCAAAATTATCAAGCATGCGGTGTACACTGCTTTTTCAATTCCACAGTCATTTCGTTTCATCTGCATCATATGGGTCTTTCAACGGCGAGTCGCTGCATTTCCAGACGGGATCGTTTTCCTATTTTATCGGCACTGAAGTTATCAGAGAATGGTCTGGGCGGAAATGGGAAGACTGGAATCACACATTCAAATTTCTTCCGCTCAACAGACACTTCTTTGTGAATGTTGCTCAAATATTCCAACGAGAATAACCGGGGCGTTTCTCTCGGGCCTGGTTTTGGCCATGATATAGTATGAAACGATGCGGTTGAATACAGACCTGTCACAGAGTCTTGGACGAGAAAATCGGACTCCATTGGATCGTCCTCGTTTATCACCACTGAAAAGAAAGTGTGAGGTACCGTGGCGCATCATGCCCTACTGTCAGGACGATCTCGGTTCCAATTTCCTCTCCATATTTGGCCATGTCAACGTCATCGACAATGGGGGGGGGGGGGGGGGGGGGGGTGTTACTGGGAGATTTATGACCGTTGCTGGATGAACGCTGGAGCGTCCTCTGGATGAAGGTACGATGAGGGTGGGGGGTGAGGAGTCAAGAGCGCTCACTTATATTGGCTCTGCAACGAAGCATTTGCTGGCTGCAGGGGGGCTAGAAGGTAAACTTGTGCACATGTTGAGCAGGACTGGCACTCCCACACACTATCGAACCAACTCGGCGGCAGGGCAGTCTCTCTTCTGGTTGGTTGCCTACTGACAACCAGACATTGACTGCTCCCTGTAGATTGCCGATACGAGGTAGCGACGAGAAGGGTATGCGTGTGTGTGTGTGTGTGGGGGGGGGGGGGGGGGGGGGGGTACTAGGGAGTCAGCGTGAGCGCGATAGCAGTGAAGCTAGAGACAGAACAGATAAAGACATAAAGCAGACGTTTAGTCCAGTGATGTAAATGACCTTTTTCATCGATCGCTACATAAATAAAAGTTCTACCTATAAATAACACAACTGCTAAATTTGTCTTTTTACCAAATTAGTGTTCGACACCGTGCTGTAAACTTAAAATCAGTGTTTCAGGTATTATTTTCATTGTCATTCTTTTGTGTTCTTCTAGTAGTTTATCACGAACCAAAAAAGAAAGAAAACATTGCTCAACATGTTGAAAGACATCAGCATTTACACATACCTGGCTATGGCTCACCCACCGTTGCTCACACAGCTCTGGCATGCAGTCTGGCAGCGTGGGTGCTGGGGTGCTGGGAATGCTCGGTGAACCCCGGCAGTTTCAGAGTTCACGTGGGCATGTACTCCTCACGCAAATGACAGGCCAGAATATGCGGCGGAGTGGCGAAAACGTCCAGTGTCCGACATCTATCACAGGGTAAGCCAACGTCACGACCTCAGTATTTTTCCAAACTAGTCTTCACGCTCACGCTTTGTCTTTGCAGCGTCACCCCAGGATCTGGGCAATGGACATGCATCCAGAATGCAGGGAGCACTTTCATCACAATCGTCTCCACAGCAGGACCAAAAAATATGACAGATGTAAACCTGTAGACCTTTCCGGCAAGAACAAAAACAACGAAGTTAATGTTTTGTTTCAGATGTTTTGTTGTTGTTTGTTTTTGTTCACACGGCATCCTCTTAACACACGGGCAGTCTGGTCCACAGTCGGCCGTTGACCAACTTACAGACGCTCCAATTCTTTTGATTCACCGTCTGTTCTGAAAAGACGGAGACCTCTTGCAAACCGATTCCACGGATGCACGGCAGCTCCTCTAATTGCATATTTCAATGAAACACAACTGAAGATGATCAGCAACTCTCGATTATCAGGAAGCGTCACCTTGATTAATGAATAATTGGGAAAAAGGGGCTGCCTAGAATGAGTAGCACTTGTGACCCTAGAGACAGATATATACATTCATGGACATGTGCCTATAAATGTTTCTCTGGTCAGGCTTTAGGTGCCCCTTATCATCCCCCCCCCACACACACACACACACCAACACCAACTCCCGCGCCCTCCTCCCTCAGCTTATACACCGATCCAACACACCATCCAGTGACTGACAGAACTAAACACATTCAGGGGCGTTGTTGAATGATCTGTATGGAGGAGAAACCCCAGTTGTGGCAGCAAGCACAGCACAGGGGTTTGGATAGTTCCGTGCGCAGTTCCAGAAATCCCTTGTGAGGACACAACAGGAAAGTCCGTGGAACCGACGACAGACTCACGGAAGGCGTGAATCCGAAGTCGGTAATGGAGTACGTTCTGTAGAAGCAACATGCTGATCCGATTACCATGACGGAATCGTGGAACAACAGAGGATACTCAGGAAGTACCAGGTGATCACTAGGAAGCGCTTCAGGAACAACGTACCTTCCATGAAACATCTCCTCTGGTACCACTGATCTGTACCTTTGTTCCACGGATGCCTGACACTGGGAACCAGAGCAGCCATGCCTCGCACAGGTATGTCGGTGGCTGTGTGAGCCACACACCATAGCTCCGACACCTGTGCTGCGTCCACCTGACAAGCATCCACGAGCAGTGCCCCGGTATTCTGATGAACCACACAACAGATCTCATGGAAAACACACAGATCCACTCAAACCTCCCGATGTGAATACTACACATCGGAAACATCTCTACAAATGTTTCCAATTACACAAAGCACAAGTTCCATTTCCACACAAAGTTCAACACCACAGCAACCTGCATAGTTCAGCCTTGTCAGGAACTAGATGATGTATCTGAACAGAAGATAAGCTCACAGGCAATCAGGCCCTGACCAGCATCACCATTCTAGACAAGACCTCCTGCCCTAACGGCCCACCATTCAACATAACAACCTGGGCATCAGAGTTATCTGATCATCCGCTGCTGTGTCTCACAGGCAGAGAATCACAGGCAGAGACAATCACATCACAGGCAGAGACAATCACATCACAGGCAGAGACAATCACAGGCAGAGACAATCACAGGCAGAGACAATCACAGGCAGAGACAATCACATCACAGGCAGAGACAATCACATCACAGGCAGTGACAATCACATCACAGGCAGAGACAATCACATCACAGGCAGAGACAATCACATCACAGGCAGAGACAATTACAGGCAGAGGCAATCACAGGCAGAGACAATCAAAGGCAGAGACAATCACATCACAGGCAGAGACAATCACAGGCAGAGACAATCACATCACAGGCAGAGACAATCACAGGCAGAGACAATCACAGGCAGAGACAATCACAGGCAGAGACAATCACATCACAGGCAGAGACAATCACATCACAGGCAGAGACAATCACAGGCAGAGACAATCACATCACAGGCAGAGACAATCAAATCACAGGCAGAGACAATCAAATCACAGGCAGAGACAATCAAATCACAGGCAGAGACAATCACAGGCAGAGACAATCACAGGCAGAGACAATCACAGGCAGAGACAATCACAGGCAGAGGCAGAGACAATCACAGGCAGAGACAATCACATCACAGGCAGAAACAATCACATCACAGGCAGAGACAATCACAGGCAGAGACAATCACAGGCAGAGACAATCACAGGCAGAGACAATCACATCACAGGCAGAGACAATCACAGGCAGAGACAATCACAGGCAGAGACAATCACAGGCAGAGACAATCGCATCACAGGCAGAGACAATCACAGGTAGAGACAATCACATCACAGGCAGAGACAATCACAGGCAGAGACAATCACAGGCAGAGACAATCACATCACAGGCAGAGACGATCACAGGCAGAGACAATCACAGGCAGAGACAATCACATCACAGGCAGAGACAATCACATCACAGGCAGAGACAATCACAGGCAGAGACAATCACATCACAGGCAGAGACAATCACAGGCAGAGACAATCACAGGCAGAGACAATCACAGGCAGAGACGATCACATCACAGGCAGAGACGATCACATCACAGGCAGAGACGATCACAGGCAGAGACAATCACATCACAGGCAGAGACGATCACAGGCAGAGACAATCACAGGCAGAGACAATCACATCACAGGCAGAGACGATCACAGGCAGAGACAATCACATCACAGGCAGAGACGATCACAGGCAGAGACGATCACAGGCAGAGACATTCACATCACAGGCAGAGACGATCACATCACAGGCAGAGACGATCACAGGCAGAGACGATCACAGACAGAGACGATCACAGGCAGAGACAATCACAGGCAGAGACAATCACATCACAGGCAGAGACAATCACATCACAGGCAGAGACAATCACAGGCAGAGACAATCACAGGCAGAGACAATCACAGGCAGAGACAATCACATCACAGGCAGAGACAATCACAGGCAGAGACAATCACAGGCAGAGACAATCACAGGCAGAGACAATCACATCACAGGCAGAGACAATCACATCACAGGCAGAGACAATCACAGGCAGAGACAATCACATCACAGGCAGAGACAATCACATCACAGGCAGAGACGATCACAGGCAGAGACGATCACAGGCAGAGACAATCACAGGCAGAGACAATCAAAGGCAGAGACAATCACATCACAGGCAGAGACAATCACATCACAGGCAGAGACAATCACATCACAGGCAGAGACAATCACAGGCAGAGACAATCACATCACAGGCAGAGACAATCACAGGCAGAGACAATCACAGGCAGAGACAATCACATCACAGGCAGAGACAATCACAGGCAGAGACAATCACATCACAGGCAGAGACAATCACAGGCAGAGACAATCACATCACAGGCAGAGACAATCACATCACAGGCAGAGACAATCACATCACAGGCAGAGACAATCACAGGCAGAGACAATCACATCACAGGCAGAGACAATCACATCACAGGCAGAGACAATCACAGGCAGAGACGATCAAAGGCACCGAACACCATGGTCCCTGTTGCCAGAAGACCCCTCCACTCCCCTCCCCTCCCCTATTCCATGACGGACTGTGAAGTCAGAAGAATTTAGAGGTCTTAGCGAAACGTACAAGGACCAACCAGGGCTTCTGCTGGGGTGAAAATCTTTCGGTCCCGGGGACCCTTCAGATTTTTAAGGGGTCCCAGGCTAACATTAAGGGGTTCCTACACCAGAATAAAAACAAAATATACGTTAAAAAATTGCATCCCTGCACGCGCACTGCAATTGTCACAGACACATCGTCACAATAAAAACAAAATAAACATAAAAAATTGTATCCGTTCTCGATCTTGCTCCTCTGCTACGCTTTTTCGCTTTTGCGACGATGATTTCGTTAACCACGCTTCGAGAGACATGTTGGGAACAAAGGCTTCGCGGAAATGCCTCTCTCCTGCCAGGAAAATGAAAAGCGTCATCGTGACATCACATGGCTCAAAGTAGGAAAAATTCGGTCAATTGAATACGAGGCTGTGGCCTAGCGTTAAGCTTAGTCAGTCAGCCTCAGCAGACGACAAAAGTGACCGACGTATGTTGTTATGAGGCTGCCCTACTCGCTTTGTTACTGTTCAAACTTGAAAAGGGATGGGTTCGGTCCGAAGTGTAGCAGACCTACGATGTTACGGCACCCAACTTACGATGTTGAAGGCAGTCTTTTCTCACTTTGTCTGACTTCACCAAAATTTGAAGGGGTCCCTGGGGACCCCTTACACGGACACCCAGTGCGTCCCGTAGAGTTTTAATGCGTACTGTACGCAATTTTTTGCGTTTTCAGAAGCCCTGCCAACCACGAACCAGACTCCTCACACACAAGGATACAATTTATGCCGGAAACTGTCATGACAGACTTCCCAAAGAGTCAGTACTGGTGCCAAATCGAGGCATGTGACCGTAAATATTATCTCTGAACACCAGGCGCATCTTCGGGTTCAGACCTGGACTAACAGAGCCAGAAAGGCACCAAGGGCGTGCTGAAAACTACCGAAACTCTCAACACAACCCTGAAACTTCACTCATGACAAGATGTTAGATCGCTGGAAATAATTCACCACTCGCCAGGCTCACTGGCTTGTCATTTGGAAGGAATCAATGACTTTGTGAAATGTCACGAAACTGCAGAATTCACCGAGAATGGCACATTCGCTGCAATCGACGTAAATCTATGTTAGTCAATGACGTCATGCTTAAGGTCCATGCTCAATATAGTTAGAAAACTTTCTTTTACTTCACGTTCTCCAACCTGCAAATAAAGTCATAAGGGACACTTTACAGAGGGACACTTTAACAGCGTTAGGATAGTTAAAAACGTATAGATGTCAATTAAACCAAAGTCGCTCTAGAGCTGTCAAAATGTATGCACAACTGACATGTAAAATGTGTTGAGCATCTAAAATGTCATATTGCTACTTACAATTAGACCTAGTCTCCCAACAAAAGAAAATGCACCACACACTCGTAGCTTTCTAAAAATGTCGGCTTATGACGATTTGCTGGCTGGTTATGTAGCTGTAGAAAATGCTTAGTGCTGAATTGAAGGCTATAACAATATCACTCCCACAAGACAAGACAAGATATTAACGAAAAGAAGCTCCTGTCCAGGAATGGAGGACATAAAAGGAAACCTTGCAATGGGTTGAAACAGGGCACGGGGGTCGCGGTGGAGGATGGGAATTAAGGTGGGGGTGGATATTGGGAGTGAGGTGGAGGGAGTGAGGTGGAGGGAGTGAGGTGGAGGGAGGGGGGCGGGGCGAAGCGAGGAAACGACTGGTGTGCGGATAATTCAGACCGTAAAATGTTAGCGACGAGACTCATTTTGCCATTGCAAATGTAGTCAATATTCAGACTGTTACCTGTAAGAGAAAATGTACCGACGGAAAGCGAATTACAGTGGGTGGGGGTGGGGAGAGGGGGAGGGGGGAAGGGGGGAGGGGGGGGAGGTGTTTATGTCTATCATGAAAACAAACAAGTTTCTCCTTCCACCACTGCGACCAGCGACGCTCCCACACTGAACAGTGGGGTCCCCGATCTCCTGCAGGACACGATACAGACAAGCGGGATTCCTTTCCACGGACGATCCAGAACTGGAATGCCTTGCTGAATGAAAATGGCGGCCA
>CM031611.1:32175679-32178179 GCA_018398815.1 Conus ventricosus | reverse complement strand
AAGGTAAGATAAGATAAGATAATGTTGCTTATAGCCCAGCCGACCGCAACGGGCCACATCAGGGCTGTCACCACGTTAAAATCAACTCACAAGTCATTTTAAAAATAAAAAATTAAAAAAAAAACAAACTTTCACACATCTCTTTAAATGACATCTTCTAAAAACGCACCAGAAACTTCCTTAAAACTCTTTCTTCCCTAAAATCTTAAATCAGATGAAAAATGTTAATCTCTCTCAAAACTCAAAGATCACGTCAGGAAAGGTACACTACATTTAGGACAGTGAAAACTTAGAACGAGCAATCACTTATCTTCTCGAATTCGGCGCAAGATGGGCATTGGAGGAGACCTAAGAGGTCGAAACGCGTCGTATTTGTCTTGCAATTTGTTTTGTCCATGTAAGCCGCGGAGTTACTTCAAATTACTTTTAAGATTTGTTTCATTTTCCGCTTGCAGTTATCTCACTTTGAAGCTATCTTTGTTAACTATTACACTATGTATATTTTCAGTCCGAAGCCATAGTCACCGCACCATGAGACACACCGCAACAGGCCTACATCATTCTTTTTGTGCTAAAAGACACTAGCTTTGGTAGGGCTTCATGAACATCCAAACCGTGTGTTTGCTATTACCGATACCTTAGCTCGCGCTCGTTCAGGCAGTCGAGATGGTCAACTTCTTCAGCAGATCTCCACATAATACAATCGCTTTGTCCGTGCCGGCAACCAGATGACATGAATAACTGAAGGCCACAACATTGTCCACTCTTCAGCTACGGTCCAACGTCTCGTCTGCAAACACCATACCAGGTTTTGTTTGTTCGTTTGTTTATTTAAAAGAAAAAATTTTTTTTAGAAGAAAACATCTAGTGGGAGATTCTGCAACCAGATCCGTACCCGTGAATTCATGGGTGAATGACGCTCTTATCGGGTACCAATCGCAAAGTAGCTCATAGAATGTGGCCAGTGAGGTCGCCCGTCACATGAAAGCTGATTCAGATCTGTTCCATCTTCAACACAAACACGATAAAGGCTGTCTTTAAGGGTTTAAGGTCCAAAAGGAACTCCTTTCTTATTATGGTCAGTTTTCATTAATTCTTAGTTAATGCACCAGAAATCATAGCGTCTTTTGATTGGTGCATGAAAAAGATAATGTTCTCAGTCTCCAAACCCAACGCATCCCTCCCCCTCCCCTCCTCTCCTACCCCTCCCCCCCCCCCCCCCCCGCACGTCTCCACCACCCCGCTCCCCATATCATCCACCACTCCTATAGTATCGATCGTTCCGAGAACTGAAAAAAGAATATCTCAGAGGGGATTAAGGAAGTTACACAGAGTTCGGACACGCACCCCTCCCCGCCCCCGCTCGTTCTCCCCCCCTCCTCTCCCTCCACTCCCCCCTCCTCTCCCCTCCACTCCCCCCCCCCCGATCCACCTAGCTCCCTTCATCATACACAACTCCTATGATATCGATCGTTCCGAGAACTCAAAAAGAACACCCCTCTAAAAGAAAGAAAGAAAAAAAAAGGCTGATCCCCAACCTAACGTCTGACTCTCCCCGCCCCCCCCCCCCCTCTCCGCTTCGTACTCCTTTACTCTTCTTTTCTTTTCTTTTTTTCCCCAACCATTTCTCGATTGTTACTATAGTGTTCATGTCTTGGTGAAGTTTCTTCTATTTACCCCCCCCCCCCCCCCACCGCCACCCCCACCTTCGCACATTTCTGACCCTCGCACCCACCCATCCCTACCCACCCCTCCCCCACCCCCCCATCGCAACCCGTACCCTCCTCTCTCTTCCCCTCCCATTTTGCCCTCTAACCCTCTCAGCTGCTTTCTCATCATTTCATTTTTATCCTGCTGCTTGTTTTGGTTCAGGAGATGCCTGAACACCTTCCGAACAGATGCCTAAACGCCTTCCGAACAGATGCCTGAACACCTCGAACAGATGCCTGAACACCTTCCGAACAGATGCCTAAACGCCTTCCGAACAGATGCCTAGAACACCTTCCGAACAGATGCCTGAACACCTTCCGAACAGATGCCTGAACACCTTCCGAACAGATGCCTACACACCTTCCGAACAGATGCCTACACACCTTCCGAACAGATGCCTAAACACCTTCCGAACAGTGCCTAAACACTTCCGAACAGATGCCTGAACACCTTCCGAACAGATGCCTAAACACCTTCCGAACAGATGCCTGAACACCTTCCGAACAGATGCCTAAACACCTTCCGAACAGATGCCTACACACCTACCGAACAGATGCCTGAACACCTTCCAAACAGATGTCTACACACCTTCCGAACAGATGCCTACACACCTTCCGAACAGATGCCTGAACACCTTCCGAACAGATGCCTGAACACCTTCCGAACAGATGCCTACACACCTTCCGAACAGATGTCTGAACACCTTCCAAACAGATGTCTACACAAAATCGGAAATGAAATGAGGTAGGGAACAGTAAACGATAAACAGTAAACAAGTAGGGTATGTTTT
>CM031611.1:32155679-32160679 GCA_018398815.1 Conus ventricosus | reverse complement strand
ACCAACAAAAGATGGAAAGGGATGAACGCGCGGAAAGACGACGTGTCGTGGTAGAAAAAGAAGAAACAGAAAGGTTAAGGATTCAGGCTAATCAGGAAGCGCAGGAAACAGAAAGAATAAGGGAAGCACAGGAAACAGAAAGAATGAAGCAGGAGACAGAAAGATTAAGGATTCAGGCTAATGATAATCAGGCTAGGGAAACGCAGGAAACGGAAAGATTAAAGGTTCAATTAGAGTTAGAGAAAGTGAGAATACAAAGGGAGACTACCGATGATGGTAGCTCAGTTTCCAGTAACTCTGTGCGCAGTTACACTCCCCGACCCAAGTTGCCAAAATTCTCTGAAGGAACCGATTCGATTGATGCATACATCAGTCGTTTCGAAACGTTTGCGACCATCAGGGTTGGCCTTCAAAAGTGGGCGCATTTTGCCCGCTTTTAAGAGGGGGAAAGCATTACAGATTTTCACTGCGTTGCCAGCAAACAACAGTCTGATTTCGGCGCTGTAAAGGGAAAACGTGATAAAGGATTTTGACCTCACGAGGGGGGGTTCGGGAAGAAATTTCGTTCAGAAAAATTTAAAGCAGGTGAGACGTACACTCATTTGGTGCACGTTTGTCACTATTTTGAAAAATGGTTAGAGTTGAGGGACAAAAAAGGGTTCGCTGAATTGAAAGAGCTATTTATGAAAGAACAAATTTTGTCATTGCGCCCGAGAAAACCATACTTTGAAAGAGAACAGCCAGAGACAGAGGGATTTTGTTGAAGTTCGCAGAGGGAAAGAGGCACTTTTGGGGGGGGCACTAAGGGCAGGAGAAACGGGTTTTAGGCACAGTGGAAGAGTGAAAGGAGACCGGGGGAGTTTTCTGAAAAGTCTGCAAACCCGGGGGGGGGGCGAAGGAAGGGCAAAGGGACTAGGTTTCTTTTGTCACAAGGGGGGACTGGGGCGAGGGATTGTCGCTTTGGGGTTCCAGAAGGCAGCACCCTTGCAAGAGGTGGAAAGGGTCGAAAGGGGGAAAAACGACCTGCATGGAACCAAAAGGGATTCAGTTGAAAGGGTGGAGGCGCCTAGGGCTAGCAGGGACAATCAGTGTAGGGATGGAGGCAAGGCTGGTGGTTCGTACAGTGGAAAAAGGGTGGTTTGGGCCCCGCAGGGGGTGAAAGTGTTCAAACACTGGTTTTCATGGGGTGTGTTAAACAACGCGGGTCGATAAAGGGATTTAAAGGGGCAAATCCAACCTTACTCAAACGAGGGCATGTGAGGGATTTCCCAGTTGCTAAGAAAATACGCCCCCCCTTTCTCTCGGGCGAGTTGCTCTTTGGGTATGGAGAAACCCCTTCAGAGTTCATCAAAAATACCGGGTGAAAGGGACCCAGGGGACCCTGATTGTTGATGACAGGGGCAGCAGTTCAAACACGGAGCAAAAAGGGAGGGAAAGGTTGAAAAACCGTTTCGTTCCAGAAAGGGAAGCAGGCTGATGGTCGCCTATGAGTTTGGGCCGCAGAACAAGACCTTCCTCGGAAGTCTGGGAGTTGGCAAGAGGGGGAAAAAAAACAGGGGGTTAAGGAGGTAACAGAATTTCTTTGAAAGGGGGCGTTGACCGAGTTTCCCAAGGGAAGACAGGAAAAGGTGACCCTCAGAGAGGCCCCGCAGTTAGGGGCCTTTAAAATTCGGGGGTCCGGTGCTCATGGGGGGTTTCACTGGGCACCGCAAAACCGCGACCGAACTTTGATGACTTTCTTTGGGCAGGAGCAATGGCAAAAACATCAACGTTTCTGCATTCATTGACGTTGAAAGGGGTCAGCCACAAAGGGGTGAAAGGAAGGCCCCTTAAGCACCCCCTTTTAATTTGACACACCATTCGGGGGGGGTGGCGTTAAAAACCTGATTGGCCCAATCGCGCCCTTTCCCAAAAGGGGGGGCACGGGTAGGGGTTTGACGCGGGGACTACGCGACCAATACCCAGAAGGGGTTCTTTGAAAGGCGAGTACGAAACGGCCTGAAGGGCTGGAGACACTTTTCCGCGTGGGGGCCGAAAAAATTCCGAAAAGGGGGGTCACAGTTCCCCTCAGGCGGATGGGGGGAGGTCAACAGGCTCTAGGGACACACAGCTGCCCCACACCCATACCCCACAAGAAAAGGCGGGTGGAAAGATCAAGGGGTTTCAAAGGGGCCATCTTAAAGAAGCTCGTGGGGAAAAGGCCCAGCAGTTTGGGGACCGAAAATTCCCAGCGGACTGTTTGCCTCGGGGGAACCCCCTCAGAAAGCACGGCTTTTCGCCATTTGAGCGCTTTTTGGGCGGACAGTTGGGGGCCCGGGGTGTGCATTCTAAAAAGAGCTGTGGCCCGGAAAAGGAGCCCGAAGAAGTAAAAACCCACATACTAGGGTAGACTTACGAAATGGGGGGGCTCGAGGAGACAGGTTAAGGTCGCAAGGGAGAGTTTGCAAAGGCTAGGGTCGTCCAGAAAACAGTATGACAGGAAGGTGAAAGCAACCCTAAGGGGTGGGAGACCAAGTCCGTTTACGTTCCCAGGACACAACAACGCTGATGCTTTGGGAAAGGGCCCTTTTACCCTCATTGAAAAGGAATCAGACCCCAAAACGATGTGAGGGGAAATCAAAACTTTTCCCATGAAAATTTACTCCGCAAATATTTTCAGCTGAGAGCAACTAGGCGCAGCGCAATCTTTGATGGGTGAGGGGCCCCCACAGAAGAAGGGGAGAGTTTTTTGCCAGTTTCCGGGGGGAAGGTCATACGGGATGGTCACGTATGAAGGGCTAGACAGTAGGAGACAGGGGGAAGTTAGGGGCTCCTAGAAAAGTATGGGTCCCACTGATAAAACCCCGCAGGCAACCTAGAGACATGTACGTGGGGTGAATACAGAAACCCCTACAGGAAACCTACCCGATCCCAAAGCCCCCCCAGCAAGTGATCGAGGAGGAGGAAAAAAAGATGTTTGGGCCTTGGGGGGGGATTGAAACCCTCCAAACACATTTAGTGCACCCGTTCTTAGTAGGAAAAAATCAGGGGAGCATCGATTTTGTGTGACTAAGACGTCGAACAGTGTCACCAAGGGCGAGCAGAGGCATACCAAACAGGAAGACCTTTCGCTCAATCCCACAAACAGGGCCATATTTTCCCCAAAAGTTGGCAAAGGGGTTTCTGGGAAAATAGCCCCGAGTGAAACTCAAAGGGGTCACGCACCCCACTCCTTGGGGGTATACCTGGCGGTGCTCCCTTTTTGGGGTGGTCCAACGCACCCCGCTCTTCCTCGGGAAGATGGGGAAACTATGACGGATTTGGGAAAGGGGTTTTTGAAATTTTTGGATGACATTTTGATAGCATCCAGAATGGGAGACAAAAGAGGCAGCAGGGCATTTTTTGGAGTTGAAAACCAACTCACAGAAACCAACAAAGGCCAGGTTGGTTTTCCAAGCCGGGGGTTCCTAGGTTTGTTGTCGGAGGCGACCAAAACACCCAAAAAAGGAAAAGGGGGAGGGATGATGAACAGAGAACCAAAGACCAAAAAAAAGTCGGGGGTCGCTAGGTTTTATTGGGGCAAGGGGGTTTGTTCCAAATTTGCGGCAATCACGATCCTTCAGTGATTTGGGCAAGGAGGGAAACCGGCAGTGGGCCAAAAAGGCAGACGCCAGGCAAGCACTGCAGACGGGTTGGAAAGACTGGTTCCCGTCCATTTTTAAGTACCAGATATGCCCAAAACCCTTTTTTTTGCGGAAAGATCATCAGTGGGGGGAAGGGGAGTATGCGCAGGGCATGAAGAGGCGATTTCCGTGAGGTAAAGCTAGCGGAAAGTTGACAAAGGGAAAAGGTACGCAACGTAAGAAGGTGTTTAGCGTCGGTGGGGGCCCGGGAAAGTTCCCAAATCTTTTGGAAGATTCGGATAGAGACAGATCACCAAAACCCCTCAAATTCCTTCAGGGGCGCAGTGAAAAACAGCAAGTTCTGCGTTGGGGAATGGCAGCAGCCCCACAGGTATCGAGTGAGTACAACCCCGGCGACAGAAGCGAGCACTTTTAATCGCGTATCAGAAGCTGCAAACCGGGGGAAATCAGTCATATCCCGGGGGGCTTTTTTTTATAAAAAGTGTTGTTACGTTATGTTATTGGATAGGGTTCTTCCCAGTTTCATGGTCCATAATTTTTTTTTTTGGAGACGTTTATTTTTTTTTTGGAGAGTTGTTCAGTAAAAGTAGTTATTTGAGCATCAGCCCTTGGTTTTAAAGATTATTTTAATAAGTGGGTGGAGATTCCTCAGTGAAGTGTCAGGATCGGGTATATTAAAAGTGCTTTTCATAAATTGTGAAAAGGGGAAAATGGGAAATCCGCGGGAGGGGAATGCAAAGTGCGCACAGAGGTCGTTATAAACTGAGTTGAAAAACCCCAAAAGGCACGTAATGATAACTCATTGGATTATTGACAAGAAAAATTTTTTAAATTTTTTAAACCCTTGGGTTTTAAAGTTTTTTCAAACTTGCCGGAGCTGGGTAGCAAAATTTGGGGTTTTTGTCCTTTTGTACCGTTTTTTTTTAACAATCGGGGCATGTCTTTTCAAGGGGGGGAAATTTTCACGGTCAAAATCAACAACCAAATGTGGTCCGCGCCGGGCCCCTTCAACGGACAAAAAAACCAAAACCAGACCTTGGCCCACGAGACCGGCCCTGGTTGGGTCCCGGCCAATTTAAACTTAGTGGGGAAAGGGTTACTGGACGGAAAATCCCCCCAAAAGTTTAAACCCTTTTGACCGATGCCCGATGTCAGCAGACGGGTCGTAGCGCCTGGCCGACTCATCGGGCCCCTTTGGGAAACCGCGCATTGTAAAAAGTCGTGGCCCCACCCAACCAGCTGCCCCTTTACATGACCATGTCCACGATTAAACCACAGGCGCCAGTTAAGTAGGAAAAGGGGGGAAGGTAGAGTGTGGGGGGGGTGAAATTAGCAATCAAAAAAGACCCAAAGACCCCCCACAAGAGTAAGGTGTGT
>CM031611.1:32148179-32150679 GCA_018398815.1 Conus ventricosus | reverse complement strand
TCCTCTCTTCTTCTGCACAACCCTCTCTCTCTCTCTCTCTCTCTCTTCTCTCTCCTCTCTCTCTCTCTCCTGTTCGAACACCTACCCCCAATCCTCTCCTCCCACCCACCCACCCACCTCCTGATCGTCTCCTCTTCTTCTCCACACCCACCCTCGTCTCCTTCCCCTCCCTCGCCCCCCCCCCCCCCCCGCAACCACAACACCACACACACACACACACACACACACACACACCACACACACCACACCTCCTTTTCGCCCTGCGCCTAAAACATGAAGCAGTTTGAAGATCCCACGCTCTGCACCTGCCGTTTAACTATCTCTCAAGTGCCGCTTTAATTTGCCCGCTGACGTTGTATTGTGATTGCGAAGTGCAACGTTTTCAGCTCTCTCCCCTTTCTCTTCGGCACTGTTGGCGCTTTTCCTTCTTTCTTTACTTTCTTTCTTTCTTTCTTTGCCTGATCTAACCCTCCACAGGCGTTTGAAGTTAGCCTGTTTCTGTTATACACACATCATTATCACCATTGAGGACGTCGGTGCGAGCAACAGGTGATTGGTGAAGCCCTAAACGCTAGGAAGTGTACAGAATTCGGAGAACTCGAAGTATTTGTTGTATCAAAGAGACAAGAGACGAACAACTCAGAGGAAGTAGTCTCCCCTTAATCGTCGTCGATCACTGAGCGTCTGTTGTAGGGTACTAACGGTTCCAGCTCACACTAACTGGAAATCGGCTCCAAAGAGATGTCCGTCAAGTGCTGTGCTTACGGTCAAGGTGGCCAGGAAGTGGCTTTGACTTCCTGTCCTCTGACCAGTTGGTGTCAGGGTGTCCATGAGGTCACAACAAACGTTCTTTATCTTATTTGATTCATTTTGCGCCCAATTTGAGGATGTTGTTACGTGGCCATACCAATGTTTGCATTTGTTCGTGCTTCGTTTTCATTGTCCTCAGCTCAATGTAGTTTGTCTAAATGTAGTTTGTCTAAATGAAGTTTGTCTAAATGTAGTTTGTTCTAAATGAAGTTTGTCTAAATGAAGTTTGTCTAAATGTAGTTTGTCTAAATGCAGTTTGTCTAAATGTGTTTTGTCTATATGTAGTTTGTCTAAATGTAGTTTGTCTAAATGCAGTTTGTCTAAATGTAGTTTGTCTATATGTAGTTTGTCTAAATGTAGTTTGTCTAAATGTAGTTTGTCTAAAATCGAGTTGTCCAAATGGTAGGTTTGTTATATGTATTTGTCTAAATGTAGTTTGCCTATAATGCAGTATTTCTAAATTTTTTTCTATAATGTAGTTGTCATAAATGTAGTTGGTCTTTCTGAGGATCACAGAGTCCTAACGCGTGGCTTTGTTTTGACACTTGTTTTTCATTTGCTTGCTGTATAGTACTTTCTTTTTCATCAAATTTACTGGATCAGTATACACAGTGGGCGTGTGCTGGGCTCCAATCTATGGCGGACTTTGTCGCTGAAGACAGATTCATGAGACTTGCAGCTAAGTCATGAGGCTTGTAGCTAAGTCATGAGGCTTGTAGCTAAGTCATGAGGTTTGCAGCTAAGTCATGAGGCTTGTAGCTAAGTCATGAGGCTTGTAGCTAAGTCATGCGGCTTGTAGCTAAGTCATGAGGTTTGTAGCTAAGTCATGAGGCTTGTAGCTAAGTCATGAGGCTTGCAGCTAAGTCATGAGGCTTGTAGTTAAGTCATGAGGCTTGTAGCTAAGTCATAGGCTTGCAGCTAAGTCCAGCACACTACTCAGTCTCGGAGATGTGAGCTGTACCATTCTGCTTTCATAATTATGGCACAGTGAGCTCAGTCAAAATAATCGTTTTTGATGAACCTGAGTGGAACCCTCTATCTGAAGGGGTAGACTCCGAAAAGACAGAAAAGCTCCTCTAATCACCAGCCGCCAGGTCTTTCCTGTCCATGTCGTATAAATGATAACTTCCTCTGGCTGGCAGTCATCAGTGTGGGCGGCAGTCATTCTCTCTGTGAACTTGTAACTGCTGTGATGTACTGACCTCGTGGTGCATGCACTTATTGTTCTCAATGTGTCATTGCTTTGCGTCATCCAGTTAAGGACACAATGGGAGGTGGTCATCCCAGAGGTGGACCAAAGTGGACAACGTCAAGGGTTGGGCTGGCTCATATAACACCTCTCATACAGATCTGACGTTTAGAATCAAATAATCATACAGATAGACATTTCGAAAGAACATGTAGAATATATTTTTTAATGTTTAAACACGTCTTGTGTCAAGAGGTGAACACTTCCTAGCATAAGGCCTCCGTCGTTCTATACCGCCAGTTTTGTCGGCTTCGCGAAGTGTTGTTTAACGAAGACTTAAACAACACAGATTCGTTTGGCTTCGAACTTCCATCTTTCCGTTGTCAATCATTGCATCAACTTCAGCGTTATCGTCAAGTCCAAAAAGGACATATAGGCCTTTCTTGGTTATTGAACCAAAATCTACGCACGCTGTTGCTAATACACAGTCAGGGTATTAAC
>CM031611.1:32123110-32145579 GCA_018398815.1 Conus ventricosus | reverse complement strand
TTTCTTTTCTGTGAAAACAAATCCTCCCCCATCCATAACGAAATATTACTGTTTACGTGATAAAAAAAACAACAACAACAGATTTACAAGCTTCCTGGTGTCAAAACCCAATAATAATTGTTTATCTCGTGAAAACAGTGATCGCCACCCCCATCCCAATCCGAAAACAGAGATACGTGAAAAAGACAACAACACATTTTCACCTATGTTTCTGGCTCTGGGGTATGGCTGTCAAACATGAATATCTGAAAACAGTAGTTATGACCCATAAACAGATAAAATCATGGCTCACTAAAGGGGATAATTTTAACTCATGAAAATGGCTGATTATGACTCATGAAAACGAATTTTTATGGCTAATGAATAGGGATAATCATGAGTCATAACAAACGATGATAATGACACTGTCAAAGGCATAATTTTGACTCCTGACAAAGCGATGACCATAACTCATTACAGGGATAATTACGACTGATGAAAAGGAATAATGATGACTCATGAAGAGAATCAGTATGACTCAAGAAAACGGATAATTACAGCTAAGCAAAATAGATATGACAGCTTTCATAATTATGGCGCATGAAAAGGGATAATTATGGTTCTTGAAACCTCATGAAACGTTATTTGTCAATGTACTTCATCGCTTGGTCTACGGAGCTTTAAAAGACTGATTTTATACAGGCGGAGAATGTAGTTATTTCTTTGCTGATGGCTTACTAGGATCATAAAGTTGTCTTGTTCCTTGCAGCATGTTAAAAAATATTCCACATGAAAACAAATTGTTTGAACAGTAACAGTACTGCTTTTAGTTCACAGTTAATCAAAAATAACATTTAGTGCTTACTTATTACCACAGTATTTCCAATAGAAAACGGAAATATTCGTACATTAAAAAGCGTCACACACACACACACAAACACACACACACACACACACACACACACACACACACACACACACACACATATATATATATATATATATATATATATATATAATATATATATATATTTATATATATATATATATATATATATAGTCCCTTGCGGATTCATTCCAAGAACTGGCCCTCAGCACTTGTGTCTTAGAGGATATCTTTTTATATTTTTTTTACTTTTCACAAGAAAATGTAGCTTGTTTTGCTCTTTTATGATTTTCTTTTGCTTCTTAGATGGCACCTTTGGTTGGTTTTTTGAAAACTCAACAAACATACTACGGTATTGTACACCAACCTTTTCTGGGATTGCATTCTTCTTAAAACTGAAAAGGCAGAGGAGTCAAATTACCACTTTCCGCGGTCACTGAGGAGAAACACCAAGTTTCGAATATCGGTATATGACCAGGAGTTAGGTGTTTGTGAGTTTTCTCCCTATTGGAGATTATAAGCTTGCTGAAGGCTCATTTTGAGAAGCAGTTATTTCATTTTTTTTCCCCATCCACCCACTTGAGCACATACTGTTAGTTAGGCAGTATGCCACTGCAGATATGAATGCTTATCTCCCCCTATTTCTCAATCAAAGACATAAGAGCAAGCTTTGTTTATAATTCAATATTTCTTGCAGTCATTGCACACCAAGCTGCTCTGTAAGTTGCTGGAACGGTGCGGTACTTATCCTTGGAATTTATTAGTTTGTTATATATATATATATATATATATATATGTGTGTGTGTGTGTGTGTGTTACCACATACATATACATAAACACATATATAAAGAAACAGAAACGAAATTGGAAGACGAAGTTTGGACAACCTACTTTGTAATTCAGTTTATTTCCATTTAAAAATCCACTCTGTCTCCAGTAAAAACAAGGACAAGAGATCTAACGGGAAATCTGTTCTGATTACGATCTTCAATTACGACCTTCCATTACTATTTTTTTTCCCTGAGCACCAAGAATAGCATTTTCCTCTCTCTAATTGATCGCAGAAAGCGTTGAAATTTTCACTCTTACAAGCCGATATTGCGGAAAAAAACACACTGAGTTTTCGCCTGAGTTTACTTCATTTCACGTGATCTTTCAGAAACTGCTGGCAGTTTCCTCGCATTGTGCCCAGCTAGATCAGTTCAGTTCAGTTCAGTGGTTTATTTAACGTCTTTTCATCGCCAGATGATATTAGACACTTGTTAAAAAAAAAAAATTAAAAAAATAAAAATAAAAAAAAACCCACCTTATCTAGTACTTGCAAAGCCACATCTGATATGTGCAATATTTACATAAGTGAAATACCCTAGTGGTACACAAAGTTGTAATCTTTACAAAAATTTTGCAACCTGTGACTGCGAAAAACCATGGCAATTTCAGCAACACATGAACCATATAAGACGCTATTAACTTATCAAAGTGAATCATCTCAATACCTTTCTCCTGATAGAGCGAGGTCAGCACTGAGCATTCAAAACAAAAGATGACGCACAGCCCAGCTAGACGTTGCCATGCAAAGCGAAATCTTTCCCTGTGTCTGTGTTGCACAAAACACTAAGTTTGGAGGTTCATGCCTCTATATTTCCTAAACATTACATGCGGAGATAGTCGGTGGATATCCTTTATTACCAGTGCTCCTCTCATGTCCTAGTTTTCCTGGGATAAAGCTGCCCACATGAACATGGCCGTTCTTCTGGTGTTCCCACACAGGCAGCATGGCAATAAAACGAACGACGAGCGTTTAGCTTCAGAGATGGGGAACTTAGAAACAGAACCTTCAGAACGCCAACTCTGGAATGTAATACCCTAACCCGATAAAACCCTGGCCAAGCCTTAACTTTATCAAACCAGGTAAAGACCTCCATTGGTAAGTTGTGCTGTGGCAGTAGAGTTATTGTTGTTATTATTTTCTTTTCTCTCCATGTTTTCCATTTATGAAGGACAGAACGTGTGCCCCAATCCAGCAATGCACATACCCGTGCAGTGTAACACATCAAAGGTAACAATCACTAACATTCATTTGATCCCCTCATGACTATTATCTTCGGGTGCACCAAACCTGATTCTTGGCGAGTGTTGAGTTATATGGACTTGTGTTGAGCTACACGATTGTTGGACCCATGTAAAGTGTTTGGGGACTGATATCAAGAACAAAACAAACAAACAAAACAAAACAAAACAACACACTTGTAGCAAGTGAGTTTCGGACTGAAGGTCAGTTACACATCACAGTCAAGGTCACGAATCATAGTATGGTAATGTTGCTTACAGACCAGCCGACCGCAAAGGCCATATCAGGGCTGTCACCGCGTTGAAGTCAACTCACAAGTCATTATTAACATACAAAAAAAAAAACAACCTCAGTCACACAACCCTTAAAAGACGCCTTCAAAAACAGACCGAAATTGTGTTAAAAAAAAACTTTCCTCCGTAAAAATCTTACACAGAAATTGAAAGATCATATCAGGGGACGTCTCTGAACAAGGTTTTCACTGAGTCTGTGGCAAAGTGTTCATGTCTCACACAGGGCAACTCCCAACGTTCTAAAAGAATGTTTCACTGTGAGTGGTACCTTACATGGCATGCAACCACGGAGCTTTTTCACCTTTTAAAAGATAAGAATGGGTGAAAAACGAGTGGCCTGTAATGCAAACAGCTCAAATCTTTTTGTTCTTTTATGGCCGCCTCGGGAAGAAGGTTAAATACTCTTTCAGGTTTGGACAGAGGAAATTGCAAAGATGTTTTCAGAATTTGACGAATTACTTTCACAAAGATAGAGGCTTAACCACTTCTTCAAAATTGAACAACAAACAAACAACAAAACAGACAGACATGAGAAAACAAAGCTGAAACAGTGACTCATCTTCTCCCGGTTTTAAAATCCACTTAATCTTCATAACAAACAAGGTGAATGTTGTCCTAAGACCAAAAGGTCACTTTCTGTCACTTTCATTACTTACATTCTGTAGAAAACTGAATCTTAAGTTATAGAGATTTATCCAGATGTTTTCTTCAACCCTCCATCCCCCACCCCGCATCCCTAGTGTGATCGTTGTATGCATTATTTCTTGAATAAAGTGTGGGGGGGGGGGGGGGGGGGGGGGGGGGAGACCAAAAGGTCACAAAGAATTGTTTTCAAGCTATGTACAAGGACTTTTCCCCTATGTGTTGTAGATTCATGTAAACATGGTCGTTACACACACACAACACACACACACACACACACACACACACAACACACACACACACACACACACACACCACGCACAGCACACGCACACAGCACACAGCACACACACACACACACACACACACACACCAAAAGATATAGCATCTGTTCGGGCCAATGTGATTTTGTTGTGATTTTGGTCAGTGTGTGTGCGTGTCGTGCGTGCGTGCGTGCGTGCGTGCGTGAGAGTAGTATGTATGTATGTATGTATAGTAGCCTATATATATATATATATATATATATATATAAAATATATATATATATATATATATATATTATAATATATATAATGGTGTTTGTGTGTGTGTGTGTTGTGTGTGTGTGTGTGTGTGTTGTGTGTGTGTGTGGTGTGTGTGTGTGCGCGGTTTGTTGTGTGTGTGTGTGTGGTGTGTGTGTGGCGTGTGTGTGTTGTTGTGTGTGTTGTGGTGTGTGTGTGTGTGTGGTGTGGAAAGGGGTGGGGGTTGGGGGGGGGGGGGGGCGGGTGTATCTTGTCACCCTGACATCCCGATTCGCCATTTCCCATTTCGCCACATTCCAATTCGCAATTTCCCATACTGAGAAACACTGTACTGCTCCCGTCCCATATTGTCACATACATACACGTAAACGTCGAAGAGTGTATTCCTCGGAAGATTAGGTGTAAGAGAGTTAAGCGTTCCCCCTGTCTTGATGTCGTTAGTAAGTGCAACGTGAGGAAACAAATTTCTGATTTCTACCTTTCTAGCAGACTGCCCATTCTTTGCATATGTATCTGTCTGCACAGGTATCTCTGAAGGCGGAATGTGTCTACTTTAATGATGAGATTTTTATTTTTTTAAAAAAGGTCATTTGCAAAGGTGAACCTCGGAAACCCAGCCAAGAAAGGACTGTATACAGTCATCCTTGAAGAGAGAGAGAGAGAGAGAGAGAGAGAGAGAGAGAGAGAGAGAGAGAGGAGATATGATGATATGATATTATTTATTGCTATAAAGCGGTACAGCTTCATAAGCAAGACGGTGCGATGAACAATAATAACAAAACAATTAAACAAGGCATCGCGGAAAGTCCGACAGGGAAACCATGGAAACAATGTTTGTTTTCTTTTCCCCTCTTTGGCATCTGTCCCCAGTGCCCGGGTCCGTCATACGAGTCTCGTGAACATAGGCTGGCACCTCAGGTAGAACTGGATCAGGCCGTGTAGCGTCTCATCTGCCGTGCCGCACGTGCTTGGATCTCGGCGTGTTGTGACTGACAAACACGTTTCCCTTTACGGAGACTGACAAGTTTAGCACGTTCTTCTGTCAGCATGTTTTTGTCGTCCTGCTTCACAACCAGAACACACATTTGCTGTCACCAGAGATAGCCGCACAAGTAAATTCCAGGACTAGATCGTCTGATTCGCACATGAGCACATCAGGGGTCGGTCGATCGCTGGTACTGTCACTTTTCGGAAAGATTTTTCTGTCCTTGTCCCTCAATCGTCTTTGCACAGACCTATCTGTGAGGGTAGCAACATAGCTTTTAACCACACTGGTACTGAAACTACCAACAGAACTATCTATTATCGGCTCGATGTCCGTCTCAAGTTGTGGAATGATAGCACTGTCACAGTCAATCATGCCTGAAGTTTCGTTGGCCTCGTTCACTTGAAACACATCAGACGGCGCTTCGTCCTCGTCTTGGTCGCTGTCATTCCGGTTCGGCCGTGTTGACAAAACGTAGTCCTCTGTGTCTGATATTTCCGACTGTGTGTCAGGCAAGAACGGCGCATCCAGTGGCCGTACCGTATCGAGGTCATGATCCTGCTTCGTACTTGCCTGACTCTGTTGCTGTCTGGCCCTTTCCCGGTCACGTCGAATCTGACAGGGTGGTTTTCTTCGGCAATATTGCACCCTTGTATTCCGATTCAGGACAGGGTCCGCCATGTTTGTTGACACCGGCGGGTTGGCAGGCTTGAGGCGTAGCACAACCACCGTGCTGTCTCCTTCTCCCGCCACTGTCCAACTGCTCACCGTGTTGTCCGTCAGCAGGGCACTCAGGGTCTTCTCCACAGTCGCTGGCAGTCCAGTAACTGGCATGTTGACGATGAAATCAGGGAATTTACTGCAGCTCTTCCGATGTGCGCCCTTTCGCTACGCTTCACGTCACGTGACCCCCGAGAGAGAGAGGAGAGAGAGAGAGAGAGAGAGAGAGAGAGAGAGAGAGAGAGAGGAGAGGAGAGAGAGGAGAGAGAGAATCTGAGGAGAGAGGGGACGGGAGCATCATCTCTTGTCTTTGGCAGCTGGAATTTCATTGCGCATAGTGAAGGCATCCACCATTTCCTGCTGGCCCGATTGGCTCTGTGTCTGCTTCCTGTTCACAGGTTGTTAGTCTGATATTGAAGGCATCCACCACTTCCTGCTGGCCAGAATGGCTCTGTGTCTGCTTCCTGTTTACGGTTGTAAGTCTGATATTGAAGGCACCCACCACTTCTGTGGCCTGATTGGATCTGTATCTGTTTCCTGTTCACAGGTTGTAAGTCTGATATTGAAGGCATCCACCACTTCCTGCTGGCTTGATTGGCTCTGTGTCTGTTCCTGTTCACAGGTTGTAAGTCTGATATTGAAGGCATCCACCACTTCCTGTTGCTTGATTGGCTCTGTATCTGTTTCTGTTCACAGTTGTAAGTCTGATATTGAGGCATCCATCACTTCCTGTGCTTGATTGCTCTGTGTCTGTTTCCTGTTCACATGTTGTAAGTCTGATATTGAAGGCATCCACCACTTCCTGCTGGCCTGATTGGATCTGTATCTGTTTCCTGTTCACAGGTTGTAAGTCTGATATTGAAGATATCCATCACTTCCTGCTGGATTGATTGGCTCTGTGTCTGTTTCCTGTTCACAGGTTGTAAGTCTGATATTGAAGGCATCCACCACTTCCTGCTGGCCTGATTGGCTCTGTATCTGTTTCCAGTTCACAGGTTGTAAGTCTGATATTGAAGGCATCCATCACTTCCTGCTGGCTTGATTGGCTCTGTATCTGTTTCCTGTTCACAGGTTGCAAGTCTGATATTGAAGGCATCCACCACTTCCTGCTGGCCTGATTGGCTCTGTATCTGTTTCCTGTTCACAGGTTGTAAGTCTGATATTGAAGGCATCCACCACTTCCTGTTGGCTTGATTGGCTCTGTATCTGTTTCCTGTTCACAGGTTGCAAATCTGATATTGAAGGCATCCACCACTTCCTGCTGGCCTGATTGGATCTGTATCTGTTTCCTGTTCACAGGTTGTAAGTCTGATATTGAAGGCATCCATCACTTCCTGCTGGCCTGATTGGTCTGTATCTGTTTCCTGTTCACAGGTTGCAAGTCTGATATTGAAGGCATCCACCATTTCCTGCTGGCCTGATTGGCTCTGTATCTGTTTCCTGTTCACAGGTTGCAAGTCTGATATTGAAGGCATCCACCACTTCCTGCTGGCCCGATTGGCTCTGTGTCTGTTTCCTATTCACAGGTTGTTTGTCGGTTCATCACACTTCACACATGATAAGGTCAAATGATGAAGTCTGAAGCACAGACAAGTGGTTCACTTAGAGGCAAAACCTACGTTCGGGCGGGCAATAGCCCGACCTAGCTAAAGTTAAAACGACGGACAAGAAGAGCGGACCGATGTGGTAACCTACGCGGGCAGCCCAGCGACCTGAACATTTGTTTTGCTCGGAGGAATTGTATTCTCTGCGCGAGCAAGCGGCACTGTGACAAATACGGATAGTGGGAAAAACGAGACGAGAGACTGTTTCTGTCTCACTGTTTCTGTGATTGCTTCCATCTTGGGGAAAAGGAAACACCATACAGCGAGTGTTGCACGCTTCGGAAAAGACACACAGATACACATAAATAAAAAACACACCTCACAATGCAACAAAAATGAGTAAACATAGTAGTGATCAACGCGCATCGCGATAGTAAGTGATCCACGAAATCTACGAAGTCTCTAAAAATCACATGTAGCTAAATGTCTCTAACGAATATGGCAATCTGCAAAAGCTTCAGCAAAAAAAAAAGCAACAACAACAAAATGAATAAATAAACAAAAACCAGTAAACCCGAACAAAAACAAACAAACAAACAAAAAGCGCAATAAGGTGCAAACATCTTCACGCAGCTGAAAACTCTACATTTCTGTCATGTCACGAAATGGCTCATTGAGAATCAGCATGCCAGCGTTGTTGCAGCAAAGCCTGCGAATACTGCAGGAGCAAGTCAACATCTGATTAAGCCGATACTGATGGAGCGAAGTCGGTGAGACAATGATGTTCGTCAACAGCAAGACAATCGCGCCACCTGCTCTCACATGCGTTAACATAGCTGTCCACACCAGATTGCTGTGATTATTTCCCTGGAGAGCTGACTGGTTGAATTGTCGTCTCGCTCTTCGTTGCACATCGCGAAGGGCAGAGTCATCATTAAGGCCATGTTTGGAATGAAGATGTTAAAAGGTGTGTCTGTGTGAGTGAGTGTGCTTGCATGCTTGCGTGCATACTTGCGCGTGCGCGAGCGTGTGTGTGTGTGTGTGTGTGTGTGTGTGTGTGTGTGTGTGTGTGTGTGTGTGTGTGTGAGCGCGCGTGTGTGTGTGTGCGCACGCGCGCACACTCGCGCTCGCGTAAACGCGCGTGTGTGTGTACGCGCGCGCACGATCGCGCTCGCGTAAACGCGCGTGTGTGTGAGTCTAGGGACACACACACACACACACACACACACACACACACACACACACACTGAGAGAGAGAGAGAGAGAGAGACAGAGAGAGAGAGAGATGGGGTATGAGGTGAACAAATGAGCCGACATGTGCGGCTGTGTATGTATGAGGTGTGTACAAGCGTTGAATAATCCTACTACCTCTGTCACAGTATTCTTCCCTTTCAAAATCGCACTCCGACCCTCCTACCTTCCTGCCACTCCCTCTCCCACCTCTCCGTCGACCCCCTGCTCCCCCTTCTCTTCTCCCCCTCTCCTTCACCCCGACCCCTCTTCCTCCGTCCCTTTTTTCGTTGTCACCATACTTCGCAATAATAACCCTACCATCATGTACATGATCTTCAGCCTCTGTTCTCTTTCATCTGAACGATCACCACCCACCCTCAGTCCTTCCGCCGCTTGTAGTCTTCACTCTACTGAACAGCCAGCATAAATAATAACACGTGCCCCCGTCCTCTTGGTATCTCCTCACTTCAGTCCCGTGGAATTAAAAACCAGCATTTAGGGGAAAGTCCCCCCGCCCCACCCCCGCCCAGAGACAGACACACGCCAAAGCTTGAAGCCTGTCTTTTCATGCCTGCAGGTACTGTTTACATCACCTGGTTGACAGGGGGCCAGACCTTCCTACGTCTTGTCAAAGAGAATCCGTGATCACCGCTGTTTCTGAACTTCTGGCTCCAGATGATTGGTGGTATGACGCTCTGGTGCTTGGACACAAAGGGAAGGCGTTGACCGAGGTATGACGTTTGGTCTTTCAGGGAGAGAACTCTCAGCAAACCGATCTTGACAGGAGAGTTACCTGTCGGCAAAGACTCCTTTTGTGTGAAAAGTCTTGACAGTTTGTAAAGTCAGTCGCAGCTACCCTGTCGTTCGTTCAAGTCACGGCCGGATGCTTCCTGATAGAGACTTCCATCAAACTTTAAGGATGACGTCTAATTAGTATTCTCAGGTTCTCCTTTCTGGGGCCGAGGGGGCCCAACGAGTCAGCGCGGCCTGGAGAAGGAGGGTCTCTAAGATGGCGGCGGCTCCGCGACTCACTCACGCGAACAATCGCGTTGGGCACACCGTGAAAAGACGTGCCACACCGCGGGCTGTTTTGACTGATCACATGGTGGCTGCACCTAAATGAGGGGGTGGGTCTGGGGGGCTCAGGTCTCCGTTCTGCCTCGAGCTGAATAGCTGGAGGTAATGCGTCATCCTCCCCACCCCCCACCCCCCCTTTTTCCATTCATCGCTGACTTTCTCCGCTTCCAGCCATGCACCCGTGTAAACAAGGTAAGCAGTTTTGCTGCTCGTGGGTATTTTGGCATCCCCTGACACATTCCGGTACAGTCTTCCTGCTGAGGTTTTGGAACCCCCCGTCTCGTTGATACTAAGCGACATTTTGGTCGATCTAGATCTCCACTCATTTTGTTTCTTCGTGTTTGTTGTTTATCTGCCCGTGGCACTCACTCGTTTTGTAGGACCATCAGTTGTTGTTTCTCCACAGGCAGAAAATATTGGCTCCTGAGCATGCTTCTTCCAGGGCGTTATATGGCCTCTGCTCTACAGTGGACAACGCCTGTGGGTGTACTTACCAACCTGCATGGGGAAACTCTTTCTAGAACACATGCAGCTCATCGACTTGGTAAATTCATATCTCTTGAAACAAAACGAAACAAGCCGGCGTTTCAATTCCGATAAAACAAAAAGCTCGACGGTCATCGCTGTGCACCTGGACAGCATATTATGAGTAGGGGGAAGGGGTGTAGATGGAAGTCGGAATCGTCAAGTTTTTAACCCAGCAGACTACGGAGGCCATATTAGGGCTGCAAGCAACTGAGTTTGAAAGGAGACTGTGTACAAAACGAAATGCTGAGATCATAATTTAAACTCAGGTCATGTTCTGGGACTAGAAGACCTATCTAAAACAATAAACGGGGCGCCGAACACGTTTGTCTGAATGCAGATGTGTGACTATATTTAATCCACACTGTGAAGGGCTCTGAGGTGTTGAAAAGCGCTATCAGAGCATCCCTTGATGATTAGCTTTGTATGACTACAGCTTGAGGAAACTGAAATCAGCGACAGGTGGAGCTGTGTTCGAGGCCGAACTGTGGAACTGCGAGTTCAAACACTGATGGTGGTGATGCTATGAAACTGGGTAGAAACTGAAACGTACCAGCACAAAACAAAACTGAGCGTTGACACGAGGAAAATATGAATCAATAATTAAATACTCCCATCAAAACATTATATTATACTTCTGTCTTTTGTTGCATCCCTCAAATACAAACAATGAATTAGCTAAATGAAAGAATGGATAGGAGACGTCAGTTCTTAGAAATGCTTGTTCATGCTCATTTTTAAAAAAAGAAAAGAAGAAGAACAAGAACAAGAAGAAAGAAGAAAGAAAGAAAGAAAGAAAACATTACATTTGTGATGTGAAAGAGGAAACAATGGAAGATGTAGAAAGAGGAAGGGACATAGGGCAGAGACAGACCTTATGGGAAACAAGAATAAGAAATGGGCTGTGCATTAAAATTGGCTATTTTGGTAAAGAGTAACAATAACAAACTGAACAATATCAGATATGTAGAGGGCAGAGGATACGTAACACACCTCTCGCCTTTCAGCTATTTCTCAGAGTTCGTTCGCTTGCGTATGTCACTAAACACAGACACCCTACACGCCAGGAGAGAACTGAGCAGTTTGCCTGGTCGCCCTCACAAGTTACCACGTATGCCAGCTTCTTCTTCTCCGCTGTTTGGCGAGGGTGGCCGGCTCTCTGTACGTAGTCTTAACAAGGCGTGAATCACCGTGTGTGTGTGTGTGTGTGTGTGCTTCCAACGTGATGTTTTGTTACTATCAGAGCGAACTGAAGAGAGGAGAGAGCCAACCGGTCAACAGGTAGGCAGACAGAGAACCAATCAGGTCAACAGGAAGTGATGAATGCCTTTGATATGCGGCACTGAACATCAACTAGCACATGGCGAAGACACTTATCTTCTTTGCCACCCTCCCCCCTCCACATCTTGCCCAGGAGAAAATGGAACCGACCCCAAGGAAAACACCTGGGGAACGATCTGACTTGGGTACATAAACATAACACCGACACCGACGGACGCGCTGTTCCGGTACGGGCATGCTTCACTTCTTCCTTCACCTGACTTCCGCCGAACAAAGAAACATGGCGGCCAAGGGGACGCCACTCTCAGCCACCCAGCATGGTGGTGGGGGGTTGTCGGCAGTCGGGCCGTGTACCGCGGTTAAGGCCAAGCAGCGGGGCGTGCAGAGACACAACAGGGTAGGTGGGTGGTAAGTGTGGAGACAGGGTAGGTGGGTGGTAAGTGTGGAGTGGGGGGAGGGGGATCAGGCCTCTACTTCCCCGTGGTCAGTCGATGGTCAGCGGACCGTTTGACCGGAAACACACTGAATTCCTCCTGCTTGTCCTTGCTCCATTCATTCTCTCAGTCTGTCTGTCTGCCTGTTTGCCTGTCTGTCTGTCTCTGTCTGTCTCTGTCTGTCTGTCTGTCTGTCTGTCTCTCTCTCTCTCTCTCTCTCTCTCTCTCTCTCCTCTCTCTCTCTCTCTCTCTCTCTCTCTCTCTCTCTCTCTGCGCGCGCGGGCGAAGGTATATATATATGTATGCACGTACATAGGTACGTGCGTATGTATATAATATGTATGTATGTATGTATGTATGTATGTATGCATGTATGTATGCATGTGTGTATGTGCGTATATGAGTATGTATGTATATATGGATGCGCACGTGCGCGCGCGCACGCGCGCGCGTGTGTGTGTATGGACAATGGGTAATGACATAGTTCTGAGTATTGTTGTCATATAGGTGACGAGAAGAGGGTGGGTTGGTGGGTGGGAGGGCAGGATGGTTCAAAGGGAGATAAACAACAAAGGAGCATTGCGTTTGAGAGAGAGAGAGAGAGAGAGAGAGCCCCTACCTGAAGGTAACAGTCATGTAACCTCACACAGTGCACGTGCAATGGGAACACCATGGGGATGTCATAAAAAAAGTTTTGTGGACGGACAATCTGCAAAACAGCAAATATCAGGTCATCGCATAGCGCAGTCGTCTCAAGCGTTTTAAATGGAACATTGCAATATTAGATTTCTACATAAGTACACTGAACGTAAAGTGACATTGGTTATTATTATTTAAAAAAATTAAGCTGAATGAATTTTGTCCTCAAGTCATGAGGAACAGGACCGCAAAGAATAACATGTGTAGTATCTTCCTCAACATTATGTCACAAACGACACAACACCTTGCCAGCTATTTGTCCCCCTCTATATTTGAAGCGATACCTGGCGATGTCTGGCATACAAAATGTTAGTTTATAAGATCGTTTTTCATATATCTACTGATTACGACTTCCATGCATTTTCAGCGTTGTCTTTCACGCCCCGCATTCTAAAAACCTGTCACCAGTGTAGATATGATCGTGACACTTGTCACTCACAGTTAGTAATTCTTTGCTTGAAGCATTTAACAAAACCTTTAATATTTTCAACCCCTTTGTTATCCCACACAAAAGCGAAACGGTAGAAATACAAACATTTTTGTGTATTTGTTGCCCAAAGCTTCTCTTCATGATAAAATCCTTTAAAGTCGTGACGGCTTTAAATTGCAATTTATGATTTCTCATCGTTGTCAATTTAAAACCAGTGCCTAATGCCTTTTTACATGCGAATTTATATGGGATACGGCACCAGTTTGCCAGACTAAATCATCATGAGTGTGACTGTCAACATTTTGAAAACGTTTCATGTTAAGCAAATGTAAATATTGCATTGAAATCACACCGCCCCTTTCCAACGCCCTATACATAGACTGAACTTCAGGATCATTTGAATATTTTGTATGTTAAATGAGCTTATAATAACCTGAAGAGTGGCTCTTATGCTCTGTTTTGTACATCCTAGTACGTAAGTGTGAAACTCAGCCCGTTGGAAAAGAAAATACATGTATACTTTTATACATTCATCAGTCTTGCACTTTCATTTCCATATCTACAATACTCGTGTCCAGCTAGACACCGACCCTTTAGAAATGGAATTATTTGTTCACTCCATATTCCCTTTGAACTCCAGCCTCGGTGCCGCTGCATTCAAACTGCCCGACTGTATATGAAGACCTGCAACAGTTAAAGACAACAAGACAGAGTCTTTACTAAAGAGCAATATAAACAACTTGTATTTGGCTGCCTCACCTTCTGTGTCAACCCAGTGGTGTCACACACACGCCGCTCATTGCGGCTCCCCCGTCCACAGACACACCTTGTTTAAGTTCCGCTGCAGCCCCGGACCCGGCAATCCACAGGGAGCAGCCGGTGTCAAGTCGTCATGTGGCAGCCCACCAGAGAAGACATTCCACGGCTGCAGAGTCACAGCGGTACATGTTCGGATGCAATGTGGGCAGGACACCACTTAGTAAAGAGAAGGAAACACCCGAAGGTGCTGCGGAGGACCCAGAGAAGCACTGTCTTCACCCGCCTTTTGAGCAGTCCTGTACCGTGGAGGAGGTAAGATTTATGACCTTGCGTTTTTTAGTAGAAACATTTACTCTTGCACAATAATACTATGAACTATGCTGATTATGTCTGGAGAGGGAAACACGATCACAGACCCCTGTGTTAGGAGCAGTGATCGATCAAAGTTTTCAATAACTGAATTTTTGACACAATCAGAACACCATAGCACCAGCCAAAGCATCCCCCTGCCAAGGTCAGGGAGCAGACGCGCGCCTGCTCTAGATCTGTCATCGCCGCTAGCGGTGTATAGTTAGACGAGTCAACCACGTGAAAAGTAACACGTTTCACTTGGTGTTTATGTGAATATCAAATAAAATTGAGAACAGAAATGTATATGTACATTACTTGTAATCAGGCAAAAATACATATAAGACTGATATTGTTGCAAATATTCCTATGAGGGTGCAAAAAAATGTATCACCGGTCGTGGCCATCACGCGTGCGAACGGCTTTGTTTCATTCTTGGTGTACTGATTTTGATGTCTTTTTGTAAAATCAAGTTTCAGCACATTTGGAGCGGCTTTCAGCATAATGCAGCTATTTGACTGACTAAACAACCTTTTCACAGCTGGTGAGTTTACATACATTATTTTTAATCCAGTTTTATGTCCATTTTAACTTTTAATGATTAAAAATCGGTTTTTAGGTATTAGAAATATTCACGTTGTTCCTCTTAAGATAAAGACTGCATTCAGCCAGAATTCCAAAGCGATTCTTGTATATATATATATATATATATATATATATATATATATATATATATATATATATATATATATATAACAGACACGCCAGTGTCGGACCACAAATGGCACAGTTCATATTTACAAGAACAATATCAATTATAAGTTCGTATCAACATGAATTTTAATTGTATGATGATAAATGCTCAAATAATAAAACAAGAAATAAAAATCAGTTCTGTGAACTTGCTAAGTTGGTTGTCATTATAGCGGAATAAAAAACTGAGCAGTGCAAATTGTATGGTCATCCATTGGCGTCAAAACTCAGGTTTTGCTTTTTTGTCTTTGTTGCAGTTCCGAGTCTGTAGGCAGTCAGAAAGTGGCGATGTCTCGTGACTATAAGAGGATAGACGACCCCAGTGTACCATTTCCATCTGAAGAAGTTGATGACTTGACAGTTGACTGGAATCTGTGCGCTCTGTGCCAGAACCCATCAGGCAAAGCACCTTTGATATGCCCAGCAAAGGGAGCAAGAGGAGATGGAGCAGGGTATACCTACGTTGCTTACAATTTGACAGCTTTTCAGGAGTTGGGTGAGTCCCCACTTTCTATTCCATTGTCTAAACTGGATGAAGGAACTGGTTTTGAGGAGACCTTGAGGAAGCACAAAGCTTCTTGGCACAAGTCCTGTCGTGCAAAAATAAGCAACACTGTTTTAAACAGGAAAAGAAAGCCAGCAAGTGATAAACCCAGTCCTGTGAAAACACGGAAACTTGCAGATGAATCTAGCTGTGAGACAGATGAGATGGACACAGGACCAACATGCTTTTTCTGCAATGGATGTCCCGGTGCAGCAGGGCTTCATCGAGCTCTTACTTTGCCCCTGGATGATAAAGTTCGTGCACATGCTCAGCAACTGAACGACCAAGAGCTACTCACAAAACTTGCTGTCAAAGACATGGTGGCAATGGATTGTCATTATCACATTAAATGCCTGTCTGCCTTCTACAGACGTGTACCAGCAAACCAGGCACAAGAATCAGAAGAAACAACAAACAGATCAACAGCACATGCTATTGCACTTGCTGAGGTTGTGGCTTATATTGAAAGCTTCCGAGATAATCCCCAAACAGCCCCTGTTTTTGGCATGACATTTCTACTTCGTCTATATACTTCTCGTCTCTCACATTTTGGTTTAAATGATGAAAAGGTACATTCTACACGCCTAAGAAAAAAGATTGAAGCAGCCATACCAGATCTGAAGTGTGCGTATCAAGGGAGAGACGTCATACTTGTATTTGACAAAGACCTGGGTGATGCTTTCAAAAAAGTGTGCACTATTGATTCTGATGCTCTTCAATTGGTCAAAGCAGCCCAGATCATAAGGAAAGACATATTGAAGGGACAAGGGGAATTCAAAGGAGTCTTTGAAGACAACTGCCAAGAACAGTCAGTTCCAGCATCTGTGAAAGCGCTCATGAGCTTTATCCTTGATGGCCCAACATCGATTGATCAATCAGAGTATGATCCAAAACCTCAAAGACAAGCTGTTCTCACTCTTTCCCAAGTGATTGTTTTCAATTGTCGAAAGATTGCAAGGGACACAAAATTTCAGCGCCACAAGAAAGACCGAGAAACCCCTCTACCAATTTATCTTGGTCTGAAATTGCACGCAGAAAGAAAGAAGGGACTCATTACCACACTTTCTGATCTTGGACTTGGGATTTCTTATGACAGGGTGATGTCAATTTCATCTGAGATAGCACACACGGTGTGCAGACGATTTGAGGAGGAAAACGTTGTTGTACCAACAAACATGAGAAAGGGTTTGTTTGTAGCTGGTGTAGTTGACAATATAGACCACAGTCCCACTTCAACGACCTCATCAGATTCTTTCCATGGGAGCAGCATTTCCCTCGTTCAGCACAGACTCAGTGAAGATGATGGTGAACAGCAACAGAGGCCACTTATTGAGGATGGAGCAAACAGCCAAAATCGCACCATTCCTTTGTTGCCACCTGAATACACCAATGTGTTTCCTGTGCCTGACCCAGACAAGGAACATCTGGTGCCTCCATCACCAGGAGGTAATCAGCCAGACATCAGTCCTGAGATTCAAAGCTGCACCAAGGAGTATGCCTGGTTGAAACATGTCTTAGCAGCACTGGAGACAGAGCCTGTGAACAATAAAGATGCAATTTCATGGGCTGCTTATCATGCATCTCTTCAGCAACAAGATAACATCCCATCTGCCATCATTGGACTCCTACCTCTCCTTGTGGACAATGCACACTCCACTTCCCTAATCAGACATGTCATGACTCTGGTAAAGGCAGCCACCCAACACCTCAATCCAGGACAAACACCTGTGCTTGGCATGGACCAGCCACTGTTTGCCTTGGCAAAGGAAATTCAGTGGTGCTGGCCAGACACATTTGGTGAGAAGCACTTTGTTATCATGCTAGGAGGCCTTCACATAGAAATGGCAGCTTTCAAAACGCTTGGGGACTGGCTGAAGGGTTCAGGATGGAATACTGCCATCACACTAGCCGGAATTGCATCCTCTGGTATTGCTGAGTCGTTAGTCAAAGCAGCTCATCTGACCAGAACAAGGCATGCCCACCAAGTTACGGCAGCTGCATTATACATTTTACAGATGGCATGCTTACACAAAGTTTCTGGAGTCAGACCCGAGCACTCCTTTGGGTTTCCACGACTGGAGCATGAAGATGCCAGATGAACAGCCACAGTTTGCATACTGGACAACGGCCCTGGACTTTCAGTTATGTATTTTTCAGCTTGTCTATGCAATCCGCACAGGGCACTTCAAGATGTATGTCCAATGCCTGACGAAGTTGGTACCTTGGATGTTTGCCATGGATAATGTCAACTATGCTCGCTGGTTGGCAGTTCACATCCGAGATTTGGCAGTGCTGGAAGAAAACCACCCTGACGTATTCCAACGGTTCTGCTCTGGGGCATTTGTTGTGAGGAAAACAAAACATACATTTTCAGCAATCGCCTTGGACCAGGCTCATGAACAATGTAACGCCCTTGTGAAAGCTGAAGGCGGCGCCATTGGTCTTACAAACAACCCTGGTGCTCTCAGACGCTGGATGATTGCTGGACCAGAAATATCCCGACTTGTAACAGAGTTCGAAGACCAACTGGATAAAGAGGTTGAGCAGAGCACTAACCATCACGAGCAACGCCCCTCCTTTCAGAATGCATTTGCCTCACAAGTCAATGCCTTGGTTTCCTGCTTTGAAGAAATGGGGAACCCTTTTTCGGAGGACAGCAGATACCTCTTTGCCATTGACACCAAGAATATCATGAATGATGACGTTGTCAACACTGTGAGAACAGCCAGATCACATGGTCAGGAACAGTATGCAACATTCATCGAAGAGCGCTTTGAAAAGAGAACTAAGCCACTTTCTGAACCCATCAAAAAACAGATTCCCCTTGTTCTCAAACCAAGTTTGCAGACTGCCGTCCAGTGTGAAGAGTAATCTGGCAATGTTGAAAAATGACTGTTCTCTGTTTTCGAGGCTCTACATCGCATGCCAGTCCCGACATGGAAATCTAGAAGAGTTCTTTAGGCATGAAAACCACCCATGGCCGCCATCACTCTCAAGATTTGGTCAACTGAGAACAGGATCCAAAGCAGATCTACTTGTGACTTTAACTCGAAGTAAGGCTGTGACGATTCCGGCACCAAACGAGGACATGGAAGATACACATGAAGATTTCTCCCAAACCATGGCTGATGTTCCACCTGATGTGTTTGACAACATTACTGACGTCATTGAAACGGAAGATCCTTTTGAAGAGGCTGGATGTCTGCTGGATGCTAAAGCTGTTGTGATCCCTCTGTCTCCCCCTGAAGTTGACGCAAAATTGCTTGATGGAGCTGCAGTGGTCCAGATGTTGTCGCCCAAGCTAAGTAAGACATTCTAGGAGTATGTGGACAACATGTTTGTACCATACGTCTTAAAGAATCTGGAATCGACATCAAGAGTTGACGTCGTTTTTGACGTGTACAACTCTAGCAGTCTGAAGGCAGGTGCAAGACAGCACAGGGGATGTGGTGTTCGGAGAAGAGTTTTGCCAACCGCACTGCTACCTGGTAACTGGCACAGTTTTCTCCGGGTGGATGACAACAAAACAGAGCTGTTTCAGTAAAAGAACAATTGAAACAGTCAACACGCAGGGGAAGGTGGTGGTAATTACCTGTGGTGAGAAGGTGCTCTGCATCCCTGCTAACAAACAAACAAGTCGTCTGCAAGCCTGCACACACGAGGAGGCTGATACTAGGATCTTACTTCACCTTGCAGATTGCGTGCAGGAGGGTTTGGGCAAGATCTTAGTACGAACCACGGACACAGATGTTCTTGTCCTTGCAGTAGCTAATTTCCAGGTCACTGCTGCACAAGAAATCTGGTTAGCTCTGGGCACTGGAAAACACTTCAAATATGTCCCAGCTCATCAGATAGCCAGACAGCTTGGACCAAGAAAATCGAAGGCCCTTCCAGCATTTCATGCCTTTACTGGATGTGACACAGTGTCTTTTTTCAGCAGCAGGGGCAAGACAACAGCGTGGAATACATGGACTATCTTTCCTGAAGTGACAGACTCCTTCTTGGCCATCATGGACAGACCATGTTCACTGACAGATGCTTTGTTGGAAACCTTCGAGAGGTTTGTTGTACTCATGTACGAACGTACGAGTGCACTCCATAAAGTTGACCAGGCTAGGAAGAAACTGTTTGCTCAGCAAGGAAGGCTCCTTGAGAACATTCCTCCAACTTCAGCAGCTCTTAGACAACATCTTCTCCGTGCTATCTACCAAGCTGGATATGTCTGGGGTCAGTGTCTAGCAAAACAACCTGTGCTCCCATCTCCTGCAGACTGGGGTTGGAAAAAAGAGGGACAAATGTGGCAGCCCGTGTGGACAACTCTTCAGCAGGCACAGGATTCGTGTCTTGAACTGGTTCACTGTGGATGCAATCAAGGCTGCAAAAGGACGTTGCAAATGTGTGAAGGCCAACCTGCAATGTACCGCCCTCTGCGCTTGTGGTGGAGACTGCTACCAGGACATGTGAGCTGATTTGAATGTGACGTGAGGTAAAGCAAACTTTTTTCTTCAGAAGAAAATGGTGCGTGCGCGCGGGCGCGCGCGCGCGCGCGCGCGCGCGGTGTGTGTGTGTGTGTGTGTGTGGTGTGTGTGTGTGTGTGTGTGTGTGTTGTGTGTGTGATTTATGACATTTGATTGGCACTGACAATTCACAAACTGTTTCCCTTTAATGTTCATCGGAAGATATGGTGCTTTAGAGTTATATGACATATTTAACAAACCACAAAGTATATTTTTTTTTATAGCAAATGAGTCCTAAATAGGTCAAATCTTGCGATATAAAAAGGCAACTCAACAGTCTGTCAACTTAAGCAATAAGTATAGAGACAATCAAGTACTTGAAACCCCATCTTTCCCTTCTAGAAGCAGCTGAATTGGTTAAATCTGATACCAAAACATGTAAACATAAGCCATTAAGTAGTCAAAAATACTTGATCTACTTGTTTTTTAAGTGACAAAATGCTTGTTTTCATTTTCAAAAATACGTTTACATAATTTTTTCTGCTCTAAGGGTAATCACTGTTAGTTATGAACTTTGCAAACTACTTGGAGCTCAAAAAAAAAGTAAAAAATAAAAACAATATGATTTTAAGGACTTTGACCTACTTTTAAATGACCTACTTTATTACAGTCTACAAGTTAGCTTCAATACAGGCTTGTCTTCATATGTCTCATCGAATACATACTCAGGGTTATTCTAAAGCAGTTTTTTGTTGCAAAAATGCATTGTTTTGTGCAAAAAAACGAAAAAGAAAGAACATGACACACTGACCTAATTAAATGTATGGCCACGCCCTCCAGAGGTCACGCCCATTGTGTTTCCCTCTGTCATATCATTTAGAAAGGGTCCAGGTACCCACATACCACATGGCATGCTTCTACTATGAAGTGCACGATTCATTGATATTTACTACCTTAACTGCCCCACTATGGAGGCCTGCGCTGTGTTGACGATGGGTACAGGCACGCGCAGGATACTCCATTAAGATATCAAGGGACATAACTGCTCCTGAACAGAGGTAAATCAGACTACAGGATGCAACTCATAATAGCCTTAAAATAGTATCCCCATGGGTGTACCAGCCCGTATTACATGACTGCAGAGCCCACCGGCAAAAGACATCACCCTCCAGCTGCCGAGCACATCCCACAGACCCAAGCACCCCTGCCCACGGACAGATGAAGACAGTGCCCCTCCAGACACAGCCAAGCTTTCGCCATACGGTCTTATGTGCCCTCTACTGACGGCAATAACAGCTCAATCACGGAGCCAGTGTGAGTTTCTTCTTCTTCTTCAGCGTTCCAGTATCTGGTAGCGCGTGAACTCGTTTTACCCTGTTGGGATACTCACACTATACTCGAGAGTATAGTCAGTTCACTCCGACTTCGTTGAGTGCAGAAATTTGTGGGAAGAGATTGTGGAAAAAGATAGATAAAAGATATGGTAGTCAGAAAGGACAGTAGACGACAGTACAGCACAGGAGGAGACAGAGTTACTGAGAGCGAAAGGAAAAGGGGACGTTACTAGCACAGAATGTCCAGAAGGAGGGGAACTATTTGTACAAAAGACCCCCCGGTATCCCCCACGGGGGAAGCCAGTGTGAGCGATCGTCCCAGGGGGCGCTACCATGTATATCCAACGACAGTCCCCATGCCGATACTGACAACCCCTCCCCCACCCCCCACCCTTCCCCCGACACGACCTCAGCAAGGGTAGAGACCCGGACAGGACATGGAAACTGAGATCACCATGTGAGCAGAACGTGAAAGACCTCAGACTTGGAGCCTTTTTGCCCCAATGCTGACCGGTGAGGATCAGAATGATGAAAAGGACACTATAGAGTTTCAGTCTGGTCGTAGACTATGTGTCAGGGCTGTATTATGCTCCTTGCTTTCCTAACATATGGTGTCAGGGCTGTATTATGCTCCTTGCTTTCCTAACATATGGTGTCAGGGCTGTATTATGCTCCTTGCTTTCCTAACATATGGTGTCAGGGCTGTATTATGCTCCTTGCTTTCCTAACATATGGTGTCAGGGCTGTATTATGCTCCTTGCTTTCCTAACATATGGTGTCAGGGCTGTATATGCCTGCTTTCTACAATGTTCAGGGCTGATTATGCTCCTTGCTTTCCTAACATATGGATGTCAGGGGCTGTATTATGCTCCTTGCTTTCCTAACATATGGTGTCAGGCTGTATTATGCTCCTTGCTTTCCTAACATATGTGTCAGGGCTGTATTATGCTCTTG
>CM031611.1:32096090-32123010 GCA_018398815.1 Conus ventricosus | reverse complement strand
CAAGTATATCAAGAAATTAAAAAAAAGATTATCTGAAGCGCACGCCAGGATAATAACGATCGAGATATCGACTATCTGCATAACAGGCATAACGTTTCATACCCATGTTCTAGCTTTTTCTCCGTACACAGAACTGTTACACTGAGTGTTGGGGCAACATTGCGTGCCCTGCTGCGGCATCTGTCCCATGAAAGCAACAGGATCACTCTCGATGATCGCGAACTCAAACACAGACTAGGCCTACCTTCCTTGCAGATTTCCGAAGATCGTCTATTAGCCTAGGTAAGATCTGCATGCACGTGCATGCATGGTCCTGTTGGTTTCAAAGTATGGTCCTGTATTCCAAGTAAACAACGAAATGCGTAACATGGGTGTATTTGACTCGGAGTGACTGCGGGAACACAGATCGACTAGCAGTTCGGAAAAAAAAAAAGTTAAACAGCGTCACTGTCTAGCCTGCTGATCGACTCGCAGATCGAAAAAAAAAAACGTTAACAGCGTCAATGTCTGGCCTAAGTGTCTTGACTGAAGACTGGAAATTCCAGAACCAATCAGGCCAGTCAAAAAATAAAGAACGCGCACACACACGTACACACAGAGTTGCTGCGTGTGACGTAAAATTCTTTCAAGACGAAAAAAAGAAAACCCCACCACAAACGTCATGAGCAAGAAACAACGTCTGCTTAAGGGGGCAGCTTCTGTACGTGATTATAGCTTAAGCCTAGATCAGAAAAATGTAGCTTCTCCATACAGTTTAGTAAGCGCCAGCGGCATGAAATGGTGTGCCATGATTCCAGCAGCAGAGGGGAAATGGCAATATTCATATCAGCGTCTTTGGTCACCCGGAACAAGTGGTGTTTCCAAGGTAGCGGCAAACACACACACACGGACAAGAGGAGCCCTCAAAAGGAGGAAAGGAAACCCAGACCGAACAGGAGAACTTTCCGTGGAGTAAAACTGAAACAGCTTTGTGATGACGTGCTATTTCAACAGAGACTTTTGAAAACAAATCAGCAATTCGGTGTTCTTTACAATTTTTGGTTGTTGTTACTGTCTTTGAGAAATAGCCTTCTGCTGTTGTTTCCCATGTTCTGAGTATTACGTATGCCATGAACAGTCGTCGTAGCACATCCAGTGAGCCGACTTGTTTTTTCTTTCTTTCTGAGAATGCTTTCCGAAAACGTGTGAGCTATTACCAAATCGCGTAACGGCCCAGGGGCTACGCGATTCCAAAGGAAAACTTCTGTGATATCCCATTTAGACAAATCTACGACTCCAGGGAAACAATCCATCCTCCCTTTGGTTTTGCTGATTTTTCATGGAGTGTCACATCATCGTTTTGAAGCTGAAGTCATGAGAGGCTTCAGAGCAGTCTATCGGAAAGTATACACCAGTCTTCCGCTTCTCAGTTTATGTCGTTTCTAAAGTTACTCTAAACTGAGAAGCGGAAGACTGGTGCATTTTGAAGACTGGTGCATTCTGAATCGCAATGCCATCAGGTGATGAAAATCAACCAGAAATGATTCGTCGTTTTGTGATGCGCAGCTTTCCAAAAGAAGTTGGACAAATAAGTTTTGGGCACTCTCAGCACTCCCAAACGAGAGGGACCATCCAGGAGCAAGCAACTTGCACACCTGCCAGTAAGATGCAACACGCTTGGAAAACCATATGAGGAAAGAGTGCAATCCGAGGTTAATTAGACAACGAATTCTGTTAGTCAGAGTGTAATCCCAGGTTAGTTAGACAACGAATTCTGTTAGTCAGAGTGTAATCCCAGGTTAATTAGACAACGAATTCTGTTAGTCAGAGTGCAATCCCAGGTTAATTAGACAACGAATTCTGTTAGTCAGAGTGTAATCCCAGGTTAATTAGACAACGAATTCTGTTAGTCAGAGTGTAATCCCAGGTTAATTAGACAACGAATTCTGTTAGAGTGCAATCCCAGGTTAATTAGACAACGAATTCTGTTAGTCAGAGTGCAATCCCAGGTTAATTAGACAACGAATTCTGTTAGTCAGCATGGAAAAGGGCCAGTTTAAAAACTAGGAGACTGCTGACGCCGTTTTAGGGACAAGTATGAGTGCGCGAGGCTTCTTGACAGACTTCTGTTCATCTGTTCAAGGAAACGTCGTGATGAATAGTACAACAGACTACACAGACACTGACCTACCACCCAAGCCCAGTGAACATGCCCTCGGCAGTATGGCACGTGTCGTATTCGCCACCATCGGCACCCTCATGATCATCATCGGTGTCCCGGGCAACGGACTTGTGATCACCGTTATCATCCAATATATTCGGAAACACCGACACCCTCATGACCTCTTTGTTGCCAATCTGGCTGTGTCTGACTCTGTGAACTTGGGATATTGGCTGACCTTCACTATCATTGACCTGATTTTCGGGAAGTACCCCGTGGTAAACAACACACACTGCAAGATGAATGGGATGATCATTTCTGTTTCGGTGACGGTACGGTTTCATTCTACTGTGCTCTGTGCTCTCTGTGTGTGTGTGTGTGTGTGTGTGTGTGTGTGTGTGTGTGTGTGTGTGTGTGTGTGTGTAGTGTGTGTGTGTGTGTGTGTGTGTGTGTGTGTGTGTGTGGTGTGTGTGTGTGTGTGTGTGTGTGTGTGTGTGTGGTGTGTGTCTGTGTGTGTCTGTGTGTGTTAGTATGTGTGTGTGTGTGTGTGTGTGTGTGTGTGTGTGTGTGTGTTAGTGTGTGTGTGTGTGTGTTAGTGTGTGTGTGTGTGTTAGTGTGTGTGTGTGTGTGTGTGTGTGTGAGTGTGTGTGTGTGTGTGTGTGTGTGTGTGTGTGTGTGTGTGTTTTCAGTTAACTTCCAAGCTTTCTTTCGACATAACATCATCATGGATAGCACAAGACAATAAGCAGGTGCATAATCTGTACAAAGTGATTTTCACATACACCTGTACACCACTTAAACATACCTAAGAATCAATTCTGAAAACTTCATGATAATGTAGTAAACTTCATTTTGAGCAAACGTTGCTGCAATATCAGTAAACCACCGATCAAACAAAATAGAACTCAGATTTTGATAGTTAACTAATATCAAGAGTTTCCACCTTCTAAATCGCTGTTGACATGGCATAATCAAATAATATGTGGTGCATAAAAGTAAGTCGTTTGCAGATACATATTACATCAAGAGAAATTTTTGGGTGTTCCAAACGGTTGGACGACAAAGGAGTGGGAAGGGGGAGGGGGGTTCATGCTTGCCATGTGAAGAATCCCCAAAGACCCTCACCCCTTGGGGTTTCTGGAACTCACTTTAACTGGCAAAAATGTTATTTGAAAAACACTTGAGAAAACCTTGCCTTCAGGTGCCCCTCCCCCCCCCTCCCGCCACACACACACACACACACACACACACACACACACACACACACACGCACACGCACACACACAGAACACTTATCCAAATCATTTTAAGATATATACAGATGGTTTACTCCTAGAAGATCACCGGGCAGGATCAGCTTTTGTTATACCAGCGTTAAAAAAGGAAAAGTCATACTACATTGGCAAAAATCGATCCATTTTTACTGCTGAACTTATTGCTATTCTTATGGCTCTTAATTACATAGTTGGTTTTCCTGTACAGTTTTTTCAAATCTTATTTTGTGTAGATTCTCAATCGGTACTCTATGCTTTAAGATCATCAGATTACAAGAAAAAGAACAAAATTATGTTAGAAATCAGTCAATTAATTCATATCTTAATTTTAAATGGGACCAACGTTTCCTTCTGCTGGTTCCTTCACATCTTGGATTTTCTTCAAATGAGTGGGCCGACAAAGTAGCAAAAAAGGGCGCAAGGAAAGGGAAAAGAATCCACTGAAATTCATGTTCCTTTATCCATTCAGGAGGGTTATCACTTGCTGGAACAAGCAGTATGGAGTAGAGTTAAAGGCTATACCCAGAGAAAAGATAGACTCTCCAAGAATATATATATTGATTCTCGTGGTTTGGATAACAAATTATATTTGAATCGTACTGGCGTAATCAAACTCAGACAGATTAGTTCACTATCTTATAGGATAAAACTTAATGCGTTCATCACAAAATACAGCAAAAATGTTAGATGTTTATGTGGTGAACAAATTTCTAGCAAACACATCATTTTTGAATGTCAGAGGTTAAGACCAATCTTACCTGTGATTTCTGAAAATTGTATTGAAGGCGTTTTCAAAAATGCTACTAGTTTGTTTAATATTGCGAAATGTTTATTTCATAGTCCTGTAGGACATTTGTTATAGACTAGTTGATTGTGATTTTTGTTAATGCTCATTTTTCTGACTTTTTTTCCCTCCTTAGCCAAGAGACATAAAAACATACATACACAGTACGGCCCCCTCCCCTCCTCCTCCTCCCAATCCCCTCCCTCCCTCCCCCTCCCCTCCCCCTGTCTAATATCACTATGTGGATAGACGTTAAATTGAAGACAACAACAACAACACACACACACACACACACACGCTTTTCTAAAATGTCTAATTTGCTGTAGTTTCGTGCCAAGTCACGTTTTCCCTCTTCTCCCACTAAGGGAGGTACCCCAGACACGCACATACCCTCTCGTCCCCCCCCCCTCCCTCCTTCCCTTTGGAAACCCCTTTCTCTTATGATACTGGTCCAGCTGTCTCATGCGTCTAAGCTAAACTTGATAAATTTCTTATCTGTAGGAAGAAACTCAAGGGAGACCTTCAAAGAGCAACCCCACCCCCACGCCCACCCCTTTCCCTCATACAAGTGTTTCAGACCTGAACGTCTTACATACGAAGGGAGCCAGGCTGCATCCAGGTCATGACTCCCAGATGCCCTTCTGTTGCCTACAGTTTTTTTTCCTGACACTGCTGAAATTCGAACCTGCAACTTTTGGATGGTGGGCGCTTCAAAGCGTGCCATTATGGACGGATGTGGTTCCCAAATCGCTGTCACACACATAAGTTGGGAAATTTCAATCTTATGAAGTTCAATTTTGTTTCTTCTCGACCACATCCAGCTGGAACTCTTTTGTGTTGACTCTGCCATTGCCTTCTGGGTTCTAGTCCTCTTCTGACTAGAAATCCAGATATCATAGGCTGATGAGCCTTCTGTACAAATCCCCTTGCTCCAACCTCTGCGGCGAGGACTTGGCCTGGCAGCCAGATTCCTCCAAGCTGCTGGCGAGATTGGTATGTTCCCCAGTCTTGTAGATGTGAGCTTGCTTCATTCTGCTTTCTTATGGCACAGTGAGTTTGATCAAGACCATTTAGAAATTAGACTGCGAGCTTGCTCCATTCCGCTTCCGTTTTGCACAGTGAATTTGTTCAGAAATATGTAGACTGTGAGTTTCCTCTATTCTGCTTTCGTATGGCACAGCGCAGCGAGTTTGATCAGAATTATTTGTTTTGATGAGCCTGAGTAGAGAACAGTATCCAGTCTCATGTCACTTTTTTTGATGATCTCTGGATTGTTCTCTCATTCTGGAAGATCTACTGTGCATTCCCGGTCGTCCACTCCATCCAGTAAACTCTGCTTCCACGCTCTTGATATCACAGCTGTTCCATACTGTTATTTGTGGCCTCCTACCGAGTACAACTTCCTTGCTGGAGCTTCTGGTGAAAATAATCGCAAAGCTGAGGAAAACTGGACTCTCGAAAGCAATCTGCTAGTTATGTGCGACTCAAAGCAAAGGTGATTTTTAGATTTGTAACACACCGAAATTCCGACCTGAGCTTGAAAAAAATGGCACCATATCAGCCAGAAAAGCTAAAGGAAATTTTTCGCTGGCCTGAATTGAACAGCACAGAATTTTGCTGGTCTGAGCCAGAAAAGTAGAATCCTTGGCTGTTTATTTCAGTATCTAATACCGCGCAATACAAGTAAAATGGCAATAAAAACCAACACAAAGTTTCATTGTGTCAAGAATGTAAAGCGCACGCTTCCAGTTTTCGTCTGCTATGTCTATTTGGTTGTAAAGCAAGGCATAGTCAGTGTCTGTTAGTGTGCAGGTCATCGGCTGATGATGCGAAATACAAGAAATGTATGTCTCTTTGGCTAGGCAAGAAGAGTTCGTCATGAAATGAGTCCACACGCAAAATAGCTTCGACGTTGTTCATAAATATACTGGTAGCACATCAGATAAACAGGCAGAAAGCAGAGAAAGAGAGATCATTAGGAACGGATATATTGACAGATTTGAAGGGACAGAGAGAAGAAAGAAAGTGGAAGAAGAGGTGTGGACACGGTCATCTTGCAACACACTGCTCTTGACAGACCCCGCTTGAGACCCATGTGCCTTCAGGGCACAAAGGACGTTCGAGTAGAACGAGTGAGTGGCTTCCCTTCCTGCAAAGAACAGAAGGAAGCAGAGAGCCAAAGTTGGCTGAATTCCTTCCTCTGCAACATCTGTAGCTGCAGTTTGCCACGAGAACATGCCTCCTCTCCCATATGATGACACATCTTGTCAAAATACATGCCTGCCTATTTGTCTGTCGAACCGTCAGAGATTCCATCATTTATTTTCTGATTTTACATCTGAAGAGGCAATTGAATCATTGGGGTCAACATGAAGAGGCAATTAAATCATTGGGATCACATGAAGAGGCAATTAAATCATTGGATACATGAAGAGGCAATTAAATCATTGGGATCAACATGAAGAGGCAATTAAATCATTGGGATCAACATGAAGAGGCAATTGAATCATTGGGGTCAACATGGACTGCAGCCACCAGACACGGTACATGCCAAGGAAGCCGGAGTTGTCTTTTGCTTTGCAGGCTTCCTGTTACCATGTGCTTGGTTCCGTTTTTACTCCTTGTATCTTTCAAGGAGTCATCCTATCATTTTCAAAGGCTGCTGGATTGTTCTTCTGTTACTGTTGGAATGGCTGAGTGATCGTAACTTTTCATCTACTTTTCATTTTAACGCTGAGATACTCCGTGATTTCTTTGCTTTGAACATGATCTTGGAAGAGGCAGCTGACTTGTTTAACTGCGTCAGTACTTGGCACTTGTTTTTTCTTCCTTGGTTGAAAGGACCAAAGAGTCATTCTTGATGGCTTTTATTTTGTACAGTTGTTATTCATTCTCTAGGTGTTGCTGGACTTATAGTTGTACGACTCATTGCTGCCTTTTAAGATGATCTCCATTGTCAACATGAATGCATAAATCTTTTGAATCGTCCTGTCCTCAATATCTAACTGATCTGTTGCATTTGTATACCCTATGATGCGAACATCGTTCTTTTCATATTCGTCTCTTCCATATTCCCTTTGTTCATACCAAAACTTTTGGTCAGCATTTCTTTGACTATCGGGTCCATTTAATTTGGAACAGTGACCCACATCAGTTCAGACACTGCTTGTCTGTCCTCTTTTCAAACTCGAAAACTTTTCTCACTTTTTCTGATTAATATATACAAATACGTGTCAGAGATATCTTCAGGAGTATTACATACGCCTGTAGTATATGCCTGTGTTTGTTCATATGATAGTAATTGGATTCGTTGAGAGATGGGTGATGGGCATAGAGGAGTGAGAGAGGGCGAAGCTGGGTGGGGGTACGACTGGATGTGAAGTAGCTTTTGAGTACGAGTGCTTTTTGTATATTGCCAGAGAACCAGAAAAAAAGGGACGAGGCCCTTAAGAGTAGAAAGGGAGCTAGAATTGCTTCTGGAAGCCATGGTCGAAGGCATGCATGAGCAGAATACCGGGCTTTCCCATCCCACCCATTTGCTTTCCGTATCGCCCATTCTCCAACTCCCCCAGTTGCAACCCGGTGATGTTGAAGACTTCCTCGCACCCTTTCGTAAGGTCGCAGAAAGGTACAGCACGTGGGGATGATGACTGTATTTTGTTCTTGGCAGAGTCCCTCGCAGGGATGGCAAGGGATGATAACTGTATTTTGTTGTTGGCCGAATCGCTCGCCGGGACGGCAAGAGAGGCCTTCAACAACCGACCAAGAGACAGCACTTACGCTGAGCACAAAGTTGCCCTTCTAAAAAGGTTTCCTTTAGGTTTGGATGCTTACAGACGGAAAATGTGCGATCTGGGGGAAAAACGCAGATGAGACGTTCATGCAACTCGGTCCTCGTCTAACACATGCTCTTGAGCATTGAGTCTCTCACTCGGGATGGGTCTGAAGGATCCGATCCGTCTTGAGTGGCTTCAGGGACTCGAAATGATGTTTCCAATGGGCCAAAAATTGAAACTACATTCTTGAGCGAAATATTTGACACTCTACACTGTATAGGAATAACAACGAGCATGCATAATTTTAGAAAATGGATAGCATTTTGAGAATACTTATCGTGTATGTGAACACAGACAGACATAATGCAATTCAGTACCATGTACTAAAAGATGAACCCTTGATTATCATACTTTATCTTTCACAAGTTTGACAATTTGATAAGGCTATCTTAATTGTCTATTCTAATCCTGGTCTAGTTTATGCTATGTATAAGAACTACCTGACTAGTGTTGAAGACTAGGCATGGTTTACAGAAGGGGGTAAAAGTGGGTAGTTTGCAAACCAGAAACGTGTAAATGAGAGAGAGAGAGAGAGAGAGAGAGAGAGAGAGAGAGAGAGAGAGAGAAGAGAAGAGGAGATTAATTGAATTGTATACCTTTCCTTTTGCTGTAGGTGGGCATCTTATCCCTGCTGGCCATCTCTGTGAACCGTTATCTCCACGTGTGCCACTTAACGCTGTACAAGCGACTCTTCAGCTGGCCCCGTACAGTGGTCACCTGCATCAGCATCTGGATCGTGCCTACGCTGATGATTATTCCCGCTGTCTTTGATACAGACAACAACGGTTTCGGCTACGACGCCCAAACTTATGCATGCACCTTTAAGATGTCCCTCTTCAGCTATATGACGATTGTGGGGGTGCTCGTGACCGTGGCTCCCATGATTGTCGTTGGCTATTGCAACTTGGCTGTTTTCCGATTCTGGAAAAGCATCAGATATGCTCTGTATGGTTCTAGAGAGCGAAGAACAAGAAGAGTGATTTACAGGTGGATGAAATACCAAAGGAAGTGGAGTAGGAAAAAGCTTGCAGTGAGGGAAAAAGAAATGACTGATAAAGAGAGTCACCAGTGTGAGGACCAGGAACCAAATCCCACCCGTGGGAGTTCAGATAAAGGGTCTCTTGGTAATATAACTTCTATGACTTCTTCCAAAGTACTGGATAAATCAAACGTTTCGGAGTGTCTGGTTCATATCTCAGCTCACGAAGACATGAACATCGTGAATGAAAACAACATGGGAGTCATTCAGACAGTCCTGCCTTCTACTGCTGTAGGATGCTATCTTCAGAAAGGAAAGAAAGATGAGAAAGTCCATGACAAAGATGAAGAACATCATAATTTTAGTCAAACAAATTCTGTTCCAGAAAAGTGCCGAAAGGCCCATGGAATCCCTCCGTCTAAAAATTGTGGACAAACAACAGAAGGAACCACAATAACGGCGACTTCAATTAAGACACCAGGCGATCTCAAACTTTTCTCTCCATATTCAACGACGACACCCAAGCAGCCAGAGAAACGTCTGACGATTAAAACCCGGAACTTGAAGGGAAAAAAGCCAAGTGCCAAGGAAGTTGCCTTCATGCGTGCTCTGTTAGTCGTGTTCATCCTCGCATGTGTCACTTACCTCCCTTTTAGCATCGTTATGGCAATTCGCCTTGAGGTCGCCTTGCCACCGGAGATCAAAATGACTGCGGTCTTGGCGGTATTGTCCAGCAGCTCTGTGAACTGGATAGTGTATGGCGTGATGAACCCCTCCTTTAGAAAAGCCTATAAGATGTTCAGCGGGCTAACGATGGAACCGTTGATCAGTGAAACAAAAGTAGAGAGTGGTCCGACTATTGTGACTAAGTAGGAACTAATGCCCCTGGAAACTAAATAGACATAAGATTTAGTTGGAAATGATGTCCTATGAAAAACTGGTATACAAGCAGTGCCAGGAATTCTTGGAGAATATCTCAAAAACTAAGAGAGGTCCAGCATCATAATCAGAAGGGAAATGTCCAGGAAACCGAGAGTAGACTGGCAGACATTCTTCAGATTTAGTGGGGAAATGTACAAGAGCACACGGACGTTCATCAATAGTTCTCTGGTTCTTCGAGTCATCAGACTCGTTGAAGAAAAGTACAAGAGCTACGGACAGTCCTTAACATTTCTCCAGTTCAGATCAAATTAGTGTCCATGCAGAATGAGACCACAGGCAGACACCAATCTGTCCCTTTCCATACACTCACCGCTGTTTGTCTGCCCTGCACATCTCTGAACTGTTCTGTCGCTGGCCCAAGGCCAGGGCGTAGGACTGGTCATTCGCCACTCTGAAGGCCTGTGGCGTTTCTAAAACTGACTGTGCGCATGTCACGAATAACATCTATCACATGACAAAGCCAGCGTACGTGTATGGGGAATTGTAGCGACAATGTGAGTGAATAATCCGCGCTAAGCATTCTCATTAGTGACACTGAATATGGAACCAAAATAGTTAGAGTCTGAGTTCAAAGCGGAAAGTGAGTTTCATAACATACTACAGAGTCATCGCAAATCCAGACGCTGAGTCCAGCTACCAGCAGAAAGTGACTTTTGTTACAAACTCTAGTCATAAACTGTCCAAAACTAGGCAGTGTCTGTCATCAGTTACTGGATGGCGTCCGGTGTAACAGCGTCAATCACTATTGAACGCCATCGAGGTCGCTGAATAGCAGGGCTGTGTCTCCTCTGCTAGGCTACCTTATGACTACCTGATATTGTCTGTTTAGTGTGGTTTGTCGTTGGTCAGATGACAACAAGAGAAACCTGGGTGTGATTGCCCACAGGGGATTCAGGAAGAGCAGATGGGCATTATGCAGATGGTACAACGAGAGAAAAACAACCTCAAGTAATAAACTATATGGCAACTTGTTTATGTTGACAGTTTTCCTGAGAGGGGGCTTGAAACCAATCTTATAATAGTACTTACATAATTAATGGGGTATTTGACAACTCTCAGCTCGTAACATACAGGTGGCAACTCTGAAGAGCTTGCTCTACTTCAATCTTATACCCATAACGTGGAAAAATCAAAAAAGAAAAAAAAGATTTTGAAGGAAACAAGTGCAGGAATTGCATTGTATTGCATTGTATCGTATCATAGTGCACTATGACTCACTAGTGAGTCATATACGATGTTGCACCGTATTCTATGATATTGCAGCGTATTGTATCTTAAACTATTGTATCGCATCGTGTCGTATTGATGTATCAATGTGTGTCACTGCAGTGGGGCCGAAAAGCTCGTTTTCTAGTTGTTGTTGGCTTTTTTTTTCTTTGGGGGGGGGGGGGGGGGGGGGGGGGGGGGGTGAAGGGAGGAGGGGCAGATGAGAAATATCCAAGGCTTTTATCTTAAAATCAAAATGTTATTTTTGACCGAGTTTGGTGGTTTACGGTCGACATGAAAAGTGTTACACACACACACACACACACACCACACACACACACACACACCCCACACACACACCACTACCTCGATTGCTGATATGGAGCCTTTAGCACAATCAGTTCAGCGTGCTTGATGGAGCGAGTTCTCCAAACTGATATTACAGCTGGGCCAGGTGAATGTTAAGTTAGTCGATGACCCGTGAATTCGGCACTGTGACTGTGCAAAACAAAATCATATGCATTTTTCTTCTAGGTTCCGGTTCTAAATTCAAAGGCTGTGCATCAGTCTTTCCCTTCGTTTCCTAAAATGAAGTGAAAAATGAAAACGTGTTTAAATGTTTTTTTTTGGGGGGGGGGGGGTTAAGTTCCTAAGCCCACGAGGCACAACACATTTCAAAGGAACATCTTAACTCGAACCGTGGAGGTCAAGTGAGCAAGAATACGTCAGAGAAGACTGTGGACAGACAAGATCAGAGAATGGACAGGAGGAATCTGAGAGACTGCCTGCGTATGACGCAAGATCGGGAAGCTCAGAGAGTCATGACACGCCGACCTCTGGACCACAGGGATGGCACCTAGGCAAGGCATAAGCCCAGAAATCCAGGAGGGAAACGGTGTCTGCTGCAGATCTGTTGGTTCCTGGATGGGGTCTCGGTGTGGCCCACATCATGGACTTGCTCATCCAAAATCCGGAGGAAGAAACTCGCTCATCCTTTGCGCTGGTTCTGAGGAAACTGACCAGCACATTATATTCGCTTGGTGGATCAAATGGAACTCTTGCATTCCTGGCGGAGCAGGGCATTTTGTCCCCCTTAAGTCATTTCTAAGGAAGGGGACATATTTGAGACTGAACTGGTGTTCAGTGGCGTTTAACAGAACTTTGTGGAAAAACGAATTTTGCTCCACGTTGAAAGTAACGTCAGCAACATAGTTTGTAATCTGCTTCGAAGCAAGTGAGCTCTGTTTTGCATTGTGGCAAATCTGAGAATGTACATGTTTTAAGGAGTCCGCAAGCTCTGATTTGTAATCTTTACTTTTCAGCTGGGTGACGTTTCAGTTTAAGCTTGTCATTATTTGTGTTTGTGAAATAATGAGCCGTCTTAGGAAAGATGTTCTTTACTGACAGTCAAATACAGCTGCAGCAGACCAGATTCTTTTTGCTGTCGCGTAGGTCCGCACCCAAGACACCCTGAGTGCAGTGTCTTGAGGGAAGCAGTTAGTTCCCAATGGCTTTACAAAGCCAACACACGAGCTTTCAGTATCGTTTGGTGTCAGCTTTCAGTCTGCCAGTTGGGGGGTGTCAGGTTTACTATATTTTCGAAGGAATTCTGACCTGCCCAGCGCAGATTTGGCAGTGGTTACAGGGGCATGAAAATTTAAGCAGTACATCTTTTTCATTTAAGAAAAAACAGAAAATTCTAAAACATTCCCGCGTTGCAGTCTGATGTAAATGTCTGTGACAAGCACATCTCTATAATGTTTCATGACACGCAATCGCCTTGGGTTGCAGGAGCGTAGAGTTTGAATCTACAAGTTTTCAGTTTAGTGTGTGTACATGAGTTTGTGGCGCAGAAAGAGAAATGATGTTTTGACGTGTTTTATTCGTGTGAAATTGCATTGTTTATGCTGTAACTTCTGCTGTCCGTGTCCTTAGTTTAAGTGTGATTGAGGGAGCTCACTTTATAGCTTCCGTCCTTAAACTTCCGTCCAGACAAGTCATTTTCTTGCACAAAGACCCAGACGCTCCACCGTGGTGATTTTGTATTGTATCATGTCGCATTGCATTACATCGTATTGTTTATATAGTATGGTATAGAATAGTAACGTATCGTATTGTATTGTATTGGGTAGGAAAATAGTTTATGTTTGATAAAATTTGTAAATAAACTGAAAATTTGCAACAGGCTTATTAAACATTGTTGGTTTTTACCATTCAAAGTATCGCATCGTTTTGTATCTTGTTGTAATAAACCAGGCAACGTTAATATACTGACGAAACTGCTGCACTTTCATGAAGGTTCTCCGGTTGTGTTGGAAAAAAAAAACACACAAAAAAAAAACAAACAACAGCAACAACAACAAAAACGCTATCACTACCCTAGATGGTGCTGCGATCAGTGCAGTTTGCTCACAGACGCAGTGCGTTTCAGACCCCAGTACCCGTCTTGGAGCCAAATACAGCCTTAAGCACCACCTAGTGCAGTGCGCAGGTGCAAAAGCTGCCGCATTCTACCTAAAAAAAAAAAAAAGGCAGCGTACCCACACCCTACCTCCTATGGCAGAACGTCCATGGAAGGGGGTGAGGGTGGCGGCACCCTGGACCGGAAGGCTGCTAGGGATGGTGCGGTTGCTGTGTCTACAAGTTGGCTGCTCCATTCTGAAACGGTCCTGGGGAAGAAGGTTCTGTTGCCTGTATTAGGTCCTTGACTCTGAGCTATTGTAGGGGCAGCATATGGGACTGGTGTCGTATATAATACTGTCGCTCATAAAATCGTGTCGCAGCGACAGTATTTCCCGTGAAATACTGCATTTTATGGACAGCTACAATATTCTATGGGACATTTTTCGTGAAAAGTTGTCGCGCGACATTTTTTCCCAGCAATTATTGTCGCTGCAACAATATTTCACGTGAAATGCTATCGCTGCGATACAATTCCACGGCGACAGTATTATATACGACACTGGCAGGGTGCTGCGTCTGTGGCGACTGGACGTGGAGAGATACTTTGAACCGATGGATGGTAACCGGTGGTAGAGGTTTTTTTTCTTCTGTTCCACCTCAGTGACATTGCACCCACGCCGCTCATTCCTAACCCCCGTCCACAGCCACAGCCAGGCAAGGACCACCGCAGCCCCAGCACCAGCAATCCATAGGGAGCAGTCAACGTCGCGTGGTGAAGAGGCAACCACCGGAGGAGACACGGCACTGATGCTGACTCGCTTCAGTGGCGCCTGTTGTGGTCCAGCTTAAGCAGGACACCACCTACTAAGCCCACTACTGACGACAATAATTGCTTAGTCGCGGAGCCGGTGTTAGTGAGCTCTCCTTCCGGATGGGGGGGGGGGGGGGGGGGGGGGGGGGGGGGGGTGGGGGGCGTCACCACGCCCGTCCAGTGACAGTTCCCGTAAATTGTCGACTTCGGTGACCCCGACGGAATCAAACCAAGATCATAGTCGTGGAGAGGATATCGAAACAGTTCATCATGAGAGCGGGGCACGAAGGGCCACACAGTTTGAGACTTTTCTATGCTGATCGATGAGAATGAGAATGATGAAGATGATGCTACGGATTCTCTGTTCCAGTCTGAGACTGCATGACAGGGCTGTACCCAATGCTCACTATCATAATATATCCCGGCGTCTACCAGGCCCAAGTGTTGGTCAGGAAATTTGAGCAACACTCTCAAAGACGCATCCATCAAGTGGAAGAAACTTGACTGTGTGGTCCCAGTCTTCCAAACTGAGTCCGCAGCAAACACAACTCTGGGTAGGAGCTGGTCGGGCAGAAACCCCCCCATGGATCTGATGGGAATCGAACCCACGGCCTTCCAGCCGGGAGTCCATAACGCTAATCACTTCGCCACGGCGGCTGCTGGTCCAGTGGTGGAGTTTGTAAAAGGCAGCCAGCCTTGCTACTTTTCTCCTGGAAGCCAGGGTTGGTCAGTTTAGCGTCTGCAGCTTCTCTTCCACGCAGGTTATCTGGCCGATGGGGAAACCCAAGCAGCCGCTCCGTGTTGCAAGTTTTCTAAGGTGTTCATAACCATCCACCTGATTAGTGGCCCACACTGGACTTGCATACTCCGTAACAGGGCATGGTAAAGGTAGTGTTGCTTATAGCCCAATCAGCCGCAAAAGGCCATATCAGGGCTGTCACAGTCAACTTACAAGTCCTTAATAAAAACAACAACAACAACATCCAAAAAAAAAAAAAAAAAAATCCCATTCACACAACCATTTTAAATACACCTAAAAGCAGACTGAAAGTTTTTCCTTCTGCTGCAAAATCTTAGATTATATGAAAAATGTTAATCGCTTTCAGAAATTCAAAGATCCCCATCAGGTTGGCATCTCTGAAAAAGGGTTTTTCATGGAGCCTGCTTTTAAAATTGTTGTCTCACTCATGCAAGTCTAAAACACTCTCAAAGAATATGTGTCACTGTGAGTGGTACATGACATGAAATGCACCACGGCCTTAATAAGGCATACCAGAGCTTTGGAAGTCGACTCTCATAAGGACGCGTATTGTATTACATGGTAATTGTATTGTATCGTACTCAAACCGCTTTGTATCGTGTCGGATCACAATTTCATCGCGTAGTTTTCTTATAGCGTCGAAATTGAAATTGCATTAATAGCACTGTATTGTATGGTATCGTATCTTATTGCTTTGAAATTGCAATATATTACATTCCCTAATATTACATTGTTTCCTAATTGCATGTACTGAATCGTATCGTATCATATCGTATCTTATGCATTGCATTGCATTGTGTTGTATCGCATGACATTGTATCGTTTTGTATTACATTGCGTTGGCTTGCATCGCGCCCAGTCGGGTCGTATTTTTTTGTATAAGGTAGGGCATTGTTTTTTAGCAAGTTCTTTGAAAACGCTGATTTTTTTTCCGTGTGAAATTAGGTCTGTCTCTTTTAACATGGGGAGATTGCTTCCCCATTGTGCGAGGTCACCCCATTTTTGTTTCTTTTTTTTTTTTTCCTTCTTAATTTTCCCGCCAGCGTTGTGTTTTCCTTTCCCTGTTAAAGCGGACTTTCCTCATGAATCCTAACAAACAATTCCTTCAATATTTATTGGCGGTTTTTTTCTTTCTTTCTTTCTTTTTTTTTTCTTTGTTTCTTTCTTTCTCTCTTTTTTTTCTTTTATTTCTTTCTCTTTCTTTCTTTCGTTCGTTCGTTCTTTCCTTTCTGTCTGTCTGTCTGTCTGTCTGTTTTATTTGTCTGTTTGTCTGTCTTCTTTTTCTTTCTTCTTTCCATGACTACAACTCAACTGTTTTTCGATCGATGAAGTGTTTGTGTATGCGGCCGTGTTTATTCCCACCACATTGATTTTAAGGCAGCCTAATTTTCCTAAGGGTAAAATGGGGGTTAAATGTGCAAGATGGTTTATTTGTTTTTCTTTTTGAAGCATGCGTTCACGCTTGGGATCTCGGAGTCGGAGGGTCTGGGGACAGGTTTGAGGTCTGAACAGATGCCAAGTCCGAAGACAAAGATCTCTTCCACCCGGTGTGTTTTAGTGGCAATCGAACCTCGGACGTTAGAGCAAGGGTTTTGACGCGTTACCCCCTACACCAACCCCGCCCCTGAGGGTGGCCTGAGTGCTTGTCTTTCAGATGTGAACGAGGTCACTTTGCTGCAATGTTTTATTAGGCTAGTGTTTCAGATGTGACGAAACCCCTTGTGCTGTATTGTTTCTAGTGTTTGGTTTTTAGAGTGAACGAAATCCTTTGTGCTGTTTTTATAGTGCTTGTCTTTAGATGTGAACAAAACCCCTTTTTGCGCATAGCTTGTTAAAGTGCTGTTTTTCAGATGTAAAGGGTTCTTTTTCCCTGCAATGCTTATGTGCTGTTTTTCAGAGGGTAAAACGAACCCCCTTTTGCTGCATATGTTTATTGGTGCTGTTTTTTAAGACGTGAACAATGTCTTTTTTGTACGTATGCTTTTTGGCCCCAGTTTTTAAAAGGGGGTTTCTCACATTTTTAAAAATCTTTTTAAAAAAATCCGGTTTTGGTTGTGGGTCGTATTGCAAAACCCAGCCCGAATCACCGCCTGTGCTCTCTCTTGCGTGAGAGCGGGCATTTCCTGCGGAAGGGGGAAAGCGGAGGTAAAACAGGAACGGAGCCTCGTTTCGATTAAAAAGGGGGGGGGGGGGGGGGTCCCGATTGTGCGGGGAAAAAGCCAAGTCATCTTCGTGTTGGGCGAAGGAGATGGGGGGAATGTGTACTGTTGGGGGGAATTTCTCGGGAAATAAGAAAAGAGAAAGCGTTCATGCTTTCCAGGGTGTTTCCAGCCAGTTTAGGGGGTTTGGGTAAAGTTGTCAAACACGGGGAAAGATTTTGTTCTTGGGACAGTAATCATGGCATTTGCTGTCGTCACTTTGAAGAGCAGTTTCCAAGACCAACATCCCGGGAAAGGGAAAAGGTGGAAGCTGGTTTCGGGTCGAGCAGCGAAAGCGGGTGTGCCAACTATTTTAACAAAAAAATGAAATTTAAGCCTCTCGTCCATTCCCCGGCTGCAAGTGCAACCCCAAAACGCAACAGTGCGGATTCTGTCAGGAGCAAGAGAGCCAAACTCAGAGACGAAAAAAGGGAAGGTTTGTGGAATGAGTGGTGATTTTTTTGTGTTTCATTTTTCTCAGGCATGGTTGGTTGTAAAGATAGTTGGTTTTTGGAATGTTGGCTCAAACTAAAAACATACTTTGTTACTTTCAGTCCACATGCCAGAGTCTGGGGGCGTCATCAGTCACATTGCCTGCTGTCACTGAAACTGTTGCATGTTGTGATTAATTTTTTTCCCCTGCTGTTGCTTTTTCCCAACAAAATGAGGTAGATTCTTTATTAACAGAAAGTGTCCATGCCCATAAAAACGCTTGTTGGACCCCGTGATAAACATTTTGGGGTTTTTTTTTTCAGGAATTGCTAAAAATCAGCCTCCCCCAAGTTCAAGTTTCCGCCCAACAAATATGCTTTAGTAAGTGAAATTTTCATCGTATTTGGATACGGATGGTGACAGGTGCATTTTTAATTTATGCAGGTGTGGTAGTCTGTTGCTATAAATGCCTGGTGAGTAAGGGGGAAAAATGGCTTTGATCTGAGTTAGATTGATGTACGGCACGTCACGCATCAGTTTTTAAATAAAAGCCGAAACTTTGACTGCAAAATTTTTTGTAAAAAAACTCCTCGATTTAATTTTTCATTGTGGGGAACTTTGAATTTTAAATGGAGGGAGTTGGATTAAAATGAAGAATGAAAAAAAATGTGTGTGTGTGTGTGTGGGGGGGGGGGGGGGGGGGGGGGGGGGGGTGAAAGTGAACAGCTATAAAAAGATTTCTTTCAGCAGGGAAGGAATTAGTGTGATGATGCAGTAGTGCAAACTCCCGTTTAAAGGAAAAAAAGGGATTATTGAAGATCTAAAAAAAATGAAGGAAAATGTGGTGTATCCCTAAACATTTTAAAGTTATTTCATACTACGGTAATGGTGGTGGTGTTGTATGTGTGTGTGGTGTGTTGTGTGTGTGTGTGTGTGTGTGTGCGTGTGTGCGGATGTTTGTTGTGAACAGTGTTGTATATGCATGTGATTCATGTACTATCTGTGTCGTGGGATGTAAGTACATGTACATAATATGGTCAAAACCTGTAAAAAAAGTGAACTGCCGGAAAGAACACAAGGTCGTGGGGGAGGGGGGGTCTGTACAGGAGCGTAGGTTCAAACTGGTCGGCTGATCCCTACATTCAGTGAAATTTCAAGTTTGATGTCCTCTTCGTTGGAAAATTGATCGTAGTGAGGCATCTGCATTATCGCCCGGGAAATAGCTGAAATTTTTGTCCCCATAGCGAAAGCCCTTTTGGGGAAAGTCTTTTTGTTCACGGTTTGTCTTGGCATTTATCGTCACTTGCGGAATCACCGACTTCGTCTTTTACGTCTTGTCGGCAAACTCCGTGGGGGAGTCACGATTTTGGCTACTTGCCGACCCCAAAACGGATGAAGCGATTCCAGAAGAAAATAACCGTACATCGAAGCCGCTCGATCATACTTTTGAAAACCCAAAATTTTATTGGGGTGAGGACCCTTTAAGAGTGAACGAAATACCTTTGGTATATGCTTCTTTTTGCTAGTTCCCGAGAAAAGAAGTCCCTTTTGCTGCACTGCTTAGCGCGTGTCAAGGAAAACCAGCAACAACAGGTTATTCCGGCAGCAGTCTGCGGGAAAACTCTTCGAAGCCAGCAAAAACACGAGAAAAGCAAAAATGGGTTGGTAGGTTGGACGTCTTCCCAGGGACAACGTCCAGTGGATTTTTCCCGAAAAAAAGGGGGGAGTGGGTGGTTGTGGGATAACGCCCTTTCCCCTTTCAAATAGAGTTACCTTTCTCCGTGCAAGGGCAAAAAATGTCGATTAGAGAGCAAATATTTTGTTTGAAGGGCCCGAGTATGAAGATTTTCGACGTCTGCGTAACCTTAACGGCGCACAGTTTCAAATGCATGTTTGGGGGATTCTTCTGATGAAGGTTCAGGGACAATGTGGCGAATTGCTTTGAGCGTGCCTTGCAGCGGCATGAAAATGTTGAGGTCAATTTTGCTTAATGCGAGCTCCAACACAGACTACTTCCCTTACAGGCTACACAAACATTGTCTATTGCACACAAAGAAATCTGTTTTGAGCAAGTAGGACAATGAATATGGAGCTTTTTCTCCTTCTTCCCTCCCTCGCCTCTCACCCCCCCCACCACCTTCCCTCCCCCTACCCTCCTCTAGTAGAAAGAAACTCGTGGAGAGCGTGGCAGCAGAGAGTCCTCAGAAGAGAAGCCCCCTTCAAGCAAGTGTTTCGGCCCTTATCTCCTGACACTCTAGGGGGGTTGGGCCACACCCGGTTCATGACTCCGGATGCCCCTCTGCTGCCCCTTTTTTTTTTCCCATCTTGGGACGAGCCATGGCTGGGATTCGAACCCATGACCCTCTGGACATGCTCATTTTCTACTTAAGGGACTCGCGCTTTAACCACTGAGCCACAGGGACACCTGATATTTGTAGGGAAATTAAGCCTTATGAAGTTCACTTTTGTTCCTCCTTGACCAGATCCAGCTTGAACACCTCTCTGCCGCTTCTGCCATTGCTTTCAGGGCTCTGGTTTTTTCCTTCCCTGCAACTGAGAGCTGTTTCATGAGGCTGTATGCAGACGTTCTACAAACCCCCTAGCTCCAATTTCTGCAGTGAGGACTTTGACCTGATAGCCTTCTCTCCTCAGGCTGTTTGCAGATCAGCATACTTTTCAGTCTTGTAGATTTGAGCTGCCTCCATTCTGTTCTCATATGGCACCGTGAGCTCGATCATGATCAGCTGCTTGGTTGACTTAGAGTGGACTACTATGTCTGGTCTCATGCCACTCTTGCTGATGATCTCTGGGTGACTCTTCCATTCTGGGAGGTCTGCAGTGCACTCCCAGTCATCTGCCCCATCCAGCAGACTCTGCCTGCATGTTTCGAGTGGCACTGTTGTTCTTGGCCATGATTTGCTGCCTCCTGCCGTGAAGAATGTTGCGGGTGCTTTTGGAGTCCTGATTCTCCCTTTTGTGGTGTTGGTACTAGCCCAGACTACTTGTACAATTTCTTTGAGCACTTGGTTGTGCCTCCTGTGTACCTTCCTTGAGCCAGGGCTACTTTACATGAGCTTAGAACATGCTCCACTGTTTGTTTTTTATGGCAGAGGGGGCATGCAGGATCGTCTGTTTTCCCCCACTTCACCAGGTTTGCATTTGAGGGCAGAAGGTCATATGCAGATCTGAGAATGAAGCTGATCCTGAGAGGGGCCATGTGCCAAATGTCATTCCAAGTTAGACTTCTTTGGAGTGCATTCTCCCACGTTGTCCATTGCCCTTGCTGGCTCTGCTGGACTGCTTTTTGGAGTCTTTTTTGGTCTTCTTCTTTTCTCATCTCCTGAATCATCATGTCTCTTTGGCTTTTCCTTTGGCCTTTGACCACCATTCAGTTTTGGTCACCCCCAGTCCTTGTCTGTTGGTCTGTGTGTGTCCTGTTATTTCTCTGATCTTGAGACTTTCTTTTGCAGAATCCATCGCCTCTTGAACTTTCCTTTTTCTCCCTGTCTTCAGCTGGGGCTTGATTGCTTCTACCACCTTGTCTCCTGGTCCTCCAGCATGCTTTGAAGTCTGATCTTCCCTGCTTTGTATTCCTCCAGGATGGATTTCAGTGGTAGTTTGAGCTTTGCTTGGCGACAGTACAGCGCGATGTCAGTCAGACAGGGTGGGACACCAGCCATTTCCTTGTGAACTTGTTGATTTTGGCTTCCATTGCCTCCATGTGCTGGTGCAGATGTCGTATATCATCAGAGGCCCTAGGAGCTTTGGTATCAGCATGAACTGCAGACACCAGACCTTGTATTTGCCAGGGAGCCCACACTGGTCAATGGTCTCCAAGCCTTCTTCCGCATCTGCTTGGTTTCTTTTGCTCTTTGTGTGTCTTTCAGCGTATCATCATACCATCTTCCTAGGCTCTTGACTGGTTCTTCTGTGACTGTTGGAATGGCCTGGTTGGCAACATGAAGACCACAGATTCGGCCACTTTTCCTTTCCTCAGTGAGAGACTCCGTGATTTCTTTGGCTTGAAAATTCATTCTGGATGAGGCAACTATGTCGTCCAGCCTCTCCAGCACATGACGTGTCTCGTCTTCTCTGGATGAAATCACTGTAGTGTCATCCATGAAGGCCTTGAGAGGAGGCATCTTGTATCCATCGCCAAGGTCTGTTTGTCTCGCGTTGTTTGTTGCTGCTTTCAAGATGAGTTTTCCCTTGCCAGCACGAAACAGTATCGGGGGAAATTGCACAGCCCATTGCAATGCCCACTTCCAAGTTGATCCAATCAGTTGTGTAGTCCTTGGTAGAGAACCGCATTGAGAAGCCATTGAAGTACTTCTTGAGCATTGTCGCGGATGTTCTTTGGCACATGGTACATCTCAAGAGCCAACTGTATCATCTCATGGGGCACAGATCCATATGCGTTTGCCAGATCGAGCCACACTACGTCCAGGTCTCTCTTTTCTGTTTTTGCCTTTTTGGATTGCGTCCCAGATCATTGTGGCGTTGTTCTACACAGCCAGCCAGCCTGGGATGCCACCTTTCTGGATTGACACATCCAAGTACTTGTTTTCCATCAGGTACTTGGTCAGCCTTGCTGCCATGACAGAGAAGAAGATTTTCCCTTCAACGTTCAGTAGTGATATTGGCCTGAACTGGCTGATGTCACTTGAGTTTTGCTCTTTGGGGATGTACACACCATCTGCGTCATCCACTGGCCGCTGTCTTCTGGTTTCTCCAAGCCGATCGCAGCAGCCTGTGGAGCCACTCCAGCACCTTGGGACATTTCTTGTAAAGCTGGTAAGTATTCCGTTTGGCCCTGGTGATGATTTGGCTGGCTTTGTCGACCACCTTCTGATTTCCGCCAACGTTGGAGGGTTGCCCTTGAACTGTTCCTCAGGGTTGGTTGGCCACACCAGATCTTGAATGTCGAGTGGTGCTTTGCTCTGTGAGTCAGAGTATGTTTTCCTCAGATGCTGCTCAAGAACCCTTTGTCCACACTTAGGGTCCCAGATTTTGGCTGCTCAAACAGTGTTCTGGCAAACTGAAGGGGTCTCTGAAGAAGCGCTCTTGTGTCTTCTTCTTTTTGCTCTTCCTCTTCCTCGCAGATTCCGCTTTGCTGAGGGCGCTGTGTTTTTCTTTCAGGTCTTCCCACAGTTTTTCCAAGCCTTGTTTTTCAGCTGGCAGTTTCGGTCTTCATTTGCTTCTTGGGTTGTTCTTTTGGACTCTGATCTTGTCCATCTTTTCTTGGCGTCTGGATTCTTTGGAGGTGTTTTCTCTTTGGGTAGTTTTACTCCCTAGGCGTCTCTACATTGGCATACACAATGTCCCATATGTGGCTAGTTTGTGTTCCAGGGTGCTTTTCCCTATCAGTGCATCGAGGGCTTTGGACGATTTTTGCATCCAGTTTCTCCCAATCTTCAGTTTCGTTTGCTGTGGCAGGTTGAGTTTCAGGCGCCTGGCATCGAGGGCCCGTGTAAATTCCTCATCCGAACCAACAGCGTGGATGTCCTTGGCACTGTGGTTTAAATCCTGGCCTTGGTCTTCCGACGTCTTATCTGCTGATGCAGTGCGCTGCTGCTCATTCAGATGAGTCTTCACACATCCCATCTTTGTTCTGTGGATCTTCATGCCACGGGTGGTAGCGAAACGCTTTCCACAGACACATGGATGTTCCATTTGGTCCATGTTCATAGCCACGTACAAACGAAGAAGAAGATGGTGATGATAGTGATGGTGATGATGATGATGATGATGATGATGATGATGATGATGATGATAAAAAATGATGATAATTATGATTATTGTTGTTAATACCATTGTTATCATAATAAAAATAAAGATTGAATCACGTGCATACCTCCTGGTAACTGTGGAGCTCAGGGCGTTTATAGAACGGAGAGGGGAAAAAAGAGCAGAAAGACAAACAAAAATCGGGATAAGAATACAAACCATCAACTTCCACATTCATCTATTTCATAACTTCAATAACCCCCCCCCCCCTCCCCACCCCACCCCGGCCCCATTCCTCATCTCCCTTCCCACTCTCTTTTCCATCACCCCTTTTCCTAACCCTCAGGAGATTTGATAAGGGTTTGTTACAGAATTAGAGTGAAGATGCCAGAGAAGAAACTTTGTAAATTATGGAACAGTCTCATCAGCTGGGACCAGGTCTAATTCACAGGATCCGTGTATGAGTGGTTTCACTGACTGGATTAGTTAGGTGACATTCCTTTCATTCACAACACTGGAATCACACAGGGCAATCGTTTCTAAGACACATACACCTCAAAAAGAATTCAGTGAGCTCGGCTGCTCGTAACTTACTGTCCAGTCTTACGGCTCCAAGTCAGAGAGAGAGGAGAGAGAGAGAGAGAGAGGAGAGAGAGAGAGGAGAGAGAGAGAGAGAGAGAGAGGCGCCTATCTTTGTGTCTGGGGATAGCTTTCTGAGAACATCAATTTTTTTTTTAAAGCTGTATGCTTCTTACAGAGCCACGCAGTGCCTCCAGAAACGAAACCAATGCAATGGAGTCATGAAAGCTCCCAACCCTGAAGGAAACCATTGCTATAGCATAGATAAAAGCTTGGAGGCTCACAGACTGATGCAGGACATGCAAAACTAGAATTGATAATAAAGCCTGGGTCCAAATGCCTTTAATTTCCCAGATAAGGAACGGAGCTTCTTCTCATACCTCTTCTCCTTTAAACGCATTACTTTACGTGGGAGGGATGTTGATGTCTGATCCACGCTCTGTATGGAAATCAAAGGCTTTGGGCCCTGGTTTTATGAACACTTTTAGTTTTGCCTGTCATGCATCCGCCTGTGAGACCTTCAATCTTGCGGAGCAGTGTCCAGTGTTTTAGCTTTTGATTTTTACAGAGTTATTAACCCTTAAGGATTTTAATCCCTGGTTATCCTCCTAAAGAAACAGGCAGACCCACTGCCTCCCTCCTCTTCTACCCACACACTTTCCATCTGCAGAATCCTCAAATCCAACCGGCACGTGGTAGATCACAAACCTGCCTTTGAGACTAAACCCAAGATCATTTTCATACGCAGCGAAATTCTTAAAGGTCTATTTGTGTGCTCCGAATTGAACAGTATCGTCACAACTAAGTCACCCGGTACTTTTTTCTGCTCAAGACCGACTGCAAAACCTGTCCTTTCACCAAGCCAGACACCATCGTACATGGCCTCGAAAGCTCGTTCAAAATTACACGTACTTCCTCTTGTCAGAGCCGCAACATTGTGTCTGCTGTCCGCTATGAACTGTGCAGCAATATCTATGTAGGTGAGACGTCCCGCACACTTGATACGCGCACTTCTCAACATCTGGCTGACATCTGACATTATCGACCCGGACCAGTCGCTCTGCACTTTAATCATTCTCAACACAGCATCAGTCATGTCAAAGTCCCGGCCTTCGGCAATAACAGAGTACCAGCTCTGAGTGCACGATTCAGCAATCCCATCTTATTGAGGCTCCTCAAACTACTTGGCACCAACATCCAGAAATAGCATGTGCCTGTACGAAAGGAATGCACTTTCTGACACCTCTGTTTCTTTTTGCTCCAGTAATTCATGTGAAAATGAACACAAGTAACTTGATTGTTAGCAGATACCATCTAGTACTAGTACAGATTGTTGAGACATATTCCTGTTCATATTGTGCTAACTGTTGATGGCAACATTTTCTCATTCTGACCCAAACACAAAATTATCGTTTTTTTTTTAAAATACACAGTTATGTCTTTTTGTATGTGTTAAATGCACATGCACACATTCACAACTGATCACTTCATTAAGGGCTAAAAAAATTATACAATTTCACAATTTGAAAGCACTTCACCATCCAGACATTACTCTACAGAAGTGATAAACAGATATAGCAGTGATGGCGAAGCAAATACTGCTGGCATTTCATAACGTACCGATTGGCCTCCCTCTCTCTCTCTCTCTCTCTCTCTTTCTCTCTCTCTCTCTCTCTCTCTCTCTCTCTCTCTCTCTTCTCTGTGCTTGCCAGTCAGTTACTTCTTTACCAGTTATCTTCAAAATTTAAATTGCTCGTTGCAATTAAAGTGAAGGAGAAAGGAAAACAACAGAAATGGAAATAATCAACGCGTTATAAAACAACAGAAACGGAAATAAACAACACATGTCATAATCATAACATGAGTTGTTTATTTCCATTTCTATTGTGTTTCTTTCGCCTCTTTTTTAGTACGTATTATTGTGCGAATCCTCTTTCTTGAATAAAGATACCCTTCTGTGGAAAAGAAGTGGAAAAAATACTAGAGGTGTAGCTGGTGCTATTATATTTTGTACGTTCAATCACAAGATGATACTTCTCACCTTTCACATTCAGACTGCTGTCTTTACAGCGCCGCTTTTTTTTTTTTGGAAGACCATTCTCACTTTCTCTCTCAATAGGGAGTGTGTGATTACTATATTCAAAAGCTGACAAAATATAAAAAAGTAATGAAAAGGATTTACATAAGGTTCTTACACACACACACACACACACACACACACACACACACACACACACACACACACACACACACACACACACACACACATGCACGCACGCACACACATACGCACACACACACACGCGCGAGCGCTTGCGCACACGCACATGCGACAATAGCACAAGGAAAAAACGTCTAACGTCTGAAACGACGTATTGTTTCTGTGTGTTTGGAAGATGACCAGACGGGCCTGCGTTTGTCTTCCTGTGTTTAATACCCAGTGTGATCATTCTGCTCGAGCGTGTCTACACACTATAGCTTCTGGTTTCAGTTTCTACCGATGTGTCGGATTTTCCTGTAGAGTAATACGACCCAAGGAACAGGATCTGTTGATCTGCAAAAGGAAGCATCTCTGTTGTCTCATCCCATTCGTAGCTCGATGCGAAGGAGGCAAGGAACTGGTCTGAGGAAAGTTGTCTTCAGAGTGTTTGACAGTGAGCGTTAAGCCAGCCTCATCTGTTTCAGGCCGTGCTGATGGGTTTGGTTGCAAATCTTCCATTTGTAGTGTAGCTGAGATAGGCTTTCGAGAGGTCTCACAGATTTAAAGATGCACCAGATGTGGAAGTGTTGATTGCCGTATTGTCGTGTTCCTTGGCAAGACTGACTTAAGGAAGACACACATTAGACAA